>JBBBDQ010001763.1:4250000-4967170 GCA_037127315.1 Ascarosepion bandense | reverse complement strand
TAAAATTTCAAAATATACCTCAAAAAGTATCACTTTTTAGCTGATTTCGCATAGTTTTTCAACGTAATTTTCAAAGTTTTTAAACTTCTGTAAAGTATCGAAACCTCCAAAATTTTTTTAAAATCTAAGCGTTTCCTATTGTTAGCTAATGTTATCAACATGATATAACAATTTTTATTAATTTATCTGAAAGATAAATTAATTTTCTGAAACTTTGAAATTTTCAAAATTTACGTAATAAATCTATTGCATTTTCGAGATTTTCAAACTCCCAGAAAATATTGAAGACCCTAATATTTTTGTAATATCTAAGTGTTTTCTATTCATACCAAGTGGTTTCAACATGTTTCACCAATTTTCATTAATTGATCCTGAGGATGAATTAATTTTCTGAGACTCTGAAAATTTCAAAATATACCTCAAAAAGTATCACTTTTTAGCTGTTTTCGCATAGTTTTTCAACGTAATTTTCAAAGTTTTTAAACTTCTGTAAAGTATCGAAACCTCCAAAGTTTTTGTAAAATCTAAGCGTTTCCTATTGTTAGCTAATGTTATCAACATGATATAACAAGTTTTATTAATTTATCTGAAAGATAAATTAATTTTCTGAAACTTTGAAATTTTCAAAATTTACGTAATAAATCTATTGCATTTTCGAGATTTTCAAACTCCCAGAAAATATTGAAGACCCTAATATTTTTGTAATATCTAAGTGTTTTCTATTCATACCAAGTGGTTTCAACATGTTTCACCTATTTTCATTAATTTACCCTAAGGATGAATTAATTTTCTGAGACTCTGAAAATTTCAAAATATACCTCAAAAAGTATCACTTTTTAGCTGATTTCGCATAGTTTTTCAACGTAATTTTCAAAGTTTTTAAACTTCTGTAAATATCGAAACCTCCAAAATTTTTGTAAAATCTAAGCGTTTCCTATTGTTAGCTAATGTTATCAACATGATATAACAATTTTTATTAATTTATCTGAAAGATAAATTAATTTTCTGAAACTTTGAAATTTTCAAAATTTACGTAATAAATCTATTGCATTTTCGAGATTTTCAAACTCCCAGAAAATATTGAAGACCCTAATATTTTTGTAATATCTAAGTGTTTTCTATTCATACCAAGTGGTTTCAACATGTTTCACCTATTTTCATTAATTTACCCTAAGGATGAATTAATTTTCTGAGACTCTTAAAATTTCAAAATATACCTCAAAAAGTATCACTTTTTAGCTGATTTCGCATAGTTTTTCAACGTAATTTTCAAAGTTTTTAAACTTCTGTAAAATATCGAAACCTCCAAAATTTTTTTAAACTCTAAGCGTTTCCTATTGTTAGCTAATGTTATCAACATGATATAACAATTTTTATTAATTTATCTGAAAGATAAATTAATTTTCTGAAACTTTGAAATTTTCAAAATTTACGTAATAAATCTATTGCATTTTCGAGATTTTCAAACTCACAGAAAATATTGAAGACCCTAATATTTTTGTAAGTGTTTTCTATTCATACCAAGTGGTTTCAACATGTTTCACCTATTTTCATTAATTTACCCTAAAGGATGAATTAATTTTCTGAGACTCTGAAAATTTCAAAATATACCTCAAAAAGTATCACTTTTTAGCTGATTTCGCATAGTTTTTCAACGTAATTTTCAAAGTTTTTAAACTTCTGTAAAGTATCGAAACCTCCAAAATTTTTTTAAAATCTAAGCGTTTCCTATTGTTAGCTCATGTTATCAACATGATATAACAAGTTTTATTAATTTATCTGAAAGATAAATTAATTTTCTGAAACTTTGAAATTTTCAAAATTTACGTAATAAATCTATTGCATTTTCGAGATTTTCAAACTCCCAGAAAATATTGAAGACCCTAAGATTTTTGTAATATCTAAGTGTTTTCTATTCATACCAAGTGGTTTCAACATATTTCACAAATTTTCATTAATTGATCCTGAGGATGAATTAATTTTCTGAGACTCTGAAAATTTCAAAATATACCTCAAAAAGTATCACTTTTTAGCTGTTTTCGCATAGTTTTTCAACGTAATTTTCAAAGTTTTTAAACTTCTGTAAATATCGAAACCTCCAAAATTTTTTTAAAATCTAAGCGTTTCCTATTGTTAGCTAATGTTATCAACATGATATAACAATTTTTATTAATTTATCTGAAAGATAAATTAATTTTCTGAAACTTTGAAATTTTCAAAATTTACGTAATAAATCTATTGCATTTTCGAGATTTTCAAACTCCCAGAAAATATTGAAGACCCTAATATTTTTGTAATATCTAGGTGTTTTCTATTCATACCAAGTGGTTTCAACATGTTTCACCAATTTTCATTAATTGATCCTGAGGATGAATTAATTTTCTGAGACTCTGAAAATTTCAAAATATACCTCAAAAAGTATCACTTTTTAGCTGTTTTCTCATAGTTTTTCAACGTAATTTTCAAAGTTTTTAAACTTCTGTAAATATCGAAACCTCCAAAATTTTTTTAAAATCTAAGCGTTTCCTATTGTTAGCTAATGTTATCAACATGATATAACAAGTTTTATTAATTTATCTGAAAGATAAATTAATTTTCTGAAACTTTGAAATTTTCAAAATTTACGTAATAAATCTATTGCATTTTCGAGATTTTCAAACTCCCAGAAAATATTGAAGACCCTAAGATTTTTGTAATATCTAAGTGTTTTCTATTCATACCAAGTGGTTTCAACATGTTTCACCTATTTTCATTAATTTACCCTAAGGATGAATTAATTTTCTGAGACTCTGAAAATTTCAAAATATACCTCAAAAAGTATCACTTTTTAGCTGATTTCGCATAGTTTTTCAACGTAATTTTCAAAGTTTTTAAACTTCTGTAAAGTATCGAAACCTCAGAAATTTTTTTAAAATCTAAGCGTTTCCTATTGTTAGCTAATGTTATCAACATGATATAACAATTTTTATTAATTTATCTGAAAGATAAATTAATTTTCTGAAACTTTGAAATTTTCAAAATTTACGTAATAAATCTATTGCATTTTCGAGATTTTCAAACTCCCAGAAAATATTGAAGACCCTAATATTTTTGTAATATCTAAGTGTTTTCTATTCATACCAAGTGGTTTCAACATGTTTCACCAATTTTCATTAATTTATCCTAAGGATGAATTAATTTTCTGAGACTCTGAAAATTTCAAAATATACCTCAAAAAGTATCACTTTTTAGCTGTTTTCGCATAGTTTTTCAACGTAATTTTCAAAGTTTTTAAACTTCTGTAAAGTATCGAAACCTCCAAAATTTTTTTAAAATCTAAGCGTTTCCTATTGTTAGCTAATGTTATCAACATGATATAACAAGTTTTATTAATTTATCTGAAAGATAAATTAATTTTCTGAAACTTTGAAATTTTCAAAATTTACGTAATAAATCTATTGCATTTTCGAGATTTTCAAACTCCCAGAAAATATTGAAGACCCTAATATTTTTGTAATATCTAAGTGTTTTCTATTCATACCAAGTGGTTTCAACATGTTTCACCTATTTTCATTAATTTATAGTAAGCATGAATTAATTTTCTGAGACTCTGAAAATTTCAAAATATACCTCAAAAAGTATCACTTTTTAGCTGATTTCGCATAGTTTTTCAACGTAATTTTCAAAGTTTTTAAACTTCTGTAAAGTATCGAAACCTCCAAAATTTTTTTAAAATCTAAGCGTTTCCTATTGTTAGCTAATGTTATCAACATGATATAACAATTTTTATTAATTTATCTGAAAGATAAATTATTTTTCTGAAACTTTGAAATTTTCAAAATTTACGTAATAAATCTATTGCATTTTCGAGATTTTCAAACTCCCAGAAAATATTGAAGACCCTAATATTTTTGTAATATCTAAGTGTTTTCTATTCATACCAAGTGGTTTCAACATGTTTCACCTATTTTAATTAATTTACCCTAAGGATGAATTAATTTTCTGAGACTCTGAAAATTTCAAAATATACCTCAAAAAGTATCACTTTTTAGCTGATTTCGCATAGTTTTTCAACGTAATTTTCAAAGTTTTTAAACTTCTGTAAAGTATCGAAACCTCCAAATTTTTTTTAAAATCTAAGCGTTTCCTATTGTTAGCACATGTTATCAACATGATATAACAATTTTTATTAATTTATCTGAAAGATAAATTAATTTTCTGAAACTTTGAAATTTTCAAAATTTACGTAATAAATCTATTGCATTTTCGAGATTTTCAAACTCCCAGAAAATATTGAAGACCCTAATATTTTTGTAATATCTAAGTGTTTTCTATTCATACCAAGTGGTTTCAACATGTTTCACCAATTTTCATTAATTGATCCTGAGGATGAATTAATTTTCTGAGACTCTGAAAATTTCAAAATATACCTCAAATAGTATCACTTTTTAGCTGATTTCGCATAGTTTTTCAACGTAATTTTCAAAGTTTTTAAACTTCTGTAAAGTATCGAAACCTCAAAAATTTTTTTAAAATCTAAGCGTTTCCTATTGTTAGCTAATGTTATCAACATGATATAACAATTTTTATTAATTTATCTGAAAGATAAATTAATTTTCTGAAACTTTGAAATTTTCAAAATTTACGTAATAAATCTATTGCATTTTCGAGATTTTCAAACTCCCAGAAAATATTGAAGACCCTAATATTTTTTTAATATCTAAGTGTTTTCTAATCATACCAAGTGGTTTCAACATGTTTCACCTATTTTCATTAATTTATCCTAAGGAAGAATTAATTTTCTGAGACTCTGAATATTTCAAAATATACCTCAAAATGTATCACTTTTTAGCTGTTTTCGCATAGTTTTTCAACGTAATTTTCAAAGTTTTTAAACTTCTGTAAAGTATCGAAACCTCCAAAATTTTTTAAAAATCTAAGCGTTTCCTATTGTTAGCTAATGTTATCCACATGATATATCAGTTTTTATTAATTTATCTGAAAGATAAATTAATTTTCTGAAACTTTGAAATTTTCAAAATTTACGTAATAAATCTATTGCATTTTCGAGATTTTCAAACTCCCAGAAAATATTGAAGACCCTAATATTTTTGTAATATCTAAGTGTTTTCTATTCATACCAAGTGGTTTCAACATGTTTCACCTATTTTCATTGATTTATCCTAAGGATGAATTAATTTTCTGAGACTCTGAATATTTCAAAATATACCTCAAAAAGTATCACTTTTTAGCTGTTTTCGCATAGTTTTTCAACGTAATTTTCAAAGTTTTTAAACTTCTGTAAAGTATCGAAACCTCCAAAATTTTTTTTAAAATCTAAGCGTTTCCTATTGTTAGCTAATGTTATCAACATGATATAACAATTTTTATTAATTTATCTGAAAGATAAATTAATTTTCTGAAACTTTGAAATTTTCAAAATTTACGTAATAAATCTATTGCATTTTCGAGATATTCAAACTCCCAGAAAATATTGAAGACCCTAATATTTTTTTAATATCTAAGTGTTTTCTATTCATACCAAGTGGTTTCAACATGTTTCACCTATTTTCATTAATTTATCCTAAGGATGAATTAATTTTCTGAGACTCTGAAAATTTCAAAATATACCTCAAAAAGTATCACTTTTTAGCTGTTTTCGCATAGTTTTTCAACGTAATTTTCAAAGTTTTTAAACTTCTGTAAAGTATCGAAACCTCCAAAATTTTTTTAAAATCTAAGCGTTTCCTATTGTTAGCTAATGTTATCCACATGATATATCAATTTTTATTAATTTATCTGAAAGAAAAATTAATTTTCTGAAACTTTGAAATTTTCAAAATTTACGTAATTGCATTTTCGAGATTTTCAAACTCCCAGAAAATATTGAAGACCCTAATATTTTTGTAATATCTAAGTGTTTTCTATTCATACCAAGTGGTTTCAACATGTTTCACCTATTTTCATTAATTTACCCTAAGGATGAATTAGTTTTCTGAGACACTGAAAATTTCAAAATATACCTAAAAAAGTATCACTTTTTAGCTGATTGCGCATAGTTTTTCAACGTAATTTTCAAAGTATATAAACTTCTGTAAAGTATCGAAACCTCCAAAACTTTTTCAAATCTTAGCGTTTCCTATTGTTACCTAATGTTATCAACATAATATAACAATTTTTATTAATTTATCTGAAAGATAAATTAATTTTCTGAAAGTTTGAAATTTTCAAAATTTACGTAATAAATCTATTGCCTTTTCGAGATATTCAAATTCCCAGAAAATATTGAAGACCCTAAAATTTGTTTAATATCTATGTGTTTTCTATTCATACCAAGTGGTTTCAACATGTTTCACCTATTTTCATTAATTTATCCCTGGGATAAATTAATTTTCTGAGACTCTGAATATTTCAAAATATACCTCAAAAAGTATCACTTTTTACCTGATTTCGCATAGTTTTGCAGCGTAATTTTCAAAGTCTTAAAACTTCTGTAAAATATCGAAACCACCAAAATTTTTTTAAAATCTAAGCGTTTCCTATTGTTAGCTAATGTTATCAACATGATATAACAATTTTTATTAATTTATCTGAAAGATTAATAAATTTTCTGAAAGTTTGAAATTTTCAAAATTTACGTAATAAATCTATTGCCTTTTCGAGATATTCAAATTCCCAGAAAATATTGAAGACCCTAAAATTTGTTTAATATCTTAGTGTTTTCTATTCATACCAAGTGGTTTCAACATGTTTCACCTATTTTCATTAATTTATCCTAAGGATGAATTAATTTTCTGAAATTCTGAAAATTTCAAAATATACCTCAAAAAGTATCACTTTTTAGCTGATTTCGCATAGTTTTTCAACGTAATTTTCAAAGATTTGAACTTCTGTAAATATCGAACCCTACAAATTTTTTTCAAATCTAAGCGTTTCCTATTGTTACCTAATGTTATCAACATGATATAACAATTTTTATTAATTTATCTGAAAGATTAATAAATTTTCTGAAAGTTTGAAATTTTCAAAATTTACGTAATAAATCTATTGCATTTTCGAGATATTCAAACTCCCAGAAAATATTGAAGACCCTAAAATTTTTTTAATATCTAAGTGTTTTCTATTCATACCAAGTGGTTTCAACATGTTTCACCTATTTTCATTAATTTATCCTGAGGATGATTTAATTTTCTGAGACTCTTAAAATTTCAAAATATACCTCAAAAAGTATCACTTTTTAGCTGATTTCGCATAGTTTTTCAACGTAATTTTCACAGTTTTATACTTCTGTAAATATCGAAACCTCAAAATTTTTTTTAAAATCTAAGCCTTTCCTATTGTTACCTATTGTTATCAACATGATATAACAATTTTTATTAATTTATCTGAGAGATAAATTAATTTTCTGAAAGTTTGAAATGTTCAAAATTTACGTAATAAATCTATTGCATTTTCGAGATATTCAAACTCCCAGAAAATATTGAAGACCCTAAAAATTTTTAATATCTAAGTGTTTTCTATTCATACCAAGTGGTTTCAACATGTTTCACCTATTTTCATTAATTTATCCTAAGTATGAATTAATTTTCTGAGACTCTGAAATTTTCAAAATATACCTAAAATAGGATCACTTTTTAGCGGATTTCGCATAGTTTTCCAACGTAATTTTCAAGGTTTTTTAACTTCTGTAAAGTATCGAAACATCCAAAATTTTTTTTAAATCTAAGCGTTTCCTATTGTTACCTAATGTTATCAACATGATATAACAATTTTTATTAATTTATCTGAAAGATAAATTAATTTTCTGAAAGTTTGAAATTTTCAAAATTTACGTAATAAATCTATTGCATTTTCCAGATATTCAAACTCCCAGAAAATATTGATGACCCTAAAATTTTTTTAATATCTAAGTGTTTTCTATTCGTACCAAGTGGTTTCAACATGTTTCACCTATTTTCATTAATTTATCCTAAGGATGAATTAATTTTCTGAGACTCTGAATATTTCAAAATAAACCTCAAAAACTATCATTTTTAGCTGATCTCGCATATTTTTTCAACGTGTTTTTCAAAGTTTTAACTTCTGTAACTTCAAAAATTTTCTTAAAATCTAAGCGTTTCCTATTGTTACCTAATGTTATCAACATGATATAATAATTTTTATTATTTTATCTGAAAGATAAATTAATTTTCTGAAAGTTTGAAATTTTCAAAATTTACGTAATAAATCTATTGCATTTTCGAGATATTCAAACTCCCAGACATTATTGAAGACCCTAAAATTTTTTTAATATCTAAGTGTTTTCTTTTCATACCAAGTGCTGTCAACATGTTTCATCTATTTCCTTAATTTATCCTAAGGATGAATTAATTTTCTGAGACTCTGAAAATTTCAAAATATACCTCAAAAATTATCACTTTTTACCTGATTTCGCATAGTTTTTCAACGTATTTTTCAAAGTTTTAAACTTCTGTAAAGTATCGAAACCTCCAAAAATTTTTTAAAATCTAAGCGTTTCCTATTGTTAACTAATATTTCCTTCATGTTATAATATTTTTTATTAAATTATCTGAAAGATAAATTAATTTTCTGAAACTTTGAAATTTTCAAATTTTACGTAATGAGTTTATTGCATTTGGAGATATTCAAACTCCCAGAATATATTGAAGATCCTAAATTTTTTTAATATCTCAGTGTTTTCTATTCATACCAAGTGCTTTCAACATGTTTCACGTATTGTCATTAATTTATCCTAAGGTGAATTTATATTCTGACATTCTGATATTTCAGAATATACCTAAAAAAATTATCGCTTTTTAGCTGATTTCGCATAGTTTTTCAACGTATTTGTTGAAGTTTTAAACTTCTGTAAAGTTTCGAAAACTCCAAAAAATTTTTTATAATCTAAGCGTTTCCTATTGTCACCTAATGTTTTCATCATATTATAACATTTTTCATTAATTTCTCTGAAAGACAAATTAATTTTCTTATAGATTGGAATTTTCAAATTTTACCTAATGAATCTATTACATTTTGGAGATATTCGAATTCCCAGAAAATATTGAAGATCCTGAATTTTTCTTCATATCTAAGTGTTTTTTATTCATACCAAGTTGTTTCATCATTTTTCCCTTATTTTCATTAATTTATTTTAAGGATGATTTAATTTTCTGAGAATCTGAAAATTTCAAAATATACCTTTAAAAGTATCGCTTTTTAGCTGATTTTGCATTGTTTTTCACCGTATTTGTTCAAGTTTTTCAATTCCTGCAAAATATCGAAACCTCCAAAAATTTTTCAAAATCTAAGCGTTTCCTATTGTTACCTAATGTTTCCATCATATTATAATATTTTTTATTAATTTATCTGAAGGATATATTAATTTTCTGAAAGTTTGAATTTTTCCACTTTTACGTAATAAATCTATTGCATTTTAAAGATATTCAAACTCGCAGAATATATTTAAATCCTAAAAGTTTTTTGATATCTAATTGTTTTCTATTCATAGCAAGTGGTTTCAACATGTTTCACTTATATTCATTAATTTATCCGAAGGATGAATTAATTTTCCGAGACTCTGATATTTTGAAAATATACCTCAAAAAGTATCGCTTTTTAGTTGATTTCGCATAGTTTTTCAACTTATTTATTCAAGTTTTTAACTCCTCTAAAATATCGAAAACTCCAAAAAATTTTTAAAATCTACGCGTTTCATATCGTTACCTAAGTTTGTCATGATGTTTTTATATTTTTTTTATTAATTTCTCTGAAAATTAAATTAATTTTCTGAAAGTTTGAGATTTTCAAATTTTACGTCATGAATCTAATACATTTTGGAGAAATTCAAACTCCCAGAAAATATTGAAGATCCTAAAATTTTTTTTAATATTTATGTGATTTCTATTCATACCAAGTGGTTTCAACATGTTTCACTTATTTTCATTAATTTATCCTAAGGATAAATTAATTTTCTGAGACTCTGAAAATTTCAAAATATACCTCAAAAAGTATCACTTTTTAGCTGATTTCGCATAGTTTTTCAACGTATTTTTTCAAGGTTTTCAACTTCCGTAAAGTATCGAAAATTCCAAAATTTTTTTAAAACTAAGCGTTTCCTATTGTTAACTAACGTTTTCGTCATATTATAATATTATTTATTAATTTATCTAAAAGATAAATTATTTTTCTGAATGTTTGAATTTTTCAAATTTTACGTAATAAATCTATTGCATTTTGGAGATATTCAATCTCCCAGAAAATATTGAAGATTCTAAAAGTTTTTTAATATCTAAATGTTTTCTATTCATACCAAGTGATTTCAATATGTTTCACTTATTTTCATTATTTTATCCCACGGATGAATTAATTTTCTGAGACTCTGAAAATTTCAAAATATACCTCGAAAAGTATCGCTTGTCAGCTGATTTCGCGTAGTTTTTCAACGTATTTGTTCAAATTTTAAACTTCTGTAAAGTATCGAACACTCCCAAAAATTTTTTAAAATCTAAGCGTTTCCTATTGTTACCTAATGTTTTCATCATGTTTTAATATTTTTTATTAATTTATCTGAAAGATAAATTAATTTTCTGAAACTTTGAAATTTTCAAATTTTACGTATTAAATCTATTGCATTTTCGAGACATTCAAACTCCCAGAAAATATTGTAGATCCTAAAAAATTTTTTAAATCTAATTGTTTTCTATTCTTAGCAAGTAGTTTCAACATGGTTCACTTATTTTCATTAATTTATGCTAAGGATGAATTAATTTTTCTGAGACTCCGAAAATTTCAAAATATACTTCAAAATGTTTCGCTTTTTAGCTAATTTCACATAGTTTTTCAACCTATTTTTTCAAGTCTTTCCCTTCTGTAAATATCGAAAACTCCAAAACGTTTTCAAAATCTAAGCGTTTCCTATTGTAGCCTAATGTTTTCATCATGTTATAATATTTTTTATTAATTTATCTGAAAATTAAATTAATTTTCTGAAAGTTTCAAATTTTCAAATTTTACGCAATAAATCTATTGCATTTTGGAGAAATTCAAACTCAAAAAATTAATTCATCATTAGGATATATCAATGAAAATGTTTCAAACATGTTGAAACCACTTGGTATGATTGGAAAACACTTAGATATTAAAATTTTTTTTGGATCTTCAATATTTTCTGGGAGTATGAATATCTCGAAAATGCAGTAGATTTATTACGTAAATTTTGAAAATTTCGAACTTTCAGAAAATTAATTGGTCTTTCAGATAAATTAATAAAAATTATTATATCATGTTGATAACATTAAGTAACAATAGAAAACGCTTAGATTTTTAAAAAAAATTTGGAGGTTTCAATATTTTACAGAAGTTTAAAAACTTTGAAAAATATTTTGAAAAACTATGCGAAATCAGCTAATAAGCGATACTTTTCGAGGTATATTTTGAAATTTTCAGAGTCTCAGAAAATTAATTCATCCTTAGGGTAAATTAATGAAAATAGGTGAAACATGTTGAAACCACTTGGTATGAATAGAAAACACTTAGATATTAAAAAAATTTAGTGTCTTCAATATTTTCTGGGAGTTTGAATATCTCCAGAATGCAATAGTTTTATTACGTAAAATTTGAAAATATCAAACCTTCAGAAAATTAATATTTCTTTCATATAAATTTATAAATATTATAAATATTATTGTAAAATGATGAAAACATTAGGTAACAATAGGAAAAGCTTAGATTTTAAACAAAATTTGGTGGTTTCGGTATTTCCAGTAGTTTAAGCACTTTAATGTATTCTTTGGAAAACTATTCGAAATCAGCTAAAAAGCGTTACTTTTTAAGGTATAAGTTGAAATATTCAGAGTCTCAGAAAATTAATTCATCCTTAGGATAAATTAATGAAAATACATGAAACATGTTGAAACCACTTGCTATGAATAGAATACACTTAGATATTAAAAACCTTTTAGGGTCTTCAATATATGCTGTGAGGTTGAATATCTCCAAAATGCAATAGATTTATTACATCAAATTTGAAAATTTCAAACATTAAGAAAATTAATTTTTCTCTCAGATAAATTAATCAAAATTATTATAACATGATGAAAACATTAGGCAACAATAGGAAAGGCTTAGATTGTTAAAAAAATTTTGGAGGTTTTGATATTTACAGAAGTTTAAACACTTTAACAAGTACGTTGAAAATCTATGCGAAATCTGCTAAAAAGCGATACATTTTTTGCATATCTCCAAAATGCAATAGATTTATGTTGTAAAATTTGAAAAGATTCAAACTTTAAGAAAATTAATTTATCTTTTTGATAAATTAATAAAAATTATTATAATATAATGAAAACGTTAGATAACAATAGGAAACGCTAACATTTTTAAAAAATTTTGAAGATTTCGATATTTTACAGAAGTTTAATAATTTAAAAATACGTTGAAAAACTCTGCCAAATCAGCAAAACGCGGTGCTTTTTTAGGTATAATTTGAAATTATTGAGAGTCTCAGAAAATTATTTTATCCTTAGGATAAATTAATGAAAATAGGTGAAACAGATAAATTAATAAAAATTATTATAACATGATGAAAACATTAGGTAATAATAGGAAACGCTTAGATTTAAAAACGTTTTCCAGGTTTCGATACTTTTTAGAAGTTTAAATACTTCAACAAATACGTTGAAAAACTATGCGAAATCAGCTAAAAAGCGATAGTTTTTTAGGTATATTTTGAAAGTTTCGGACTCTCAAAAAATTAATTCATCCTTAGGATAAATTAATGAAAATTGGGGTAAAATTTTGAAAGCACTTGTTGTGAATAGAAAACACTTAGATATTAAAACATTTAGGATCTTCAATATCTTCTGGGAGTTTTTTACTCATATCTCCAAAATGCAATAGATTTATTACCTAAAATTTGAAAATTTCAAATTTTCAGAAAATTAATTTATCTTTCAGATAAATTAATAAAAATCGTCATAACATGATGAAAACTTTAGGTAAAAATAGAAAACTTTTAGTATTGAAAAATATTTTGGAGGTTTCGATATTTACAGCAGTTTAAAATCACTTAGATATTAAAAAGTTTTAGGGTTTCGATATTTTCTGTGAATTTCAATATATTTTCTGGGAGTTTAAATATCTCCATAAATTAAGAAAATTATTATAACATGATGAAAACATTAGGTAGCAATTGGAAACGCTTAGATTTTTAAAAAAATTTGGAGGTTTCGATACTTGACAGAAGTTTAAAAACTTTAACATTACATTGAAAACTATGCGAAATCAGCTAAAAAGCGATACTTTTTGGTATATTTTGAAATTTCTGAGTCTCAGAAAATTTATTCATCCTGTGTATATATTAATAATTTATACTAAGTGAAACATATTGGAACCACTTATAATTTATAATAAGTGAAACATATTGGAACCACTTGTATGTATAGAAAACACATAGATATTAAAAAATATCAGGATCTTCAATATTTTCTGGGATTTTAAATATCTCCAAAATGCCATAGATTTATTACGTAAAATTTGAAAATTTAAAACTTTCAGAATATTAATTCATTTTTCAGATAAATTATTAAAAATTATTTTAACATGTGAAAATATTAGGTAACAATAGGAAACGCTTAGATTTTAAAAACTTTTGGAGCTTTCGATACTTTACATGACCTATTTGTCCACACCCCAACAACGTATTTGTCGTCCATTTACATGGGCCACCCTCTCTCTTACTTCTTGTGTGGCCCTTCTTCGTTTCCCTGTTTCGCTTTTCCAGGTTTCACCTTCACTTTAGGTACTTTGAGGTCTTCCCTTTTCAACCCACTCCATTTGGCCACATGCCGCATCTTGTGCATCTTTCTTACTTTTGATCCGTGGGTAAACCCTACTTTGTTGGGCATTCTACTGCTCGATGGCCTTTTAAAACACCAGGCCATATCTACCCGGCGTGGCTTTATAAAAACCATGTCTTCGGGACCATTCTTTTTTGCGGGATCCTCCTCTCATTCCTCTTCTTCTTGTTTGATCCATTTATTTATTACAGAGGCTTCTTTCTGTGATCACATGTAAGATTCCTCTTTCACCTGGGGTTCCTTCCTAGGTCATTCCGCCTAGCAATCTCTCGACTCATGTCTTGTGTCCCACAATTTTTTACTTTTTCTACACACCCTAGCTCTCTTTGGCCAGTGATACCACCACCAGTCTTACGGGACCCTCTTTTAGCTCATCATGTTAGATGCAGTCATCTTGTAGTACTCCGATATACATGTCTGTCGAGTGGACCTGGATTGCCGCATTCTCCCTTAGCTCTTTTCTTTTAGCTTCCCCATGTCAGCTGAGGGTCTTTTTCTGGTAATCGGCCTATAAATTCTGGCGGTTCTCCCATCACGGCGTGGAACGCCACACATACCGTCTCTCTCTCAGTCAGCTCGTAAGTGAGCTGTCTTTTATCTACGGCCGCCAACCAATTTTTTTAATTCCTTCATGTCTCCCCCAAAGCTCGGCACCCTTGGTCCCCACCCAACAGATTTTTTAACTCTTTAGGTGTGGGTTGTTTGGATTTAACATAGATGGCATCCAATATCTGTTCCATCTTGTGTGCTTCTGACGCTACCATTCCCTGTTCTTCCCCGTGATCAGACATTTAAACAAATATAATTAACAATTTATAAAAACGAGAAGGAAATCGATTTTTGGAAAAATGACAAACAATTTCAGGGAGAAACCAAAAAGTCTCCTACCTGCTATCTGGGTCTGGGTTGATTTTCTTTGTCTTGTGGTCGAAGAAATCCGACACACACACACACACACACACACACACACACACACACTCTCTCTCTCTCTCTCTCTCTCTCTCTCTCTCTCTCTCTCTCTCTCTCTCTCTCTCTCTCTCTCTCTCTCAAAAGTCCTTTTTGGTTCTCGCTCGCTCTTTGGTTACTCTGGGTCCATCCTATTCACAACACCAGATGTGACGCCCGCCCGGCCGCTGGTTGTTAATGGCTTCAAGCTGGTCTTCGAGTTGACTTTTACAACGGTGTTCTTCCTCGCCCACGCTGTAAAATTCGATCTCAAAGAAGTCACGCTGAATGCTCACTAGAAGTCTCTCCGCCAAGTCACAATTGGGTAAATGAAAATGGCACCAAAAATAAATTGAATGACACCCAAATAAGTAGTGGAAAAAGTCTTTATATACAAAAAGAAAATAGAATAAAAACAATCATTAATTGTTTCTTCCTAAACTCTGTTTTATCAAGCCAACAACGGAACAGAAGTTTCGTCCAATTTCTCTAAGTAGTAATTTGTGAAGAGTTTTTCTTCTTATCATTAATTTGCATCTCTGGTTGGCAATATCATTTCATTTCAATCGGAGTTTCAAGTTTGTGGCGATTCAAAATGTCTTTGTTCGCTTCACACCGAAACTTTACAAAAACTGCCAAAAGTTGGTCTTTGTGTATATTGGGTAAACTGGCGGTGGCGGTAAGTCGTCTTTCCTGCGCAACAACTTGTCTCTGGCCCCTCCAGGGCTGTTTTTATACTTGTCCCTACTTTACTAGTGTAGGGAATGACGAACGCTGAGTTGTTCATGCAAATGCACTTTCTGGCCCTTGCAGCCAATGAAATCATTCTCGCCCCCAGCTTTTGAGGCGGAGTTACTCCTTTCCATTGGTTTAACAAATAAAGAAGCGCTATTTCTATAACATCACTTCTTTCCATCTTCTTTTCATTTTCTCTTTACCCATTTTGGACGGAACTTTTATGCCTCTAATTCTTTTCTCAGGGAAAGTTCAATTTAGTTAATTCTCATAATCTTTGACCTTGTCAAAGAAGCCTGGATATGCAAAATCTCCTTTTTCTGCGTTTGTTACAATCTACGGCCATGTTTTGGTCATATTATTTTCATTTTGATCAGCTGTGTCGGCGAAAACAACAATTGAACATACGCTTGTCAAAAATGACCGACTCATACACTGACCTCGTCTGATTCAGCTGGCTAGATTCTTGTGCAAAACAATCAAACTTGCACACCTGCAATGAAACTTGAATTAGTTTAGATTTCAGCATTTTAGTTGCATTTTTTTCTCTGTTCATATTGAGACAAAATGAATTTATTTATTTTTGTATTTGCCATTTGAAAAAGAAGAAAACTAAATGAATTATGGCTTATTTCAAATTTGTCATTTGAAAAAAAAGAAAACTAAGTGAATAAACTAATATATCTTGATATTTGCCATTTGAGAAAGAAGAAAACTAAGTGTAATATGTCTTATTTTGATATTTTCTAATTGAAAAAGAAGAAAAGTAAGTTAAATATAATTTATTTTTGTGTGGTTAGGTCTTAAAGGCTTTCACAATGCGTTTAGTAAAATAGAGGAAGGTAAAGAAGTTTTGGGGCATTACCTATTTATTATACATTAAAAGTTCGAGGTCAAAATCTCATCTTCAGAATGGCAGAGGAGCATGTGTCTGTCCGAGTGAGTCCGTGCCTTTCAAGGAATGGTCATTCCTAGCTGCTGCTGCTGTATTGTAGCGAGTGTGTGTGTGTGTGTGTGTGTGTGTGTGTGTGTGTGTGTGTGTGTGCAATTTACAGTTGGGACCTTTTTCTGATCTGATGATATCGGTCTGCTTTAATCTGTGGTTTATCTAAGTATGTGTGACCTGACCGTTACTTTGACTTTTGTCAAAGTTGAAGAGGAGGTATTTTATTACTGTTGTTTTATCTATGTGCTTTATCTCGTGGTGTGTGCGTGTCTGTGACTGCGTCATGTGTGCGTGTTTATGTGCGTATACTTGTAATTTATCTTGCTTTATTTTGTGTGTGTGTGTGTGTGTGTGTGTGTGTGTGTGTGTGTGTGTGTGTGTGTGTGTGTGTTATAGGCACCTCCACTACTTTACGGGGGAAAACAGGAAAGAGCAAATTATTTTTTATTATTATTATTTCTTATTGAATTGTTAAATCCTTTCTAACAAACAGCATAGCATAATGAAAACGGCCACAAACTTAATGAAAATTAATCATTTTTATCGAATTATTATTATTATTATTTTATTTTTTAATTTTTTTATATTATTTTTTATAATCCCTTCTAACAAACAGCATAGCGTAATGAAAAAGGCCACAAACATAATGCAAAATGTAGTTATACATTTTGCATTAAGTTTGCATTAAGTTTAACCAACACGTTGATTTTATTATTAATGTGAAAGACCAAAGTATTTTTTAATTATTTTTTTGGAATTTGTTTTTTTAAACCTTTTTAACAAATAGCATAGCGTAATGAAAATGGCTGCAAATTTAATGAAAATAGAAATAGAGTTTTATCCTCAAAACGCTGATGCTATTCTTAAGATGAAAGATCAAAGTATTTTTGTAATTATTTTTTGAAATCCCTTCTCACAAACAGCATAGCGTAATGAAAAAGGACACAAACCCAAGAAAGCAAAGCTTCATCGTCAAAACGCTGATGTCATTTTTTAACTATTATTAAGCTTTTAATTAAATCTAAAATGAAATCTTCATGAATGCTTTTTCTTTTTAAAAATTTAATTTTCAACGTAAACATCGAATCTCTATGCCGAAATATTAGAGGTACCTGAATGTGTGTATGTGTTTGGTGTATAATATACTGGAGTGTGGATATATATATATATATACATACCTACACATGTATACACACACATATAAATTTAGCTAAACAATGTAACGTAATATCTGAAGATGAGATCCAAATATTTAGACATTGCCGAAGAACCCTGCTACATTATAATGATTCATTATGTGCTAAAAAGAATGACGCCAATGGATTTGACAATCCTATGGGAGCTCATGACAGTGCTGAGGTGGCCAAATTAGTTGGCTGTCTTCTTCTATATAAATTAAACGAACATATTGACTTCTATAATCACGGATTATACCGTGATAACGGGTTAGTTATAGTAAGCCGTAGCAACCCACAGATATGCGGATCTTCATGGAACGCTAGCTGAAGAGGAAAGTAACAACGACAAGATAAAAAGAACTCTATAACCCACGTGACCAAAAAAGGAAGACACCAAACACAAATAGGGGGAACTTTTATTAAGAAAACAAATATGATTAAAATATAAACATTAACCGAGCGAAAACGAAACCTAAACCAACCAACGACAACTAAAGAAATTAAGGGAATAGGCAAACCTACGAAACATACCTAATCCAAAAGCCAAGACTTCCTATGTCTACACTTATTAAGTATTTCTGTTTTAGAATTTAATAAACTACTTGTGTGTTCAAACGACACTATGGCAAGTTTTTCTTCCACACACAACCTGCAAAATTTCTGGCCGGCTTTAAACTTAGTACATCTTTTTAATATTTCCCATTTTAAAATGGGGTCTATGTTTAGTTCTTGTTTTATAGACCACACATAAGTAGAAAGAGTGGTGCTGTTTTTATATTTTTCATGTTAAAGCTACTAGTGTGGTTATAGTATCTTTTTTTAAAACTGTCTTGAGTAGCACCTAAGTATGTTTTGGGTTCCGTATCTTCTGCGTTTTTATAAGCTTTAACACGGTAACACAATCTTGCTGGCATTTACCCTGTAGCGGACAGTTGTTCTTAATTCTGCAATTACAGCTAGATATACCTACATTTGTTTTATCCGTAACCTCTTTCTTATTCAATCCTCTAATCATTTTTCCAATATTTGGCATACAACAATAACTGAGTTTTACGTTATTTTTATTAAGTATTTTGTATAACTCATTTTCCTTACCAAAACTGAAAAATATTTTACTAATTTTGATTTTTACAGCTAAATTAAATGATGCATTAAACCAAAGGATGTTTCTACATCTGTTTTTACGTTTGCCTCTTTTAATATCTGTATATACCAAACTATCTGTATGTCCACTTTTAATTAGTGCATCCTGATACACTTTTTTATGACTGTCAAAGATAACTTTACTGGAAGACTTGTTAGATAATCTATAGAAGATATTCTATAGAAGATAATCTGTAGGAGATAATCTATAGGAGATACTAAATCCAACCACCCCGCCCACATCAATGTGGGCGGGGTGGTTAGATTTATAGCAGGTTTTGATTCTCTTTCAAAGAAATGGATATTGATCCATTTAAAATATTTAGCGTAATGTCTAAATAATTTACTACTTTAAATTACTTTCAACATCCACACTGAAACCATAATTTTTGCAGGTTTTGATTCTCTTTCAAAGAAAGGGATATTGATCCATTTAAAATATTTAGCGAAATGTCTAAATAATTTACTACTTTAAATTACTTTCAACATCCACACTGAAACCATAATTTTTGAAAAACCAATGGAATTTTTTTCGTAAGTTGTCACATTTTTGGGGGTTACTATCATCAACTATCATTAAACTATCATCACGGTACAACCCGTGGTTATTGAAATCTATGTACTTATTCAATTTATATAACAATAAACATCCTATTAATTCAACTACCTCAGCCCCATCATATGCACCCATGGGTTGTCAAACTTGTTTAAATCATTCTTTTTTATTCATAATGTGTTGTTATGATATAATAATAGCTTACGGGAGTGCCTGATAACGTCTATTTCTTGATTAGTGATTTCATTAAATTGTTTAGCGAAACTAATGGCTTCGTTAAATGTACTTTCGGAAATGGAAGGGCAAAATTCTTTTATGTCATATTTAATAAATGAGCAATGTTCATTTTTATCGTACTTTTGAAACCATTCGATACACTCACTAGTTGATTGCCACTGGTTTATGTTAGTGAACATTCTTAGTGCTTTACAAATACTTTGTAAGATTACTTTACGAATTTTACCTAGTTCTCTCTTAGTGGGGTTTAGTAGTCTATATTCAGGATTATTAGGAAAATTACTTTTATGGTTTTAACCGTTATGAAGCATGGTTTTAAACTTAATTTCTCAATACGGTTATGTAAATTAATTTTGCCGACTAAACTACTCGCTTCTTGATTAAGTTTAGTCTCCACATTAGTGGGAGCTTTTTTGTAATGCTTAATGACTGCCTTGTGCAACGCTTTTTTGTAGTTGTTAGGGATCATTTGATATAAGTAATATTTTCATCTTTCTATATTTAAGTTTTTAGATTATTCCGATAAGCTCAGCTTCAAAATTTTCTAGTTCTTTTATATGAGGGGGTGAGTGTAAGTCTTGAAATCATAATTTTCAATAATATTGTTGTCATTTAAATTGTTAAGAAAACAATTTGCGATAAATTTCTCTATTTTCTGTAATAAGAATAATTCGTACGTATGTTGGTCAGGGATGAGTATGTCCTTAAGAGAACATCCTAAATCTACTCGTTCCATGTTATTCGATTATAAAAGTGCTCAATAGGGCTACCTAGAGCTAAGAAAAACACAAACTTATAACTATACCCGTTTCGAAAAACCCTCCGCATATCATCTACGTGGAAGGAAAAAAAGGTTGTAAAAAAAGAAAGAGCTAAGCACATGGACATCAGCCAAAGGGATTCGTAGCCCAAAGAAAAAAACCCGAGACAAGTAATCAATTAACAAAAAAGCTCTCAATACTTAAACAGAGCAAAGGTAAATTAAACTCAGGTTTCGTTTTCTCTAGGTTAATGTTTATATTTTAATGATATTTGTTTTCTTAATAAATGTTCCCCCCTATTTGCGTTTGGTGTCTTCCTTTTTTGGTCACGTGGGTTATTGAGTTTCCTTTATCTTGTCGTTGTTACTTTCCTCTTCAGCCAGCGTTCCCTGAAGATCCGCTTAGGTAAAACCTTGGTAGGTTTGTTGGCTCACTAGGTTTAATTTATTTATTCTGCTTTTACTTATTTACTTAATATTAAGGACTTTTTAATGCGTAAGTTTCCTTGCTTCCGCCCCCTAGCTTCAATATTGACAATTATGTTTTTGTCTGTATTTTTGCATTTTTAGATGTTTATGGAAAGATGATGCTTGTATGTGTAGGTGTTCTTTTATTCTAATGTATAACGGCCTGGTGGTGCTGCCAACATAGAATCCCTCGCATTTGGCGCATTGTATGCGGTACTCGACATATGCCTGGTGGCATATACCGGTGTCAGGAATAGGGCAATTGGCCAGTGTGTATGTGGTGTTGTTGCTGGTATGTTGTTTGTTGTGGTTGGAGTTGAGGTGTCTCTGAAGAATAGGGCCGTAGTGGGCCAGCTGTATGTCCAATTCCTCTCTGCGGATAGTTCTACGTATTTTTGCGGTTATATTTTCACTGAAGTGCGGTAATCTCCGGAAGCAGGTGTTGGAGAAGGTGTGTCACCTTGGGCCTTTATTACCTTTTCGTTCCAGGCGATCCATAATGGATTGGGGGTAGCCGTTTGTCTTCAGTATCTCCTTAAAATGTGCAGTGTTGGGTGTTACGGTTTTCTTTGCTGCACTTATTCCGGATACGTGTGAGCTCGTTTCTAATGTACCCGGTCTTAGCGCTAAGAGAGAGGGCTGATTGGTAGTGGACAAACATATCCCTGCTGGCAGGCTTTTTGTAGAAATCAGTGTGAATGTTGCCTCTTTCCGATACTTTTAGCCTGAAGTCCAGCAGTGATAGGCATCCATTGTTCGATTGTGAATTTTATTTTGCCGTTCATACTGTTGAACGTTGCTGCCATTCTATTCGCCTCATCACGTAAAGAGGTGAGAATGAGTATGTAATCAATGTATCTGATGAATAAGGCGTATGAATGGCATGTGCTGAGGGTGTGACGTTCAAGTTGATTCATGTATGTAATGACAAGTAATCCCGATAGGCTGGACCCCATCGAAAGACCAGCGGTCTGTTTATAGGTGCGCCCATGGAACGTAAAGTAGTCTACTGTAGTCGTCAGGAGAATTTATTTTGATATTTGCCATTTGAAAAAGAAGAAAGCTAAGTGAAATATGGCTTATTTTGTATTTGCTATTTGAAAATTAAGTGGAATATGCCTTATTTTGTTATTTGCCATTTGGAAAAGAAGAAAACTACATGAAATATGGCTTATTTAATTAATTCTTATTTGAAAAAGAAGAAAAATGAAATACTGCTTATTTTGATATTTGAAATTTGAGAAAGAAGACAAGTTGAATATGGCTTATTTTTTATATTTGGCATTTAAAAAAGAAACGTAAGTGAAATATTGTGCATTGTGTTATTTGTATTTTCCAAAGGAAAAAACTGGGAGAAATATGGCTTATTTTGATATTTGCTATTTAAAAATTATAAAATGCCTTATTTTCATATTTGCTGTTTTAAAAATAAAGAAAACTAATTTGCATATGTTATATTTTGACTTTTGCCATTAGGAAAACAGAAGAGAACTAAATAAAATATGGCTTATTTAGTTAATTTTTATATAAAAAAGAAGAAAACTAAATGAAATATGGCTTATTTGCTATTTGGAAAAGAACACTAAGTGAAATATGGCTTATTTTGTTATTTGGCTTTTGAAAAAAAAAAAAGTGAAATACGGCATATTTTGATATTTGCCATGAGAAAAGGGAAAAATAAGTGAAGTGTGGATTATTTTGATATTTGCAATTTGAAAAAATAGAATGATCAGTGAAAAATAGCTCATTTTGATATTTGTCATTTGAAAAAGAAGAGAAATTAGTAAAATATGGCTTATTTCGACATTTGCCATAAGAAAAGTAAGAAAAATAAGTGACATATGGTTCATTTTGATATTTGCCATTTGAAAAAGAAGAAAACTAGGTGAAATATATTTTATTTTTATGTTTGCCATTTAAAAAAGAAGTAAAATAAGTTAATAAACTTTTGTAAAGTATCGAAAACCCTGAAAAATTTTGAAAATCTAAGTGTTTTCAATTCATACTAAGTAATTTCATCATGTTTTCATAATGTTCAGTATCTCAAGTAGAATGACTATATAGAATACATAGCTAAATCCGTTGCTAAGAAGATTGGTTCTTTGTGCAGGGCCAGGAAGTTTTTCCTGTCTGAAACAATCCTGCACATATACAAATCTACAATCCGCCTGCTATACTTGGTCGGGTGCTCCTGCTATCCACCTAGGGGTCCTTGTTTAAAAATACAACGGAGAATCTGTAATGTGATCGATCCCAACTTGGAAGCTCGAATACAGTCACTTTCTCACCAGCGCAATGTGGCTTCCCGGTGTCTCTTCTACAAATACTTTCATGGCTTCTGCTCAGATGAACTTAGCTCACTGGTAAAAATTTTATTCACCTTCTCACTAACATGCATCATCTCTCTCTCTCTCTCTCTCTCTCTCTCTCTCTCTCTCTCTCTCTCTCTCTCTCTCTCTGCTCCTTTCTTTGTCCACTCCACTCTCATCAGTATTCTCATCCTTCTCCTACCCTCTTCCTGACACCTCCTGTAACCCGTCACTCTTTCTCATAACTTACCTCCTATGTAACTCCCTGCTCAACAGTGGCAGTAAAATACCTTGCTTGGGACGACATGGTTATAAAAAAAAATAATAATAATTTAAAAAAAAATAATTTTCTGAAAATTTCAAATTTTACCTTCAAAGCCATCATGTTTTCTTGATTTCAAAGTAGTTTCAAAAGTTAAACTTTTGTAAAGTACCGAAAACACCTAGAATTTCTGAAAATCTAAGTGTTTCAATGGATTCCAAGTGTTTTCATAATGTTGAATAAATTATTTTACAAAAAAAATGATTTTCTGAAAGTTTCAAAATTTACCTTCAAAACTTAATTTCAGAGTAGTTTTTCAACATATTTGTAAATTTGAAAGATAATGAACTTTCGTAAACTATTAAAACCCCTAAATCTTTTGAAAATCTAAGTGTTTTCAGTTGATACCAAGTGTTTTCATCATGTTTTCATAATGTTCAATAGATTATTTGAAAAAGAAATAATTTTCTGAAAGTTTCAAAATTTACCTTTAAAACTATCGTGTTTTCTTGATTTCGTAGTAGTTTAATATTAATCGACCAGTATTCGAAAAAAAATTATAAATTAAATAATATCACAAATTGCCATTGTTTTAAAAAGGTTTGTCAACCAGCAGGGACTTATCGATTCAAAAGAATTTTTCATTACTTATTATTCACCAATGAATGAATGTTTTACAGTTAAGTTTTTTCTATTAAAATAATACAATGGAAAAATATTTTTGGAGGTGCTATGTTTCGATATGTTATGTACTTTTTAATTTAAGAGCTTTTCGACAAATTTTGTTTTAGTAATTTTAAAGAAAAATTCCTGAAGATACTATTTCATTAAAATACAATATCAAGTCTGAACATACGGAAGATTAGGCCCGCCTCTTACCAAAAATAATTCGATAAAATTCTGTCAAAGATACCTTAAAAATACCAATGGGATTTTTAGAAGATCCTTCTACTGTCGCAAAATTCACGTGTGGTTGACATGTCAATCACACGTGAAAACATATTTTCCACTAACAATTAAAGGGAGAATACTTATAAGTGACTTGTGGACATTAAACTTGTTCTAGGATTAAAAATTAAATTATACCGATAAAATACCAAATACGTAAAATAATTTATGTGGGGAGCTTGTACATCTTTTTAACATTTCCCACATGTGCAACTGTCAGTTCAATTTCTTCGGAATTGTATTTATTTTGAAATGCCTCTAGTGCATTTACATATTTAAACGGACACAGCGGATAAGGTATAAAAACAGGTTTATTCAAGATGGCACTAAATCACAACTTTTTCTTCTATGTGCCCTGTCCTTTCAGGACGTAGGCGATCATGGTTCTCCACGTCTCCCTATCCCTTGTGGCTCCTAGTATGTTTGTTCCCGTTACTCCTGTCAACCCTCGTTCCCTCAACCACCTGATCAGGCCCTGCAAATATGTTATCCGCTGCCTTCCTCTGTCTCTCTTTCCTTCTATCTGACCAGTCAATATCAGGTTCTCCAGGTTCTCCTTCCTCATTGCGTGTCCCAGGAACTTCAGTTGTCTCTTCCTGGTGCTCAGTATCAATTTCTTCTTTGTTGCCATTCTTTCCAACACCTCGTCGTTGCTTGCATGATATCCGCAGCATCCTTCTGTAGAACCACATTTCCGCTGCTTCCAGTTTTGTCCTCATTTTCGATGATATTGTCCAGCATTCGCTGCTGTATTGAAGAACTGACATCGTTAGCAGCCCAGCACTCTTTTCTTTGTTTCCAGTGAGATTTTCCTGTGTGTTAGTATTTTGCTCAGCTTCTGGAATGCGTCCTTTGCCATTCCAATTCACCTTCGGATCTCCGTGTCGCACTTTCCATCTTCAGTAAGAACACTTCCTAGGTATTTAAATTTTTGTACTTGCTTGATTCTGGTATCTCCCACATTTATTTGGCATTTTGGCTTGTACCTTTTGCTGATGACCATGCACTGTGACTTTTTAAAGGACTCTTTGACTAACTGCACAGCTCTCTCTCTCTCTCTCTCTCTCTCTCTCTCTCTCTCTCTCTCTCTCTCTCTCTCTCTCTCTCTCTGCTTGACCATTTGTTGCAGGGTGATATTATAACACCCGTGCCCGGGGCTGGCCGGTTTATGTGACGCTCGTTCTCGCTGGCGGTCGTGACGATCCCAGTTGTGACACTGCCACCCAGCTGGCCGGTTAGTTTGGTCGCTGTTGCTGGTTGTGACGTTCTCGTCCAAGGATGTCGCCACAAAAGTTGATTTACAAGACGTCTTTTGCAACAACGCGCCACTGTCCCACGTTGTGATTTGATCCCGGAGGTCGCGTCGTGCAATCTTAGTAGTCGCCTTTTAGAGCCGAACACTGGTGCATTGTGGTTTAAAAAAAATAAACACGGCACCAAAAAAAAATTAATAAAATAAATGAACAAGGTCGAACACGTCTGAAAAATTACGAAGAATATCTTTATATATACATAAAAACGATGTTTTTCTGTTCACAGGAGCAGATAATACAGTTGTCAAAAGTGATAATATAGTTGTCGGAATGCTGGTTACAACGGAGAGAGAAAGTTCGCTAAAAACATCAGAGCTTCTAATTGTAGCTGCCGCCAGGAACCATTTGCTACTAAACCCAAAAAATCAGCAGGTTCGTTTTCTCGCCGAAGCCAGCCCTGTATTCTTGACTGGCGGCCTTGTCACCCCTTTGGACAATGTGGCCAGAAAATATAGTTCCTTATTTTTTAGGATAGCGTAAAACAATAATAAAGTCTAAATGAGAATTATGACACAAAACAGTAAAGTTAGAATAAGTAAATAAAAATATAACAAATAAGCTGTCTTACGGCAACCTTTTCTAAAATATAGGATTTTTTTTGTCTCTGCGTAAGAAATAGAAACCCCCTTAACAGTCTTTTTGGATTGAGACCTTCTAAGAGGTCAGACGTAAATTTGTTATCTCCAGTGGCAGCACGTTTCGTTCGGTACTGTTAGGGAGTAACTCAATTGCCATAGACCACACGAGGTGCCAACGAGGTAATTAACATTTTTTCCATTCAATTTTCAGCAAACCCTAGACAATTTTTATAGTTAATGTAATTTAATTGTAAAGTTTCTATTGCTTTTAGACCCTTCCTTAATTTGTAAAAATGTATTGCTTTGGCGATTCAAACGATTCTTGCTGATTTAAACACTTGCTATGCGTTCCCTTGTTTTGTTATAACTATTTATGTAAAATTCATTGTTTATTTTCTTATTTCTTCGAATTTTGTAATTATCTATCCTTGCTGATGATCATGCACTCATTCTTCCTCCATGTGCTCATGTTATTTGTTTGTTTTAATTGCAGTTTTCACAGCTGCACAAGCATTGTAAAGGAAATAAAACCTTTTACAATATATACCCGCAGTTTGTCAGTTCTCTCATACACGTTTCATGTGGCAATGGCAATTACACTAATCCTTAAATAAAAATGTCTTGTTTAAGTTCGTTAAAGTAAACAGAGCTCTTCAAATTTTCACTAAAGTCTCTTCACATATTCATTAAATTTTCATTAATGTCTTTTCACATATTCTTTATAATCAGGGCTGTCAATTCTCTATGCAACTTCTAAAATAACAAAGTCCTTTCGGGTCCTTATCGGAGTTTAACGGAGTTTACCGAATGGCTAAATTTTATATTCCCCGGATTTTAAAAGTTCATGATAGTATTAAAATAGGTAAATTTTCTATTCCCCATATTTTACAAGTATTTGATAGTATTAAAATAGTTTTTTACCTAAGCTCACATCGCGTATTACAATAAAGCATAACTAATAATATTGCTAATAACAATTTCTCTCTCTCTCTCTCTCTCTCTCTCTCTCTCTCTCCGCTGTATTAAACCAAACAAGGGAAAGTATTCCCGCGGGAGATAGAGTCACAATATGGAGAAGAAGTGATATGTTTTGTGCCATTATTAGTCATGAATTTCTCGAACTCTGCACTAGTGAAACAGGTGCCATTATCAGTCACACACTGATCCGGCAAACACAGCTCTGTAAAAAGGCGATGTAATTTTCCAATTGTGGCATTTGAGGTGGATGTATTCATAGGATGCACATCGAAACATTTTGAGTATGCGTCTACAATAATGAGGAACATTTTCTCTTCACATGATCCTGCGTAATCCAAATGTATACGGGACCATGGTTTCTGTGGGACCTCCCACGGATGTAATGAGGCAAAATCAGGCATTTTACTGTTGACCTGACATACCGAACAGCTTTGAACACATCTTTCAATGTCCTTGTCTATTCCTGGGCACCACACATAGCTTCAGGCCAGTGCTTTCATTCTACAAACATCTGGGTGCATATCATGTAGTTCCTCCAATATCTTTTATCTACCTAGCCCTGGAATGATAACACGTTGCCTCCATAATAGGCAACCGTCATGCACTGCTATTTCATCTTTGCACCTGAAATATGGTTGTATGGACTCCTCATCTACTCCTCCATTTGGCCGCCCAGACTGGACCACAGTTAATACTTTGGACAGCACTGGGTCAAGATGAGTCTACTTCCTAATGTTTCCTGCATCCGTTGGTGATGATTCCAACAAGTTGACCAGCACGAGTATCTCTCCCGAAATCAGGACTGGTGTTGAAATTGTCTCTTTCAACGGTATTTTACTAAGCATTTAACATGTCGCATCCTTTCCTGTATCGCAAGGTATACTCATACGCTGACATTGTAAGTGCCCATCTCTGAATGCGTCCTGATGCTAATGGAGGTATTGATTTTGTTTCCCCAAACAATCCCAACAAAGGTTTATGGTCTGTCACGATGGTGAAGTGTCAACCATACAGCATCTGATGATTTTTTTTTACTCCATACAATATCGCAAGACCTTCTTTGTCTATCTGTGCATAATTTTTTTCTGCCGCTGCTTAGGTGCACGAGGCATATGCAAGGGTTTTCTCATCCCCGTTCTCCATGACGTGAGATATTACTTCACCAACTCCATACGGTGATACATCACATGCCAAGAATATTTCCTTAGTACTGCTGTAGTGCACTCGTAGTGTAGAGAATGTCAGCATCTCTTTGGATTTTTTAAATGACCGGTCTTGTTCCAAACACCAATTCCAGGGTTTGTTTTTGGCTAACAGTTTGAGTAAGGATATGAGTACAGTCACCAGCCTTGGTAGAAATCTATGATAATAGTTTACAATACCTAAATAAGACTTCAACTGGCTAGTATTTTCTGGTCTTATTGCTTGCTTTATTGTTTGTACATTAGCTTCCACTGGTGTGACACCTTCTGCAGTGACGTTGTGTCCACTACTTCTGTTGCCATGAAAACACATTTGTTTTCCTTTGTTTTACCTTTTTCCTGCATTGGAGAGTAGTTTCAAAACTTCTTCCAGGTTCGTCCGATGTTCTGCGTCAGTATTGCCACTGACCAGGATATCATCGAGTCTCAAAATGACATATCCAATTCCTGCCAACAAATTTTCCATCACTCGCTGAAAAATACCAGGGCTAGAGGAGATTCCATAGGGTAATCTGGTATACCTGAATAGACCTTTGCGGGTATTTATAGTTGTATATTTACAACTTTCCTCTTCTAATAGCAACTGCTGATATGCATGGCTTAAATCTAGTTTGGTGAACTTCTGGCCTCCCCCAATTTTGAGTAAGTAAGTCTTCTGTTTTCAGTATTGGGTAATTATCCAGTTTTGACACTTGGTTTATGGTAACTTTATAATCCCAACATATCCGAATGCTTCCATCCCTCTTCACTATGGAGACAATAGGTGCTGTCCACTCTGAATGGGTCACTGGAACTATGAAACCAACTTCCTGAAGTCGCTCAATTTCTCTGGCCACTGGTCCTTGTAGTGCATAGGCTAATGGTCTGGGTTTAAAGTACCTTGGTATCGCATTTTCTGGTACATGTATGTGGGCTTCTACCCCTTTTATAGTGCCCAGTTCATCCCGGAATACATCTGCGTATTTGTCTATCGCCTGTTGCCAGGGTTTACTCTTCCTCTTTCCTATGTAGAACATCTGACTCCAGTCTTATTTGTTAATGTTCAACCAGTTCAACCAGCAAATTAGGACCTTTAACAGCCACTATCACTACGGGTAACATATAATGCTGACCTTTATAAACAACCTCCACTTCCATGGACTCCAAAACCTTCAAACTATCTCCTGTATAGGTTTGCAGCTGGGTGCTTGAGTTTTGTAATGATGGACGAATTTTCATGGCTGCAAAAGTTATTTCACTTATTACCGTGACTGTTGCTCCTGTGTCTATTTCCATGATTATCTCGTTGCCATTTATGAGTATTTTTGTCTGGTATGGTTTGGATTTACCAGCCTTTTCGTCCAATCGGAACATGTCATACATTTCTGGTTGTTCCATATCCGATCCTGTGTCTGTTTCTGCCACTTGGTGTGTCGGTTTATATCCAGAGTTGGCATTTAGCTGTGCATACCTCCTTTCATTTGGTGGTGTACGGTCACTTTTATTCAATTATCTGCTGCGACAGCAACGAATCAAATGTCCTGTTTTCAAACAGAGATATCATTTTTTTTTTTTGTGCGGACACTCTTTCGCTTTGTCGTTTTCCCCACAACGCATGTGATACTCCCTGTTTGTCACCTTGTTTTTTTATCCTTCTCAATACTCGTAGTAGTGTACCACACGTCTTCTTTCCCATCACTCGCTAGATTTTGGTTCCCTAAATCCGAGACATATCTGCGAGCCGCCTCTATTCCTTGAGCAATTTCAAAGGCTTTCTTGAAAGTTAATTCATTTTCAGAGAGTAATTTTTTCTGGATGTTTACATCGTTTATGCCACATAAAATTCTGTCTCGTAGCATCGTTTCCAAAATGGTACACCAATTACAGTTCTCAGATAAACGTTTCAAATCCGATACAAAGTCAGATACAGTCTCGTCTGTTTTCCTAACACGTGAGTAAAATTTATAGCGCTGGGCAATCTCAGACAGTTTCAGTTGGAAATGTTTTTTTTTAAACTTCAACTATTCCTTGATAACTTGCATCTGTTGTTTTCTTTGGAGCTAACAAATTCCGAACTAGTCCGTACGTCTTACTTCCGATAAGACTCAGTAGAATTGCCTTCTGAATTCTCCGGCGTATTCTCTATGTCATTCGCAGTGAAGAATTCCAATCTCTCTATGTATTGGGACCACTCTTCGGACTCTGTATATTCCACCATGGTACCATAGGCAGCCATTTGTACTTCTGCCTCACCGAGGAAAACACTTTAAAACATAAACAAACCAAAAAAACAGCGAACTTCCCACGTCACTATCGTTTTCGTTACGTTATCGCACGCTACAAAAAGTTAACACAATTTTCTTACTTGTTTTCAACCGTCATACGTTGTTTTCTTTTAGAGTTCGCTCCCGGAAGGTTAGTGTACATCTCGGACATAAAAGTTCGTTCCTATTCCTCGTCGCCAGTATTGTATTTACATATTTAAACGGACAAAGCGGATAAGGTATAAAAACAGGTTTATTCAAGATGGCACTAAAAATCATAACAACATCAATAAAAACCAATGGAAGCAACTCCAACAGTCCCAGTAATGTATTTTATAACAGACTCTAAAACAGTGGTTCCCAAACTTTTTTCTGTCATTCACTCAGTTCAACCATTCCTTTCATGTATATGAGAGAAAGAGCAGTAAAAACACGCTGAGACTATTTATTAATTTATTTTTCAAATGTACAAGTATACTGATAAACTTATAGTTACAGAGTAAAGTGGATAGAGAGCAGTTAGTAACAACTAAGCATATCCATAGAGAGCGGTTAGTAACAAATAAAAGGACATTTTTTACTCTTCTAATTCAGAATTAAATTAGTGAGAAGAGTGATGCTGTTTCTTGTGCACCAGTGTATCACTATCAGGGTTTTGGCAAGCGCGCAACGTATGAGATTTTTTTATTTGGTAGGTAGTGTAATTATTTTTCCCCTGGTAGCTTCAAATTTCCTCCCAGGAGAAAATTTCCCCCAGTTTGGGAATCACTGTTCTAAAAAGTATATGTTTTTTTAACTCCTATATTAGACATGATTCTATATCTCCTAATTTTTCTAGTTCTAAGAGAGCGCCCATAAAATCAAAGTCTGTCTTCACTTGAGTTGTTATCTGTGTACTTTGCTGTGAAATGCATTAAAAACTATTAAAACCTTTATCGAATGTTTGTATCAAAGACATATTGATTGCCGTTGATGAACAAATAGGATTATCTTGGTTATTGTACGAAAAAACATAAAACAGTTTCTCAAGAATAGATTAAAAGACGTTAAAGAAGACCTACAATATGTACGTTCTAAATATGGGTTACCAGTAAAATTGAAATAAGTTCCTCAGAAAATTCTACTGATTTACTGGTGAATGAATCGTGATACGTTTAGACAAAACTTTAAATGTTGGTCTTCTGGTCCTTCAGTTAAATAAGGGTCCAGTAGCTTGACCCTGAAAGTGAGCGAGGAAGTTATTTAAAAAACCGAGTGTATCACAACGTTAGCTATAATAGTTTTTAGAACCAGTTTCAATTTGGATAAATATTCTAAGATATCCAAGTTAATGACTATTACATTTAGTGTTTAAATTAAACATTCTAATTCAAACCCTAAGCAAGATACAAAAATAAGATACATCTACTGAAATTAATGAGCAACGAATCATTTGGTAAAACAGCTGCGTTTGTTTTTTCGTCCAAAACCAATAAAGGGTTTCCTTCCAAATACGTTACTTGGAATTTGGTTTGAACGAAAAACAAGCGCTGTTGTTTTACAACTAATCAAAATGTATCATAAATAATTTTGAAATATAAAAATTAAGCAATATTTTATCACAGCGTCTGCAATATCTCTGAAAACTTGATGTATGCTTGTAATTAAATTTGTCATATGGAATGTTTAAATTGTCCGTGACATCACATCTGGTATAGTCTAGGAAGAGATTAAAAATAGACTGGGGCGCCCATTTCTTCCTTCATACTACTGAAAGGCTCTGAAAGGGATGCGTATAATGTTTATTTCTTTTTATTTACTTTTTTGAGAAATCGGAGAACCTAGTTCGAATTCTACCCAAATTCGTTTCATTCTCTTACGCACAGATGCCTCCACTCAATTGCCAAAAACAGCATCGCAATTATAAGTGCAAACTTAATAAAAATAGTTTTATCATCAAAATATTTATGCTATTGAGAGGAAACATCAAATGTTGTTGTCATTTTTTTAATTTGTTTTAGTCCTTTCTAACACGTTCGAAATTTCAGTTTTTTTTTGTTTGTTTTTTTTCACGCAACGTTTAAGCTAAACGTAATATTACGCAAGTCATTTTTTGGCGTTGAAAGACACATTAATTTGAAAATTCTTGCAAAAGTTAACTAATTGTCTGATTTTAATGAAACTTTCAGAACTTATTCACAAATGAATGAAATTATTTATGCAATTATTTTTTTTTAAATTTTGCTAAAATTTGCTTCTTTTTTTACATCTGTTACCTCCGACTTCAATTAATTGCATAAAAATTCTCGAAATATATTATCTATACCAATTTTATATTTATTAGTTAAACGTAGGACTCGGGGAAACTAAATCATGTAATTTCATGTGATTTTATAAATAATATAATTTTAGGATATCATATTTTGAAGAAGAAAAAAAATTTAGATAAATAATGAATTTTTATAAGAATTGTTTTCATTCTTTTTCTTTGCTAATTAAAGTTTCAAACAACTTTTTCATTTCTTCCAGATACTCAGTGTCTTTGGTTATTAATTCATTAAAAATAAACTTTATTTACAAACCGAACATTCATAAGCTTAATACAAATCATTTAGAATTAAAATTTTTAAAATAATTTCTAATAATTTTTTATTATGTTAAACTGCACATTTCTTTTACTATGGAAACTTAAGAGACTTATTAAAAGGTCTCATGTTTTAAGGGTTGTTCCCCTTACGAAATGTTAATTTGGCAGGAAACGAGTTCAGCATATATACAAAGATAGAAAGGGGCGTAAGACAAGAATGCGCCTTTTCACTGGATCTCTTCAACTTGTACAGCAAGACTATTCTGAGAACCCTAGATCTTATGCCAGGATTCGTCATCGGAAGCCACAATTTAAATAACACAAGGTACGCGAATGATACGGTGCTGATAGCAGACACGGAAAGGAAAATACAAGACTTCTTACAGAAGGCAGAGGAAGAGAGTGACAAGGAAAGACTACAAATAAACTGCGAGAAAACCGAATGTATACTTATCAGCAAAAAGAGCTGCCCAAAATGCCAAAGACAAGTGGGAAACACTAAAATCATGCAGGTACAAAAATTTAAATACCTGGGAAATGTTCTAACCGAAGACGGAAAGTGCAACACAGAAATCCGAAGGCGAATTGGCATAAACGCGTTCCAGAAGCTGAGTAAAGTATTAAGACACAAGGAACTTTCACTAGAAACAAAGAAGGGAGTACTGGATTGCTATGTGATGTCAGTTCTTCAATATGGCAGTGAATGCTGGACAATATCATCGAAGATGAAGGAAAAACTTGGAGCTACTGAAATGTGGTTCTACAGAAGGATGTTGCGGATATCATGGATCGAGCATGTGAGCAATGATGAGGTTTTGAAAAGGTTGGAAATGAAAAGTAAATTAATAATGAGAAAGAGACAGCTGAAGTTTCTAGGACATGCAATGAGGAAGGAGGGCTTGGAGAACCTGATACTAACAGGCCAGATAGAAGGAAGGAGAGGCAGGGAAAACAGCGTGTAACGTACTTGACTGGCCTGTGCGGGTGGATGGCGGAACAAGGGTTGCACGAGGTAAAAGGGGAAAGCACGCTGAGAGCCACCAGGGATAGAGACGTGGAAAGCCATGATCGCCTACGTTTTTAAGGGACAAGGCATATAGAAGAAGAAGAAATTTATGCTTTAGACCCCGTCTCCCATCTGCCTGGTGTTTTAAGAACTCTATGTCAAAAGAATTTTTCCATGAGTAAATTGAAATTGCAAGGAAGCAAAAAAGCATCTTCACATAATTCATTCTTGATGTCAATCTTTAGTACAAATACTTACGTTCACAATTTAATCTAAAAATTAGATTCTTCCACTCATTTTCGATACCTAAATTTTAAATTGAAAAAAAAATGTTTTCTTGAACCTTTAATTTTGGCTTTAGCTGAAATCTAAACGATTAAATTTACTATTTCTAGTAAGCAAAATACTCTAGTGTATTTCAAACGGAAATTATATTGACGGGAATCTAAAATTTTGAGATTTTTTGGCCATACTTTGAGTGATCGACACATTTGTTAATAAAAGTTAATTCTCGGTTTTAAGAATATTGCAAAAATAAAATGTACATTTTGTGACACGCTATTTTGGGAAAATTAGCAAATAAAAAGTTAAATTAATCTGATTTACGCAAGTATTACTTATTTATAGCATAAAATTTAGAAACAAAACTATTTCTTAATCACAGAGTGATTGATGCGTGAAGTGAATGATGACAGTTAATATGGTGACCAGAATTAACATAATTGTCCAAATATTTTTCCTGTAAGAAGAAGAAACCCTGAAACACATAAATTTTTAATGTAAGGCATACTAAAACACACACACACACACACACACACACACACACACACACACACACACTGCACACACAAATATTGAAAACGATTTGCATTAAACTTTTCAATTATAGATTAGTGAATATAGTCTTCATTTAATAAATTAAAAACCTAAACCCGACAAGGCTTTCTAGAATTTTTAAAAAAATGAAATTTCATAAATTATTATAATTAAAAAAAATGAAAACAATTCTTTTAAAATTTCATTATTTTATCGATTTTTTCTTCAGTCGATAATGTCCTTAATATACATTATTTATAAAAGCAATTAAAAACTTATCTAATTAAATAATATTATAGTTTTATTGCATTTTTTAATTTTACTATTGGGATCAGATTTTCGGGAAAAAGCCAACTGGTTGAAAAAATAGATGATTTACATTCTTCAATGAGTCCTGCGTTTAACTAATAAAACACATTTCGCTACAAAATTTAATTTCTTGAAATTTCATGAATTTATATGGAGGAGGGGTAACAGATGTAAAAGCAATATTTTTACCAAGATTTTCTGAAATAATCATTTCAAAAATAATTTAGTTCATTTGTAAAACTCGTAACGAAAATCTGACGAAAATCAAAACAAGATATTTTACCAAATTTTCGAAGGAGTTGGAAAGAATTTTTTTAAAAAGTTACAAATAATTAAAAAATACTTTGATCCTTTTTTTTAATCATAACATAAACATTTTAATGGGAAAAGTTCGTTTTTATTAAGTTTTAGGCCATTTTTCGTCATACTATGCTGTTTTTTCTTTCATCAAATTAGTGGAGGTACCGAAAAATCAGTGTTCTAAAAACTCCATGGAATTTCCGCGGGCACAACTAGTTTCATTATTTTTTTTTTTGTTAAAACTGTCTGAATGATAAATAATCGAACAAAAATCACCGATCAGTCAGTTAGTTGCGTTTGAGCGATCATGTCTCTTTCGAGACATGTCTGACTAGACAGAAGATTTTCACACAGTAAGTTGCCATTACTTTCTGCGGTAGATCTTTTGCTAACTAAGGCTATAGAACCCAATCTGTCCTGCTATTCAACCCATAGCTGGAGGGAGGAGAGATGGATTAATATCTTTCCCGAATAGGTACCTCCACTCCATTTTCGATACCTAAGTTTTAAATTGAATTTTTAAAAACGAAAACTTTAAAAAATTAAGCTTAATTGAAAGTTAAATAATTAAATTTACTATTTCCACTAAGCAAAATACTCGGATGCATTTCTTCCCATCGATGGAATATTTCCTCTTTCTCTAATGTGATCGTTCCATCCTTGAATTATATTAATTGAAATCTAAAATTTTGAGAATTTTTTTAAGTTTCAAATTTTTCGAACATTTTTTGAGCGATCGATACATTTGTAAAAAAAAGTTAATTGGGTTTTAAAAATATTATAAATTTAAAATATAAATCTCTCAAATTTAAAGTTAGATTAATCTGATTTGAAACAAATATTCTAAATTTCATCCTATAAACAAGTAATAAGATTATTTCTTAATCACAAAGGTCTGACTAGTTGATCTATCAAGTAGGCGATGACAGTACCTATCAATCAATCTGGAAGTCTGGTGACCAAAAGTTGCCAGTAAGATTCTTGATTACTCTTATGTCTTTCCTAAATATGTCGAGGTTACTGAGCATCGCCATCAATTCTTGGCGTATTTTTCAAACGCCTTTGCGTAATCGATAAAATATAGGTACAAGTCCTTCTTCATTTGTATTGCCCTTTCGGAGTGCATCCTAATCATAAATATGGCGTTCCTTGTTCTAGTGTCTTTGACGAACCCGCATTGTTCTTTTGCTATCTCTGGCCTGATTCTGCTTCTCGCTCTATTCATCAGGATTCGAACTATCAGTTTTGTAATGTGGCTCATTAGACATTGTCCGGTGGAGTTCATATTCATTTGCACCTGGCTTCTTAGGAATGAAATGAAATGAAAATCGACTTGCTTAGGTCGACTGGTATTACACCGCTGTTATAAATTTCATTTATTATTTCTGTAATTTTCTCTAGACCGAATTCTTCAAGGGCTATCAGCATCTCTATTACAATACCGTCTGCTCCAGCTAATTTGTTTCTATTCAGTTCAGCCATTGCAGCTTCCATTTCGGACTTTAATATTTCTGGTCCGTCATCATCTTTGTGTATTATCGGTTGCTCTCTATTATCGTGGAAGAGATCTTTTATATATTCTTCCCATCGCTGGAATATTTCCTCTTTCTCTAATGTGATCGTTCCATCCTTGAATTTTATACATCCTGTTGAGGAGCAGGTTTTTTGTCCTGTCAGTTCTCTTATTTATTTATGCATATCTACTTTATTAGTCCTGCTCAATCTCTCCACTTCTGCACATTTGTTGTTGAGCCATTCCTCTTTAGCCTGTCTGCATTTGCTCCTTATTTACTTGTGTAGTTTCCTGTATTCCATTCCATGTCTTGGCATCATTTCCTGTTTCCTTTGCATCATGTTGAGAATCTCTTCAGTCATCCATTCGTTTTTTTCTGCGTCTGATTTCTATTGGGACAATGTTGTTTGTTGATGTCAATGTCGCTTCCTTTAGTGAGTCCCATTTTGAGTTTCCTTTTCCAATTTGCTCTTCATATTTGTTTTTCACGATTTTAGTGTATTCTTTCTGCAGGATGAGGTCATTCGCGTGCGTGTTATATTGCAGTCTTGGTGCTGCATTAGGCTTTTTCATTCTTCGGAGTTTCACCCTAAGTTTGCATATGACTGGGACGTGGTCGCTTCCACAGTCGGCCCCTGGATAGGTTTTGCATTGAACCACTGCATTTTTGAATCTCCTGTTTATGGTTATGTAGTCTATTTGGTTTTTCGTGTCGACTCAGAAAGTAAAATAAAGATTAATTATAAATACTCATGCGAATAGGAAACAGTCTCGTAATCTGACGAGGCTCAGTATAAATCGCAAGAAATTAGAACTATCATGGGAGACATGAATGCCAAAGTAGGTAAGGAGAGGAAAGGGGTAACATTTGGCAGCTTCATATTAGGAAACCGCAATAACCGAAGAGAAAAATGGGTCCAATGGTACACAGCGTAATAATAAGAGTAGCAGGTAATAACTGTGTTGTATATATATGTATCTCTTTATATACGGATATATACAGCAGACAGCATTCAGTTTTAAAAACCGGAAGTGATTCCAGTGTTAAGTATTTCCAGTCTGAACGGAGAAAAATAAACATGTTAACTCATTTAAGTTTGTTTTTATCTTTTATAATCTTCATATACTTTCTTCAGGGTAAATCTATTCTCCCGCCTATGAAGGACAAGTGTTCTTCATCTCCTTTATAGCTTTAGAATGAAAACTACTGCCGATTATAATCGGTACACACTCGTAACCTGAATACAACAATAACCAACACCTGGTTTTAAGAACACCCAAGACGATTATGGATATGGAGAAGTCCAGGAGGTGAAACAAAAAACTAAAATGATTATATAATAATGAACAGGATATTCGTGAATGCAGTAGTTCGTTGTAAAACTTATCCAAGTGCCGACTCCGAAGTAAAAGCTATACTGGCCAAACTAAATATAAACAAAGCAGCTGAACCAGACGGCTTAGTAATAGAGATGTTGGCAGCCTTGGACAATTTCAGCGTAGACAAAGTCACAGAAATTATAAATTAAATCTACAACAGTGGAAGACCTAAGCAGATCGATTTTGATAGCACTGCCTCAGAAGCTAGGTGAAAATAAATGTGAACTCCACCGAACGGTCAGCTTAACGAGTCACGTAACAAAACTCACCACCCTAGTTCTGATGAACAGAGTGCGCAGCAGAAACAGACCGGAAATAAGACAAGAACAATGTGAATTCATCAAGGACTCTGAAACAAGAAATGCGATATTTATGCTTATTATAAACTCTCAGAAAGGGCAATAGAAATACATAAGGACGTGTACTGTGTTTCATCGACTACGCAAAGGCTTTCAACAAAGTACGGCACTTGATAGAGATCTTAGAGTAATCAAGAACCTGTAGTCGCAGCAAACTGCCCACATACGGACAGGAAATGAGTTCAGCAGATATACAAAGATAGAAAGAGGTGTAAGACAAGTATGTGTATTCTCGCCAGATTTGTTCAACCTATACAGCATGGCCATTCTGAGAGTTCTAGATGTCCTGCCAGGATTCGTCATTGGCTGACAAAATCATTGTCAACCTTTATCAATCTTATAAATAATCTTAGTAAGTAATCAAGTTTAAAACTTTAAATAAAAATCTTCTAATTCCATCCTTTACTCACAGATGAAGAGCGCAAAACTAAGTGGTTCATAGTTTCGGAAACAGAAAAAGCAAGAAAATAATAAAATGAGATATAAAGAGGAGCATTAGAAGCTTTTTTAAAGATAGAAGTAAAAACACAAATTACACATGCAGTTGCAGAAAGCCACCATGAACAAAAGGATGAGTCAGTACAACTGTCAGAATTTGATTGCCAGAATCTGAGAAAGAATTAAGCTGAATAGGATCTGAGAGAAAATAAAGATAAACAGGTTTTCAGTAGGAATAAAGATAAGAAGGAATCATTTAGAGATAAAGTAATTGAAAGTGAAGAAAAAATCAGTGATAATGACGGCAAAAATTTATATTGGAAAGTAAAGGATTTGAAGAAACCAGTTGCAAATGTACTAATCCGGAAATTGGTAAAACAAGGATTGGAAGATTTTCAGCATGGCCTATTTGTTGCAGATGAGTAAGGGAGGTTCTTGTTAATGCAGTGGGTTGACAAGCTATCAGTAAATGGTGAAGCTATACCAAGAACTTAGTTACTGTACTCCTCCTTTCGAAGATGCTGCTAATGTTTTTCTTGTTTCTTATTTGCAGCGAAATCAGATTTCCAAAAGTCTAGTTTTGCAAAGGAGAGTAGATCATAAATTGGAGGAATTTAAATCCACGGATTCCAGATCATAGAAATAGTCCTGTGCATAGAAATTACATTTAAACTTCTGGCAAAATATGATCCAATTTTGATACAGCATATTTACGAACGCAAACATAATGCTAAACAAGTGACTTACCTCTCGAACAGAATTCAGAAATTAAATTCTACATCTCATTGGTGAAATAATCCATATAAAAATACTTAATGAAATAAGAGTATCGAAATATTACACAATAATGATGAATTCAGCTCCTGATATCACCTAGGTCCTACATAGACCAATTTTCTTCACCATTACGATATGTATCAATCGGTCGAAATGAAGCTGGAATTAAGGCTTTTTCTTGGGAATCTTAAGTTTTTTCCAACTTGAGAAAAAGGTTGCCAGTAATATCACCATCAAAGTTCTCGGCTTGTTAGAACAATATGGTTTACCCATTGAAGATTGTCGTGGGTAGTCCGAAGATAACGCAACTGTGATAGCTGGAGCTGGAAATGGTGTCCAAAAGAAAATATTGGATGTAAACTCAAGAGCCATGTTCGTAAATTGTGAAAATAATAATCTCAATTTAGCTTGTCTTCATTCCTATGTGTTACAACATTTTTTGGTGTTTTCAACAGACTGTTCGCTTTCATTTCTGTTTCTTCATAAAGATGGGAAATACTGAAGCAATAAGTTTTTCGAACGGTGAAGCAATAGTGTGAAACCAGATGGAGCGCATGATACCGTGACTGTAGTGTACCAAAATTTAAACGAAATAATAGCCTGCCTTGAGCCTTTACAACTTGAAAAGTACAGTCAAGAAACAAAATGTGATTCTGGAATACATATGAACTCGTTTCAAAAATTTTCATTTATAGTCCTACCTAACAGGGAAGGGCTGCCCATGTTCCTCCCAGCACACCCAAAATTCTGATGCCTAACCGGCATCAAACAACCACTCTAGGTCAGCACCTTTCACTCGACAGAGACGCGCAAGACTCACCCACTTTTTGCAAAATTCTGATGCTTAAAGAACAAGATCAGTTGGGAAGAGGTAAACTTCTCGTTGCCATATAATACCTTCTGCCGCGTCGTCCACATCACGACTCGCATAACACCTAGTAAGCAAAAGAGCGCGTAGTGCTCAGCCTTAGATAACGGAGGTACGACATTGCTACAAACAGAACTAGCCTCAAGGACAAAGAGCATTCCACGCAGCATACGAAAATTGAGATCTTCAAGAAACTTGCACAACGGGGCAACAACACTGCAATGGAAGAAGGCGTGATCGACGGTCTCCGCCGACAGCCCACAACGCACGCAGGTTGAAACAGATTTTAGACCCGCTGCATGAAGCTTCTTGCCTACCCAGAGTGCTTTACAGATCATGAGGCAGGTGAGTGATGCCTCATCGTTAGTGATACATTTCAACCCGGGCGCCCAAGACCATATGGGAAGAGCCTCCTGCTTCGTAAGCCCGATCACGCCTATCAGTTCATCTTGAACGTCCTCCCTAAGGATATAACGCTCGCAAGAGGAACTGGAGAGCCAAACGACATTCGCAATAGAAGGAGCACTAGCCGCGAGTAGTACGGTCGGCCACCTTTTCTGAGAAGTGCACACTTCTCAAGGATGTAAAATGTTTATGGACGTCTTCTTTAACGAGGGCTCCGTTCTCATCCGCCTGCATACACATTCGATCCAGGAATCTAATGCGAAGCGTATGTTGACGAATCTCAACGCTTGGCATGCCTAGACCGCCCTCAGAAGGATGGAGGCAACAGCTATCCCGACGCACCTTACGAGACTTGCCTTCTGCCCAGAGGAAGAAGAGCAAGAGCTGTATCAAACCCAAACGAATGGCACACGGAAGAGGAAGTACCGAGAGTCGGTAAAGGAGAATCGGGAATATCTGCGAGACACATACTTCCACCCTCCCCTTTAAAGAAAGCTTCCTCCGAGTCCACAGACGAACTGCTCACTCGGCTTTCTCTCGAACCTCCGACCAATTCATTTCCAAACGGAGACCGGGACCGAACCTGAAGGCCGAGAATCTTGATCGGCCCGTCCGTCCAGAGAAAATGTCCGGGAAGAGAAACTCCCATCCACTCGCCCAATCACAAGCCCACAGATTTATCACGATTGATCTTGGCCTCTGTTACCGTCTCATAGCATCTGATCTCTTTGCTAACTTCGTCAATCTCGGCTCTGCTCGACACAAAAGCCGAAATGTCGTCAGCATAGGCGGAATACCTAGCCGAGATGGTAGCACCAGATACGGAAATTCTGCGTAGGACCGGATTCGCCTTTAACTTGCAAAGGAAGGGCTCCAACGCAAGAACGTAAAGCAAAGGCGAAAGTGGACAACCTTGACGAATGGACGAAAGGCTTCGATCATGCCCTATTCACTTCCACCAGCGCACCGGGGGACGCATACAGCAGTTGGATTCAGGAGCGAAAGTACAGCCCGAAACCAGCGGCGGATAGGACAGACTCCAAACACCGATGGTCAACCCTATCGAATGCCTTGGACTGATCCAAAATGATCAGCGCGGCTTCACTGTCGATATTCTCGATGATCAGTCTTATCAAATGAAGGTTGTCCTGAATAGTCCTGCCCTTTACAGCACAAGTCTGCTCGGGACCAATCTGACTAGGAAGGACAGCCTGCAAACGGCGGGCCAATGTCTTAGCAAAAATCTTTAAGTCAGTATTTAACTTCGTTAAAGGCCGATAATTATCTAAGCCACCCCCACCCCCCACCGCTCTTGCTCTTGCGAAGCAATTTGATCACACCCCTGGTGAAGCGTTGAGATATAGACTCTTGCTTCACCCAGTTGTTGTAAATCAGTGCCAGCAAAAGGACAAAAAGAGACGACTGCCTCGAGTACATTTAGTAGGGAAGACCATCCTATCCTGGAGTTTTGTTTCGGCCAACCTGTTTCAGCGCATCCCAGATTTCCGACTCCGTAATGGGCCCCTCACACCCAGCTGCTTCAGCTGCCTCGAGGCGGGAAAAGTCAGCTAAATAGACGTCGAACTGAGCAGTGCTCAGACCGAGCTCTCTGGTGAAAAGATCCTGGAAGTAATCCCGAAAAGCCCCACATATACCTACGTCTGTGGTCACTGTACGCCCGTCCGGAAATGTGATGCCTTCGATATGCCGAGTGACTGCTTGCCTAGCTTCCTTTGCACGAAATTAAGCGGCCATATTCGTGGCCTCAGAAGACATTCTTTTAAACCTAGCCCTAACTAGGACTTGGTCGAGGTAGCTAGCAGGCACCACGGAACCTGAGCTGCCCCTATTAGTCCAAGTCCGCGCTACCTCCCGGGGGTGTTCATTTCGGTATTTATCGACAAGATCATTCCTATCGATAAAGTCCCGAAATGGTTTCACATCCGGGTTGTTAGTACTCGATCTTTGTCCTATACGATCTTTCTCAGGGTCAAGGACGGCATTCCAATTACCCGCCTCGATGTCCCAAAGAACGACTCGAGCCGCCGAAACAAAGCAGAACGCTCTACATGGTCATTGGGCGCATAAACATCATTGAGCCGAAAAGACCTCCTTTATGGTAATATCCAGCACACAAATCCTACCCGCTGAATCCGCAAAGACAAGCGCACACACCGCACCCAAAGACTTGCTTACTAGCCAGGAAACACCTCTAGAACGACCATTAAAACATGCTGAATAGAGACCGAAACCCCTACACAGTATACCCTCATAGTCGCCAGCTGAAAAACGGGTTTCCTGCACACAACAAACATCAACACCGAGGCGCTGGAGATCGTGAGTGAGTCTTACCCTCCGAGACTCTGACCTCAATTCCCGGGCATTCAGACTTGCTAACCAGAGAACCATTACGATACATGATTAGGGTTAGGGTCATGGACAGAACATGGACGAAGAAAGGATTCCGACCTCCTCTCCCATTGACACATGGCCCATCTCATTCTTAATAGTGCAGTCAGAGTAGAGTCCGCCAACATCCCAGGGAAAAGTTAGTTTCAGAGCCCTATAGAGGGAGGAATGAACAAAAACCGGGACCTGTCCTGAACAAAATTTTTCTAGATTAGTAAGTCTCTCAGATTTTATTGTTATAATTGGTGGGGTCATTTGAATAGCTTTGGCAGCCTCTTCGACCATGCCCCAAGTCTGCCGCGCCCTCGGCCCAGTGCGGATTACAGTCAATAGCCTCTGTGCATCAGGGAAATTTTCAGGTACTTCAACATCTTTCTCGCAGCACTTTTTAATTGCCAAAAGCAAAAAGTTGTTTGATTCTATAACCAAATTTTTTTGCTCGCTCAGCCTGGGCCGGGAAAATACGGCAGATGTCCTCCCCTTGTCAGTATGGCACATTAGCTGGTTTCTTCCGTGTCTCCTTGTCTTCTGATGATGGGCTTCTTTTCCTTTTTGTAGGATGGGCATCTGTTTTGGGGGAGAGGGACAGGGAGAGTGACAGGGAGAAATGCGGAAATAGTTTATAACCGGGCTGGAGTCTCGACTACGAGAGTACGGTTTCCGGGGTGTGAGTTGAGATGAATGAATTTTCTTTATGTTATCAGACTTTTTCTTTTGGGGGGAGGACGGGGCAGAGGCCAGGGTGCAAGATGGACGTTTTTCGAGATGCTTTTTCAATTGTTTAATCTTTTCCATTCCTTCGTACCCGGGATCAAATGCCTCCTTTATTTCCTCCAGTGTAGGAGCCGACCAGACCGAGGCATCGCCATTCTTGCTCATGGAGGGGGTGAGGCTGTCAGTGCCTTTAATCTTTGGGGTTTCAGGGGACCGAGGTTCCGCTGCTTGGCGCTTCCTTCTGGTCCTGCCAACAACCAGCCACTCCCTCTTTTCCTTCTCCATAATTGCACTACCAGCTGGCGATGATTTTCGGGTAGATGTGAGGGAACATTTTTATTCCCAACCGGGGGAACTACCGCACCGGTCCTGGGCATGCCCGCTACAGGCGAGACGGATTCAACAGAAGCGTCCAGAGGAGGGTTTTGGTCGACTAGAGCCTGGCTTCCAGAGGCCTTCTTCTCTAGGCGAGAGGAGGAAAGGTGACCAGTATCTCCACAACACCAGTATTTTTATTTGAGGCCGGACACGAGCACCGGCAAGCACAGGTCCCCTATGTCAAGGTAGTTGGGACAGATCAGGAAGGCATGGCAGTCGATCATTATTTCGAAACACCATCCCCCGTCAGGTCATCGCAGGAGGCATCCAAGATTCGGCCAAACTGAGAAAAGTATGCAGCCAGATGCTCCCCGGTAACCTGAGGAGGAACCTCAAATACTGCTACATTGGTCCTTCTTTTGCCATTGCAATTCTGTTCTTATAATGTATTTATTTGTGAATAGATCTTAAGTCACCATTTTAAGACAAACTTCTGGTGTGGGTAGCAGTACGTCCCACATGAAAAAGCCCGCAACTTTAACTATTCTTAAGGGCTTAACCCCTGTAAACTGCAGTGCTTTTATAACTGTGTCTTTCGTGGAGCTACAAATAATGCACGTATGCTTATCCACCACAAAGACTGGTACTATTCTTTTTTCAATTTTCTTTAATTCTTGGGGATCCTCCAAGAGCCCACCTTCTTTTACAAGATGTCCGTAACTCTTGGCTCTCTCCAAGAATTCCGTCATATCGATTCTTCGGCGGGAACTTCCATCTACAGGGTGATTCCCCGGCCTCAGCATTATTAGTTGTCTTATCTTTATTCTCTTGCGTCATTTCTTTTTGTTTTTCTGTAACATTTTTGGCCATTCTCGACCACCGTAGACTTGGTCGTATTTACATAGCTATTTTCTGGTTGATCTTTTCCAAAGAGAGGGGGATATGTCTCTTCATTTTTTCTGGAGGACCATTCCGGGAAAGTCAAAGATTATGTTTTGCATTATAGACCGACTTTTGTCGGCCATTTTAAAATTTTAAAACTCCGCACAAAAATTTTTCTTCCACCAAACTAAATTAAATGTATGGGGAGGGGTGGAAAAACGGGAGTAAAATAGAAAAAATATAAAAGAAAAATAAATAAAATACACAAATTAACCTCGCAACAACAAGGACAAGAAAACGTTAAGATATAAACAATAAACCCTGAATGATTTAAGAAAATAAATACAAAATAAAATTAGCCTATAACGGCAAACAAATTTTAAATTAAAATAATAAAACGTCTGGAAAATTCAAGGAAAACTAGCCTTTAGCGGCCAAAAATTAAAATTTTAATATAATACGAAAACAAACTAAAAAAGATAAAGAAAAAAAAGCCTTTAACGGCAAAAAATTTATCCTCTTGAGAGGTTTAACAAAATAAAAAGAGAATTGAAAAACAACTTGTACAATGAATAAACTTTATAAAGTTACAATAAAATTAATTACACAAAAAAATTTAAGGAACCAAATATGAAAAAAATAAAACAAACAGAAACAGAAAGAGTCGCTTGAAAAGCTACTCCCGTAAAAGAAATAGGGGGGGGGGGGCTAAAAAATTAGCATTAAGAGGTTTAAATAAACTTTACAAAATAAAAAGAATTGACAAAATAAACTTGTATAACGAATAAACTTTACAAAGTTACAATAAAACTAATTACACAAAAAAAAAGCAAATACGAAAAATAAACCAAACAAAAAAAAAACGAAGAGTCGCCTAAAAGGCTACTTCCGTAAAAGAAATATGGGGAAGGGCTGAAAAAGAAAAGTTAACGTGGGAAAAATCAGATAATAATTTCTGGTCACAATAAAAATAAAATGAAAGTTACTATTAAAAAAAAGAAAGTCTTAAACAGAAATAAATATGGCAGTTAAAGCCAAACAGATAGTGAGAAACGAAAACAAACATTAATTCAAACGGGCTGATCTAAACAAAAACAAATATGACGGACAAAAAAAACGAAAATAAAATACAAAAAGCTAGAAAATAAAAAAAAAGAATAGAACAAAGCAAGAAAACAAAAAATAAATAAAAATTAACTTAACTATACAATAAAAAATTGTGATGATGCCGAGCAAAAGCGATGGATCGGATGTTAGCGCTTTCACGACCAAAAAGCAAATGACCAAAAGTCGTCCGTGCTCCACCGGCTCTACGCAGATGTTCCGGTTATAAGACAAAATTAATTAAATATTAAATTTCCAGTTCGCGAGCCTACGCGAATTTTATTTATCAGCCAATGGGAAGCCCAGAACCAAATACAAGTGTGAAATCCCAAATGAGCTGCTGTGATCCAAAAAGAAGATATAAAAAGCGGATACAGAAAGCATCGCCAGACAGACCGACGCAGGCCGACACACACATGGACTGACGAGTGAGAGAGAGAGAGAGAGAGAGAGAGAGAGAGAGAGAGTAGGGGGTAATCAATATCTCCTTGACCTAAGTCAAGCGGCTACTATGTTCGCCTCTCTTCACCTCTCCTTACCTTCTTCCCTGTCTCAAAAACTACTTACTGACCTAAGGAGCGAATACATCAAAAACATTCCTTACTTACACGCTCCCAAATTCCTGAGCATAATTTTCTTTCAGCATTATCTTGCCGTGAACATTTTAATCTCCGTTGGACCTATACTTCAAACATTACTTCAATTGTAAAAACATTAATTGATATGTGCATACATAAGATGTTATTTTATACTCAAATTGCCTTTCTTGATTTGTAATTGCCTTTCTTGAGTTGTAATTTTATTACTTACAGTGGGCTATCTACAACAAGGCCAAATTCCGTTAATCTTCAACAATATACACTTACTCTTCACTAGAACGGACTCCCACTACAAACGGGAAAAGAATAGATTAGCAGCCACTATAAAATCTTTTGAAGGAAAGCGAATTTTGTCAGAAAGAGAAGGTAAATATCGTCAGTACAATGTCAAAGACTGGACTGAACTTCGTAAAGAAGTTCAATATTTATTTTTGATATATACAAAAAATGCGGCACAACGCCAAATGAGGGATGGGGAATGACTGGTATTCTTTTGTCTTACATTAACTTAGCTAGCATAACTCACTGCCCCAAGCAGACAATACAATATCCCTTGCACCAAAACATCACAATCTGACGTACCATTCTTGCTACAAAAACCATAATGCCACAATACACTCTGTGAAAATCTAACTAAACACATATGTACAATTTGTCTATGGTGGGTGGGAAATAACTTTTAAAACTGATAAACCCAATGATTTTTATACAATGAATGAAAATATATACAAAAACTAAACAAGATTGATGTTAGTAATAAAACCTCCCACAATCTCTAATCGTGACAGAAACATTAGTTAGCTGGGCGAAAATCTCGCGGAATAATACTATACGAAAATAATCTCACCCGAAACGAAAAATGCCTCGCATCTACCAGGGAACTAACATCTCTAGTCACCTAAAGGAGGATGTGTTAAAGAATTAAACTAAGAAAAGTGAGGACAAAAAAAATAGAAAATGGGGCCATTGGCCATGCATACCCTAGCAAACTTTAAACATCGTTAAAAATAAAATAAAAAACCAAAATTATCCTACTTTCGGGTGGGATTGAAAATGTTGAGTCCAGGATCCCCAATATCCTGATGCTTAACCGGCATCAAAATGCCACTCCAAGTCAGCTCCTTTCACTCGACAGATTCGCGCAAGATTTACCCACTTTTGCCAAATTCTGATGGAGAGATACGTCACCTTTCGGTTCTGCTTTTGACTTTAAGCTGATGCTTAAAAAATAAGATCAGTTGGGAAGAGGAAAACTTCTCGTCCCCATAGAATTCCTTCTGTCGCGTCGTCCATATCACGACTTTCATAAGCATACGAACACGATGTTCCGCCACCACATTACTACAAACAAAAGCAACTTCTAGGACAAAGAACTTTCTACGAAGCATGCGAACCATGATGTCTTCAAGCCACTTACACAACCGTACTACGACAATGCAATGAAAGAAGGCGTGAGACAAAGTCTCGACCAACGACTCACCGCAGCGGACGAAGTTTGGAGAAACAACCAAACACGCTGCTTTAAGCTTCTTGCCGAACCAGACAACCATTTGCATCACCACAAGGTGAGGGATGCCTCGTTGTTAGTGACGTATTTCAACCCGGGCGCCTTGCCTTCTCCCCAAGAGGAAGGAGAACAATACCCTGACTAATGTCATTAATATGGCATACGGGAGTGGAAGCACAGAGAGTCACTAAAGGAGAATTAGGTAGATACGTGAAACACATACTTTGGCCCTCCCCTTTAAGGAAAGATTCCTCAGACACCACAGACGAACTGCGGCTTCGGCCTTTTCTCGTACCTCCGACCAATTCATTTGCAACTGATCAGGAGCGAACCAGACGCCGAGAATCTTGAACAGCCAATCCGTGCAGTGAAAAGGCCCGGGAAGAGAAACGCCCCTCCACGCGCCCAATCGCAAGCCAACAGACTTATCGAGGTTGATCTTGGCCACTGTCACCGTCTCATAACCTCTATTTCCTTGCTGACTTCGTCAATCTCGGCTCTGCTCGACATAAGAGCCAAAACTTCGTCAGCCTAGGCAGAATACCTGGCCGAGGTGTTAGCACCAGGTAATGCAATCCCGCGAAGGACAGCACTGGCATTCAACTTGCGTAGGAAAGGCTCCAACGAAGAACGTAGAGCAAATGCGAGAGCGGACAACCTTGACGAATAGAGCGAATCAATAGAAAAAGTTCCGATCGTACACAATTCACTCCCACCAGCGCAACAGGAAACGCGTACAGAAGTCGGATCCAGGTGCGAAAATTCGGCCCAAAACCAGTCGCCAAAAGAACAGACTCCAGAAAACGATAGTCAACCCTATCGAATGCCTTGGACTGATCTAAATTGATCAGCGCGGCTTCCGTATCGACTTTTTCAATTATCAAGCGTACCAAATGAAGGTTGTCCTGAATAGTCTTACACTTCATAGCAGAATTCTGCTCAGGGCCAATCAGACTAGGGAAGACAGCCTGCAAACGGCTAGCTAAGATTATGGCTAAAATCTTCAACTCTGTATTTAACATCGTCAAAGGTCTGAAGTTATCTACTGAATCCCCACCGTCCTTGTTTTTGCGCAGCAACTGGTGAAGCGTTGGGGTATAGATCCCTGCCTCATCCAGTTGTTGAAAATCAGTGCCAGCAAGGGAACAAGAACGGGCGACTGCCTCAAGTACAGTTCGGAAGGAAGACCATCCAATCCCGGAGACTTATCCCGGCCAGACAGAACTATCCTCAAGGACAAAGAACTTTCCACACAGCATACGAACCATGAGATATTAAAGAAACTTGTACACCGGAGCAACAACACTGCAGTGGAAGAAGGCGTGATCGACGGTCTCCGACGACAGCCCACAAATCACGCAGGTTGAGTTAGATTTTAGGCCCGCTGCATAAACCTTCTTGCCTGCCCAGAGTGCCTTACGGATAATTACCCAGGTGAGTGATGCCTAATCGTTAGTGAGACATTTCAACCCAGGAGCCCAAGGCCATGTGGAGCGATCTTCCTGCTTCGTAAGCCCTAGCTTTCCTATCAGTTCATCTTGAAAGACCCCCTAACTAATACCCGATATAACGCCTTAAGAAACAACGCTTGGGCGTTGGAGAGGTCAACCGTCGCCCGCAAGAGAAACAGGAGAGCCAAACGACATTCGCAATAGAAGGAGCACTAGCCGCGAGTAGTACGGTCGGCCTCCTCCTCCGAAAAGTGCACACTTCTCAAGGATGCAAAATGTTTATGGACGCCCTCTTTAACGATGGCGCCGTTCTCATCTGCCACATACACATTCGATCCAGGAATCTAATGCGAAGGGTATGTTGACGAATCTCAACGCTTGCCTAGACCGCCCTCAGAAGGATGGAGGCAACAGATATCCCGACGCACCATACGAGACGTACCTTCTCCCCAGAGGAAGAAGAACAAGAGCTGTATCAAACCCAAACGAATGGCACACGGAAGAGGAAGTACCGAGAGTCGGTAAAGGAGAATCGGGTAGATGTGCGAGGCACATAGTTCCGCCCTCCCCTTTAAAGAAAGCTTCCTCCGAGTCCACAGACTAACTGCTCACTCGGCTTTCTCTCGAACCTCCGACCAATTCATTTCCAACCTGAGCTCAGGACCGAACCTGAAGGCCGAGAATCTTGATCGGCCCGTCCGTCCAAAGGAAAGGTCCGGGAAGAGAATCTCTCTTCCACGCACCCAAGCGCAATCCCAAAGACTTATCTCTATTGATATTGGCCCCGGTCACCGTCTAATAGCATCTGATCTCTTTGCTAACTTCGTCAATCTCGGCTATGCTCGACACAAGAACCGAAATGTCGTCAGCATAGGCGTAGTACCTGGACGAGTTGGTAGCACCAGGTAGGGAAATTCCGCGTAGGACCGGATTCGCCTTTAACTTGCGAAGGAAAGGCTCCAACGCAAGAACGTAAAGCAAAGGCTAAAATGGACAACCTTGACGAATGGAGCGAGATAATGTGAAAGGCTTCGATCTTACCCCATTCACTTCCACCAGCGCACCGGGGGCCGCATAGAGCAGTGGGATCCTAGAGCAAAACTACAGCCCAAAACCGGAGGTTGAAAGGACAGACTCCTAAAACCGATGGTCAACCCTTTCGAATGACTTGGACTGATCCAAATTGATCACTGTCGATTTTCTCGATGATCAGGCGTACCAAATGAAGGTTGTCCTGAATAGTCCTGCCCTTAACAGCACAGGTCTGCTCGGGGCCAATCAGACTAGGATGGACAGCCTACAAATGGCAGTCCAAGACATTGGCAAAAAACTTTAAGTCCGTATTTAACATCGTTAAAGACCGATAATTATCTAAGCCACCCCCACCGCTCTTGCTCTTGCGAAGCAACTTGATTACACCCTTGGTGAAGCGTCAAGGTATAACGCCCTGCTCCATCCAGTTGTTTTAAATCAGCGCCAGCAAAGGGACAAAAACGGAAGACTGCCTCAAGTACATTTCGTAGAGAAGACCATCCAGTCCTGGAGTTAATCCGGCTGCTTCAACCGCCTCGAGGCGGGGAAAGTCAACTAAATAGCAGCGCTCAGACCGGGCTCCCTGGTGAAAGAATGCTGGAAGTAATCCCGAAAAGTCGCACATATACCCACGTCTGTGGTCATGGTACGCCAGTCCAGTAATGTGATGTCTTCGATATGCCAATTGACTGCTTGCCTAGCTTCCTCTGCACGAAATTCAGCGGCTATATTCGTTGCCTCAGATGACATTCTTTTTAACCTAGCACTAACTACCAGAAACTGATCCTTCTTGATATGCAAGAAGGCCAGCTCGGCTCTAACTAAGGCTACGACCCCCACTATTACGAGATTTCACTGCCCGATCAACTTTTAATTAACTTTTTAATTAACTAAATTAGCTAAGTTGAGCCGACGGCTATAGTCGGCAGCAAACGACCTAAGTTTGGTTTTTAAAAAAACCCACCACTTATTCCCAACCACAACTCCCGTCAATTCCCGCTTTAATGTTAGTAATAGCTGTTCCTGTAAATCTTGGCTATCAAATAATGACGTGTTCAATTTCCAGTATCCAGCCGACTTAACCTTATGCTTATCTAAGTTTACACGAACCCGGACGTGCCTATGATTCGTGTAAACTATCAAATGGAAACTTGGACAACCTAAGAGCCCTACGTCAACTCTCTTAACTAGGACTCGTTCGAGGTAGCTAGCACGCACCACGGAAGTCGAACTGCCCCTATTAGTCCAAGTCCACACTACCACCCGGTATTTATCGACAAGATCATTCCCATCGATAAAGTCCCGAATTGGTTTCACAACCGGGTTTTTAGTACCCGATCTTTCTCCTATACGATCTTTCTCAGGGTCAAGGACGGCATTCGAACACCCGCTAAGATTACCCGCCTCGATGTTCCAAAGAACGTCTCGAGCTGCCGAAACAAAATAGGACGCTCCGCTTGGTCATTGAGCGCATAAACCCCAATAAGCCGAAAAGACTTCTCCTTGATAGGAATATCCAGCACACAAATCCTGCCCTCTGGATCCGCGAAAACAAGCGCACACACCGCACCCAAAGACTTGCTCACTAGCCATGAAAAACCTCCAGAACGACCATCAAAACATGCTAAATAGAGATCGAAATTCCTAGACAGTATGCTCTCATAGTCGCGAACTAAAAACCGGGTCACCTGCACACAACAATTATCCACACCGAAGCGCTGGAGATCGTGAGTGAGTCTCACTCTCCGAGACTCTGACCTCAGCCCTCGGGCATTCAAACATGCTAACCAGAGAGCCATAACATAATTACTGTTAGGATCCTGGACAGAATATGGACGGGGAACGGAAGCCGATAGCCTCTCCCATCGACCTTTGGCCCAATTCTTTATCAATGGTTCCGTCAGGGAAGAGCCCGCCAACATCCTAAAGGAAAGGTTAATTCTAGATAATTTGTGGGATGAACAAAAATTTTGACCCATCCTACACAAAATTTTTTAGGTTTTAAATTTTTTCGCCTTTCAAGGTAGCGATTAGTGGTGACATTGAAAAGACTTTTTCTGCTTCCATGATCATGTCCTAAACCTCTCGAGCTCCGGCACCCGTTCTAATAACGGTTAGCAAACTTTGCGCGTTTGGGAAATTTGGGAGGACTTCAATATTTTTGTCCCCACACTTCTTCATTGCCAGTGGGGATTTTAGTTTTTGTGTCCTATTCCTAAAGCTTTGGGCTGTTTCAGCCTGTTCCTTTGAAATGCTGCACACATCTTTCCCCTTCAAGTATGGGGTTTTTGAAACTTAATTCCTTATCCTCGGAGGTAGGGCTTATTTGCCGCTTGGATGTTGGTGGCAATTGCTTCTTGGAGGAAGGACTGGAGGTTGGCTGAGCTGGGATTCGAAATGGGCTGGGGTCTCTACTGAGAGGGGTAAGTTATCTTGGAATGGACTGAGAGGAGTGGGATATTTGGAGGCTTTTTTTTTCAAGGAGAGGACAGAAACAGAAGGGCGTATTGGAATTTTTGCCAGTTCTTCTTTTAGTTTTTGTAATTTCTTCATGTCCTCGTATCCCGGGTCGAATGCTTTTTTAAACTCCTTCAAAGATGGAGCTGACCAGGCCGAGGCATCGCCTTTCTTGCTGGCGGGGCGAGTGGGTTTGTATGTGCCTTTTGTCCTGGAAGCTTCCTGGGACTGAGGTTCCGCTGTTTGATGCTTCCCTCTGGTCTTACCAAAAACCTGACATTCCCCTTTTTCCTTCTCTGTAGGAGAAGGTTCTTGTAGTAGGAGAAGGTTTTTCAGGGAATGAGGGAAGATGGTTTGTCCCAGCCGTGGGTATTACCACTCCTGTCCTGGATGACGGCATGCCCACTTTAGGCGAGACGGATTTTGACAAAGAAGCGGCCAGAGGGGTATTTTGGTCAACTGGAGCCTGGCTTCCAGAGGCCTTCTTCTCTGGGCAGGAGAAGGAGAGGTGATCAGTATCTCCACAACTCCAGCATTTCGGTTTAAGACCGGAAACAATTACCGGCAAGCTCAGGCTCCAACGTCAAAACAATTGGGGATGGTCAGGAAGGCTTCACGATCTATCATAATGTCGAAAAACCATCGCAGAAGACATCCACGATCTGGCCCAACTGAGAAAAATACGCAGCCAGATGTTCCCCGATGACCTGAGGAGGAACCTCGAAAACTGCTACCTTGGTCCTACGCTTGCCTTGATTTTCTGTTCTTATGATCAGGTCTTTGGCGATCATGTCTTCGGTTACCATTTCAAGACAATCTTCCTGCGTGGGCAGCAGCTCGTCCCACATGAAGAAGCCCGCAGCTTTTACTATTCTTAAAGGCATTATCCCCATGGACTGTAGTGTTTTCAACATTCTGTCTTCTGTGGAGCGACAAATTTTGCGCGAATGCTTGTCCACCACAAAGACTGACACAATTCGTTTTTCAGTTTTTCTTAATTCCTGGGGATCTTCCAAAAGCCTATCTTCTTTCACAAGGTGTGCGTAACTTTTGGCCCTCTCCAAGAACTCCGTCAAATTGATCCTAACTTTTGGTGATGACGTCCAGCCACAGTGCGATTCCCCGGAGTGAGCCTTTTTAGCTGTTTTGTCTGTTTTGCTATTATGTTCTTCTATAATTTTGTTGGATTTCTGGACATTCTTGGCCACCATACTTTTCGTTTCTTTTTCTTTTCTCAGATCTTGCTGATCTTTATCATTATTCAAAGGTGGGTATGATTCCAAATCTTTGTCAGGTAGGCCCTTCCAAGGAGGGTCAAATAAGAGTTTCTTTTTCACTGACCGACTTCTGTCGGCCATTTTGAATTTTTCTGAAAACGACCATCACTCTATTTTCCTCGAAATATTAGAAGTAGGCGGAAGAGTAGAGAATGGGAGTAAACACACAAAATAAACGCAAAACAAAATGTACAAAACAAAACCTCGAAAGGTTGAAAAAATAAACTGCAAAAAACGGTTTTACAAATTCAAGTTTCAGAAAGTTTTAAGAAAAAGTTAAAACAAACAATTCAAAATTTACATTATCATCAAAAATTAGCCAAAAACGGCAAAGAAAAGAAAATTAAAAATAGCCTACAACGAAAAAAATAAAACTTAAAAAGGTATTAGCCGGAGACGGCAGAAGAGAGGAAAATACAAAATATGAAAGGGAAAACTAGCCTTTAAAGGCAAAAAATAAAATTCAAAATAAAAATGTATTAACCGAAGACAGCAGAAAAGAGGTAAATTACAAAAATTAAAAGAAAGAAAAAAGCAATGGCCTTTAACGGCCACAAGAACTTATACTCGAAAATTAAATAATTAAAGTTAAACGACTGAAATAAAGTTAACTAAAGGTTAAAACGTTAGGAACTGGTGGAAACTTGTATAAAAATTACGGCTACTCATGTAAAGAAATGCAGGGAGGAGCTAAAAAAATTTTTACGAGGAAAAATAGACAGATATTATCAGCATAATGTCACTGCAACAAAAATTAATAATAATACAAAGACTTAAAAGGTTTAAAATAAAACAGAATAAGGCGTTCAAGGAAAAACGGATACTGAAAAGAAAACGAAAATAAAAGAAAAATGCTAACACAAACAAATATGGCGGTCCAAACCAGGCAAAATTGAAATAAAAATACGAAAGTAAGGAAAAGAAAAAGAAAAGAAAACAGGAAAAATGAAACGTAAACTTAAAAAACAGACTTGAACTGAATAGTTTGTTTTTTTAATAAACGTATAATTTCCAAAAGGGGGCAAAAATAGTCAAACACGAATAGGAAGCAGTCAAACACGACTCGAAAGCAGTCAAAAATGGTCGGAAAGCTTGACTTCGCAAGAACTTCAATATTTATTTTCGTAAAATACAAAAAATGCGGCACAAGGCCAAAAAGGGGATGGGGAAAGACTGGTCTTCATCTGTCTTCCATTAACTTAGCTAGCATAACTCACTGACCCAAGCAGACAATACAATATCCATCGCACCAAAACATCACATTCTTACGTACCATTCTTGCTACAAACACCATAATGCGTCAATACATTCTGTGAAAATCTAACTAAAAGCATATGTACAATTTATCTGGTGGGAAATAACATTTAAAATTGATAACCTCAATGATTTTTTACAGTGAATGAAAATATATACAAAAACTAAACACAATTGATGTTAGTAATAAACCCTCCCCCCACAATCTCTAATCGTAACAGAAACATTAATTAGCTGGGCGAAATTCTAGCCGGGCTCGTCAACACAGTTATGCACACTGCACGCACACACACAAACAAAATAGCAAATACGAAAATAAACTAACCCGAAACGAAAAATGCCCCGCATCTACCAGGGAACTAACATCTCTAGTCACCTAAAAGGGATGGGTTGGGGAATTAAACAAAAAAAAACAGAGGACAAAAAAAATAAAAAGTAAGGCCAATGACAATGCATACTCTAGCTAAGTTTAACCATCGTTAAAAAAATAAAAGAAAAAACCTACACTATCCTACTTTGGGTGGGGTTGAAAATGTTGAGTCCAGGATCCCCAATATCCTGATGCCTAACCGTCATCAAAATGCCACTATAAGTCAGTTCCTTTCATTCGACAGATTCGCGCAATGACAGATTCACCCACCTATTGCCAAATTCTGATGGAGGGAGTCGTCGCCATTACGTCCTGATTTTGATTTTAAGCTGATGCTTAAATTACAAAATCAGTTGGGAAGAGGGAAACTTCTTGTCCCCATAGAATTCCCTCTGTCACGTCGTCCATGTCACGCCTCTCATAACACCTAGTAAGCATATGAGCACATAATGCTCCACCCTAGTCAACAACGACAAAACATTGCTGCAAACAGAAGCGACATCCAGGACAAAGAACTTCCCACGCAGCATGCGAATCATGATGTCTTCAAGCCACTTACACAACGGTACTACGACATTGCAATGAAAGAAGGCGTAAGACAAAGTCTCGACCAACGACTCACCGCAACGGACAACCAAACCCGCTGCTTTAAACAAACTAGACCTGGAAATCTTGCTCTTCAAACAATGAACAGTTCAATTTCCAGTAACCAGCCAATTTACACCTAGGCTTATTTATGATCCGAGTAAACTGTCGAATGAAAACTTGGACAAGCTAAGAGCCCTACATCAACTCTCTTAACTAAAACTCGGTCGATGTAGCTAGCACGCAGCACCGTAGCCGAGCTGCCCCTATTAGTCCAAGTCCATACTATATCCCGGGGGTGTTCATTTCAGTACTTATCGACAAGATCACACCTGTCGACAAAGTCCTGAAATGGTTTTACATCCGTGTTGTTAGTACCCGATCTTTCCTCTATGCGATCTATATCGGGGGCAAGGACGGCATTCCAATCGCCCGCTAAAACTACCCGACGAGATGTCGTCAAAAACGGCTCGATCTGCCGAAACAAAGCCGGCCGCTCCACATGGTCATTGGGCGCATAAACCCCAATGGGACGAAGAGACTTATCCTTTATAGTAACATCTAGCACACAAAGTCTGCCTGCCGAATCTGCAAAGCCAAGGGAACACACCGCATTCAAGCGTCCATCAAAACATGCTGAATAGAGGGCGAATTTACTAGACAGTATATCCTCAGGATTACGAGTTGAAAAACTTACATTCACACCGAGGCGCTGAAGATCACGGCTGAGACACGCTCTCCGTGACTCTGATCTCAGGCCCCGGGCATTCACACTAGCTATAACCAGAGAGCCATTATCAGTCTGATTAAGTTTGAGTAACTGCACCAAACATCTCAGGTGACAGGACACCGACGGCCTGTCCCATTGAGCCTTGGCCCATCTCAGTCTTGATAGTGCCATCAAGAGACAGACCACCAATGTCTCAAGGAAACGTTAATTTCACTGCTCTATATAGGGAGGGGTGAACAAAAATTGGGAGCCTCCCTGAACAAAACTGAGACAATTTATTGGACAGATCGTCCCTGATGTATGATAATGGAGGATCTGCCGGTAAACTTTCGTTGGCTTCCGCCAACATTTCCCATACTTTCTGGGAACCTTGACCTGCTCTCACAGCAGTGAGGATTCGTTTGGCTTTAGGGAAATTCCTCGGATCCTCAACATCTTCTCCGTAATCTTTTCTGAAATTTAATAGAGTCTTAAAATGTTAGGTTTTCTTGGAGATCACAATTGCTCCATCTGCTTGTTCAAGTGAAACTTTACATATTTACATATGGCTGTTCCTTTGTTGTATAAAGCTTTAGGATTTTTTTTTTTTTTTTTTGGCTTTGATGTCCTCTAATGAAGAATTTCGAAGTCTTTTTTCCAATTTTTAGGTGTCTGTTTTGGTGTATGAGAGGGAGTGGGATCGGGACTGGAAACAGGGGTGTAATTTAACAGGGACTTATTTTTCTTTTGATTTATGGTAGTCATCTTGGAATGGGTAGGGGTCAATGATCTAGTCATGGGCTGGGAGAGGCTGAAAGAAAAAAGAAAAAAGAACAAATTTGTCTTGTCCAAACGAAAACAATAAAAAATATGGCAGCCGAAACCGGGTTGAAACTGAAAATAAGAATTAAAAAAATGGAAAACGAAAAACAGGGAAAGAAAAGTAAAAACAAAAGTGAACAAAAATAAAATAACAGAAAAATAAACTTAACTAAATAATTCAGAAAAAGTCTTTCACATGAAAACAATTTGTCAAAGTAAAAACAGTAACGTCAAAGCAGGTCAGCACCGGAACTTCGCAAGAACTTCAATATTTATTGTACATATGTACAAATGTGGCACGAGGTCTAAAACGGGGATGCGAAAGGGTGGTTATCCTCCGTCCTAATTTAACTTAGCTATTCACTTTTGTCGACCCTGACATCTTACAATAAACATTACGTCATAATACGACATTTTTACTTACCATCCTTACCACGTCCAACATAATACCGCATATGCTCTATGTAATCCTACTTAACTCCCATATGTACAATTTTCGGTGGAAGGCATGGGCAGAAAATAACATTTAAAATTCCCCAATGATTTTATACAATGAATACAATATTTACAAAAAACTAAATAAAATAGTATTAGTAATAAAAAAAAAACACTACTCTAAAAATGTGACAGAAAAGTCAGTTCCATGACGAAAAATAATACGCGGCTTTAATAATATAATAACTAGCATGTACCCGATCAGCAATCACTCACATAATCATTCACACATTTATAACAAAAACGAAAAGCACACTTGAAAAAACGAAAGACCCCACGCAGCCACCGGAGAACTAACATTGCTGAACACCTAAAGCGGGAAAGTGATGGGGGATTAAACTAAAAGAAAACTAATTTAATTTAATTTTAATTTTAATTAATTTAAAAGTTAATTTTAAGCGAACAAAACTAAAATTTAAATCTCTACTCTAACCTTACAGGAAAGGGCTGCTCATGTTCCGCCCAGCATACCCAAAATTCTGATGCCTAACCAGCATCAAACAACCACTCTAGGTCAGCAACCTTCACTCGACAGAAACGCGCAAATTTTTTGCAAATGTTTTGCCAAATTTTGATGGGGTGAGTCGTTTCCTTTCCGTCCTGATCTTGACTTTGAGCTCATGCTTAAAGAACAAGATCAATTGGGAAGAGGTAAAATTCTCATCGCCATAGAATTCTTTCTGTCACGTCGTCCAAATCACGACTCGCATAACACCTAGTAAGCAAAAGAGCACGTAGTACTCAGTCCTAGACAACGGAGGTACGACATTGCTACAAACAGAACTAGCCTCAAGGACAAAGAACTTTCCACGCAGCATACGAACCAGGAGATCTTCAAGAAACTTGCACAACGGGGCAACAACACTGCAGTGGAAGAAGGCGTGATCGACGGTCTCCGCCGACACCCCACAACGCACGCAGGTTGAATTAGATTTGAGGCCCGCTGCATGAAGCTTCTTGCCTACCCAGAGTGCCTTTCGGATCATCGGTCAGGTGAGTGATGCCTCATCGTTAGTGATACATTTCAACCCGAGCGCCCAAGGCCATATGGAGCGAGCCTCCTGCTTCGTAAGCCCGAGCTTGTCTTTCAGTTCATCTTGGACGGCCTCCCGAACTAACACCCGATATAATGCCTTAAGAGAGAACGCTTGGGCGTTGGAGAGGCCATCCGTCGCCCACAAGAGAAACTGGAGAGCCAAACAACATTCGCGATAGGAGTACTCACCGCGAGTAGTACGGCCGGCCTCCTCCTTCAACAAGTGCACACTTCTCAAGGATGGAAATGTTTATGGATGTCCTGTTTAACGAGGGCGCCGTTCTCATCCGCCGAGACTCGGTAAATGAGAATCGCGTAGATGTGCATACTTCCGCCCTCGCCTTCAAGCAAAGATTCCTCCGAGTCCACAGACTAACTGCGCACTCGGTCTTCTCTCGAACCTCCAACAAATTCATTTCCAACCGGAGATCAGGACCGAACCAGACGCCAGAACCTTGACCGGCCCGTCCGTCCAGAGTAAAGGTCCGGGAAGAGAAACCCCCTTTTACGCACCCAATCGCAAGCCCACAGACTTATCCCGATTGAACTTGGCCCCTGTCACCGACTCATAGCATCTGATCTCTTTGCTAACTTCGTCAATCTCGGCCCTGCTCGATACAAAAACAGAAATGTCATCAGCATAGGCGGAGTACCTAGCCGAGGTGGTAGCACCAGGTATGGAAATTCCGCGAAGGACCGGATTCGCCTTTAACTTGCGTACGAAAGACTCCAACGCAAGAACGTAAAGCAAAGGCGAAAGTGGACAACCTTGACGAATGGAGCGAGATAATGTGAAAGGCTTCGATCTTACCTCATTCACTTCCAACTGCGCACCGGGAGACGCATACAGCAGTCGGATCCAAGAGCAAAAGTACGGCCCGAAACCGGCGGCGGAAAGGACAGACTCCAAAAACCGATGGTCAACACTATCGAATGCCTTGGACTGATCCAAATTGATCAGCGCGGCTTCACTGTCGATGTTCTTGATGATCAGGCTTACCAAATGAAGGTTGTCCTGAATAGTCCTGCCCTTAACAGCACAAGTCTGCTCGAAGCCAATCAGACTATAATGGTCAGCCTGCAAACGGCACGCCAAGATATTGGCAAAAATATTTAAGTCAGTATTTGACATCGTTAAAGGCCGATAATTATCTAAACCACCCCCACAGCTCTTGCTCTTGCGAAGCAACTTGATTACACCCCTGGTGAAGCGTCGAGGTATAGACACCTGCTCCATCCAGTTGTTGTAAATCAGTGCCAGCAAAGGAACAAAAACGAATGACTGCCTCAAGTACATTTCTTAGAGAAGAACATCCAATCCTGGAGGTTTGTCCCGGCTAACCAGTTTCAGCGCATTCTGACTACGTAATAGGCCCCTCGAACCCAGCTGCTTCATCTGCCTCGAGGCAAGGAAAGTCAGCTAAATAGGCGTCGAAATGAGCTGTGCTCAGATCGGGCTCTCTGATGAAAAGATCCTGGAAGTAATCCCCAAAATCCCCACATATAGCATGTCTGTGATCACGGTACGCCCGCCCGGCAATGTGATGTCTTCGATATGCCGATTGACCGCTTGCCTAGCTTCCCCTGCACGCAATTCAGCAGCTATATTCGTTGTCTCAGAAGACATTCTTTTTAACCTAGCCCTAACTACCAGAGCCTGACCCTTCTTGATAAGCAAGGAGGCCAGCTCGGCCCTAGCTAACGCTACGTCCCCACTATTACGAGATTTCACTGCCCGATCAACCTTTTCTCTACTGCCGTTTGTGCCGCTAAATTAGCTGAGCCGACGGCTATAGTCGGCAGCAAACAACCTAAGTTTGCATTTTAGGGTTGGATTGTATGCTGCCTGGAAAGTTCTTTGCCCTTGAGACTAGTTCTGTTTGTAACAATGTCGTACCTCCGTTATCTAGAGCTGAGCACTACGTACATTTTGCTTACTAGGTGTTATGCGAGTCGTAATTTGGGAAGATTTTGGATTATAGGGAATCCCACCATTTATTCCCAACCACAGCCTCCGTCAATCCCCGCTTTAATGTTAGTAAAAGCTGTTCCTGTAAATCTTGGCTATCAAATAATGACGCATTCAATTTCCAGTATCCAGCCAACTTAACCTTATGCTTATCTAAGTTTACACGAACCCAGACAAGCCTATGATCCGTGTAAAATATCGAATGGAAACTTGGACAACCTAAGCGCCCTACGTCGACTCTCCTGGTTAGGACTCGGTCAAGGTAGCTAGCACGCATCACGAAACCCGAGCTGCCCCAATTAGTCCAAGTCCACATAACCTCCCGGGGGTGTTCATTTCGGTATTTATCGACAAGATCATTCCTATCGATAAAATCCCAAAATGGTTTCACATCCGGTTTGTTAGTACCCGATCTTTGTCCTAAACGATTTTTCTCAGGGTCAAAGACGGAATTCCAATCCCCCACTAAGATTACCCGCCTCGATGTCCCTAAGAACGACTCGAGCCACCGAAACAAAGCAGGACGCTCTACATGGTCATTGAGCGCATAAACCCCGACGAGCCGAAATGATTTCTCCTTTATGGTAATATCCAGCTCACAAATCCTGCCTGCTGGATCCACGAAGATAAGCACACACACCACACCCAAGGACTTGCTCACTAGCCAGGAAACTTCTCTAGAACGACCATCAAAATATGCTGAATAGAGATCAAAATTCCTAGACAGTATGCCCTCATAGTCGCCAGCTAAAAACCGGGTCTCCTGCACACAACAATCATCCACACCGAGGCGCTGAAGATCAAGAGTTAGTCTCACCCTCCGAGACTCTGACCTCAGCCCTCGGGCATTCAAACTTGCTAACCAGAGAGCCATTGTGATACATAATTACAATGAGAGCCCTATAAAATGTGGGATGAACAAAAATTTTGACCCGTCCAACACAATTTTTTTCTATTTTTTAACTTTTTCGACTTCCACGGTAGCGATTAGCGTTGCCATTGAAAAGGCTTTTTCTGCCTCTATGATCATGTCCCAAAACTTTCGAGCTCCTGCACCCGTTCTAATAAAGACAGTTGGGAATGGTCAGGAAGGCTTCATGATCTATCATAATGTCGAAAGACCATCCCCCGGTCAGGTCATCGCAGGAGTCCTCCACGATCTTACCAAACTGAGAATAAAAGCAGCTAGATGTTCCCCGATGACCTGAGGAGGGATCTCGAAAACTACTACCTTGGTCCTACGCTTGCCTTGATATTCTGTTCTGATAATAAGATCTTTTGCGATTTGGTCTTTTGTGACCATTTCAAGGCAATCTTCTTGCGTCTGCAGCAGCACGTCCCACATGAACAAGCCTGAAACTTTTACTATTTTTAAGGGCTTTACCTCCATGAACTACAGTGTTTTCAACACTCTGTCTTTTGTAGAGCGACAAATTTTGCGCGAACACTTGTCCACCACAAAGACTGGCAGAATTCGTTTTTCAATTTTTCTTAATTCCTGGGGATCTTCCAAAAGCCCACCTTCTTTCACAAGGTGTGCCTAACTTTTGGCCTTCTCCAAGAACTCCGTCAAATTGATCTTAACTTTTGGTGGGGATGTCCAGCCACAGGGCGATTCCCCGGAGTCAGCATCTTTTCACTTTTGTCTTGTTTATTTTCATTATCGTCTTCCATAGTTTTTTTTAACTCTGGACTTTCTCGGCCAGCATACTTTTGGTTTCTTTTTCTTTTCTCAAGTCTTGCTGATCTTTATCATTTTTTAGAGAGGGGTAAGGTTGCAAATCTTTGTCCGGTGGGCCCTTCCAAGGAGGGTCGAAGGAGATTTTTTTCACTGACCGACTTGTGTCGGCCATTTTGAATTTTGTCGAAAAACAACACTACTATATTTTCCCCGAAATATTTTCAAGTAAGAGGAAGGGTACTGAAATGGGAGTAAACACAAAATAAACACACAAAATAAACGAAAAACAAAATTCACAGAAAACCTCGAAAGGTTGCAAAAAATAAACTGCAGAAAACGCTTTTACAAATACAAGTTTCAGAAATAAGAAAGGTTTAACGAATTTTAAAATAAACGATTCAAAGTTTAAATTAACAAAAATTAGCCAAGAACGAACAAAAAAAAAAAAAAAGAAAATTAAAATACCCTTGAACGGCAAAAATAAAACTTAAAAAGTTATTAGCCGGAGACGGCAGAAGAGAAAAAAACTACAAAATATGAAAGGAAAAACTAGCCTTAACAGCAAAAAATGAAATAACGTTCAACGGCAAAACTATTAGCCGAAGACGGCAGAAAAGAGAAAAAATATAAACAATAAAAGAAAAAAAAAGAAACAACAATGGCCTTTAACGGCCAAAAGAATTTATACTCGAAAATTAATTAAATTGAACAACTGAAAAAAAAACGTTAGGAACTGGTGGAAACTTGTATAAAAATTACAATTACAATACAGAAATTAAATAAAAATAAGGAATTTAAGAAACGTTGAGAAACAAATTTTAAAAAATAAACAAAATACAGAGAGTCGGCCAAACGGCTACTCATGCAAAGAAATAGAGGGAGGGGCTAAAAAAAATACGAGGAAAATAGACAGATATAAACAGCATACAGTCACTGCAACAAAAATTAATAATAATACAAAGAAACTATTTAAGAGGGTTAAACTAAAAATAAAATATGGCGTTCAGAGAAAAACGGATATTGAAAAGAAAAAAAAAGAAAAAAGCTAATACAAACAAATATGGCGGAAAATACCAAAAACTGAAATAATAAAAAAATACGGAAGTAAGCAAAAGAAAAAAAAATAAGAAAAATGAAACGTAAACATAGCTATTCAGTTCAAGTCTGTTTTTTTTTTTTAAATAAACGTATAATTTTCAAAGGGAGGAAAAAATAATCAAACACCAATAGGAAGCAGTCAAACACGACTAGAAAGCAGTCAAAAAAAGGTCGGAAAGCTTGACTGAGCAAGAACTTCAATATTTATTGTACCTATTGTTCAAATGTGCCACGATGTCTAAAACAGGGATGCGGAAGGCTGGTTATCCTCTGTCCTAATTTAACTTAGCTATTCACTTTTGTCGACCTTGACATCTTAAAATAAACTTTACACCATAATACCACATCTTTACTTACAATTCTTACCACGTCCACCATAATACCTCATTGCAAGAGCAAGACTTCAATACCTCCACTAATCAATGAATTTGAAGTTCTTACCTCCCCAGCGGACAAGGCTGAATGCTTTGCCCGTAGATTCTCCACCAATTCGACACTGGACTCGTTAGGAGTACCTACACCCGACTTCCCACCCAGAACTAAGGCTAAACTAAATAACGTCCACATTACACCCTCGCTGGTCTCTAAGATAATCTCAAAACTTGACCCTCACAAAGCGAGCGGCGGGGACAGAATCCCAATCATAGTCCTGAAGAAATGTGCCCCAGAACTATCCTCTGTCCTCTCTAAACTCTATAACCTCTGCCTATCTGCTTCCTGTTTTCCTGACTGTTGGAAGTATTCCTGTGTAGTTCCTATATCTAAGAATTCTGGCGAACCCTCAGACCCCGCCAATTACCGACTTTCTACTCCAACAGCTTCTTTTCTCGCGCTTCCCGCCTGTGGAATTCCCTTCCCGCTGCATGAAGCTTCTTGCCTACCCAGAGTGCCTTATAGATCGTCAGCCAGGTGAGTGAGGCCTCATCGTTAGTGAGACATTTCAACCAGGGCGCCCAAGGCATTATGGAGCGAGCCTCCTGTTTGGAAGCCCGAGCTCACCTATCAGTTCATCTTGAACGGCCCCCCGAACTAACACCCGATATAACGCATTAAGAGACAACGCTTGGGCGTTGGAGAGGCCATCCGTCGTCTGCAAGAGAAACTGGAGAGCCAAATGACATTCGCCATAGAAGGAGCACTCACCACGAGTAGTACGGCCGGCCTCCTTCTCCGACAAATGCACACTTCTCAAGGATGGAAAATGTTTATGGACGTCCCTTTCACGAGGGTGCCGTTCTCATCCGCCTGCATACATATTCAACCCCTCAATCTAATGCAAAGCGTATGTTGACGAATCTCAACTCTTGGCATGCCCAGACCGCCCTCACAAGAATAGTGGCAACAGATCTCCTGACGCACCTTGGGAGCTTTGCCTTCTTCCCAGAGAAAGAACAGGGCCTGTATCAAACCCAAACGAAAAGCATACTTCCGCCCTCCCCTTTAAGGAAAGATACATCAGAGACCACAGACGAACCGCTACCTCGGCCTTCTCTTGTGCCTCCGATCAATTCATTTCCAACTGGAGATCAGGATTGAATCAGACGCCGAGAATCTTGCCCGGCCCGTCCGTCCAGTGGAAAGGCCCGGGAAGAGAAACTCCCTTCCACGAGCCCAACCGCAAGCCAACAGACTTATCGCGGTTGATCTTGGCTCCTGTCACCGTCTCATACCCTCTGATATCCTTGCTGACTTCGTCAATCTCGGCTCTACTCGACACAACAGCCGAAACGTCGTCAGCATGGGCAGAATAACTGACCGAGGTGGTAACACCAGGTAAGGTAATCCCGCGAAGAAGCGGATTCGCTTCCTCTTTGCGAAGGAAAGACTCCAACGCAAGAATGTAGAGCAAAGGCGAGATCGGACAACCTTGAAGAATAGAGCGAGTCAATAGAAAAGGTTCCGACCGTACTCCATTCACTTCCACCAGCGCACCGGGGGACGCGTACAGAAGTCGGATCCAGGTGCAAAAATTCGGCCCAAAACCAGCCGCCAAAAAGACAAACTCCAGAAAACGAGGGTCAACCCTATCGAATGCCTTGGACTGATCTAAATTGATCAACGCGGCATCCGTGTCGACTTTTTCAATGAGCAAGCATACCAAATGAAGGTTGTCCTGAATAGTCCCACACTTCACACAACAAGTCTGCTCAGGGCTAATCAGACTAGGGAGTACAGCCTGCAAACGGCTGGCTAAGATCTTGGCTAAAATCTTCAACTCTGTATTTAATATCATCAAAGGCCTGAAGTTATCTACTGAATCCCCACCGTTCATGTTTTTGCGCAGCAACTTCATCACACCCCTGATGAAGCGTTGTGGTATAGACCCCTGCCTCATCCAGTTGTTGAAAATCAGTGCCAGCAAGGGAACAAGAACAGGCGACTGCCTCAAGTACAGTTCGTAAGGAAGACCATCCATTCCTAGAGACTTGTCCCGGCCAACCAGCTTGAGCGCATCCCAGATCTTATCTTCTGTCACGGGACTCTAGCACCCAGCCGCTTCAGCCGCCTCGATGCGAGGGAAGTCGCCCAAATAGGCATCGAACTGAGCAGTGCTCAGACTGGGCTCGCTGATGAACAGATCCTGAAAATAGTCACGAAAAGCCTCGACTATACCCGCGATTGTAGTCACGGTTCTCCCATACGGCAATGTGACACACGCTATATGGCTTTTGCCAGCGTTTCTCTATTCTTCTGCACGCAGTTCTGCGGCCATATTAGTTGCCTGAGGAGACATTCTCTTTAACTTAGCTCTAACTACCAGAGCTTGATCCTTCTTGACAAGCAAGGAGGCCTGCTCTGCCCTAGCTAAGGCTACGTCCCCACTAACACGTGTTTTGATAGCCCGATCAACTTTATCTTCTACTGCTGTTTGTGCTGCTAATCTTTCCAGATTGAGTCGACGGCTATATTCAGCAACAAACGACCTAATCTTGGATTTTAAATATCCCCACCACTTATTCCCAACAACAGACCCCGTCAATTCCCGTTGTATCATTAGTTTCAAGTGTTCCTGGAAATCTCGCTCTTCAAACAATGAACAGTTCAATTTCCAGTAACAAGCCAATTTACACCGAGGGTTATCTGAGTTTACACGAACCCGGACGAGCCTATGATTCGAGTAAACTGTCGAATGAAAACTTGGACAACCTATATCGACTCTCCTAACTAAGACTCGGTCGATGTAGCTAGCACGCACCACCGTAGCCGAGCTGCCCCTATTCGTCCAAGTTCATACTATATCCCGGGGTGTTCATTTCCGTACTTATCGACAAGATCACACCTGTCGATAAAGTCCCGAAATGGTTTTACATCCGGGTTGTTAGTATCCGATCTTTCCCCTATGCGATCTATATCGGGGGCAAGGACAGCATTCCAATCGCCCGCTAAAACTATCCGACGAGATGTCGTCAAAAACGGCTCGATTTGCTGAAACAATCGTCATTGGGCGCATAAACCCTAATGAGACGAAGAGACTTATCCTTTATAGCAACATCCACCACACAAAATCTGCCTGCCGGATCTTCGAAGACAAGGGAACACACCACATTCAAGGACTTGCTCACTAGCCAGGAACCACCTCTCGTGGGTCCATCAAAACATGCTGAATAGAGGACGAATTTACTAGACAGTATATCCTCGTGATCGCGAGTTGAAGAACGGGTCTCCTGTATACAACATACATCGACTCTGAGGCGCTGAAGATCACGGCTGAGACACGCTCTCCGTGACTCTGATCTCAGGCCCCGGGCATTCACACTAGCTAACCAGAGAGCCATTATCAGTCTGATTAAGTTTGAGTAACTGCACCAAACATCTCAGGTGACAGGACACCGACGGCCTGTCCCATTGAGCCTTGGCCCATCTCAGTCTTGATAGTGCCATCAAGAGACAGACCACCAATGTCCCAAGGAAACGTTAATTTCACTGCTCTATATAGGGAGGGGTGAACAAAAATTGGGAGCCTCCCTGAACAAAACTGAGACAATTTATTGGACAGATCGTCCCTGATGTATGATAATGGAGGATCTGCCGGTAAACTTTCGTTGGCTTCCGCCAACATTTCCTATACTTTCTGGGAACCTTGACCTGCTCTCACAGCAGTGAGGATTCGTTTGGCTTTAGGGAAATTCCTCGGTGTGACACGATAACTAGACATATATGTATTTTATTATAATAGATTAAAATAGAAAATAGATTAGAATAGAAAATAGTTTAAAAACATATTTAACAAAAGTGAAAAAGAAGAGGAAAAAAATAAATAAATAAACGCTTTTTCTTTTATGAGGAAAATTGTCCTCCGGTAAATATTTGACTCAGTGATGAAGTTCAGCAGGTAGGTTTTCGATGACCCGGTCAAAGGCTGTCCTTTACTGTATCTTGACCACACATTAAGCCTTTTCCGGCGGAAGCCTTATTAAGATAAAAAAAAAGATAACTGAAATTTCAGACTTACAGTCGCCGGTGTTTGTCACCGGTGGTCTAAAGCATTTCCGGATTTCCGGATTCATATTAAATAAATAGAGTCAGTTAACAAGTGAGTAAGTTAAGACGAGTTAAGTGAGAGAAGTCCCGCCGGGCGCGAGCTTGAAGTAAGATTCTCCGTTCGTCTTGTTTCGTTCAGTTCGTATTTGTTGATCTCCATTAATTAGAGTTAGAGCTGTGTGTCACATTCGCCTGCCCCAACAGACAAGGCTAACTCTAAACGAATAAAGCATCCTTTTCAACTCATCCAAGTTGTGGAAGTTCGTTCCTTATAGTCAATCTTGTACCCCCAGCTGTCTGGCCGACATTTTCAACAAACTCCCGGCAACATCACAGCGTGGAGAACGGCCGCCGGGAGAAATTGTTAGGACAGGACCGTGGGGTGTTACACTCGGATCCTCAACATCTTCTCCGTAAACTTTTCTGAAATTTAATAGAGTCTTAAAATGTTAGGTTTTCTTGGAGATCACAATTGCTCGATCTGCTTGTTCAAGTGAAACTTTATATATGTCTGTTCCTTTGTTGTATAAAGCCTTAGGCTTTTTTTTTATTTGCCGTCCTCTAATGAAGGATTTCGAATTCTTTTTTCTAATTTTTTAGGTGTCTCTTTTGGTGTATGAGAAGGAGTGTGATCGGGATTGGAGATGGGACTGAGAACTGGGGTGTATTTGGATGGAGATTTATTTCTCTTTTGTTTTAGGGTAGTCATCTTGGAAGGGGTAGGGGTCAATGATCTAGTCATTGGGGAGGGGCCATTATTTTTAGCTGAAGGGCTCGAGGGGAGAGAGAGTGAGATCCTTAGGAGTGTTTTTTTTTGTTTTTGTTTTTTTGCTAGCTGATTTTTCTTTACGATCTTCATTAAGTTCTTTGAGTTTTACGATTTTTCCCAGCTAGGCTCATTTAGTTTTTGCACTTTGGTCGCCATACGTGCATAAGACGCCGAGTCGTCGCCCTTGGAACTGGTAGAGGGAATGGGGATGTAGGTGTCATTATCCCTGGGAGCTTCATGGGACTGAGGCCCCGCTGTTTGTCTCTGCCCTCTGCCTCTACCAACGGCACGCCACTCCCCTTCCTCCTTCTCCTGACTCGCACTTGCGGAAGGAGATGGGTTCATGGTTTGTGTGGGGATAGCCCCAACCGAAGGTTTAACTCTACCGGACTGTGCCGCTGGTAGGTCCATTACAGGCGCCGCGGAACTATCAGCAGCAGGCCGAGGGGTATTTGGGTCGGTAGTGGCCGGAAGTCCAGAGGCCTTTTTATCTGGACAGGAAGCGGCAAGGTGACCAGTCACCACACTTCCAACAGGTTGGTTTTCTGCCGTCCACAATGACCGGCATTTTCCGGCCACAAAAGTCCAAACAGTTGGGGACGGAGACAAAAGCCAAACGATCGAGCATGATATCGAAGCTCCATCCCCCGTTCAATTTGTCGGATGTGGCGCTTACGATTTGGCTATGTTCCCCAACAACTTGAGGAGGGACCTCATAGACTGCTACACTAGTTCTTTGCCGGCCTTCGTATTCAGTTCGTATTATTAGATCATTTGTTATTAGGTCACGGCAAACCATCCCTTCGCAATCTTTGGCAGTGGGTCACAGAATGTCCCACATGAAGAACCCTGTTCCCTTAATAATTCTTTGGGGTTTGACACCCAGGGACGTTGGTGTACGGATCACTGTGTCTTTCGTGGAGCGACATATTTTGCGTGACCGATTGACCACCACAAAAACCGACACCATTCTCTTTTCAAACTTCTGTAATTTTTGCGGGTTTTTCAAGAGACCATCTTCTTTGAAACGATGTTCGTACTTTTTTGCCCTTTCCAAGAACTCCGCGAGGTTTATAATGCATGATAGCGGGGGCCTCTAGCAAGAGGGCGACTCCTTGGCTGTCTTTTCAGTTTCGTCTTTTGTTTGATCTTTAGCTGGGGTATTTTCATTGGTCTGGTCATTTTTGGAGGTTTCGTTTACAGTTCTTCCTAGCCCCTTTCTTTGCTTTGTCGGGCAGAAACTTCTTGGGGGAGGACCCAAATAAGTCCCTCCTCACTGTCCGATCAGCGGCAGCCATCATTAAATGAAAACTTTTTTAAAACTCTCTCCCTTTTTTATTTTATGTGAACTAATTTCAGTTGATGGGGAGGGAAGAGGTAGAGAGGAAAATATGACACGAAGGCGGGGTGGAGGTGGGGATAATTTGAACAATTACAGGAGATGGAAAAGGTGGAAAAATAAAAAGAAAAACAATGAAATACATAAAATCACATAGTGATACAAATGACCCACCCACGTAAAAGGAGGGTTCAAAATTGCAAACAATAAACTTTCAAAAGAAATTAAAAATGAATACGAGCGTAAACTAAAACTTTTAAAATCAATGAGAAATTAACCTTAAAGGCAAACACAAAAATAAATAATCCCACCTACAAAAGAGGAGGGGCTAAAATAAAAAAATGTTTCACCAAAAAAAAAAAATACAAAAAAACAACTTATTGGGGAAAAATACAATAATCCCACCTACGAAAGAAAAGGATTATAATACAAAAGAAAAAAAAACTTTTAAAATAAAATGAATTAGCCTAAAGCGGCAGGAAAAACAATAAACAACAAAAATAATACGAAAGAAGAAGGGTTTAAAATACAGAAGAAATAAGCCAAGACATTTTTTATTTGATCGAGTGGCTACTATTCTGACCTCTTTCCTTCTCCCGTCTTAAAAGTAATTATCGACCTCTTCAAAGACATTCCTCAAAGTAACCTGAGAAGCGGCAACTTGAAAATGAACATTAATCAAACTACTAAGCCTTTTACCTTTTCAGCATTATATCTTCCATGAACATTCTTTTATCTCTTTCAGCTTATTATTTTGCCATGAACTCTCTAACTTCCGTTGGACCTTTATTTCAAGTATTACTTAATTTGTAAAACATTAATTGCTATATATATATATATATATATATATATATATATATATATAAATGTTATTTTATACTCTAATTGCCTTTCTTGAATTTATAATCATTTTATGAATTATAGTGGGCTATCTTCCCACTGATTAGTTTTCTTCCTTTCAAGGAAAAAAACTAATCAGCTCGCCCGTCACCGCCAGTCTGTCGTGTGCTTTTTGTTTCGGCGTTTTATATCGGCATTTTGGATCAAATCGCAGCTAGTTTCGAATTTTATCCTTGTATTTGATTCTGGGTTTCCCATTGGCTGGTAAATAAAATTAGCGAAGGCTCGCGAAATGGTAATTTGATATTTGATTAATTTTTATTTTTCAACCGGAACATCTGCGCAAACTCGGATGCGCACGACGATTTTTATTCATTTGCTTTTTAGTTGTGAGAGAGCCAACATCCGGTTTTTCGCTTTTGTTCGGTCGGTATCACCACCTGGTCACTGTAAAAGAGAAATTAATTAAGAAAAGAAAAAAAAAGAAAAAGACGAACTTATTTTGTCGAAACGAAAACAATAACAAATATGGCGGCCGAAACCGGTTTTTAACTGAAAATAAGAATCCAAACAAAATGGAAAACGAAAAACAGAGAAAGGAAAATTAGAACAAAAGTGAACAAAAATAAAATGCAACGAAAAATAAACTAAATAAATACGATAAAATCTTTCACGGAAAAACAATAGGTCAAAGTAACAATAGCAAACAGGTAAAAACTGGAACTAGACTGAGCGAGAACTTCAATATTTATTTTTGTATAATATACAAAAATGTGGCACAAGTCCAAAATTGGGGATTGGGAAGGCTGGTCTTCATCTGTCCTAATTTAACTGAGCTAATCACTTTCGTCGACCCTGACACACTTACAATAAACCTTACACCATAATACCACATTTTTACTTAACATTCTTACCACGTCCACCATAATACCTGGAATGCTCTATGTAATCCTATTAACTCCCATATGTACAATTTTCGGTAGAGGGTATAGGTAGAAAATAACATTTAAAATTCCCCAATGATTATATACAATGAATTACAATACTTACAAGAAACTAAATAAAATCGTGTTAGTAATAAAAACACCACACTACTCTAAAAATGTGACAGAAAAATCAGTTCCCCGAACGAAAAATAATGCGCGGCTTTACAAATATAATAATTACCACTTATCCGATCAGCAAACACTCACACAATCACTCACAGACGTAAACACCATAACAAAAACGAAAAGCACACTTGAAAAATAACGAAAGACGCCACGCATCCACCGGAGAATTAACATTCCTGAACACCTAATGGGGGATTAAACTAAAAGTAACATGGTGACAAAAAAGCGGGGCCAATGAGTATTCATAACCTAGCTAAGTTAATTTGAAAGCGAAAAACAGAAAAATCAAAAAATGCCTACTCTAACCTAACAGAGAAGGGGTGCACACGTTCCTCCCAGCACACCCAAAATCCTGATGCCTAACCAGCATTAAACAACCACTTTAAATCAGCAACTTTCACTCGACAGAATCGCGCAAGACTCACCCACATTTTTCCCAATTCAGATGGAGTGAGTCGTTTCCTTTTCGTCCTGATCTTGACTATAAGCTGATGCTTAAAGAACAAGATCAGTTGGGAAGAGGTAAACTTCTGATCACCAGAAAAGTCCTTCTGTCGCGTCGTCCAAATCACGACTCGCATAACACCTAGTAAGCAAAAGAGCACGTAGTACTCAGTCCTAGACAACGGAGGTACGACATTGCTACAAACAGAACTAGCCTCAAGGACAAAGAACTTTCCATGCAGCATACGAACCAGGAGATCTTCAAGAAACTTGCACAACGGGGCAACAACACTGCTGTGAAAGAAAGCATGATCGACGATTTCCGCCGACAGCCCACAATGCACGCAGATTGAATTCGATTTTAGGCCCGCTTCTTGCCTACCCAGAGTACCTTACGGATGATCAGCCAGGTGAGTAATGCCGCATCGTTAGTGAGACATTTCAGCCCGTCACCCAAGGCCATATGGAGCGAGCCTCCTGCTTCGTAAGCACGAGCTCGCCTATCAGTTTATCTTGAACGGCCCCCCGATCTAACACTCGATATAACGCTTTAAGAGAAAACGCTTGGGCGTTGGAGAGCCCATCCGTGAGAAACTAGAGAGCCAACCGACATTCGCGATAAAAGGAGCACTCACCGCGAGTAGTACGGCCAGCCTCCTCCTCCGACTAGTGAACACTTCTCAAGGATGGAAAATGTTTATGGACGTCTTCTTTAACAAGAGTGCTGTTCTCATCCGCCAGCATACACATTCGATCCAGGAGTCTAATGCTTTTTTTATTTTGACGAATCTCAACGCTTGGCATGCCTAGACCGCCCTCAGAAGAATGGAGGCAACAGATCTCCTTGGGAGCTTTGCCTTCTCCTCAAAAGAAGGAGAACAAGAGCTGTATCGAACCCAAACGCATGGCACACGGGAGAGGAAGTACAGAGAGTCGGTAAAGGAGAATCGGGTAGATGTGCGAGGCACATACTTTCGCCCTCCCCTTTAAGGAAAGCTTCCTCCGCGTCCACAGACGAACATAGGCCTCGGCCTTCTCTCGAACCTCAGACCAATTCATTTCCAACCGGAGGTCAGAACCGGACCAGACGCAGAGAATCTTGCTCGGCCCGTCAGTCCATAGGAAAGGTCCGGGAAGAGAAACTCCCTTCAACGCACCCAATCGCAAACACACAGACTTATCGTGATTGATCTTGGCCCCTGTTACCGTCTCATAGCATCTGATCTCTTTGCTAACTTCGTCAACCTCGGCTCTGCTCGACACAAAAACCGAAACATCGTCAGCATAGGCGGAGTACCAGGCCGAGATAGTAGCACCAGGTACGGAAATTCCGAGTAGGACAGGATTCGCCTTTAACTTGCGAAGGAGGGTCACCAACGCAAGAACGAAATGAACGAAAGTAGACAACCTTGACGAATCGAGTGAGATAATGTGAAAGGCTTCGATCTTACCCCATTCACTTCCACCAGCGCACCGTTGGACGCATACAGCAGTCGGATCCAGGAGTGAATGTACGGCCCGAAAGAGGCAGCAGAAAGGACAGATTCCAAAAACCGATGGTCAATCCTATCGAATGCCTTGGACTGATCCAAAGCACAAGCCTGCTCGGGGCCAATCAGACTAGGAAGGACAGCCTGTAAACGGCGGGCCAAGACCTTGGTAAAAATCTTTAAGTCAGTATTTTACTTCGTTAAATACAGATAATTATGTAAGCCACCCACACTGCTCTTGCTCTTGCGAAGCAACTTGATTACACCCTTGGTGAAGCGTCGAGGTATAGACCCCTGCTCCAAATAGTTGTTGTAAACCAACGCCAGCAAAGGCACAAAAACGGACGATTGCCTTAAGGGCATTTCATAGAGATGACCATCCAATCCTGGGGTTTTGTCTCGACCAACCTGTTTCAGCGCATCCCAGATTTCCGACCCCACAATGAGCCCCTCGCACCCAGCTGCCTCAGCTGCCTCGAGGCGGGGAAAGTCTGCTAAATAGGCGTTGACCAGGCTCCCTGGTGAAAAGATCCTAGAAGTAATCCCGAAAAGCCCCACATATACCCACGTCTGTGGTCACGGTACGCCCGTCCGGCAATGTGATGTCTTCGATATGCCGATTGACTGCTTGCCTAGCTTCCTCAGCAATTCAGCGACTATATTCATTGCCTCAGAAAATATTTTTTTAACCTATCACTAACTACCAGAGCCCGATCCTTCTTGATAAGCAAGGAGGCCAGATCGGCCTTAGCTAAGACTACGTCCCCGCTATTACGGGATTTCAATGCCCGATCAACTTTTTTCTCGACTGCCGTTTCTGCCGCTAAATTAGCTAAGTTTAGCCGACGGCTATAGTCGGCAGCAAACGACCTAAGTTTGGATTTATTCCCAACCACAGCCACCGTCAATTCCCGCTTCAATGTTAGTAAAAGCTGTTCCTGGAAATCTTGGCTATCAAATCATGACGCGTTCCATTTCCAGTATCCAGCCAACTTAACCTTATGCTTATCTAAGTTTACACAAACCCGGACGAGCCTATGATCCGTGTAAACTATCGAATGAAAACTTGGACAAACTAAGAGCCCTACGTCGACTCTCTGAACTAGGTCTCGGTCGAGATAGCTAGTGCGTACCACCGAACCCTAGCTATCCCTATTAGTCCGAGTTCATACCACCTCCTGGGTGTGTTCATTTCGGTATTTATCAACAAGATCATTCCTATCCTTCCATAAAGTTCCGAAATGGTTTCACATCCGGGTTGTTGTACCCGATCTTTGTCCTATACGATCTTTCTCAGGGTCAAGGACGGCATTCCAATCACCCGCTAAGATTACCCGCCTCGATGTTCCAGAGAACGACTCGAGCCGCCGAAACAAATCAGAACGCTCGGCATGATCATTGAGCGCATAAACCCCAATGAGCTAAAAAGACTTCTCCTTGATGGTAATATCCAGCACACAAATCCTGCCCGCTGGATCCGCGAAGAGAAGCGCACACACCGCATTCCAAAGACTTGCTCACTAGCCAGGAAATACCTCTAGAACGACCATCAAAACATGCTGAATAGAGATCGAAATTTCTAGACATTATGCCCTCATAGTAGCCAGCTAAAACCGAGTCTCCTGCACACAACAAACATCCACACCGAGGCGCTGAAGATCAAGAGTTTTTCTCACCTTCCGAGACTCTGACTCCGGGCATTCAAGCTTGCTAACCAGAGAGCCATTATGATACATGATTAGGGTTGGGGTCCTGGACAGAACATGGACGGGGAAAGAAGGGCGACAGCCTCTCCCATCGACCTTTGGCCTAATTCTTTATCAATAGTGCCGTCAGGGGAGAGCCCGCCAACATCCCAGGGAAATGTTAATCTTAGAGCCCTATAAAGTGTGGGATGAAAAAAAATTGAGACCCGTTCAACAATATTTTTTACGTTTTCAATGTGTTCGTCTTCCACGGTAGCGATAGGTGGTGACATTGTTAAGGTTTTTTCTGCTTCCATAATCATGTCCCAAACCTTTCTATCTCTGGCACCCGTTCTAATCACAGTTAACAAACTTTGTGCATCCGAGAAGTTAGTGGGGACTTCAATATTTTTGTCCGCACAATTCTTCATTATCAATAGGGATTTTAGTTTGTTTTTTTTCTTTCTATTCCCAAAGCTTTGGGCTGTTTCCGTCTGTTTCTTGGAAATGCTGAACACATCCTTTCCCTTGAAGTAAGGGGCTTTTGAAGCATTTTCCGGGATTCCCTATCCTCGGAGGTAGAGCTTCTTTGCCGCTTGGATGGTTGTGGTAATTGCTTCTTGGGGGAAGGACTGAGTGTTGGCTGTGATGGAATTCGAAACGGGCTGGGGTCTCTACTGAGAGAGGTAGGTTTTCTTGGAGTGGGCTCAGACGAGTGGAATTTTGGGGGGGCTTTTCTTTTTTCCAGGAGAGGACGTGGCAGAGACAGAAGGGCGTATTGGGATTTTTGCTTGCTCTTCTTTAAGTTTTTTAATTTCATCATGCCCTCATAACCTGGGTCGAATGCTTTTTTAAGCTCTTTCAATGTGGAAACTGACCACTCTGAGGCGGCGCCTTTCTTATTGGTGGAGGGAGTGGGTTTGTATGTGTCTTTTGGCCTGGAAGCTTCCGAGGACTGAGGCCCCGTTACTTGACGCTTCCCTCTGGTCTTATCAACAACCTGCCATTCCTCTTTTTCCTTCTCCGTGTGTTAGGCGAAGGTTTTTCAGGGAATGGAGGAAGATGTTTTGTCCCAACCGGGGGTATTACCACTCCGGTCCTGGTTGCTGTCATGCCCACTACAGGCGAGACGGATTTTGACGAAGAAGAGGGGTATTTTGGTCAACTGGGGCCTGGCTTCCAGAGGCCTTCTTCTCTGGGCAGGAGGAGGGGAGGTGACCAGTCTCTCCACACCTCCAGCATTTCGGTTTACGACCGGAAACAATTACCGGTAAACTCAGGCCCCCTACGTCAAGACAGTTGGGGATGGTCAGGAAGGCTTCATGATCTATCATAATGTCGAAAGACCATCCCCCGGTCAGGTCATCGCAGGAGTCCTCCACGATCTTACCAAACTGAGAATAAAAGCAGCTAGATGTTCCCCGATGACCTGAGGAGGGATCTCGAAAACTACTACCTTGGTCCTACGCTTGCCTTGATATTCTGTTCTGATAATAAGATCTTTTGCGATTTGGTCTTTTGTGACCATTTCAAGGCAATCTTCTTGCGTCTGCAGCAGCACGTCCCACATGAACAAGCCTGAAACTTTTACTATTTTTAAGGGCTTTACCTCCATGGACTACAGTGTTTTCAACACTCTGTCTTTTGTAGAGCGACAAATTTTGCGCGAACACTTGTCCACCACAAAGACTGGCAGAATTCGTTTTTCAATTTTTCTTAATTCCTGGGGATCTTCCAAAAGCCCACCTTCTTTCACAAGGTGTGCCTAACTTTTGGCCTTCTCCAAGAACTCCGTCAAATTGATCTTAACTTTTGGTGGGGATGTCCAGCCACAGGGCGATTCCCCGGAGTCAGCATCTTTTCACTTTTGTCTTGTTTATTTTCATTATCGTCTTCCATAGTTTTTTTTAACTCTGGACTTTCTCGGCCAGCATACTTTTGGTTTCTTTTTCTTTTCTCAAGTCTTGCTGATCTTTATCATTTTTTAGAGAGGGGTAAGGTTGCAAATCTTTGTCCGGTGGGCCCTTCCAAGGAGGGTCAAATGATAGTTTCTTGTTTACTGACCGACTTGTGTCGGCCATTATGAATTTTTCTGAATGGCAACCATAACTATATTTTCCTCAAAATGTTAGAAGTAGGGGGAAGGGTAGGACAATTGGAGTAAACACACAAAATAAACGAAAAACAATATACAAAACAAAATCTCGAAAGGTTATAAAATTGTAGAAAACAGTTTTACTAATACAAGTTTCCGAAATAAAAAGGTTTTAGAAAAATTAAAATAAACGATTCAAATTTTAAATTATCAACAAAAATTAGCCAAAAACGGCCCAAAAGAAAATTTAAAAATAGCCTTCAACGGCAAAAATAAAACTTAAAAAGGTATTAGCCGGAGACAGCAGAAGAGAGAAAAATAACAAAATATTAAAAATAACTAGCCTTTAACGGCAAAAAATAAATTTCAAAATAAAATAACGTTCAACGGCAAAAGTATTAGCCTAAGAAAAGAGGAAAATTACAAGAATTAAAAGAAAGAAAAACAACAACAACAATGGCCTTTAACGGCCAAAAGAATTTATACTCGAAAATTAATTAAACAACTGAAAAAAAAACTGAAAAAAAATTAATTAAACAACTAAAAAAAAAACGTTAGGAACTTGTGAAAACTTGTATAAAACTTACAATTACAATACAGAAATTAGATAAAATAAAGAATTTAAAAAACCTTGAAAAAATAAAAACAATAAACACAATAGAGAGACTCGCCCAAACGGCTACTCACGTAAAGAAATAGAGGGAATGGCTAAACAAATTTACGAGGAAAATAGACAGAAATAAACAGTATACACTACAGTCACTGCGACAAACATTAATACTAATAAAAAGATACTAGTAAACTAGTTAAGTTTTAAATTAAAAATAAAATAAGGCATTCAGAGAAAAACGGATACTGAAATTAAACAAAAATTAAAGAAAAATGTTAACACAAACAAATATTTCGGGAAAAAAAAGAACCAGGAAAAAACTGAAATAAAAATACAAAAGTAAGGAAAAAAAACAAGAAAAAAAGAAAACAAGAAAAATGAAACGTAAACTTAGGTATTCAGTCCAAGCCTGTTTTTGTTTTTTTAAATAAACGTATAATTTTCAAAAGGTGACAAAAATAGTCAAACACGACTAGGAAGCAGTCAAACACGACTAGAAAGCAGTCACAAAAAGGTCGAAAAAGACTAAGCGAGAACTTCAATATTTATTTTTGTATATATATACAAAAAGTGTGGCACAAGAACAAAATTGGGAAAGGGGAAGGCTGGTCATCATCTGTCCTAATTTAACTAAGCTATTCACTTTTGTCGACCCTGACTCACTTACAATAAACCTTACACCATACTAACACATTTTTATTTACCATTTCAGAGGAGAGCATGGGCAGAAAATAACAACATTTAAAATTCCCCACTGATTTTATACAATGAAATACAATATTTACAAGAAACTAAATAAAATCGTATAAGTAATAAAAACCCCACACTATTCTAAGACTGACAGAAACGTCAGTTCCCCGGACGAAAAATAATGCGCTACTTTAAAAATATAATGAATACCACTTATCCGATTAGCAATCACTCACACAATCATTCACAGACGTGAACACTACAACAAAAACGAAAAGCACACTTGAAAAATAAAGAAAGTCGCCACGCACCTACCGAGGAACTAACATTCCTGAACACCTAAAGCGGGAAAAGGATAGGGGATTAAACTAAAAGAAAACTGGGAACAAAAAAGAAAAAGGGGCCAATGAGCATTCATAAACTAGCTAAGTTAAATTTAAAGCGCAGAACAGAAAAATAAAAAACAATCCCTATTCTAATCTAAGAGAGAAGGGATGCAAATGTTCCACCTAGCACACCCAAAATCCTGATGCCTAACCAGCAACAAACAACCACTCTAGGTCAGCAACTTTCACTCGACAGAAACGCGTAAGACTCACCCACCTTTTGTCAAATTCAGATGAAGTGAGTCGTTTCTTTTCCGTTCTGATCTTGACTATAAGCTGATGCTTAAAGAGCAAATTCAGTTGGGAAGAGGTAAATTTCTCATCACCAAAGAATTCCTTCTGTCGCATCGTCCAGATCACGACTCGCAAATACACCTAATAAGCAAAAGAGCACGTAGTGCTCAGCCTTAGATAACGGATGTTACGTTCTCTAACAAAAAGTAAGATCGTACCCTGCTTTGATAAACCGAAGTGATCTTCACGAGTTCCAGTCTTGAAATGACAAAACACACCACCACGCAAGTGGCTCCACGCATCACTTCCGTCTACTTGATCACTGAAGCGTGACCGCTGAATCTATTTAGCGGCCAATCGCAAAATCTCCCGCGGGACAAAAAGGGACTGCTCGTCGAGCCACTCCGAAAACATAAAAAGGGGAAGAAATGAAAATCAGACAGTCTTCCTCCTTCACCCGCTAAGGGAGATTCATGCTGCTGTTATCAACAGACTTTCGACGCCCTACCACGACGCTTCAAATCTAAGTTAAGTGTATCGTTCTGTTGTGATATTACTTATAATCGCTTGTATGAACTCCTTGAACTACGTTCGTTGATATATTGCTGTAAACTGTATTAATTTATATGAACTCTTAAACTTCTTCGTCTTCCACTTGTTACTGCCCTCGTCGTTCGAACACCGAAGATAAATAAATATTTTATGTGTATATTTCTCGCAAAGTATTGTCATTATATTTCATTGCCGAGTTGTCTGAATCTGTTTTGCAACCATACGTATTTCACTCTGTTTAGATATATAACACGGAGGTACGACATTGCTACAAACAGAAATAGCCTCAAGGACAAAGAATTTTCCACGCAGCATACGAACAATGAGATCTTCAAGAAACTTGCACAACGGGGCAACAATACTGCAGTGGAAGAAGGCGTGAATCTTGATCGGCCCGTTCGTCCATAGGAAAGGTCCGGGAAGAGAAACACCCTTCTGCTCACCTAATCGCAAGCCCACAGACTTATCGCGATTTATCTTGGCCCCTGTCACCGTTTCATAACATCTGAACTTCGGCTCTGCTTGACACAAAAACTGAAACGTCGTCAGCATAGGCGGAGTACCTGGCCGAGGTGGTAGCACCAGGTACGGAAATTCCGCGAAGGACCAGATTCGCCTTTAACTTGCGAAGGAAAGACTCCAACGCAAGAACGTAAAGCAAAGGCGAAAGTGGACAACCTTGACGAATGAAGCAAGATAATGTGAAAGGCTTCGATCTTACCCCATTCACTTTCACCGGGGCACCGAGGGACGCATACAGCAGTCGGATCCAGAAGCGAATGTACGGCGCGAAATCGGTGGCGAAAAGGACAGACTCCAAAAACCGATGGTCAACACTATCGAATGCCTTGGACTAATCCAAATTGATCGGCGCAGCTTCACTGTCGATTTTCTCGATGATCAGGCGTACCAAATGAAGGTTGTCCTGAATAGTCCTGCCCTTCACATTACAAATCTGCTCGGGGCCAGTCAGACTAGGAAGGACAGCCTACAAACGGCGTGCCAAGATCTTGGCAAAAATTTTTAAGTCAGTATTTTACTTCGTTAAATACAGATAATTATGTAAGCCACCCCCACAGCTCTTGCTCTTGCGAAGCAACTTGATTACACCCTTGGTGAAGCGACGAGGTATAGACCCCTGCTCCAAATAGTTGTTGTAAACCAACACCAGCAAAGGCACAAAAACGGACGATTGCCTTAAGGGCATTTCATAGGGAAGACCATCCAATCCTGGAGTTTTTTCCCGGCCAACCTGTTTCAGCGCATCCCAGATTTCCGACCCTGTAATGATCTCCTCGCACACAGCTGCATCAGCAGCCTCGAGGCGGGGAAAGTTAACTAAATAGGCGTCGGCCAGGCTCCCTGGTAAAAAGATCCTAGAAGTAATCCCGAAAAGACCCACATATACCCATGTCTGTGGTTACGGTACGCCCGTCCGGCAATGTGATGTCCTTGATATGCCGATTGACTGCTTGCCTAGCTTCCTCTGCACGCAATTCAGCGGCTATATTCGTTGCCTCAGAAGACATTGTTTTTAACCTAACCCTAAATATCAAAGCTTGATCCTTCTTGATAAGCAAGGAGGCCAGATCGGCCCTAGCTAAGGCTACGTCCCCACTATTACGGGATTTCACTGCCCGAACAACTGTTTTCTCTACTGCTGTCTGTGCCGCAAAATTAGCTAAGTTTAGCCGACGGCTATAGTCGGCAGCAAACGACCTAAGTTTGTTTTTTAAAAAATCCCACCATTTATTCCCAACCACAGCCACCGTCAATTCCCGCTTTAATGTTAGTAATAGCTGTTCCTGGAAATCTTGGCTATCAAATAATAACGCGTTCAATTTCCAGTATCCAGCCAACTTAACCATGCTTATCTAAGTTTACACAAACCCGGACGAGCCTATGATCCGCGTAAACTATCGAATGGAAACTTGGACAAACTAAGAGCCCTACGTTGACTCGCCGAACTAGGACTAGGTCGAGGTAGCTAGCGCGTACCAGCGAATCCGAGCTGCCTCTATTAACCTAAGTCCACACTACCTCCCGGGGGTGTTCATTTCGATATTTATCGACAAGATCATTCCTATCGATAAAATCCCAAAATGGTTTCACATCCGGATTGTTAGTACCCGATCTTTGTCCTATACGATCTTTCTCAGGGTCAAGGACAGCATTCCAATCACCCGCTAAGATTACCGCCTCGATGTCCCAAAGAACGACTCGAGCCGTCGAAACAAACGCTCCGCATGGTCATTGGGCGCATAAACCCCAATGAGCCGAAAAGACTTCTCCTTGATGGTAATATCCAGCACACAAATCTTACCCGCTGGATCTGCGAAGACAAATGCACACACCGCACCCAAAGACTTGCTCACTAGCCAAGAAACACCTCTAGAACGACCATCAAAACAAGCTGAATAGAGATCGTAATCCCTAGCCCTCGTAGTCGTCAGCTAAAAACCGCTTCTCCTGTACACAACAAACATCCACACCGATGCGCTGGAGATCAAGAGTGAGTCTCACCCTCCGAGATTTTGACCTCAGCCCCCAAGCATTCACGCTTGCTAACCAGAGAGCCATTATGATGCTAGATTATTGTTGGGGTTCTGGACAGAACATGGACGAGGAAAGGATACCGACAGCCTCTCCCATTGACCCTTAGCCTAATTCTTTATCAATAGTGCCGTCTGGGGAGAGCCCGCCAACATCCTAGGGAAAGGTTAGTTTTAGAGCCCTATAAAGTGTAGGATGAACAAAAATTGGGACCCGTCCAACACAAAATTTTTTAAATTTTCCATTTTTTCGCCTTCCACTGTGGCGATTCGTGGTGTCATTGAGAAGGTTTTTTTCTACCTCTATGATCATGTCCCACACCTTTCGAGCTCCGGCACCCGTTCTAATAAAGGTTAGCAAACAGTTAATAAACTTTTTACATTCGGGAAATAAGTGGGGACTTCAATATTTTTGTCCGCACACTTCTTCATAGCCAATAGGCTTTTTATTTTTTTAGTCCTATTGTTGTATATCAATAAACAGACAAACACGGGTATATATAAAAATATGAGTTATATTTTTATTGATGACGATGAACCGTGTAGCCTAGGATACAGAGAGTTGAGGGAGCGCTCTTCCAAGGGTTGACGGGAGTGTCTCTCTTCACCGGCCGATCTCTGTCGGTGCTACTCTGGTCTGGTCTGTCCGGACTGTCTGGTGAATTCGTGCGCCGAAGTCTTTTTATAATCTCCAAACCGGGATTTTTTCTTCCGGTTTTTTTTTTGCCTCGCCTACGCACGCCCACGTAATTCTCAGAGACACCTGTTCTGTTTGCCTCTTGTAGCCATTTCCGCTACTGCCGGAAATAAGGTCAAACAAACATCCGTTCCTTTCAACGACCGGAAAACGCCCCCGCTTGCATCCCTTCCTCGGGTGGGGCCAGATTATTATATTACACTCCTTGCCCACCCATTTTCCAAAATGTTCACCTAAGAACATTTTAAGCGCAACACCCTCACTCTCCTCCCCATGCCACACAAGCCCGACAATTATATAAAACATGTGCACGCCAAAACAACAAAAACATGTGCATGCCGAAACAAAAAAAAAACAAAAAAAAACAAAAAAAAAATATATATAGGGGAGCCTACATCGGCAACCCAACAATGTTCGTGTCCATCTTGAAAATTGTTCTACCAGGTCGATGTTTCATTGTTCTTTTTTTTTTTTTCTTTTTTTTTAAATATCCATTTTCACAGAATTGGGCAAAGTTCTTAAAAATGTTCATTTTCTTTCTCGACTCTGTCCATAAGCGTAGACTCCTCGATGCATAACCACATGATTATAGGCGGTAACCGCGCCCCAGTTTCCAAACTAACATCGAGTAAATGACCTTTGACCAACACCATGCGTGCCTCTGCTCGAGTTTATTGTTACACATGTAACTTCATTTAATTTAATTTAATTTCAAACATACTATGTTTGAACACAGAAAAATGGCCATTATCTGCAGTACATATCATTCATAGTCTGACCGAGAAATGTTCAACAGAAAATGAAGAAAATTACCCTGATTCCAACGTTAATCCGCATGCAATTTACTTGTGGAGGACCAGAGGTAGTCTAAAAAAATGGACCCGTGACTCGTAGTTCCTTAGTTTGTACACCGTCTTCTATTCCTTGAACTACTTCCTCTGGATTCGAATCCAAGCATATCTGATTTGTTGACATCTCTCTGTTTAACGCAGAGACATTTGAGTGTTGAACACCCGTTGACCCCGGAGTACTATTCACAACGGATAACTCAATTTCCTTTCCCGAAGCACTGTTGCTTCTTTCACACTTAAAAATCCGCTTCCTAGCTATTATTCCAAGGATTATAATAACGCCGACTATGCCCGCAATGATTCCTATCGTCAACTTCTTCGGGAGTTCTTCATATCCTTCACTAAATCTTTCCATATCTATCTGTTCCAAGGTATTTACTAGTTTGCGGATAGGAATCTCCTCCATATCGCGCAATTCTACCGGCATGGTGTCCACTGAAAAATTGGGAAATTTCTGCGTAATTGGGGACCAAACCACTGAATCAGAGACGTTTATGGGTGTGAGCTGTAGCTTCCCTACGTTTCTAAATCTTGAGTCACCGTTAACCTGTGCAGCCAACACCATGTGATCATTGTACGCAGTACACCCCTCCTTTATCCGTATACTGGCCAGCGGGGCCTGGGCGACAAGCTTGCTCCGAGACCCGCCACCACAAAGAACTGCAAAGTGCAAATCCCTGGTAGCAGCGACCATCCAAGATTCCCGGTCTACCCTGATTGCGATTGGAAGTCGAGTATTCGTTTTAACTGTGACTCGACAGTTCCTCTCTATTCCTGCTTGATTATGCCGAAAAAGCGACATCTCGCAAGATTCTCTTGAATTGGTAGCATAAACGGGACCGGATACCTCGCACAATCCGTCGGTACTTGCCGAGCACCGTGTCGCTTCAGCCTGGCCCAAGAGAATATAGCGTGTTCCAGCCCTATTTACCGCGTGTTCCAGCCCTATTTACCGCGATCATTTTTTACTCCATTTCAAACCTGGCCGACAACTTGGATTCGAACGCTGAACCCGATCGTGTGGGCAACGGAAGAGGAAAATTCAAAATGTTATATACTACATAGGAGTGTTCTCTATCCACCAATGGGACGTCCACCACAACCACAATCGATTTTGAGTCAAAAAGTGTCCTACAACGTAATGTTTTATAATAATACCAGATGTCCTTATCTGGATCGCTTGCTAATTTGAAATTATCTGGGAGCGTCTGAGCTATTTTATGCATCAATCCCCTTAAGTCGTGCGGAGCGATTATGCTAGGAGACAAATGACCAATCGACAATAAATTGAGCTGCAGTTCCAAATAGCTTAAAGCCATACGGACGTCTAAGAAATATTTCCCTAATTTATCGACTATAATCTTGTACAACCAGTATCTATGGGTAAGGATCTCTAATCTGGATACTCGTTTATCCAACCCCTGTGTTGCGTTTGCCATGGAACCTACAATCCCTTTAAGGTTAGAAATAATTTCATTTATCTTGTGTCTATTATTAGATACCTCATGTCTCGTAACATTTATTACGGAAATGCTATCCTCTGTCAAATGTAGTATCCTTTCCTGTGTATTTGCTAACTTACCCAATGCTCTTTTGATCACACGTAGATCATCTTCCGATGTTACTCCAAAAAGGTAACTAAGAGCATTCCCTACAAAGGGCAACACGGACCGCTTAGTTCTGCGAGTCATAGACCTATAATCATTGTATTTTAATAACAGCCTTTCACGTTCTATTACAATTTGCTTAAATTCATCATTTACATGATTCATCAATGTTTCGAATGTGACGTCCCCAAGGAATTCCTGTGGGAAATTTTCCTTTGCGCCCGACTGGACATTTTGTATGCATCCCTTCAATGATTGGAACGCAGCGTCGTATGGTGTCAGATTGATCGAAAATGTCACCAGCCACCTTGCACGTGACAGTGAGATCTCGTTCTGTTCAATAAATACGACGTTCTGGTAACTTTCAATCGCTACGTCCAATCCAGGAAAAAACAGCAGGACCAACAGAACAAGATTTGCCATCTGAAACGAAAGACAAAGCCGTTAGTCTCGCTCCGCACTGACACCAGAGACGAATAATTTACTTTATGCTTTAGATACTATTAATGATTTTCCACGTTTGTATCTTCCTAACCATTTCACTTAAACTATCGTTAATCCTCCCACTGCCTCTTTCCCAATCCTATAGCATATCAGCCAATAAGTCTACAAGACTTTTCAGTTGTTCTTTCTTTTTGTTCCGATCAACTGTGGAATCTGCAGGTCTATCCGTGCTTTTTGCCCCAACAGACGTTTGTCTCATTTGGACATCTTCGCTGCTAGGTGATTCCCTAGAAAAACCCTGATCTACATGAGTAGATCCAGACGTTTCGCACTTTGAGCAATCATCCTCGAACGTGGATGAAACATTATTTATCCCACCGATTCCATCATCACTATCAATAGTTGACACGTTTTTATTCGCCATTTTACGTCGCGTCATGATGCGACGCTCCATTAATGGAACATCAGACTCATCGTCTGATTTCACACGTTGGTGTCGATTTCTGTGCACTGGAAAGTCGGTCTGTTCCGCTCCGGATTCGTCATCCGAATCACTGGATTCTACTGGAGCTGCCAATACAATCTTCCGTAACGGCCTATCGGAAGTAGGGATTTTCCATTCATCAATGGACGCTGCCCGAAGATGCTCAGCATGCGTCTTAATGACTGAGCCGGTTAACTGGTCTCTAATTCTATAAGAGACCGGGCCAGTCTTTTCAATGATCACATAATATGGCCGCCAGCGCACATCTAACTTCCCCTTCTTTTGGTGATTCTTATAGTACACCAAATCACCAACCTCAAAAGTTGTATTTTTCGTCTTACCACGCGACTTATCTATCGCGGCTCTCCTCGCTTTTCTTATATTATTCCTAACTAACGTGAAGCTACGATGCATTTCCTGTAGTGCAATTTGGTGATGCTCATCACCATAATATATGCGACGAGGCCTCAGTATATTGTCCAAGGGCAAAATAACATCCCTGTTGTAGAGCAAGTAATACGGTGAAAACTTAGTGGTCTCGCTCACATGAAACCGGACAGCCGCCAACATTTGGTTAATGTAAATATCCCACGACTGTTCGTTGTTGCCGATTTTTTTTGCTAGAACATCATGCATTGTTCTGTGAAACCTCTCAACCTTACCGTTGCTCTGGGGGTGATAAAAAGAAGTTGTCATATGGTGTATATTTAGGTCTTCTAATGTCTTTTTCATTACCCTGTTGATATTTTCTGGCCCATTATCAGTTAAAAGCTGAAGTGGTGTCCCAAATCTGGGGAAGATTTCGTCAACTAAGAGATGCACCACTGTTTCTGCCTTCTTATTAGGAACCGCAAATGCCTCCGGCCAACCACTGTACATATCTATGAATGTAACTATGTATTGGTTACCTGAATAGGTCTTTGGGTAGGGTCCTGAGACATCTAAAGCAACCTTTGCGAAAGGAAAAGGAGGGAAGTCACATTCCTGTATGGGGGGTTGCTGCTTCTTTAGGTTTCTTGTCTGACACGGGATACATTTACCTACGAAATCATTTATTTCTCTAAGTAAACAAGGCCAGAAATACTTTTGTTTTATTGAGTGGAATGTCTTATCCACCCCCATATGGCCACTGTCATCATGGTATTGAACTAGCACCATTTTTCTAAGGTGAGATGGTACATACAGTCTGATGAGGGGTTCATCATCAGGTTGAGACAAATAGTACACCACCTCATCCATTACTATATATCTCTTCTGTTCTGCTTTGGTAGCCCTACCATTTCGTAATCTAATCTTCAGGTCTAAGATGTTTTTGTCTGATTCTTGCTCCCTGATTATGTCTATTCCTTTCAATGTGGGCCGTTCGGGTGCCTCTGATGAATTTCCGACATTTTTATGGGTTGCTAATTCTTCCGGCTCCATTAGGTTGGAGTTTATAACACTAACCAAGTAATTTCTATCATCTATATCTACTGGAGAAGCAATATGGTCTTCGTTCACATCAACAGCGCGTGATAAGAGATCCGCGCAAACATTATCCTTACCCTTAAGATACTGTATGCTGCAATTGTAGCCAGACATGCTCAGAGCCCAAGTCTGTATCTTCTTATTTTGTATGGGCGAATTAAGTAAGTGCTCCAGGGGCCTATGATCAGTGTATATTGTGAATGTTGCGCCATGCAGGTAGTGATTCAGTTTTTGAAGAGCATAGTGTATGGCATAAGCCTCTTTCTCTATAGTTGACCACCTCGTTTGTGTGTCACTTAATTTATGGGACAATAAATAAATTGGTTTTTCTACATCCTTCCTATTTTCCTTATCGTACACTACCTGGGATAGGCATGCGCCAATCGATTGATCGGATGCGTCAGTATATAACCTATACGCCTTATTTGGGTTGGGATAGGCTAGTGTTATCATCTCCGCGAGCTTCGTTTTTAGTGTATCGAAAGCGGTTTGGCAAGCATCGTCCCATTGGAATCGTGCATATTTCCTTGTCAAATTGACCAGCGGTTCGGCTATATCAGAGAAATTTCTAATAAAGCGGCGATAGTATGAGGTCATCCCGATAAAAGCTCTTACTTGCCTAACAGTGGTTGGAGTAGAAACTGACTTTATAGCCTTGACTTTATTGAGGTCTGGTTGTATTCCCTCTTCACTTATCTTGAACCCCAGGTATTGGGTCTCTTTCTTAAAGAACTCACACTTAGCTGGCTTCAGTTTAAGGTTGTGCTTACGTAGACTACTCAAGACTGTGTCTATATGTTTTAAATGATCTTCCACCGTATTTGAAAATATCAGAATATCATCTAAATATGCCAGAGCAAAATCTTCCTGTCCCTGTAAAACAACTGACATTAATTCCTGGAAGATGCCGGGTGCGTTTGCAAGTCCAAATGGCATAACATTAAAATGAAACAGACCCTTGTGGCAGGTGAATGCACTTTTTTCTTTGTCATCATCATGAAGCTTAACTTGCCAGTACCCTGATTTTAAATCAAGCTTCGAAAAGTACCTTGCCGAACCAAGTGATGCCAGTATATCATCGATGACAGGAAGAGGTCGAGCATATTTCTTTGTAATCTTATTAAGTGCTCTAAAGTCTACACAAAATCTCTTACTACCGTCTTTCTTCTCTACTAAAACTACTGGAAAACCCCACGGGCTATTGGATCTCTCAATTATACCTGCCTGCATCATTTCGTCGATTGCTGAATCCATTGTCTTTCTTTGTTTGAGGGGTGTGCGATATGGGCATTTTCTTATGGGCTCATGCGTTCCAGTATCGATACGCATCTCCACAGTATCGGTTCTGCCCAGGTTTTTGTCGTCACTAACGAACATGTCCCTATTTCTTTTTAGCAATTTGTTAATTTCAGGCTTGAACTCCCCCGACACATGCACCTGCTCCAAATCTACATCAGGACTTTTATTATTTTGTTTATCGGGCATAGTAATTTCAGTAATATTACCTGCCCTTTCCAATTTAGCCAGCGGACACCCCCGTCTCAAAGTGATTGTCTGGTTAGTGTTATTCATTATCAGTAACTGAAACTTACGAGACTTAGGCATTTTTACAACTGCGTTGGCTACTGATATACCACATAAGTTACTAACATATCCACTACTCAGCTGTTCGATTTCATATTCCTTGCCACGTCCATTTCTCAGCCTGGTTAATCCCAGACAAGCATGCAGGTGTTGAGGTCTTAATGTTACTTTTTGAGCTAACCTAACAACAGAGGAAATATGAACATCCTCCTCTAATGCCACGTATTCTTCACCAATCTTCAATGCCCCCAAATCAAAATACATTCTCACCCCGTTCTGCATCAGCCAATCTCGGCCAAGTATAATGTTTCTATTGAGATTTTTTACAACTAAAAAATCATGGGGTATGGACTTATTTCCTATCTGGACCTGTAGACGACAAAGGCCTTCAACGTATAACGGGGATCCATTCGCAGTCCGAAGTTTAATGTCCCTCTTTTGCAGTTCAAGTCCCTGTCGCAATTTTTTAAATGCCCTACAGCTTATAACTGATACCTCTGCTCCCGTATCTACCAATGCCCTATAAGGTCTACGTTCTATTCTAATAAAGATGGAATTTGGCGCGCCCATATTACCAACTATGTGCGTTGGTACCGTCTTGTTTCGTTCATTGGGCGTCGCACGAACGGACGTCTGTCGTTTCCCGGGGTGTGTCTACAAAATTTTTCTATGTGGCCTTCTTTCCCACAATTCCAACACCTAACAACGCTCCCGTTCCTCTCCCGCTCACGAGGCCCAACTTTTCTATTGTTCTTATTATTATTAGATTTAGCAGGGCTTACGGCTTCTATCGGTACCCGTCTCCGAGAGTGACAAATTTCCATAGGCTCCTCTTCGTATTCAGAGTTTGCGTCGAGTCGAATTTTCCATCTCAACTCAGATAACGCTCTCTGATAGGCAGCCTCTAGTGTTTGTGGCTCATCCTTCATAACTGCCATCTTTATTTCCCGATCCCTTAGTCCTTTTATGAAGAACCCTAAAACTTGTTTTGTAACAACCTCATTCCTCCCGTCAACCCCAACATATGCGCTCTCCGCTAGGCATGTAATCTTGCAATCCCTCCGTTCTACCCTGCCTAATGTTCACTAATTCGACTAACCGTGCGTCGGGGTCTAAAACTAATCCGTAATATTCCTTTAAGGAAGTTTTTAACTCCTTCCATGTGAGTTGTGGGTTACTAGCGATTAGTCTATATACATAGTGTCCAACAGCTCCCCTTGTTGTGAGAAGAGCTGCCTGACACTTGTCTCCTTCCGCCACGCGCACAACTTTAAAGTACCTCTCCATATCCTCCAACCAAGCACTACAACTACCATCTTCTTTGCATGCTAATGGCTGTATATTTTTTACAAAAGCTTCTCCCCTTAAGGTGTTCGACACCGAACAAGCCACATTTCTCAATTCTAGGGTCAGACCCTGAACAAAATCGGCAAAAGTATGTTGTTCCATTTTTTTTCTAACGAGACCTACTATAAACACGAGCAGAACACACACACTATCAAATCAATGAGTCACTTACCTTTCGTTGATGTCTATAGTCGTGCAGCTGCTGTCGTCCTGTTGTTTACTATTTTCGTCTTCTTTTTCTTTGTATCTGGTAGTTTTAAGTCCGTTGAATTTTCAATCGCTGCCGTGGTAACCCTCGTATCTATCTGTTTTGTTGTCTCTAAACAGCAAGTCACCAGCACCAAAATACAAGTCTGTTGTATATCAATAAACAGACAAACACGGGTATATATAAAAATATGAGTTATATTTTTATTGATGACGATGAACCGTGTAGCCTAGGATACAGAGAGTTGAGGGAGCGCTCTTCCAAGGGTTGACGGGAGCGTCTCTCTTCACCGGCCGATCTCTGTCGGTGCTACTCTGGTCTGGTCTGTCCGGACTGTCTGGTGAATTCGTGCGCCGAAGTCTTTTTATAATCTCCAAACCGGGATTTTTTCTTCCGGTTTTTTTTTTTGCCTCGCCTACGCACGCCCACGTAATTCTCAGAGACACCTGTTCTGTTTGCCTCTTGTAGCCATTTCCGCTACTGCCGGAAATAAGGTCAAACAAACATCCGTTCCTTTCAACGACCGGAAAACGTCCCCGCTTGCATCCCTTCCTCGGGTGGGGCCAGATTATTATATTACACTATTCCCAAAGCTTTGGGCTCTTCCAGCCTGTTCTTTGGAAATACAACACACATCCCTTCCCTTCAAGTAAGGGACTTTGATGCCTTTTTCCGGGATTCCCTATCCTCGGAGGTAGGGCTTCTTTGCCGCTTTGATGGTGGTGGTAACTGTTTCTTGGGAGAAGGACTGGGAGTTGGCTGAGGTAGGATTTGAAATGGGCTGGGGATTTTTTGTGGCTTTTCTTTTTTCCAGGAGAGAACGGGGCAGAGACAGAAGGGCGTAATGTTTTTTTAGCCATTCTTGCTGGCAGAGGGAGTGGGACTGTTCTTGCCTTTAGTCCTGAAAGCTTCAGGAGACAGAGTTCCCGCAGCTTGATGCTTCCCTCTTGGTCTTACCAACAACCTGCCATTCCCCCTTTTCCTTCTCCGTAACTACACCTGTAGCCGGCGAGAGTTTATTGGGGAATGGGGGCTGATGTTTTGACCCAACCGGGAGTATTACCACACTGGTCCTGGTTGCTGGCATGCCCACTACAGGCGGGACGGATTTTGACAAAGAAGCGGCCAGAGGGGTATTTTGGTCAAGTGGGGCCTGGCTTCCAGAGGCCTTCTTCTCTGGGCAAGAGGAGGAGAGGTGACCAATCTCTCCGCACCTACAGCATTTGGGTTTACGTCCGGAAACAATTACCGGCAAGCTCAGGCCCCCAACGTCAAGACAGTTGGGGATAGTCAGGAAAGCGTGACGGTCTATCATGATGTCGAAAGACCATCCCCCGGTCAGATCATCGCCGGAGGCATCTACAATCTCTCCGAATTGAGAAAAATACGCCGCCAGATGCTCCCCGATGACCTGAGGAGGGACCTCGTACACTGCTACATTGGTCCTACGCATACCTTAACATTCGGTTCTTATTATAATGTCTTTGGATATAAGATCATTTGTGACCATCTAAAGGCAGTCTTTCGGTGCGCAAAGGCTTGACTCCCATGGACTGCAGTGTTTTCAACACTCTGTCTTTTGTGGAGCGACAAATTTTGCGCGAACGCTTGTTCACCACAAAGACTGACACAATTATTTTTTCAATCCTTCTTAAATTCCTGGGGATCCTCCAAGAGTCCACCTTCTGTCACAAGATGTGCGTACCTCTTGGCTTTCTTCAAGAACTCCGTCAAGTTGATTTTTACTTTTGCTGGGGACTTCCAGCCCAAGGGCGATTTTCTCAGCATCTTTGATTTCGTCTTTGGAATTTTTTTCCTTGTTAGTATTATTCTGGCCGTTCTTGGCCACCATTGCTTGGGTCGTATCTTTCTGGGTCTTATCTTGTTTATTTTGTGTAGTAAGAGGGGGAAAAGACTCCTCGTTTTTATCGGGTGGGCCCTTCTAGGGCGGGTCGAAATCCATTTTTTTCTTTACTGACCGACTTGAGTCGGCCATTTTTTAAATTTAACTGATGGAGTCAATATATAATATTTTTTCCGTAATATAAAAAATGAATGGGGAGGGAGGGGGTGGGAAAAACGGGAGTAAAATGGAAAAGAAAATATAAAAGAATAATAAATAAAATACACAAAATACACTAGCAAAAACAAGTACAAGAAAAAGGTTTTAAAGTAAAAACAGTAAACCCCGAAAGATTTAAGAAAATAACTACAAAATAAAATTAGCCAATAACGACAAACAAATTAGAAAATTAAAGAAAAACTAGCCTTTAACGGCCCAAAATAAACTTTAAATATACAACGAAAACAAAATAAAAAATAGCCTTAAAATGGCAAAAAAAAAAGATTAGCCTCTAGAGAGGTTAAACAAAATAAAAGGAGAATTGAAAAAACAATAACTGTGAACAATGAATAAACTTTACAAGTTACAATAAGACTAATGGGAAAAAAAGAAATAAAACAAACAGAAAAAACGAAGAGTTGCCTAAAAATAAGAGGAGGGGCTAAAAAAAACATTAACTTTGAGAGGATTAATTAAACTTTAAAAAATAAAAAGAATTGACAAAATAAGTTCGTACAATGAATAAACTTTACAAAGATACAATAACACTACCTACACAAAGAAAATAAATAAAAAATAGTTAAAGTTGAAAAAAAATAGTTAAAGTTGAAAAAAAAATCAGATAATTAAAAAGTTTCTGGTCAAACAAATAAAATGAAAGTTACTATTAAAAGGAAAGTTTTAAACAAAAATATATATGGCACTTAAGGCCAAACAGATACTGAAAAAGGAAAACAAAAAATTACTACAAAACGGCCGACCTAAACAAAAACAAATATGGCCGCCAAAAATACGAAAATAAAATACAAAAAGCTAAAAAAAAGGAAAGAACACAGCAAGAAAACGAAAAAATAAATAAAAATAAACTTAGCTATTCAAAATAAAGGTCTTTTATTTAAAAAAACAAAAAAACAAAGTCAGTCCAAGAGATTCAAAATTGTTTAGTAAAAAGTCCAACACTAGGCAAAGTAAGGTTTCAGAATTCTTGAAATTGACAACAAGAAATTCAATATTTATTTTTTGACAGCAAGAAATTCAATATTTATTTTTGTAAAAAAATAAAAAAAATGCAGCACAAGGCCAAAAAGGGGGATCGGGAAAGACTGGTCTTCATCAGTCTTACATTAACTTAGCTAGCTTCACTCACTGACCCAAGCAGACAATACAATATCCCTTGCACCAAAACATCACATTCTTACGTACCATTCTTGCTACAAACACCATAATGTCTCAATACACTCTGTGAAAATCTAACTAAACCCATATATACAATTTGTCTGGGGGGGGGGGGGGGGAGAATAACATTTAAAATTGATAACCCCAATGATTTTTATACAATGAATGAAGACATATACAAAAACTAAACAAAATTGATGTTAGTAATAAAAAAAAACGCAATCTCTAATCGTGCCAGAAACCTTAGTTAGCTGGGCGAAATTCTAACGGAACGGGCAGATCTCAAACAGTCATACACACAAGCACAATAACAAGCACAATAACAAAGGAAAATAAACACACATCGAAAAAAATATGCCCCGCATCTACCAGGGAACTAACATCTCTAGTCACCTAAAAGGGGAAGTGTTGGGGAATTAAACCTAGAAAAGAGAGGAAAAAAATAGAAAGTGGGGCCAACTTGCGAAGGAAAGGCTCCAACGAAAGAACGTAGAGCAAAGGCAAGATCGGACAACCTTGACGAATAGAACGAGTCAATAGAAAATGTTCCGATCGTACACAATTCACTTCCACCAGCGCACAGGGAGACGCGTACAGAAGTCGGATCCAGGTGCGAAAATTCGGCCCAAAACCAGCCGCCGAAAGGACAGACTCCAGAAAACGATGGTCAACCCTATCGAATACTTTGGACTGATCTAAATTGATCAACGCGGCTTCCGTGTCGACGTTTTCAATGATCACGCCTACCAAATGAAGGTTTTCTTGAATAGTCCTACCCTTTACAGCACAAGTCTGCTCAGGGCCAATCAGACTAGGGAGGACAGCCTGCAAACGGCTGGCTATGATCTTGGCTAAAATCTTCAACTCTGTATTTAACATCGTCAAAGGCCTGAAGTTATCTACTGAATCACCACCGTCCTTGTTTTTGCGCAGAAACTTGATCACACCCCTGGTGAAGCGTTGGGGTATAGACCCCTGCCTCATCCAGTTGTTGAAAATCAGTGCCAGCAAGGGAACAAGAACGGACGACTGCCTCAAGTACAGTTCGTAAAGAAGACCATCCAATCCCGGAGACTTGTCCCGGCCAACCAGCTTGAACGCATCCCAGATCTCAGCCTCTGTAACGGGACCCTCGCACCCAGCCGTTTCAGCCGCCTCGAGGCGGGGGAAGTCGGCCAAATAGGCAGCGAACTGGGCAGACTGGGCTCCCTGATGAACAGATCCTGAAAATAGTCAAGAAATACCCGCGTTTGTAGTCACGGTTCTCCCATCCGGCAATGTGATGCACGCGATCTGCCTTTTCTCAATTCCTCTACACGTAATTCTGCGGCCATATTCGTTGCCTCAGGAGACATTCTCTTTAACCTAGCCCTAACTACCAGAGCTGATCCTTCTTGACAAGCAAGGAGGCCTGCTCTGCCCTAGCTAAGGCTACGTCCCCTCTAATACAAGATTTGATAGCCCGATCTACTTTAGCTTCTACTGCCGTTTGTGCTGCTAATCTCTCTAGATTGAGTCGACGGCTATATTCAGCATCAAACGACCTAATCTTGAATTTTTAAGAACCCCACCACTTATTCCCAACCACAGCCCCCGTCAATTCCCGCTTTATCATTAGTTTCAATTGGTCCTGGAAATCTTACTCTTCAAACAATGAACAGTTCAATTTCCAGTAACCAGCCAATTTACACCTAGTCTTATCTAAATTTATACGAATCCGGACGAGCCTATGACCCGAGTAAACTCTCGAATGAAAACTTGGACAACCTAAGAGCCCTACATCGACTCTCTTAACTAAGACTCGGTCGATGTAGCTAGCATGCACCACTGTAGCCGAGCTGCCCCTATTAGTCCAAGTCCATACTATATCCCGGGGGTGTTTATTTCGGTACTTATCGACAAGATCACACCTGTCGATAAAGTCCCGAAATGGTTTTACATCCGTGTTGTTAGTACCCGATCTTTCCCCTATGTGATCTATATCGGATGAGGATTAAGGGTGAGGAACTGCACCAAACATCTCAGGTGACAGGACACCGACGGCCTGTCAATTGAGCCTTGGCCCATCGCAGTCTTGATAGTGCCATCAAGAGACAGGCCACCAATGTCCCAAGGAAACGTTAGTTTGACTGCTCTATAAAGGGAGGAGTGAACAAAAATCGGGAGCCTTCCTGAACAAAACTGAGATAATTTATTGGACAGATTGTCCCTGATGTATGGTAATGGAGAATCTGCCGGTAAACTTTCGTTGTCTTCCGCCAACATTTCCCATACTTTCTGTGATCCTTGACCTGATCTCACAACAGTCAAGATCCGTTTTGCTTTAGGGAAATTTCTCGGATCCTCCATATCTTGTCCGTAAACTTTTTTGAAATTTAACAGAATCTTGAACTGTTTTTTTGTTTTTTTTTTTGAGAGCACAATTGCTCGATCCGCCTGTTCAATTGAAACTTTACATATTTCCGTACCTTTGTTATATAAAGCCTTAGGCTTTATTTTTTTGCTTTGGCGTCCTCTAAAGAAGGACTTCGCTCTCTTTTCTCAAGCTTCTTTGGTTACTCTTTTGGAGTATGAGAGGGAGTGGGATCTGGACTGGAGATAGGACTGGAAACAGGGGTGTAATTGGATGGGGACTTATTTTTCTTTAGTTTTAGGGAAGTCATCTTGGATGGGGTAGTGGTCAGTGATCTAGTCATTGGGGGAGGGGCTATTATTTTTTAGCTGAAGGGCTGGAGGGGCAGATACAGAGGATCTTGGGGTTGTTTTCTTGTTAACTGATTTGTTTTTGAGATCATCATTGAGCTGTTTTATTTTGATGACCTTCTCCCAGCTAGGCTCATTAAGCGTTTGGACATCGGACGCCCTACTTGCATAAGACGCTGAGTCGTCGCTCTTGGAACTGGTAGAGGGAATGGAGATGTAGGTGCCATTATCCCTGGGAGCTTCATGGGACTGAGGCCCCGATGTTTGTCTCTTCCCTCTGCCTCTACCAACGACACGCCACTCCCCTTCCCCCTTCTCCTGACTCGCACTTGCGGAAGGAGATGGGTTCGGGTGTTTGTGTGTGGCTAGCCCCAACCGAAGGTTTAACCCTACCGAACTGTGCCGCTGGTAGGCCCATTACAGGCGCCGCGAAAATATCAGTATCAGGCCGATGGGTTTTTGGGTCGGTAAGCGCCGGCAGTCCAGAGGCCTTTTTATCAGCGGCAAGGTGACCAGTCTCACCACACTTCCAACAGGTTGGTTTTCTGCCGACCACAATGACCGGCATTTTCCGGCCACAAAAGTCCAAACAGATGGGGACGGAGACAAAGGCCAAACGATCGAGCATGATATCGAAGCTCCATCCCCCGTTCAAGTTGTCGGATGTGGCGCTTAGAATTTGGCCCTATTTCTCTAAGAAAGCAGCTAGGTGTTCCCCAACACCTTGAGGAGGAACCTCGTAGACTGCTACACTAGTTCGTCGCCGGCTTTCATATTCAGTTCGGATTATCAGATCATTTGTGATTAGGTCTCGGCGAACCATTTCTTCGCAATCTATGGCAGTAACAGAATGTCCCACATGAAGAACTCTGTTCCCTTAATAATTCTTTGGGGTTTGACACCCAGGGACATCAATGTACAGATCACTGTGTCTTTCGTGGAGCAACAAAGTTTGCGTGACCGCTTGTCCATCACGAAGACCGACACCATTCTCTTCTCAAACTTCTGTAATTCTTGCGGGTTTTCCAAGAGACCATCTTCTTTCAAAAGATGATCATGCTCTTTCCAAGAACTCAGCAAGGTTTATAATACACGATGGAGGGGACTTCCAGCAGGAGGTCGACTCCTCGGTTACCTTTTCAGTTTCGACGTTTTTTCGTTGCTCTTTAGCTGGGGAATTTTTTCAGACTGGTCATTATTATTAACTATTTTAGAAGTTGTTTCCATCCCTTTTTTTTATTTGTCGGGAGGATCCTTCTTTATCCTTCAAATAATTCCTTCCTCACTGACCGATGAGCGGTGGCCATCTTTAAATGAAAACTTTTCTTAAACTCTCTTCCTCTTTTTTATGAACTAATTTCAGTGGATGAGGAGGGAAAGGGGGAAAATACGACAGGAAGGTGGGATGGAGGTGGAGGATAATTTAAACAATTGCAGGGGGAGGAAAAAATGAGGAAAAAATAAAAAGGAATTTAAAAAAATACACAAAATTACATTGTAGTACTAAGTAACCCACCTACGAAAGAGGTGGGTTTAAAAATACAAGCACTACAAAAAAAAAGAACTCTGGAAAGAAATTAAAAATGGGTACAAGTAATAACTTTTAAAATAAAGAGAAATTAGCCTTCAAAAGCAAACACAAAATTAAATAAACCCACCTACAAAAGAGGTGGGGTTAAAATACACAAAATGTATAACAATAATAAACAATGAGGAAAATACAATAATCCTACCTAAAATTAATAAGCCTAAAGCGGCAGCAAAAAATAACCAACAAAAGAATACAGAAAAAATTAGCCGAGAACGGTTTAAATAAAAACTGTTCAAAAAGAAAATAAAAAGAAGTACAAGAAACTTTTTAAATAATAAATAGAATGGGGAAAAAGAATTAAACTAAATAGGCAGGAAAAACACGGAGGGGAGAAAAAACAACACTTAGTTGTAAGCAAAAATACGAAAGTAAACTAAAAGATTACTTTCGGTAAAAACAATTAACTGGGAGGGGCAGAAATAAAAAATCACAAGAAATAAAAGTTCAAAAATAGTCAAGAACTGGTCACTGAAAAAGAAAAAATTAAATAAAGTAAAAATAAAAAAAAGACGAACTTTTCTTGTCCAAACGAAAACAATAACAAATATGGCAGCCGAAACCGGGTTGTAACTGAAAAGAAGAGTAAAAAAATGGACAACGAAAAACAGAGAAAGAAAAATTAAAACAAAAGTTAACAGAAATGAAATCAATGAAAAATAAATTTAGCTAAATAATTCAAAAAAGTGTCTTTCGCAGGAAAACGGTAAAGCCAAAGTAAAAAGCAGTGATCGTCAAAGCAGGTCCAAAACTGGAAGTTGCCGACAACTTCTCCTGAGCAAGAAATTCTCGAGTTAACGTCCTGTTAACTCTTTTTAATATAGGAGGGAGAGTCCATTATCTGAGAAATAGGTGTGTTTCACCATAACAATTAAAACCATTAAAAATTATTTACGTTTGACAATGTAACAGGAAAGACTAGTAAACTTGTAAAAATATTGAAAAACGATTTCCAACTGAAGAAATAAAGAAAGGTGTTCGAAAATAATTTGTTGATAATCGGGTGTTATCTAATGTTCTGTGACAAAGTCATTAAATTCAAACCGCAGACTGATTTATAAAAACCAACAGTTTTTCTTAACAAAAAGATGTGATCATTCTTCTCCAAAACAGGTGTAGGAATGAACCAAAATGACCTCAGGTCAGATACTACTACCATGCAGAGAACACATGTTGCCTGCTTAGAAGCCAGAGAGGGACTGGCCAATCCTTTAAGTCAAGCATGGGTCAGGGAGAGAGAGTAGGGGAAAGAGAAATAGTAGCAGAGAAAGAAAAGGGAATAGATTTGGGTATCTTAGTTCTTGGGAGTTATTTAGAGACAGAGAGGGTAAAAGAAACAATGTATTCTCTGCATGGTAGTAGTATCTGACCTGAGGTCATTTTGGTTCATTCCTACAACCTAAAGGATTGGCCAGTCCCTCTCTGGCTTCTAAGCAGGCAACATGTGTTCTCTTGCCAGCAGACACTTAACACGAAAGTATGTAAAAATAAGAAAATAAAATATTCCTCTCAACGCTAATATTTGTATCCACTTCTTTGTCAATTATACCCACAAAGATACCAAAATATTACAATGGTGACCCCGACAAAAAGGACATTACAACCCCAAGAAACGAACTAATTTTACCAGGACTGAAAGGAAAGAAACACATTTTGGAGTTTTCAGGAAAATATACAAGTAGCAGTTAATTTCACGTCACAAACGTTTTCAAAGAGAACCTTTGACGTAAATGTCTTCAGGCGGTGGGTAAAGCGGATAAAAGCTGAAATAATGGAAGAAAAAAAAAGTCAAACCAAAATGGACAACAACTGCTACAGTTAGCCAAATTACTCTTTCAACATTTATATTTTACGGAAAGTTCAAAATGAACATTCTTCCCAGCATTTCGGCACAAAAAGAAAAACCTAACGGACAAACAACTAAAAACTCCACGTGCTTCAAACACATGGTCGAAGAGTAAATAGGCACCCGGCGCAAACAATTAATGATGAAGAAAAAGAAAAGGAAAAAGATGAACAAACAAAAAAACAAAAAAAAACGAAAAGAACAAAAGGAACTAAAGAACAAAATGAACGATAAGAACAAAGAATTTAAAAGAACGAAAAACCCACCATAAAATTAGTGGCTATCCGGCGTGAGTTCAACATATATATATATATATATATATATATATATATATATATATATATATATATATACCCAGAAAAATTTTGTTTGGACTTTCAGTGAAATTTGAAAATTTCTCTGTAATACAAACTCAAAATAGCAAACAAACGCTGAAGAAACTTCAACGGATCAGAACTACCCAGGGCTATTCTCACAACAACAACAAAAAGAATTTGAACTTTCAGCGAAATATGAATATTTCCCTGCAACAAAAATTCAAAATACCAACGAACGCAAAAAAAAAAAAAACTGCAACAAACCAAGCTAACCCATAGTTAATCCCCCCACCCCAAAAAATTTACTACCAACCCCTTTCAACAAAAACCGAAAACCAAAACATTCCTTCGAATAAAGACGGGATTTGAATACTCCCCTCTTATATCGAGGAAACAAATTCGGTAAAACGGTTAAATAGAAGAAAGAAAACATATTTTCATTTCAAACGAAAACGGAAAAAAAAACCCAAACAAACATTGAAAACAAGCAAAAATGTACACAAAATACAACTACCAACAAAAATAAAGAGCCTGATATTTTACCTCCTGAAGAAGTACAGGAACATAAAATAAAGACAACAAACTCTGGTAGGAGAGTCAAATGGAAAAAAGATAATGAATACTTTTATTATTATTAAAAAAAAACAAAAAAAAAACACTCCGTTATCTGGTAGGAGAGTATTGTAGGAATGAACCAAAATGACATCAGGTCAGATACTACTACCATGCAGAGAATACATTGTTTCTTTTACCCTCTCTGTCTCTAAATAACTCCCAAGAACTAAGATACCCAAATCTATTCCCTTTTCTTTCTCTGCTACTATTTCTCTTTCCCCTACTCTCTCTATCTCCCTGACCCATGCTTGACCTAAAGGATTGGCCAGTCCCTCTCTGGCTTCTAAGCAGGCAACATGTGTTCTCTTGCCAGCAGACACTTAACACGAAAGTATGTAAAAATAAGAAAATAAAATATTCCTCTCAACGCTAATATTTGTATCCACTTCTTTGTCAATTATACCCACAAAGATACCAAATATTACAAGGTCAAGCATGGGTCAGGGAGATAGAGAGAGTAGGGGAAAGAGAAATAGTAGCAGAGAAAGAAAAGGGAATAGATTTGGGTATCTTAGTTCTTGGGAGTTATTTAGAGACAGAGAGGGTAAAAGAAACAATGTATTCTCTGCATGGTAGTAGTATCTGACCTGAGGTCATTTTGGTTCATTCCTACACAGGCTTCAGAAAGCCAAGAATATTCGAAAGAGTGAAGTTTGTTTTTTCAGCCAATCAGAATCCTGTGGCGAATACGAAAAAAAATAACTCTCTTCTATTCACTGGTTACAAATTCGCGAGCCAGTGCGAAAATTCCTTTGATCACTAGCAAGAAAGAATTGACTCCGTACTGAAGGAAAAAGACGAAGCCAAATTTCGCGAGACTGTGAATTATTTTCTAATCAATGAAACGGTAGTGATTTACAAAACTGACATAAAGTAATAAGCGAGTGTCAAAAAAGTTCTTTGATATAAAAAAAGAGAAAGAATGTTGAATCAGTCAGATGGGGGCGGAGATCAGAGAGAACAATACCAGGATGTGAAAGAAAATTTTCAAAACCCTAAACCGGACATAAGGTTTTGTCGACATACATTCGCTCTTCCTCTCCTTCTCGCGTGCAGCTTTCTTTTATCTCTTTTTCTTCGTCCTCGCCCTTCTCGCCGTGAACAAAGAAGACAACGACGACAACAATAAGTCACTTCAACTGATTCCTAAATTTAACTTTAATAAGTACAGTTTTCCTTTAACACTTTTTCTTCTTCTTCACTTACTCGCTGTCCTCAAAAAAGAAAGAAAAAACAAAGACTTAATGACTGTTAATCTTTTTCTGCACACGCATTTCTCTACGAACGAACTCTGGATTCATTTAACTCCTTTCTACACTTTCTCTTAGAACATATTCACAGTTTGATTATTTCGTACAAATTTATGTTATTCTGTTCAGGAAATAAATTTCCACCTAAACATACAAACGAAACACTTATTCTTTCCAAACTTCTGATGATAACTTTAAATTGTGGAGAGTTTGGTTTTGTTTGACACAAGGCCAATTAAATAAACATAATCGACGTCTTCATAATCCTTCTTTTAAGAAATATTGTCTTGTAATTCCATTATGGTTTTTCCTTCAAAAATATTTAAGTCTCCAGCCTCAATGCGTATAAAAATTTCTCCTGCAAAAATTATTAAAAACAAATTAACTATCTTAGAACAAATGAAAATCACTAGAAACCACACACACACACACACACACACACACACACACACACACACACACACACACACATCATTCACATAATGGTCTTCTTAACAAACGCTTCACAAATTTGAATAATATAGAATCACATTACTTATTATTTTTCCAAAAAAGAAACTTCATAAACTTTCTTTTGTCATTCAGCTTTGAAATAAATAAATAAATAAAAATAATTTGTTTTCAATTTGTACAAATGTGTTAATGTGTCTTATTTAAAGATTCCCTCTAACTGATTGTAATAAACGTTTGTGATCAATGGATCACTAATAGCGTGAAAAAGAAATATGAAGAACAAATTGGAAAAGGACACTGAAAATGAGACTCACTTAAGGAAGCGATTGTGACCTCAGCGAACAACATTGCCCCAAAGGAAATCAAACGCAGAAGCAAAAAAAGGGTGGATGACTGAAGAGATTCTCCACATGATGCAAAGGAGACAAAAAATCACGCCAAGACATAGAGGAGAGTACAAGAAACTACACTGGGAGATAAGGAACAAATGCAGACAGGCTAAAGAGGAATGGCTCAACAACAAATGCACAGAAGTAGAGGGACTGCGCAGGACCATTAAAGCAGAGATGCATAAAGAGATAAGAGAACTGACAGGACACAAAACCTGCTCCTCAACAGGATGCATAAAATCCAAGGATGGAACAATCATATTGGAGAAAGAGGAAATACTCCAGCGATTGGAAGAGTATATAAAGGATCTTTTTTGCGACAGGAGAGAACAACCGGGAATACACAAGGAGGAGGATGGACCGGAAATATTAAAATCCGAAGTGGAAGCTGCAATGGCTAAACTGAACAGAAACAAAGCAGCTGGTCCAAACAGCGTCGTAATAGAGCTGCTGATAGCCCTGGAAGAATATAGCATAGAAAGAATTACCGAAATGACAAACGAAATTTATAATAGTGGAATAATACCAGACGACCTATGCAAGTCGATATTTATAGCACTAACGAAGAAACCAGGTGCAAACGAGTGCAAACTACACAGAACTATCAGCTTAATGAGTCACATTACAAAACTGATTGTCAGAATCCTGATGAATAGAGCGAGAAGCAGAATCAGGCCAGAGATAGGACAAGATCAGTGCGGGTTCGTCAAAGATACTGGAACAAAGAACACCATATTTATGATTAGGATGCTCTCCGAAAGGGCAATACAAATGAAGAAAGGCTTGTACCTATGTTTTATTGATTATGCGAAGGCATTCGACAAAATACGACACAAAGAATTGATGGAGATGCTCGGTAGCCTAGATATTTCGGGGTGACATCAGAATAAACAAGAATCTCTACTGTCAGCAAACAGCCTGCATACGGACAGGTAACGATTTCAGTAGATTTACAAAGATCAAAAGAGGCGTAAGACAAGCATGTGTCTTTTCACCGGATCTGCTCAACTTGTACAACGAGAATATTTTGAGGACCCTAGATGACACGCCAGGATTTGTTATTGGAGGCTACAACTTGAACAACATAAGGTATGCAGATGATACAGTGCTGATTGCAGACACGGAAAGGAAATTACAAGACCTACTACAGAAGGTAGCAGTGGAGAATGACAAAAAAGGACTACAAATAAACTTTAAGAAAACTGAATGCATGGTCATCAGCAAAAGGTGCAACCCAAAATGCCAAATACAGGTGGGGGAACCAGAATCAAGCAAGTACAAAAATTTAAATACCTAGGAAATGTTCTAACAGGAGATGGAAAGTGTGACACAGAGATCCAAAGGCGAATTGGCATGGCAAAGAACGCGTTCCAGAAGCTGAGTAAAATCCTAACACACATGAAAATTTCACTAGAAACAAAGAAAAGAGTGCTGGATTGCTATGTGTTGTCAGTTCTTCAATACGGCAGTAAACACAGGACAATATTATCGAAAATGAGGACAAAACTTGAAGCAGCGGAAATGTGGTTCTACAGAAAGATGCTGCGGATATCGTGGACTGAGCATGCAAGCAACGATGAGGTGTTGGAAAAAATGGCAACAAAAAGGAAATTAATACTGAGCATCAGAAAGGGACAACTGAAGTTCCTGGGACATGCAATAAGGAAGGAGAGCTTGGAGAACCTGATACTGACTGGCCAGATAGAAGGAAAAAGAGACAGAGGAAAGCAGCGGATAACATATTTGCAGGACCTGATCAGGTGGATGACGGAACGGGGGTTGCGAGGTGTAACAGGAGCAAACATACACAAGGGATATGGAGCCGTGGAGAATCATGATCGCCTGCGTCCTGAAGGGAAGAAGAAAATCAAAGGATCTATCCAAAAGAAAACTAAGTATACTGTTGCAATTTTGTTTGGGATGAGAGTAGGAGGCGCCAGTGATAATTCTCGCCCCGGGCGCTAACAGACCTGTGCACGCCACTACATAAAACCCAACTTTATATGTAGAAACCCTGAAGAGTTGAGTGTTTTAAAGTTTGTGCCAAAAATGTACACGTATACGTTTTTGTGTCATAGGTTCCATAGGAATGGATGCTTTATTTTCGAAAATAAAGCAAAATATTGTTCCCCCCACGTTTCAAAATATTTCTCAAAAAATTTTTTTCATTCTTTATTCAATAAAACTTTTATTGAATAAGTATTTTGTATTAAAGTAATACAATTAGGAAATATTTTTGGGAAACTATTTTCCCACGAAACTTTCAATATTTCATGTTTACATTTTAATTTGTAATTTTTGTTTTGTTTTTGTTTTTTTTTTGTTTTTTTGTTTTTGGCGTTTATATATATATATATATATATATATATATATAGTTTTAGAAAGAAAAATCCCCAAACCAAAAAGATATTATTTCAATTAAAAAAAAAAATGTATCCCATATCAAGTCTGTACAATGCATACGGAAGATTCAGTCCGCCACTTTCCAAAAATAATTCAATAAAACTCAAAATTAATTAATTTTGAAAATTCATGCCTAAATTCATAAAATAAAAGACTTTATTTTCTTTTAAACTGGACAGAAAAAATTATACTTAATAATATTTAATCTTTTAAATTACTTTTCTGTGCAGTTTTGAAGTTCTTCTTATTGTTCGTTACAAGAGTTATTTTTAGTTTTATTAAAAAGACATGTTTGAAGAATCAAAAATATAAAAATCTTGGGGAATGTAAAATATCTATTCCCACCCACCTCTAAAAATGTAGCCGTTTTTCAGAAAAACTGCTTCAAATAGTAAAATAAAAAGAAAATTCAATAAAACTACACCATTTTTTTTTTATTTAGATAGGCTTTTTAATTGTTTTTTTATAGGGTGACCCTAAAAAACGGATTTTTTAAAGTGTTTATTGGCAGACATGAGCAAGTGGCAGCAATGCGAAACAGTGGCCTCACGAAGTAAATACTCAACTATTTCAATAACCATGGATCAAGAGGAATTTCTAAGCAAGTTATGGATATCAGATGAGTCCCATTTTCATCTCACAGGTTACGTGAATAAGCAGAACTACCGTTATTGGGTGGATACAAATCCTAATGAAGTTCATGAGTGCCCTCTACACGCTAGTAAGGTGACAGTATGGTGTGCTGTTTCATCACATGGGTTCATTAGACCTTTTTTTTTTTTAATGTAAAGGGGATTTCAGTCACTGTCACTGTCACTGTCTCAACAGCAGATTTCAATAATGCATTCGTACAGGAGGACACCATCTACAGGACGTAATTTTTAAAAAATGAAAATTTCATTATTGTTTCTTAAATGGCATGTTTTAAGGTTTCACTTGCTTTGAATAAAATACTTTTCTTCAACCACTCTTGGTTTTATTGGATTTTTAAAATGTTCCTGCTTTTTTGGGTCACCCTGTATATACTATATATTAAGGGTATCATATTCTGAAGAATTATTTTTAGTTGAATAATGAACTTTTTGTAAGAATTGTTTTCATTTTTCTTTGTTAATTATAATGATTTATAAAGTTTCAAACATCTTTCAAATTTCTTCTTTTGACAGTGGTCAGTATTCGCTTATTAAGTTATTAGGTAAAGACTATATTTACTAATCGGAACTTGAAATGCTTAATCAATTCACATTAAGATCTTTTAAATAATTTTTAATTTTTTCGTGTAAACTTGTCCATTTTTATGAGATTAAATAAAAGTCATATTAAAAGGTCACGTGTTGTTCCCCTTACGAAACGCTCACTTAGGTTTCATAAATGTATGTCAATTCTGGTCAACCATACTAAGCTTGTCAGCACATCTGTCATCAATCATTTCATGCGTAAGACAGATATGACCCCCGTGATTAAGAAATACTTTTATTCTAAATTTCATGCTACAAGCAAATAAGACTTGTTTAAAATCAGATTGAACTAAATTTAAATTTGCTAATTTTGCAAAAATAATGTGTCACAGATGTATATTTTATTTTTGTAAGATTTTTAAAACTAAAATTAACTTTTGTTTACAAACCTGTCAATCTGTAAAAAAAATGGACGAAAAAGTCATATATTTTGAAAACTCCCAAAATGTTGAGATTCCAATCAATGTAATCTGTATTTGAATACACCAGAGTATGTTGCTTACTGGAAATCAGCTTTCAATTAAAGCTAAAATGAAAGCGTCAAGAAAGCTATTTTATTTTTTAAAAATCAATTTAAAGCTTAGCTATCGAAAATGAGTGGAGGTACCTATGTTACAGTTACCACTGTTCAACCAATTGGCTGTACACATGTGGTTTGCTCAAGTGCAAGCTATTTTTATAGCAAGAAATGTGACTTGGCAAAAAAACGAAATCTGCCTACGTAGTTATAAAAAATGCCAAGAAAACTTCCAACGGCGGTCGATAGCAAAATTATGAACGTTGAACGCAGATGTAAATCCATATGACACCCTGAGACAAACTACCAAACACCGTACTGGTGAGATCAAAGAAAAGAAGTTATTAAATCATTTTATCGAAAATATGACACATTTGTAGCAATATGGAAATGGTTAATGTCTCTTTGATTCGGCCTTGTGCCATACATAACCAAACTCTCTACAGCTTACAAGTTTTATCTAGAATTATCATCATCAGAAGTATCGGAAGGTTTTCATCAGGTTAGAATGTGTGAATAAGTGTGTAAGAATGAAATTTATATTTTTCATGTTAAAATAGTAATTTATTAAAAGAAATGAATAACAAGAATTCGTAGAAATTAATGTTCAATGAGAAAGTTAAAGGTATCAAGATTTGTAGAAAATGTTCGTAGTAGTAATTATTGAAAGAGTATGTATGTATGTATGTATGTATGAGAGTTTGTTCAGTAGGAATGTCTTTGGCTGGAGAAGAAGAAGTAAAAGAAATCAACACACGAGAAAGAAGAATAAGGAGAACCATGTGCGAAGCGACCTATGTCCGGGTTGTAGTTGAAGTTTCTCCCGTTACATTTTAATAGTTTCGTCTCGCTGCTCCCATCTGACTGACTAGCGCTGATTGGATCAAAACCTTTTATAGCAATTTAGATTTTCGCACTGGATCGCTGGGTACTGCAATTCGCTCCCATTGGTCAGAAAATCAGTTTAACACCTACTTGTGAAATCAGGTTTCGACTTTCTCTTTAAGCACATGGTCAATCCTTTTTCTATTTGAGAAAAAACAGGATTTCACCCGACATTGTGAATTTTTGTAAAAGTGAAGAAGAAGGTTGATTTTAATTCTTAATTTCCTATCCACTACACATTCACAACTTCTGAGATATAAAACAAAAGGAGACTTTTCGAACCTCACACAATTTGCCTGAGAATATTTTGCAGTGACTATAAGTGAATAAACTACCGTACAATGTGACCCAAATTTTAACCCCTTGATTAGAAGACACCGACCCAAAGAAACTGGCAGTAACTGTCATAAGATTTTCGCAAACGCAAACACACAAAACGTTAACGCAATCCCAAATCTGATTAACGCACAAATGAAACTAATACAGCAACTTCAAACAGCTGTAGCCTTTCTTACTGAACACGTAGAAGCCATATCAGAGAGATACGGACAACATGTCTCGCATTATCAAAGGTGAAATTTCAAATGAAAGAGACGCGATAACCGACACAATTAAAAACACACACACGCAACACGGGAATATGTTGGTACCACCATAAATTTACTATTAACGCTAAACAGTGCGCAACACTGTGCATTTGTACCATCTAACCAGGCAAAGGTCTTTTTCAACCGAATATGAATTTTTAGACTACACAGATGCCGAAACGATCCATAAATAAGGTGGAAAATCATTCACCTTAAATTTTGAAATAGCACGAAGTTTTATCGCAGACTTTTATACAAGCAGACGATATTTAAAATTCTACGCAACGCATAATAATATCTACTACTTCCCCACTAGGGCGGATGCCTGAGGATGTTACTCAAGGTCATTTAAAGTGGCGAATACGAGCCCTCCAGTTCGGGCAAAATATATTGTCTATTTTTCCCTCGAGGCGACACAGACCTTTCGGCGGAGCCTTGTCTGGTTTCTTCTTCGTCCGAAGGCAGAGAATCTGACATTGACAATTCTTGTTGATGCGGAATATCTACTACCTCCCTACTAGGGCGTATGCCCACGGCGTATGCCCACGGCGTATGTGACACAATGTCATTTAAACTGGGAAATCTGATTAATTAAAGTCGAGCAAACATTTCTTGACTATTTTTCCCCAGATGAGATTCTGCCCTTCGTTGGAGCCTCGTCTTCTTTCCTCTCCGCCAGAAATCAGAGAGTCCAGCAATAAAAATCCTTTGTGACGCAGAATCATATCTTCTACCTTCACGCTAAGGAGGATGCTCGAGCTGGATGTAACACAAATACATATAAACTGGGAAATCCGAGTCCTTAAGCACGGGCAAATATTTATTGTCTTTTTTCCCCTGATAATATTATTATTATTGTCTATTTTCCCCAAATAATATTTATTGTCTATTTTCTCTGAACTTCGGCGTCGCCTCTTCTGGGTTTCTCTCCGCCAGAAAGTAGAGAGTTCAACAATGAAGATTCTGCGTGACGCAGAATGATATCTACTACCTCACCACTAGGGCGTATGCCTGAGGCAATGCGACATAAAGATAATTAAAGTGGAAAATACGATCTTTTAATCTCGGGAAAAAATTATTGTCTATTTTTCTCCAGACGAAACACTTACATTCGGCGGAGCGTCCTCTAATTTCCTTACCACTCTAAGGCAGAGAGTCCGATATTTAAAATTCTACGCAATGTCTCGTCTAGTTTCTCCTCCGACCGAAGGCAGAGAATACAACAATGATAATTCATGTTGATGCAGAATGATATTTACTGCCTTCCTGCTAGGGTGTATGCCCATGGCGTATGTGAAACAATGTCATTTAAAGTGGGAAGTCTGATTAAATCTCATATACCCCAGTGATCGTAATAAAGGGTTCGGTTCGACATTCCTAGCATCTGAGGAAGGCCGGAACGTACAACGGCCAAAACGTCGTAAAAATGAAAACGAAGATGAGGACAATAGTCCGAATAATGTAAAATGTGTAAATACTATCTCATCTCCAAAATATAGACAAATACTGGGATATCCGAGTCCATGAGCGCGGAAAAGTTTATTGTCTATTTTTCCACAGATGAGACTCTTCACTTCGGCGTAGCCTCAACTTTTTTCCCCTCCGACCGAAGTCAGAGACTCCGAAAATGAAAATTCTGCGTGACGCAGAATGATATCTACCACTTCTCCACTAGGGCGGATGCTCAAGATGGGTGCACGAGGGAGATATGACAAAAATATATTTAAACTGGTAAATCCCAGTCCTTCAGCTCGGGCACAAATTTATTGCCTATTTTTCTTTCCCAATACGAGACTACCCTTTGGTAGAACATCGAAGTCAGAGAATCCGACAATGACAATTCTGGGTGAAGCAGAATTTTATTTACTACTTCCACACTAGGGCGTATGCCCGAGGCGGTTGTGACACAAGATCAATGAATGTGGGAAATCAGAGGTTTAGCCAAAATTTGATAACTATTTTTTCGCAACAGCAGCTTTGTCCTTCAGCGAATCTATATCTGTGTTCCTCTCCGTCCGAAGGTATAGTGTCCGACAATGACAATTCTGCTTGATGCGGAATAATAACTACTACTTCCCAATGAGGGCGTATGCCCGAGGCAGTTGTGATACAAGGTTATTTATATTGGAAAATCCGAACCCTTAAGCTAGGGAAAAATGTATTAACTATTTTTCCTCAGACGAGACAACCCTTCGGCGGTTCCTCTCCGACCGAAGGCAGAGACTGCAAAAATGAAAATTCTTCGTGACGCAGAATGATATCTACTACCTCCCCACTTTAGCAAATGCCCGCGTCGGGTGTAAGAAAACTTCATTTAATGTGGGAAATCCGAGTCCTAAAGCTCTGGCAAAAATTTATTGTCTGTTTTTCCCAATACGAGACTATGACTTTCGGCTTAGTCTCGTCTGGTTTCTTCTTCGCCTGAAGGCAGAGAATCGGACAATGACAATTCTTGTTGATGCGGAATGATATCTACTACCTCCCTACTAGAGCGTATGCTTAATGTGTATGCCCACGGCGTATATGACACAATCCAAAGGTAGAGTCCGATGATGAAAATTCTGCGTGACGCAGAATGCTCTCAAATTTCTATCTGCGTGTTTTACATACTAAATACATACACGTGATCCCAGTAGAACAATTCATTCAAAAGTTACGTTTGTTTCAGGCGATCTTTTTTCGGACACACGCTTAACCAAAACGTCTGACTCATTCAAACCAAGTGCTATTGCGTAAGTACCTCCACTAAAAAAATAAAAAAACAGCATAGCATGAATAAAAAAGGCCCAAAACTTAATAAAAACGAACTTTTTCCATCAAAATGTTTACGATAAAAGGAAAGATCAAAGTATTTTTAATTACTTTTATTTAATTTTTAATCCCTTCTAACACGTTCAAAAATTAGGTAAAAATATCTTGTTTTGATTTTAGTTAGCGGGTAACCGAATCGTTACGAGAGTTTACAATGGAAAACGTAATATTATATAACTCAGTTTTTGTCTTTGTTATTTTTTTTGTTTTGTTTTTTGTTTTTTGTTGCTGTTGTTGCTGTTGTTGTTTTCCAGTGACAAACAAATTAATTTGGAAATTCTTGCAAAAATCAAATTATTGTCTAGGTACCTCTAATCAATTCTTAGATACCTAAAATTAAATTGAAAATTTAAAAATAATTAATATATCTTCAAGCTTTAAAATTAGGTCTATTTGAAAGCCAAGGGATTAAAGTTAGTAATTCCAATAATCAAAATACACTGGTGTATTTTAAACAGAAATTATATCGATTGGAATCCGAAATTTTTCGAAAAAAAAAAACTTTAAATTTTCTGCCATTTTTTGATTTATTGACAGGTTACGTCAACATTAGCCAACTTTCTGTTTAAAAATTCTTGAAAAAAATATATACATCAAAGACACTTTTTAAAAGTCAATTGTTTAAATTGAACCTTACCTTAATCTGATTTCACACAATAGTAATTCCTTACTTTATGAAATTTAAGACAGAAACTTATCTTAAATACAGTAGTCCTGTCATCAACGTAATTCGAGCTGTGATTGATTGAATATGTCAGCTACTGTCTGTCAACACCCCAAGTATGGCGTCCGGAAGTGCCAAATTTTTATGTATCTAAAAAACCGGTTTCTGTTTTTTAACTGCATAGCTAACCATAACATAATATTTTCATCAATTACATAATATTTTATACAATGTTCGTTTAGCATTATAGCTGGATGATTGAATATGCTTGCTAAATAAATAAAAATTGAAATTGCTTTTAAAATAATTTTAAAATTTAATAACAAAGACTGAAATTAAAATAACCCAGTAAAGTTATGAAATATTATGCTAATTATTAATATTTTTATTATGCCTTATTCATATTAATTAGTAAGATAACTAGGTAAAAATATCTAATTTCATTTTTACATAACTGTAGACGTTATAAATAAGTATCTATATTTTTTGTACATGTCATACTGTATTTATGCAATATCTTGAAGAGAAAGGAATTTCGGGAATATTTTGTGGCTCTGAAAAGGGCCGTGGTGTTTTCTTAATTGGCACTCCAATCCTCCTCACTGTTTAGCTGCTTTTCCAGGTACAGGTATGTAGGTATCTCCCTTAATTTGATAACTAAGGGTAAAATAATTTTATAACATGTGTTTTGTACAATCATTTACAATTTTAAAAAGAACATGAAAGTAGGAGTTAATCAATAAAAATGCATAAATTCAATAGTAGGATTAGGCTATGAAATAAAATAGAAAAAATGTCTTTTTCATTCAACTGAAAATTTTAAAAAATGAAACCTTTTCCAATTGGTTTTAATCTTAGCTAGGCACCATAAAATTGTAGTACATATTTGTTTCTTAAAAACATTCTGCAAACACAAATTAAAATTAAACATATTTTTTTAAAATTCCAACTTTCCTCTTGATTTTTTCCATTGTGAATGTAGGTATCTCCCTTAATTTGATAACTAAGGGTAAAAATAATTTCATAACATGTGTTTTGTACATTCATTTACAATTAAAAATAAACTTTAAAGTATTAGGTTAACATTGAAAATGCATCATTTCATTAGTAGGATTAGGCTATGAAATAAAGAAACTAAAAAATGGCTTTTTCATTCAATTGAAAAGAAAAAATGAAACCTTTTCCAAATTGTTTTAATCTTAGCCTATGCACCATAACATTGTAGTACATATTTATTTCTTAGTCACATTTTGCAAACACACATTGAAAGTAAACATTTTTATCCCTAATAATTTATTTTATGAATCATTACCACATACCAATGGAATGAACAGCCCAAAAAAGCAAAATAAATAAAAAAGAAGTTTTGATGTTTTTTCTAAATTCTGTCAGGTAGATAGATTCACAATTAATATTAAAAATGATTAAACTAATAAGTTAAAAATATAAAAGTTACTTTAAATATTTAAATTATGACTAGAAATGACTTCTTTCTTGAGCGATTCAGAGACACGCATGAAAAGAATAGCAGTAAGGACCTTCGGGGTTTATATACGGGAAAATTTTATGTAAGGGTGGACAACCCGTGAATCACGTGATCTTTTACAGATTTATATCGTTTATGGGCACCCGTACTTTCCAAAAACGGGAAATTAACATGCAAAAATAAACAGTTTTAATTAAATTACAAAAAAACAAGCTTCTCTTTTAGAGTAACTTTTTAAATTTTTCGATTAATAAATATATTTGCCACACATTAATTAAAAAACATCTGAGAGAGCTATAGGAGAAAATTGTAAAAGACTTATGAAACTTTTTAAATTACTTAATAAAAAATATGAAAAATAGAAACAATTCTTGTAAAAATTCATTACTAACGGAAATTTTTTTTTATTCAGACGTTGACACAATTTTCATTATGTTTATAAAAGTAATTAAAAGTTTACCCAAATAAAAATTGGCATAGTTTTATTGCATTTTTGTTTTCCTAATTCAGAGCTGATTTTCTAAAAGGTAGCTTGTTTTGAAGAAAAAAAGACAGTTGATTAGCTTTCCTTAATGATTCCTGAATTTAATGAAAACTATCTATATTTTGTGACCGAGTTGCATTTTTCGACATTTCTGGAAATTAAATATTGGGGGAGGGTAACAAATTAAAAAAAAAAATTTTTTACCAATATTTTTTAAAATAATTATTTCAGAAATCATTTCAGTCATTTGTGAATAAGTCCTGAAATTTTCATCAAAATCAGACGATTCTTTGAGTTTTGCAAGAATTTCCAAATTAATGTGTCTTTCACAGTCAAAAAATACCTTCGCGTAATATTACGCTGTTGACGTAATAAACTCTAGCATCAATTTATCCCTTTCACTGACGAGAGAAAAAAAAAAGATTTTCTACCACTATATGAGCCTTTCAGAACCTTTTAGAACAATTTTAAAAATTTGTAAAAATAATTAAAAAATACTTTGATCTATCCTCTTTATGATAGCATAAACATTTTGCCGAGAAAACTTTGTTTTTATTTAGTTTGAGGCCTTTTAGTTCAGACTATGCTGATTTTCCCACGGTAAAATTGGAGGTACCTATAAATTGTCGGATATTAATGGGACTTTCAGGACTTATTCACAAGTAAATGAAATTATTTTTGAAATGATTATCTTGATAAAAAAAATATTTTTTTTACATGTTAACCGCTCCCCTCCATGAAAATTCATGAAATTTTAAGAAATTAAATTTTGTGGCGAAAATTGCTTTTATTAGTTAACGCAGGATTCATCGGAAATGTAAAATCATCTAATATTCTTTTAGAAAAATTTTGCCTCTATTTCTCTATTTCTCTATTTCTGTTTCAAAAATATTTTTAAAATACTTCAAAGTTTTGTTGAGGTTAGTTTATAAAATTATCAAGCGAAGTTTACATTTACTAATCAAACATTTAAAAGTTTTATACAAATCGTTGTGCCACTCTATTTTTTAAATAATTTTCAACTTTTTTTTTGTGTGTGTGTGTGTGTGTGTGTGTGTGTGTGTGTGTGTGTGTGTGTGTGTGTGTGTGTGTGTGTGTGTGCTTGAAGATTTGTGTGTGTGCGTGTGTGGTAATTTCTATGTGTAAATTAAAGAGTCATGTGTTTCATGATTTCTTCTTCTTACCGGGAAAAAATTTGTACAATTACGTCACTTGTGATCGCCGTACACTTTTATCTTATCCTATCTAGCATCTGTCAAATCTGTCAACACATACGGTGGAAAGGTCAGAAAGTTTAACTGTGTTTAATAAATAGTTTTATTCTAAATTTCATGCTATATATAAGTAATATTTGTGTAAATCAGGTTAATTTAACATTAAATTTGCTAATTTTCCAAAAATAATGTGTCACAGATGTATATTTTATTTTTGCAATATTTTTAAAACCGTGAATTAACTTTTGAAAAATTTTAAATTTCAATCAATATAATTTCTGTCTGAAATACACCAGAGTATTTTGCTTACTGGAAATAGTAAATTTAATCATTTAGTTTTCAATTAAAACGAAAATAAAGTTTCAAGAAAACTTTTTTACTTTTAATAATTCAATTTCAAAGTTAGTTATCTTTTATTTATTGTTTATTGTCGTTTTATTTTGTGTTTTTGTTTCAATTTTTTAGTTGTAAGATTATTTATTTTATTTTGTATTAGAGAAGATCTTTATTTTTGTTTTCTCGAAGTTCTTTTTATACCATTTTTGTTTCACTTTTTATTTCAGCATTTTATTTTTATTTTCATATTTATTCTGAAGCATTCTGCTATATCCGTTCTCTTTTTAAACTTCTTTATACGTTTTATGTTTTAATCATTGTGTAATTTTACACGAAACCTTTTTATTTTCTCTTTTTCGTCGCATCTCTTTCTTTTTCCTGTTCGACTAAATTCAAACATAATCTTTTCTGCTTTCACCAATATTTTGACTGTTTTGCTGCCTTTTTTCCGTTGCCTTAGTATTTAATTTGTTGTGTTTCTTACACTCTTCTATATAAACCGAATGTTGACGGCTCGACGACCAAAAGCAGAATAAAAGATTTGAGTTCTGCACATGAGATCGACACATATCTTCCGATTAAGAATAATTATTTTCATTACTCATTTAGCGAGCCTGTATTAATATATTGACTAATAGAAAAAGGAATTGGATACCGGCTGAGGAGATGACCAATGAAAGAAACAGTAACAAGTCTGTGCAAACTTGTCATGAAAAACCCGCACGAATCGAGAGAGAGAGAGAGAGAGAGAGAGAGAGAGAGAGAGAGAGAGAGAGAGTTACGTTTTGGGTCAAGCGACGCACCTCTCCCATAGCCTCACCGACTGACGCCGCCGTCAACACTGAACATCAGTCGACAGCAACCAACATTCTTTCGCCTTCTCTTTCTCTTTCTTCCTCTCCCACTCCGTTGCCTTCACAACAGCAACGGGTAGTAATTTGATGTTGTACATATGTAAGTACCTTCACTTCTTTTAGATATTTAAATTTTAAATTTAATTTTTTAAAATAAAAAAAGGATTCTTGAAGCTTTTTTTTAATTGAAAGTTAAATGATTAAATTTACTATTTCCAGTAAACAAAATACTCTGGTGTATTTCTAATAGAAATTACATTGATGGGAATAAAAAAAATTGAGATTTTAAAAATTTTTTCAATTTTTCGGCCATTTTTGAGCGATCGACACATTTGTAAATTTTTCTTTAATTATTTTAAAAATCCTAATTTTAAATGATTTGTATTAAGCTTTTCAATTTTCGATTTGTAAATTTAGTCTTTACTTAATAAATTTATAACCAAAGACACTGAGTGACTGGAAGTAATTTAAAAGACGTTTGAAACTTATAGGATACAAATCCTTTATCATCCAACAGTTCGCTAAAACACACAAAGTAAAATTGCACACTCGCAAAAAAAATGGATAAAAACGATTGAAAACATTTTGGAAAAAAAAAAGTAAGATTCTGGATCCTGATTGGATAAGAAATAGCAAATTGATCTTTAACCCCAGTCAAACTTTCTTCACACCTAGAAAATGGGTATGCTGTTGGAGCCAGTCACATGACTAAAATCCACTACTTAAACCACATTATTGACCGGTCAAATCAGTCCGACATGGGAGCGAATCTGAAGGACCTCGTCGCAATGTGACTAAAGAAAATTTAATTTGCCAACCCGGACGTAAGGGCGCGTTACACACTCGTTTTCCTCTCCTTCCAATTTTTCTTTCTTCGTTTTCACCTACACACCGTCAAAGAAAACATCAAGATACTTCAACTGACTTCGATAAGTACAATCTCCTTTATTGCCGACTTTCCTCTTCACTTTTTCTCTGGCCATAAAAAAGGAAAAAAACACAGACTTTTATTAAAGATTTTTTAAATCCTTTTGCATACACGCATTTTGCTACTATCAACTATGAATTCTGAATTTCTGTGGGGCATTTAAATACTTACATTTCTCATTGAACAATTAACTACATGCATTTGCTCTATGAACATTTTATTTTTCTTCTTACAGTTTTGTTATTGTGTTGATAAAAATTTTACTTTAATGTACATACGAAATATTTATCCTTCCACATTTCAACATCCAACCTTCAACCTTCTGATATTCTAAAATGTGGGAATTGTCGGCTATGTGTGAAAGTGACCTTGTACCAGGCATGGCCGACGCCTTAACAAACTTTAATTCATCACAATAAACAAAGAAAAAAGTGAAAACAATTCTTATAAAAATTCATTATTCATCGATTTTTTTCTGAATAAAATTATATTATTTATAAAATCAATTAAAATTTATCTAAATTAAAATAGCGTAGTTAAGTTTCAATACATTTTTTATTTTACTATTTGAAGCAGATTTTCGGAGAAATGTTCTATCAAATTTTCGTTTTAGGTCCCGAAGACTTTTATCCTTTCAATTTTTTTCCAAAATAGCCTTATTTCCGTGCAAATGTATATGCTGAACTCAAATCAACAATTAGATATTGAAGAAACCTACCTTTTTTATGTTAACAACCAGAAAAAAAAATTGGACATCTTCTTGCTCTATTTGTCACCCACTACTGGCTCAGTGATAAGACATTCGCTGCTGAATGATTTTAGGCGTAGGAAGATAATTTCGGCCTATTTACTTCCGTTACTGAAAAGTCTTTGATGAAATTACTACGCAATTTTTTCGGTACTCAATTTCAACAGAAAGTTGCGTGTATACGTGTTTTGTTTTGTTTTTGTTTTGTTTTTTGTTTTTTTGTTTTTTGTAATTAATTTAAGAAATTATATTTGAAAGTTAACCTTCTTCTGAAAAAAAAAAAGGAAAAAAAAAACGCAAATACACGCAATGTATTTGAAGGTTAATTAAACTACACTTATCACTTATTTTCATATACTTGAAAGTTAACTTTCTTTAAAAAAATCCATATTTTCATATATTTGAAAGTTATCTTTCGCCGAAAAAAATTAAGTAAAACTACAATTATCACTTATTTTCATATATTTGAAAGTTAACTTTCTTCTCAAATGAAGTACACGCAACTTTCCTAAATTAATTACAAAAAAAAATTATTTAACTTCATCTGCATTCTTGTGTAAGTCCCTCGTGGCTGGTTAACATGTCCGTTGGCGGGAGTAGCACGTGTGGCTGGTGTGAAACTTTTGAGAAACTAAAAAAAAACTGAACTGCTACTTGTTATTGGTCAGTAGGGATGGGCCAGAGAGAGAGAAAGAGAGGGAGTGAGAGATGGAGGGATTTCTGGGACAGTAGTTCGTGACCTAGGTGGAAGCACCTGGAGAAGAGGAGGGAGAAGAAGACAAAGTTAATATGTTTAGGTAGTATTATTTCTGACCTCTAGTAAGGGGGTACTACAGGACCTAAAACGAAAATTTACCAATGTTAATAATAAAAAAAATTACATGATTTACATTCGCCAAGGAATCCCGCATTTAAATTTTTAATAAATGGGATATAATGAGTTTCTAGAAGATTCATGCAATTAATTAAAGTGGAGGTTCCGGTTAACATGTAAAAAATACATATATTTTTACCAAAATTTTCAAAAAATAACTATTGCATGAATAGCTTTATTCATTTGTGAAAATGTCCCGAAAATCCTGAAAGTTTCATAAAAATCAGACAATTAGTTTATTTTTGCAATAATTTCCAAATTAATGTCTTTCAACATCAAAAAACGTCTTTATTACCTTTTCCTTAGTTATTTATAACATTACTTTCTACGTAAACATGGCGTGAAACGCTGACAAAAAAAAAAATTAACCGAAATTTTGAACGTGTTAGAAATAATGACAACAAACTTTGATCTTTCCTCTTAATAATAACATAAATATTTTGATGGTAAAAGTTTGTTTTTATTAAGTTTATTTTAACATCATATGCCGTTTTGGAGGCGAATAAGTGTGACGACGTATGATAGAGAGAGAGAGAAACACAACCAGTTCCTCTTCAACCTATCGGACTTGAAAGTGAAAATAGCCAGCACATATTTTCGCAAAGCGATCGTTAAAGGAGGAAAAAGATCGGTGACATTTCAAGTCTCTCCACACAAACTAGAAAGAGCGACAACCCCACTTCCATGTCTACCGGAAAAGGAGATGACAGAATCATGCCCACAGAGCCACACACTTGCTGACTGGTCAAAGTTGCTTTGCGCACCAAAAAGAGAACCCACGTGTGAACGATTATTTAAATTAATCAGTTATGACCTGAGATTCACCGGAGAAGTAACGAAATTCTCATAGCTCCGAGGCAAATGATATCTCCTCGTAAAACAAGAAATTACCGGAGGAAGAAAAGCACTTCACCCCAAAGGGTGTAAGATATGTATCGATCTTTCTTTACCTTCTTCGAATTGAAATGCCTTTAAAAGATAGGTATTAAACGAAAGAAAGGAAAGAGACATTTGACTAATACTTCATTTAACAAAAAATATTGCTGTTTGCTATTGCTAAAAGAGAGAGAAAAAAGGATCCTAGAGACATTTTTAGCCCTGACCAGGCAATGAACTCCATATAAAAAAGAGAAAAACTTTGAGAGACATTATTATTATTTGTATTCTTTTTTTATTATTATTTTGTACGTTTTATGTTACTAAATGTTTGCAGTTCTGTTTTAATACACGTATCAATGTATATTGCTGTTTAAATTTTAATTTTTTTATTGTACTGTTGATAATTTTCTTTCTGTTTATTATCTCTAATACTGTTACCTTGTTGTCCCCCACCCCCAAGCCAACTGGAGATCGATAAATCCCGTCATCCAGCTTTTGGATGGTCATATAACCTATAAATTCATCTCCTGATATAAAAACGGGAGACGGGGAAGAATTTGTGGTGTATAGAACAAACGTATGGGCACTCTCTGCCAATCAATGAGTTTGCGAAGAGCGTCCTCTTATCGAGCCCAGTGCAACGTCATAGGAGGTACCTAAATAAATTTATTTACCCAAAATATGACGTGTTCCTTTTTCCTTGAGTTTACGTTTGCTGAAGCGAAGAAGAAATTAAGCACTACACAGTTCTGTTTCCCAGGTCGCCCATTCTTTGCTTCCGCAACAAATTTTGTTAATTTTTTTATTAGTTTTTCTTTTTAAAGGAAATTGAAATAGTTTTTTTTTCTTCTTCCTTGGATCCCCAAGATGTTGAGAAATGGTTTATTTCAGTAGGACATATTGCTACCAACGTCACAAAATTTGTTATTTCCGTCTCGTTTTTAATTGTCATGACAGCATATGAAATTGGTGGGCTCAAACCCTAGGTTGGGTTTCTTTTGATGCCCAAATTTCTCGACAAATCTTTTCCTGTCACATGTGAAGAAGGAAAAGGGGACTAGCTGGTCGTTGGTAAGGACAGAAGGAAGCGCCAAACAGTGTTGCCACAGTCCTCAAAATCCCTAAAAGGAGAAGCTACATATAACCCCACTCCCTCTATCAGTTCCAAGAGATAATTGTGATCCCCGAAGTGGGAAAAGAACTACCAGGACAGTTTCCCTGCTGACATCGGACCCGAAAACCTGAAGATTTCTGGGCGTCAATAATAAAAGTTTTTTTTTTTGTTTTTTTTTTATAAGCGTTTCACCCCGAGCAAGGCATGTCACTGCCACTACTGTGCAGGGGGCTACGTAGAGAGGAGAAAGGCTGGTTAAATATAGGAAATAACAGAGGGTGGGTGATAGGCGGGTGAGGATACCGAGAATGAGGGTTGGGTAGATGAGAGTGTTGTGAGAATAGTAGAGAGTTAGTGTGATAGGAGGTGTCTATTGACCCTACATTTAAACACCTGGAGATTGTAACTGTCGGGAAAGCAGACTTGTGGAAGGGAGTTCCACAGGCGGGAAGCGCGAGAAAAGAAGCTGTTGGAGTAGAATTTACGGTTACATCTTATTTGTTTAACTGTAAAAGGGTGGGACCTAGTTGCTAATCTAGTATCTCGTGTAAATTCGTGCTTGGGCGGCACCAGTGATCTAAGCTCATCGGAGCAGAAGCCATGAAAGTACTTGTAGAAGAGGCACAGGGAAGCTACATCACGCCGGTGTGAGAGCGGCTGCAGCCGGTCTGCCAAGTTAGTATCAACCACGTTACAGATCCTCCTTTGTATTTTGTCAAGAAGCCCAAGGAGAGCAGCAGGGACACCCGACCAGATATGGCAGCAATATTCAATACACGGGCGGATGGTAGATTTGTATATGTGCAGAATAGTTTCAGGTGGGAAAAATTTCCGGGCCCTGCACAGAGAGCCGACTTTCATAGCAGCAGATTTGGCAATGGATTCAATATAGTCATTCCATTTGAGGTCCGCCGAGAGTGTAAGGCCAAGGAGGCGTAGTATTTTACTCTCTGGGAGGCTAGCCTGTCCCATGCTAATGGGAGGTAGATGCGATAGTCTATGGTGGTTAGTTGATAACAGCTTTGTTTTGGAGGCATTGAAATTTACCAACCATTTCCTACCCCAGGTCACTACGGATTGGAGGTCCCTTTCCAGTGCGGCAGCGAGGTTCACTTTGTCGTCCAGACCTGGTTTCTGATCGATGCGGGAGTAGATTGTTGTGTCGTCGGCATACATGCCCACTTGGGATCTAATGGTGTCGGGGAGATCATTAATGTAGATCAGAAATAGCGTGGGACCTAGGATAGAACCTTGAGGGACGCCCGCGTTCGTCTGGTAGTTTTGGGAGGCATGCCCATTTAATACCACCTTTAATGTGCGGTTAGAGAGGAAGGACTGGATGAGGTCAAACAGATGTCCAGTTATCCCATAGCTCTGCAGTTTGCACAAGAGGCCAGCATGCCATACCCTGTCGAATGCTTTGGAGATATCCAAGGCAACGGTTCGGGCTTCACCATTCTTGTCGAGTGCCTGGTATATGTACTCGGTAATGGTCGTTAGCATATCAGCAGTAGACCTGGTGAAGCGAAACCCATACTGTTTGTCAGAGAGAAGCCCGTTGGTCATAAGGTGCTGAATCACCTCGGCGTTGATAATGGCTTCGAAAACTTTGCCAAAGATTGGAAGGAGACTAATAGGACGGTAATTGGCGGGGTCTGAGGGTTCGCCAGAATTCTTAAATATAGGTACTACGCAGGAGGACTTCCAACAGGCAGGAAAGCAGGAAGCAGATAGGCAGAGGTTATAGAGTTTAGAGAGGACAGAGGAGAGTTCTGGGGCACATTTCTTCAGTACTATGACTGGGATTCCGTCACCGCCGCTCGCTTTGTGTGGGTCAAGTTGCGCAATTATCTTGGCGACCAGCGAGGGCGAGATGAGGACGTTATTTAGTTGAGCCTTAGTTCTGGGTGGGAAGTCTGGTGTAGGTATTCCTAACGAGTCCAGTGTCGAATTGGTTGAGAATTTACGGGCAAAGCATTCAGCCTTGTCGGCTGGGGAGGTGAGAACTTCAAATTCATTGATTAGTGGGGGTATTGAAGTCTTGTTCCTGCTGAGCACGCTTTTGCAGAGACGCCAGTAATCTTTGGAGCCAAACTTAGAGGATGCTATGCGTTGCCTAATTCTGGTAGCAAACGCCCTCTTGGCTTCGTTCAGTACTTTTTTACACTTGTTCCGTGCTGAGGTGAAAAGGCGCCTGTTTTGGTTCGACGAGCAGCTTCGATAGAGCCGGAAGAAATGGTTCCGGTGGGCAATAGCGGCCGAGCAAGCGGGTGAGAACCAGGGGGACGAATTAGGTTTTAGTTGGAATTTTCTGGCAGGGATAAAAGCATCGATGCCAGCCTTAACCCAAGAGGAGACTTCGGAGGCACAGTCTTCGACAGGAAGATCAAAGACGTTGTTCCAGGGGACGTCGCAGAGGAAGTCCCTGAACGAGTCCCAGTCGGCTCTTTGGTAGCAGTGAAACACTTAAAATCCTAGGTATTTGCCCGAAAATTCTAGCGAGGAGGTCCCGAGCCATGTGGGATGTTCTCTTTGGCTCGATGGATGAAGCGAAGAAGCTGGCGGGTACTTGTTTACAGGCGAAGGGAGTGCGACTGCAAACTGAGTACAAACAAGGTGCACTCATATCATGATCCATGGAGTTCCACTGGAGATCTGTTGCAACCACGTGGGAGCCTTTTTGACCCAATTCGGGACAGTAGAAGAGGTGAATTGGATGGTCATCAAAGCCGGAGTGCCAACGGAAGATGTCAGTGCCTATGTCATCGTGGATAGGCCGAACTTTTTACGAGTGCCTGACACCCTCCTATGTAATGGCAGGAAACTATTTGTTGCCGTGGAGGGGCGCAGACCACATTGTTGGTTCTGCAGAGCGGCCGACCACCTGGCCAACATGTGTCCCTCCAGGAAGCAGAAAAACCAACATCTCTCAACCAGAACCACCCTCCCTTATAATTGCTCAACCCACTCCCAAGGAAAAAGGAAAAAAAGGACAAATATGCAGAGGTCTGTAAAATAGACGGTCATGCCTTAGAGTGAGACTTTTCCTCTCAGAGGAAGTCTCTCCTAAGGCCATTGTTCAACTTAACCTCAGTCGACCGAAGATCCAAGAAATTTCCCTGAGGCCACCGGAGTGCTGAATCTTGTAAGGAGTACCGAGGGCAATCAAAAGGTTTGGGACTTCATGCAGGGAGCAGTAGAAGCGTTCCCTGCTATACACATGGCCTAGATAGGGTCTACTATCTTGAAAGACTTATCAGCGTACTGTGCTGGGAGGGTTCCTGTAATCCTCCACCCCTCTTTATATAAGGCAATTAAGCTAACCTTTCATACGGACGACGGCGGGATTGCCCAGGACGGGCGGATTACGTCAGATATTGGATCTGGAAGCCTGGGACAAGCCGTCGCGGTCCCTAATGCCATAGATTTTTACTCCGTATGTGACTAATATTTTTTCTCTTTGCATACCGAAACGATGTCAAATAAGATAGCCAGCTTGAATGCGAAGGGATGGGAGTAAGGCTTACTTGTTCTTCGGCGTGGATTTGGCCGCGATCCAAGAGATTTTTTTTGTTTGCAACGTCGATGCCCGTGTGCTGGCTAACGGCTTTGTTGTCTATTCAGCATATGGGGACCGACCAGCCAGAGGTGTTTCTATGCTGGTCAAAGGTACTCTGGACGCGAAGGTGGACCTTGTTCATGTTGGTGCCAAGGGCCGGTCGATCGTGGCCGATATTACAGTGAAAAGAAACTCGTTTCGACTGATTGCGGTTTATGCGCCCAATGACCCGGAGAAGTGTGTTTCGTTTTTTTCGGCGGTTGGGGCCCTTCCTGGTATTGTTCAACTCGACTCGTCTTAGTGGTGGACTGGAATGCCGTCCTGGACTCCAAGTGGGATAGAAGGCGGGGAGCTAGCGGGAAGGCGTGTGATTGCAGCTTGGTTGATCTGATCGATGAATTTGGTCTCATTGATAGATACCGGGTCGATCACCCGGGTGGGAAGATGTAGACGTGGGCGAATAGTTGGCCTTCTACTCAGGTGGTTAGCTACCTGGATAGAATGTTAGTGAGAGAAGCCGACATAGATCTTTTAGACTGTCCCACGTTCCACTGGTTAGGCTACTCGGACCACAAACTTGTTTGTGCCCGGGTAATCATTGAGAATAAGTGGTGGGAGAGTCTTAAGGATAGGATTAGGTCTTTCACTACCGAATATAACCAACGGCTCAAAATAGATAAGGCTAAGAAGGTGAAGATGCTTTAAGCTAGTTTCGTCCGGGCGGAGGCTGGGGGGATCTCCTAGAGATAGCCTTAGCTGAAGAGGAACTGGAAAATTCGACTAGCGAGCGACTACATGGGTCAGGTAATTAGACATAAATTAAGCAAGATATCTTCCGAAGCTATGAACATGGGCACAGAACTGCACAAAGAAGAGATTCGTTGAGGCGGCGATCGGTACATTCGAGAGGTACGTGACCAACGACATGTCTTTTGTTATGATCCAGGTTAAGATTTCCAACCTCTCCCAGTTTTTTGATTCCCGTTGTTTTTATCTCGACTGGGTCAGAATTCTTATTTCCCAAGCCGTATTTTCGCCTACCTCTTTCCCTTAGCAAGAGAGCCTCTTGATATTATCATAAAGACAGGATACAGCGGCCTCTTTATTTTTGTGGATTGAACGGGTCCAACTAACATCAATTTATTTATTTTGTATATTAAGTTGAAATTTTGGTGGGTGGTTTGTTTCATGTACCCCCACCATTTCATTACATTTCATGTGTAATTTTTATCTATTTTTGTAGATGTATTGTATATATTGTACAGAAAGATAATTTTAAAAGTTCATGTGGGGAGTATCCCTTTTTTTAGTTTCCCTGAATGTGTGAGGTATTATGGTGTATGGTGGATTAACTGGTGATGAATGAGTTCTTATGGTGACTGGAATACTGTAAAGAGTGATTGGGTCGTGAGTTGGATTAGCTAAGTGTAGGATAGTTATTGATGACCAGCCTCATTTTTTGCCCACCTCCCAAAGGCCTTGGGCCACAATTGTAATATTTTTCCAATAAATATTGTTAGTTTTAATTTGCCACACGAATCCTTGTCGTTAGTCTCGGCGGCCTTCGAACTTACCACCAGCTACAAGGCAAAGACCGTCTACCTAGAATTTATCGTTCTAGCTGATCACCATTCAACACACACCACGAACAACTGTAGCTTGGTCAATCTACGACTCATACAAGTAATATTTCTAATGTTGATAATTTCTGTCAGCTTCTGTCTAACATTACTTCCAACGACTTCACGATGAAAGGTACACAACTCTGTACTCATAATTCTTAAACACACACACCCATTTCTTTCATTAACAGTTTAACTAAATTGTCGCTATCCAGGACATTTAATTTTCATTCACGAACTGTTATACTGTCTGCCAAACTTTAACTATTGGCTTTTCGTCAACTCTCTCACAATCTCTATCTACATCATAACTTACAACCCTTTCACTTTATTACAAATCTGTATATTTGTTTCTAAATGTTATGTGATTATTTGCTTTATTCAACAAATCTGTTTTTTGCAATTATTTCTCGAGAACTCCTATGCCATTGTTTCTTGAATTTTTTATTGTTTGTGGAATTCTGAACACATACACGCTTTCATATTAAAACCCTTTATGATAACTCATCCTTGAAAATATTCGCCGTTCCACAACAGGTCTTTTTATATTTATGGGTAAGGGATTAAAAGCGTCAAGATAACAAATAAGGACACATAGCAAAGTACATGTGTGAACGATACAAAAAATTTATTGGAACTATCTTACCTGATTAAGGTGGTAGAAGGTCGCAGACGTGGTGATAGGAGTGTAGGGGTCTTTTACCTCCACTTATTTATGTTAAAGATACTTCATGAAATGAATAACAACGCCAATTGGTAACCAACAATAAACATGTATTGATAAAAATACAACAGTGAAAACAAAGCATGCAATTAGAGACTGTGTACAAAATGTGAATGAAGGAGGAAAAGTTGTCTCCCATTGACTGTCGAAAGTCAACTGATTAAATGTGCGTTGTGGTACAGTGGATATCGGCTCGGAACGAGAAACCGGGGAGCCGAGTTCGAATTCCAGTTGAATCCATTGTATTCACTTACGCGCAAATACCATTAGGAAAGGTATTAATCCGTCTCTTCCTTCCAGTTATGGGTTAAATAGCAGGACAGACTGGGTTCTATAGCTTTGGTCGGCAACCAGTCTACTGCAGAAAGCAATGGCAACCTACGGTGGGATAATCTTCTGCCCAGTCAGTCATGTCTCTTTCCAGACATTATCGCCCAAGCGTGTATCACGTATGGCACTTAACTGACTGAGTGAGATAAATGTTTTTTGAACGATTGCTCGAAACAAAGTTTGTTTGAGAAGAATGATTAACACAGAGGTACCGTTGCTGTGAAGTGTTGTTTGGAAATAAGTTTTGATTCAACAATGCTTAAATGACGTGCTTAGCGAAGTGTCTAAAGTGAAAGAGTGCAAGTTTGTACTACGAAATATTGTGTCTGTGTGTGCGTTAAAGTGTTGAGCAATATCTGGTATCAAACTGGCGTGGATTCGAACGACAGCTGAAATCTTAATAACGAGCTGTGGAAAGTAGTTCTATATAAAGAAAAAGGGTAAGCTCCAGCGAGCATCTTACATTAAAAATATCTGATTGGTTAAAAATATCTGATTGGTTAAAAAAAAATAACCAATTGTAACACGCGTATTAAACAGACTAGGTAGATTTGTTAAGAGCTTAAGGTTTTCAAAGACAACTGCGATTGTTAAATTGTCTTATAGTAAAGTAGTAGTGATTTAGTGGCTAATCACAGTCGAATAAAATGACATGTAGAAAAGCTTGTATGCATGTGTGTGTGAAACATAGCGACTACGATAGGAATATAGTTTGTATGCACTCACCGATAATGCAACATTCTCCCTTTTTTGAAATAAAGAAAAAAAAATATGCATGTTTTCTTTAAGTGACGTTTATTAAGTTTTCTTTTCTTTCTTTCTTTTTTTTTTTTTTTTTTTGTATTTTGCAATTAAGTCCTTGATCAGTCTGGAATCGATATGATTAGGTTGTTTACGTTTCTTCAGAACTGTACATTTTCTTTTCCAGTGTTCTTGAAATTTTATACAAAATTTGTCGTTTCGTTTCAAAAGTGGCAGTTCCTTTTTTTATTGCCACTAGTATTTTCTGGTTGTTTTCCTAAGTAACGGTTATGCGAACCTACTTATGCACGAACATATGCATACAAACACAAAATCACATGTACAGTGCCAAACGATCATTAGCTAATAAATCACTAATACATTTTCTACAGCCAATTGAAAAATCACAGTAATGCGACAATTTTGGAATCGTTTTATTTTTAAGTAGTCAAATGTGTGTACTTTTGGGAGAAGTGGGCCACAGAAGCTTCCTTAAGTCTCCCCAAAGCTCGATCGATGATTGGTTGATGCCAACCGATCAGATCGTTTGCACGTAAAGAATAATTTTTCCCGCGCAACGATCTGGGGCCTATAGTCGCTTATATAAGCCAAGATTTTTCTCATCTCAGTTAGTGAGACTTCAACTGTTAAACGAATCTACAACAGTTGGAACTCCAGTTCTAACCACGCGCCAACTTTCTCTCTCTCTCTCTCTCTCTCTCTCTCTCTCTCACACACACACACACACACACACATGCTGATGATACTTTTACACCTTCACTAAAAACTTCTGTCGACATCACAATACTTTTCAACAGTAATATTATAAGAACAGTCATATCATGAATCACTCATGAGCATTTATTCAGTGAACTTTAAATCAAATAATTATCTCTAACTGAACTCTTAAATTGCAGTCAAAGGGAGACAACTCTTGATTAATTCAATCTTACTTAAATGCATGTTTTCTTTCACATCGTTGTTTGATATTGTACATCTTGTTAATATACATGTATTTTATGTGCGACAATGTCTTTTGGTTATTCTTCTTGCGTGAATCCTGTTTTCTTATCAAAGTTAAATTAATGTGGTGAAATCCGCCACACAGTTATGTTTTAGGAAGATTGGTTCGTATAACCCTTTTCATCATGCCGGAGAGGGTAATCTGTTGTAGAGGAACGTTTTGGTCAACATTTAACACGGACAGAATTATGTTCGACATACATTCTTTAAACAAAATATTTTATAGTAATAATTGACGAAAGACATTGTTTAAACAACAATAAAAATCTATATTAACGAATATACATTTGTTTATAAAAGAATAAACCAACTGTGCACCAATGTAGGCAAAGTTTGAACGAAAATATTGCATAAGAACTCATGTGTGAGTTAAGAAGAATGTCCATAGAACAAAATATTTAGTTGTTTCTCTTTAGTCGTTAAGTTCACAGAAAGCAAGTTTGTGTATTTTAAAGTTATTATTTCTTGTCGACAGTTTACTTGTAGCTGTTTTAGATTTAAAGTTGAGTGTTATGGAAGAATGAGAGTTTGCTGGCAGATGTGAAGAAAGTTATTGAGATAAATATTATGTGTGCGTTGTATATGACACAAATTCTCTATCATCCAACAATTAAATGAAACGCAGAAAGTAAAATTGCACACCATCAAAAATGGATCAGAATGACTGAAAACATATAAAAAAAAAAAAATCAGACCAAGGCAAAAAATTCAAGTGTGAAATTTAATTTTGACAAATAAGAAAAGGATTGACCCCATACTGAAAGAAAAAGACGAAGCCGGATTTCGCGATCAGATGTTAAATTAATTTTCTAACCAATGAAAGGAAGCGATTTTCAAAACTGAGATAAACAATAACAATCCAGTGTGAAAAGGTGAATCGGTATAAAGGAAGAGGAAAGTGTGGAGTAGTTTTCGCACTGAAAGTTGTAATTGTGCTATGTCGGTTGCTAATCGACTTAACGCACCCTAAATGTTAGGAACTTGGTAATCTTCCACTGAAACTGACTCCTTAGTATCCGGCTAACTGCCGACTAATATCAACTGCCTAGTAGTTCTACTGAACTCCAATAGAACTCTAAAGAACTCTCTAGAACTTCTAAGAACTCCTATGAACTTCCCAAGAACTTCTCAATATTTATGTATGAAAAATACATTTGTGGCCGATTTGGGAGGTGGAGAAAAACTCAGGTTGGTCTTCAGTACATATCCTATACCTAGCTAATCCGACTCACAACCCAAACATACTTCACAATTTTCTCATCCACCACAAGAACCTGTCCATCAACATTCAATCCTTCATACACCAAAATACCTCAAACATACCAGGGACCTAAAAAAAAAAAAAAAAGAAAAAAGACTTCTCGAGTTAACTTCTTGTTAACTCTTATTAATATAGGATGGAAAGTCCATTATCTAAGGAACAGGTGTGTTTCATCATAACAGAAAGAAAGTGGAATCGGTCAGTCAGATGGGAGCGCAGAAACGACACGCTAAAATGTAACAAAAGAAACTTCAAGCATGATCCGGATATATAAACGCCCCATCACACATTCGTTCTCCATCTTCACTCGTGTCAATTTCCTTTACTTCTTCTTCTCCATCCTCAACATTCTTGCAGTCAACAAAGTAGGCAATGACAACAGCAGCAACAACTTCAACTGACTCCTAATTAATAACTCCGATAAGTATAATCTTCTTTATAGCTTCACCTTCCTTTTCACTTTCTTGCCGCTTATTAAAAAAAGGGGGGGAAAGGAACACAGACCTTATGAGTAACATGTTAATCTTTCTACATATACACATTTTACAACTTACAACTATAATCTCTGGATTCATTACTACTATTTCTCTGGAAAATTTAACTACGTACACTTTCTCTTTGAACATTTAACTCTTACAAATTATTTAACTACGTACATTTTCTGTTTGAACATTTTCTTACGAATTTATTATTCTGTTTAGTTAATAAAATTTTACTTTTACATAGAAAACGAAATATTTTATTCTTCCACGTTCCAACATCTAACCTTCAACCTTCTGATATTTTAAATTGTGGGGACTTCGGTTGTGTTTGGCACAAGGCCAATTTGATAAACATAACCGAGGCCTCTACAGTTGAAAGAGTTATTAGCATTGGCAGTTTCACAGGTATAAGTAAGTAGTAAATGAGTGAGTAAATGCTTAAACTTAGACTGGCGTGGACTCATGTGGCAAATTAAGACTCACAATATTTATTATTGTCATAAATACAACAAATGTGCCACATGGCCGACAAGGGAGTGGGTTAAGATTGCTCAACACTGTCTATCCTATACCTAGATAATCTCATTCGCGACTGAAACACTCATTACAATTTATTCATTCACCAAAAGAACTGATCCATCACCTCACAATCTTCCATATACCAAAATACCACATAATTGCAGGGAGAACCTAAAAAGGAGGAACAAAACCTATGAGATAAAAATTTTATTTACATACACTATATTACAAAAATATATTTTAAAATTTAATGATACGAAAATAAAGAGAGAGGGATGAAAAGCCCAAAGCAAACTAAAATATAACAAAATATTCAAACTAAAAGTAAACAAATGTTAGTAAGATCTGGCCACTCCACAACAATTCAGAGTGGCTACTGTATTTCGCCAAAAAGCGAAATCAAGTAGCACAATCGCTAAAGGAAAGGGAAAGGATAAAATAAATAATAGAATGGAAAAATCAAAGACTGACCCAGTCAAGACGAAAAAGTGCGGCAAAAAACAAACTGGGGAGATTGGGAATCTCGACGTGGATCATGACAAAAGAGAAGGCCGGGAACAGACTAAAAACAACAATTAGCCTGCACAAATGTTTTTGATCAAAAATTGCACTTAAATTAGAATGTTTGCTTTGAGCCAGTCACATGACTAAGACCTGTATAAATTCTGTGGTGCGAGACGAAGCTCTCAGTGAATTCCAAATCTTGAAGGAGTCGGCACTTTGAACCTTTTCATACTATTCGAACCTCCAAAAAACAAGATACCGAAAGGCAAATAACATCAACACCGGTGACACCGGCAACACCGCCAGTGTCAAAAACACAAGTTCCTGATGGAAAAAAGGCCGGATCTACTGAGTGGATGGAAGTGGTGAGGAAGGGAAAGTAGGTTTCTTCCCCTCCTCCACAAACTGAGAAGCCTCCGTCGCCAGTCAAAGAAAAGAACAAACAACAGAAGCAGCAACAACCAAAGCAGCAGAAGCAGCAACAAGAAATACAGCAGCTGCATGAACAACAAGAAAAACATCAAGATGAAACCAAGATGGAGTGTGGAGAAATGCTTCCCCCTCGTTCATCATCTTTGAAGAGAGCCAGAGAAGAGGAGGAGGTGGGTGTCCCTAAAAAGGGTAAAAAAGAAGAACGTGGCAGGGCAGAACGGGTCATGGTTGCCGTCAGGGCCCAATCCGCCCCTACATCTCCAAATAGAACTGTTTGTGTCGAGGAGAGGAGTCAGTCTGCATCCCCAGTAAGGCATAAACCTTCTCCTTCCCCCACACCTCCCACACCCTCCACCCAATCAGAAACTTCCTCCCCTACAGTTGATAATCCCTCCCCGAATCCATCCCCGAACCCAGATAAATCCTCCCCAAAAAGGGAAAAACAAAGAAAAAATAATTACGCAAATAAAGATGTCTGCAAAATTGACAGACAGGCCTTGGAGAGGGACCTTTCTTCTTAGAAGAAGGCCCTCCTAAGGCCTCTTTTCAAACTAAAAAATATAGATGGAAAGCCCATCGAGGACCCTGCCAATTTCCCAGGAGCCCCCGGGGTACTTACGTTAATACAAAATACCGGGGGTAGCAGAACAAAAGCCTGGGAATTTGTGCAGGGGGCCGTTGAGGCTTTCCCAAATATAAAAATGGCCCAAACGGGCACAAAATATCTTCAGAGGCTGTCGCATTTCTGTGCCGGGAGGGTCCCCGTCATCCTCCACCCATCATTATACAGGGCTGTAAAGCTAACGTTTCCCACGGACGTTGGCGGCATTGTCCAAGACGGACGAATTACGTCCGATATTGGTACAGGAAACCTTGGACAATCCGTCGGGGTCCCTACTCCCATTGATTTTCGCTCCGTATGTGACCAGAAGTAATTTTCTGCTTTCTCTTTTCAGGTCTAAATAGATGTCAATTAAGTTAGCCAGTATGAACGTGAAGGGCCTTAGGGATCGGAGTAAGGCTGCCCGCCTGCTTCGGGACCTCTTGTCCTTCGGCGTGGATGTCGCCGCGATCCAAGAGACTCACTTTGTTTGCAAGGTCGATGCTTGTGTGCTGTCTAACGACTTTGTCGTCTATTCAGCATATGGGAACCGGCTGGCAAGAGGAGTTTCTTTGCTGGTCAAGCGTACCCTGGACGCGAAGGTGGATCTTGTCCATGTCGGTGCCGAGGGCCGGCTGATCGTGGCCGATATTGCAGTGAAAAGCAATGCGTTTCGTCTGGTTGCGGTTTATGCGCCCAACGACCAGGAGGAGCGCGTCTCGTTTTTTCGGCGGTTGGAGCCCTTCCTGGTGGATTCCAAGCGACTCGTCTTAGTGGGGGACTGGAATGCCATCCTGGACCCCAAGTTGGATAGAGGGTGGGGAGCTAGAGGGAAGGCACGTGATCGTAGCTTGGTTGATCTCATCGAGGACTTCGGTCTAGTCGATAGATACCGGGCCGATCACAAGGGCGGGAGAATGTGGACGTGGACTAATAGTTGGCCTTCTACCAAGGTGGCTAGCTACCTTGATAGAATGTTAGTTCGTGAAGCCGAGCTAGATTTCTTAGATTGTCCCACGTTCCACTGGCTAGGTTACTCGGACCACAAACTCGTTTGTGCCCGGGTAAATTTAGAAAATAGGGTTAGAATGGCTGGTTACTGGAAGTTCAACGTGTCCTTACTGGACAGGCGGGACTTCCGGCGCCAGCTAATTAACTTAGTGCAGCGGGCGTTAACTGGGGGAGTCATCGGGAATAAGTGGTGGGAGAACCTTAAGGATAGTATTAGGTCTTTCACCACTCAGTTCAGCATTCGGCTCAAACTAAATAAGGCTGACAAGGTGAAGACACTTAGAGCTAATTACTCCCGGGCGGTGGCTGGTGGGGATCCCCTAGAGATAGCCATAGCTAAGGAGGCCGTGGAACCGGTCGAATAGCGATCGTTACATGGGCCAGGTAGTTAGACATAAGTTAAGCAAGATGTCTTCCGAAGCTGTGAACATGGGCGCAGAACTGCGCAAGGAAGAAATTCGCCGCGGGGGCGACCGGTACATTCGAGAGGTTCGCAACCCGGAGGGACACACTCTGCGGTCGACTGACGACATGTGCGAGGCGTTTCGGCGGCATTTCGAGATCCTGTTTACCAAGGAGCCTGGTCTCCGTGATGAGGACTTTCGCAGCTATTTGGCTGACTTCCCCCGGCTTTTGCCGGCTGATGCAGCTAGCTGCGAGGGAGAGATTACGGAGGGCGAAGTCTACACGGCGCTGAAGAAGGTCGGCAGTGGCAAATCGCCGGGTCTCGATGGTTTGCCCTATGAATTGTACTTGAGGCTGTCGCACATCTTTGTCCCGATTTTGACTGTCGTGTTCAACAACTGGTTCCGGCAGGGGTCCATCCCCAACCGGTTCACCAGGGGTGTGATCACGCTGTTGAGAAAGGGCAAGGATGTGGGGAGGGAGCTAGAGGGTTACCGGCCCATAACTCTGCTAAACACAGAGTTAAAGATTTTGGCCAAGATCTTGCAAAATCGTTTGCAATTAGTTGCCGAGTCTCTGTTGGGACCTGAGCAGACTTGTGCTGTGAAGGGCCGAACAATTCAGAGCAACCTGCATCTGATACGCACGATCATAGAGGGGATAAAAGACGACGACGAAGCCGCGCTGATCCATTTAGATCAGTCCAAGGCATTTGATAGGGTTGACCATCGGTACCTGGCGGCTGTCCTGCAGGCAGCTGGATTCGAAACCAACTTCCGCCGCTGGATTAGCCTCCTGTATCAATCCCCAACGGCTGTGGTACAGGTGAACGGAAAGTTGTCGGGCGTTCTGGCGCTGTCTAGGTCGGTCCGACAGGGTTGTCCACTGTCGCCCCTACTTTATGCTTTGGCGTTGGAGCCCCTCCTTCGCCGGCTAAGGGACAGGGCGTGCAGTCCGGCCCTACGTGGAATCGCTGTCCCTGGTGGTGCTCGAGCCAGGGTTTCCGCGTACGCCGATGACGTCACTACTTTCGTGTCCTCCCGCAGGGACATCGAGGTGGTACAGAAGGCGCTTGAACGGTACGAACAGGTGACAGGGGCCAAGATTAACCGCAACAAGTCGTCCGGCTTGCGGTTAGGCGCCTGGAAGGGTCTGACCCTCCCGGGGCCCTTCGACTGGACGGACGGCCCGGTCTGCATTCTTGGAGTGTGGTTCGGGCCCGACCTACAGTTGGAGAAAAATTGGTCTGAAGTACTGGCAAAGGTAGGCGCGTCGGCCAAGATTTGGCGCCGAAGGAATTTGTCCTTAAAGGGTGTGGCTGAGGCGTGTGCTACATACGTCTTTCCCATTATCCTTTACCAGTTGTCAGTACTTCCACTTTGTAAACGGCATAGGAAGGCGATCGAGCGTTTGCTATTCTCCATTTTATGGAGAGGACGCAAACACTATGTCGACAAATGTGTCTGTTACCAACGTCCGTGTCATGGGGGCCTGGGAATGCCATACCTGATGGGCCATAAGGTTGCGTCAAGGTTGGTTTTTCTCAGGCGAGCGATTTCCGAAGACTCATTGCTTAGGGGGATAGTGAGGGACATGTTCCCTAGACTTACTATCACTCCCCCCATCTTGAGGCGGTGCCGTAAGCCTCGAGAGCGATCGAGTTTTCTCCTCGAATGTCTGGCGGTCCTGCGGGCCATTCCACGGTCCAGTGACCTTTCACGGCCTAGGAGAGTCTTCTATCGTGGGTTAGTGGAGGGCGTCGCAAAGGATTCATTACGCGATGTGCTGCGCTTGTCGGAGGACGAATTTCGCTCGTTCTGGTCTTGGGCGCCGGGGAGTGATTATCTCAACAACTCTGAGTTTTCGCTCACCTGGCGATTAGCTCGGAATCGCTTGCCTCTCAATGACAAGGCTTTCATATGGGGCCTGGCGGATTTGCCAGATTGTGAACGCTGCAACCTTGGCTTGGAAGAAACGGCTTCGCACGCCTTCTACCATTGTTCGCGGGTTCGCCCTCTATGGGACCGGGTCGGCGAGTTGACTGCTCGTATCGCGCCGCGAGAGCTTGTGCTCATTGATCGTGCATTCGCCTGTGATAATGTGTCGCCCCCGTTCTCTGGGATGAAGCGTATGGTGTTTCTGTCGCTGCTAGCCACGGCTCGAATGGTGATTTGGACGACGCGAATGGAGGAGGTCTTGCGAGGTCAGCGTCTTTCACATCAGGATCTGAACTGTTATTTTGAGCATCAGCTCAAAATAAAGATTAGAACTGATTGGAAACCTTTGACTTCGACAGACTTCAGCAAAAGGTGGGTAAATGTGGCGAGCCTGGTTCGGTTGAACGGGGCTAATCTTGATTTTCTCTTTTAGATCTGCTGGTTACATCGGGGTGGATTCCTCTGGAACCCTCCCCTGGTTAAGCTAGTTCTCTCTTGTGTACCTAGTTAAAGTGAATGAATGTGTTCCTAGCCTGTACCCATGTTATGATCCATGTCGAGATTCCCAACCTCCCCAGTTTGTTTTGGTCTCCTTTTATCTCGGCTGGTTCAGCCTTTTATTGTCCCATTCCGCTAATTTTTTACCCCCTCCCCACTCCCTTAGCGAGTGTGCTTCTTGATTTCGCCGTTGGGCGGAATACAGCGGCCACTCTTTTTTTTCTGGGATGGTCGGTTCTTACTAACATTGAGTATTATTTTAGTTTAAAAATTTGTTGTATTTTTTGTTTATTTTTGGGTTCATCCCCCTCCCATCATTTCATTTTTCATTAAATATTTTACATTATATTGTACATATGATTGTATATATTATATTGTATATAAAGACATTTTTATTGTCATGGGTTAATTTCCCCAGTTTTTAGGTGCCCCTTGTAAGTTTCTGGCATTGTGGTGTACGAAGGATTGGGCGTAGATGGATGGGTTCTTTTGGTGACTGTGCAAATTGTAACGAGTGAATGGGTCGTGATAGTGTTTAGCTAGGTATAGGATAGTTAAGCGAGAACCAACCTTTCCCCCTCCCCTTTTAGGCCTTGTGCCATAATTTTGTATTTTATACAAAATAAATACAGTGTGCTTCTTGATTTCGCCGTTTGGCGGAATACAGCGGCCACTCTGTTTTCTGGGATGGACGGTTCTTACTAACATTGATTATTATTTTAGTTCAAAAATTTGTTCTATTTTTAGTTTATTTTTGCGTTCATCCCCCTCCCATCATTTCATTTTTCATTAAATATTGTATATATTATATTGTATATAAATACATTTTTATTGTCATGGGTTAATTTCCCCACTTTTTAGGTGTCCCTTGTAAGTTTCTGGCATTGTGGTGTACGAAGGATTGGGAGTAGATGGATGGGTTCTTTTGGTGACTGTGCAAATTGTAACGAGTGAATGGGTCGTGATAGTGTTTAGCTAGGTATAGGATAGTTAAGCGAGAACCAACCTCTCCCCCTTCCCTTTTAGGCCTTGTGCCATAATTTTGTAATTTTTACAAAATAAATAGTGTGAACCTTCAAATGCCAATAGAATCCATACTGGTCACGCTAACCAACTTCGACTAGCCGCACTTTACTTTCGCGCGCTTCTTCCTCCAGTGCTTGAGGATTCTTGGTTCACTCATTCTTAATTCACATATTGAAAACTTTTTTTCTTCAGTCAAGAGACTTTACTTAATCTTGCCAAAAACACTGACTATTTTCATAGTTTCCTGTAATTTATTGTAAATTACATTCAACACAAACACTCACACTGTAACGTAACCCGATATCTTTGAATGAATACTTTGAATGAATAAAGTATTATTCAAATCATCTGTTCATTATAATACAAGTTACAGATTAAAAAAATTGCATTTATTTGAATATCTCGGCAAAATTCCTATTTTCTTCTGCTATCAACTCTTTGTAAAACCTTACGAACATTTACATTTCACTTTGGTTGGATCTTTTTGAAGACTCTAACGAACTGAACTTTCGTTATCACACGATTACATTTGAACATTCCATTCTTGCCTATAAAAATAATCTTAACCTTTTTCGTCAATTCGACACCACTAGTCGACATCATATGTGAATTCAATTAATTTCAACAGTTGTTATTTATTCATATATAAATTTATCTTTGTTTGCTTAACAAATTGTTTTGGCTTTATTTCTACTTTACTACTTATTTCTTCGCCAAATTCACAACATTTAATAAAATAATCACAAAAGATGACAAAGGCAAGCTTTGTCGTCTTTTGTGATTATTTTATTAAATGTTGTGAATTTGGCGAAAAAATACAGCACAGCCTTGATAACATCACTCATACATCATTATCATCATCGTTATTAAATTTATCCCGTCAACCAAGTTCCCAACAAGTAGGTCGTTGCCTGAACGTCGTTAGCGTCTGGCAAGAACGACGCAGGCCGGAACGCCGTCGTCAATTTGTCATGAAAAGGACAGAAGTGGATGCCGTTGCAGCTGGTCGCGTCGCTCGGCCTTTTGGCTGGGAGGAAAATGACCAGATAAGGCCAGTTTGGTGCCCGGTTAGGATAGGTAATCTTTGACCAACTGCCTGGGCGTACGCGCTCAGATTCCCCACGTTAAAAACCGATAGTGTGTTACATCTCTCTTCGGTGGGGGAGAAGGGTAAATATCTCAACCCTGATGAATATGATCCATCTTCTTTTCCTTGGCGGAGATGGCTGAGTTTTATCCAAAAAGTGGTTGTCAACATTGCTGGGCCTATTAAACTTAGGCATAGTTAATTAATTCTCCAACCACTTCTGTGCACACACTCACATCCCAAACTAAATAGGTGTCTAGAGTGTAGAGATTGTGTTTCCAAACATTATTATTCGTCAGGAGGGCTTGTGGCTTACAGTGTAAGTTTTTTAGCTTTTGAGTAGTTTTAAACTAGGTACAAACAAGGCCGAAAGTATGGAACATATACGAAGTTAGGCTTCAATAAACAATAAAGCATCAGAAGGAATTTATTATTTGAGGTAAAGTGCAAAGTAAAATTCTGTAAACATTTTAATTTCGTCTTTTAAATGCAAGTATAACAAAAAAAACATTTTAAGAAGAAACTTGACATTTTGTGATTCACTATTACAAAATGACGCTAACATTCTAAGAGATAATTTGATTTTAGATTACATTGTAATCAATTACAATGTAAGCAATTACAATGTAAGCAATTACAATCCAAGTCTTCGGCTTTCTCTTTTCCAATCTTCTCACTTTGGTTTCTTTTTTTTTCTTTTTCTTTTTTCAATTGGAGTAGCTAGATCTATCTATCGCCCGGTTCACACTCCACCCACGTCTATTGAACAGGTTAAGAGGCTCATCCCTTGTTCCCTGTTGTGAGAAATTATTCACACATAGCTCTGAGCTCAAGCAGTGGTTTGGAAATCAACAAACATAAGACATACCTGGGTTTGAACAACTAGTTTATTAGTCTTGCAAAATAAGTTGATTTTGCAGCTACTGCTTAGCTTGGTATAGTCTCTTTTCGAGGCGGTAGTTAGCTTCCTTCCGAAGACTTGAGGGGGGGTCGGCCACGTCTTGGAAGGGGGTGAAGTTTACGTATGGAGCTGCAAATTCCGCGACGATCAGGAATTAATCTTCTGAGGTCTGATTCCTACAGCAGTTTCCATTCGGTCGAAGGGGGGGTCGATGTACTCGCCATGATGAATTCTTTGAGAAGTTTTCTCGAACAAGTAAGGCAATTGCCCAAAAAGGATACCACAAAAAGTACGATGGATTTGGAGAAAGTCTCTCTGAATAAAATGATAAAGCATTAGCCTAATGAAAATACCTTGATTGGTATAACTGTCTCGGGAAATAGAGACATGAGGGCGCCCACTGTAGGCCCCGCGGCAACGTAAAAGATAGGAGCGGTGCTAAAATGCGACCGTGCTCTGTCGGAGGCGGCTAACCAAAGAGGCCGGAAAAGTTCCCTTCCGTTCTAAGCCCGCCAAAATTTCAAAGCGAGGTCGGCTTAACTCAGCCAATCAGCAGGAATGTTTTAAAACAATGTGGTGGATTCATCATCCAATGAAGAGACCCGTTACATTTGTATAATTTCCAACACTGTTTAGGATGTGGTTTCTGGCTTTCTCTTTTCACTATTACGTAGCCTCCTGCGCATCAGTGGCGTTACCGCCTTGCTCGGGGTGATAGGATTAAAAAAAAAAAATTCAACTGAAGTTAAAGACTAACACATTTCATTTAGTGTGAAATTTAAGACACTCCTCAAAGGAAGAGAAATAAAAAATTTGGGGCCGTCGGCGTAAAACTAAGTTCTTATGTTCATATACCAAGCTATGATGAACTGTGATATGAATTTTACAAATGCTAAATGATCGTCTTTTAGACAGCTGCAGCTGGGTTTACAAGAGATTTTTCACGCAATAATTTATTTTGCAAGTTAAAAAATTTAAAAATGATCTATCTTTTCCTAATTTTTTTTTTAAGACAGCAGAAAATAATCTTAGCAAACTTATGAAAATAAAAAGTATTAAACTATGGACGAGTTTTATTTTTCTTTCTTTTCAAAACAAGTGATAAGCTGAATAAGTAATGGAAACTGGAAGTTAAAAAGGAATATAGCATTTCAATTCCTACTGTTTTTTTTTTTTCGGCATTGTGTCATATTTTCTTTTTTTTTAATAAATAAGTTAAAAACATTCTAACGACTTAAGACAAAAGATATCAATAAGGGAAAATTTGACAGAATATTATCTGAACTAATTAAAACAAAAGATATTGATTAAACTTAAAAGCAAAACGGTACAAACAAGATAAGTAGGATCCGCGGGATTTTACGAGATTTCTAAAGATGGCGTCGGATACATTAGTTTTTATTCTAGCTCTTATGGATGATGCAGCTCTTTTGGCGTTAACAGTTTATTTTGTATCCTTTTCCTGAAATCAGTTTGTTGTCCGATGTACTTCCAGGTCTGTTTTATGATTTTTTTAATTGAAAATCAAATGTTCTTTCATGATACTTAATGATTCTAAAATGAACAGTTTTGTTATGGATGGTGACTGCATTTTTTTATGTTTCTTTGCTTTTTATTTCAGTTTCCTAGGCTAAAATTTTATTGAAAATTTACTTTAGACTATTATTAAAAATGGAATATTGTTTGTTTCATGATTTCAACTTAGGATAACACTTTCAGTAAAATAGTTTTAAAAAATTGTATTTTTAAAATACAATAATTTTGGTTTATTTTTTTAAGCAATCTGATTTTTTTAAAGCTAAAAATTTATTAACAATTTTAGCTATTAATATTTTTGTAGCTTAATTTGAAAATGACGGAAATACTAAGTTTAATATTTAATTTCTGTTCTTGTCTACAATTGTTATGCGTGTATTTGGGTTGAGCCCGTTTCTGATAACACTTTTTAGAGTTTTTTTATTTATTTTTTTTTTTATAGAGACTAGGAAGATAAAAAATTGTGGGCTTTTTAGTTAGTCATCGTCGCCCACTTACTGAAGGTACATGCTACCTAAGATTTAAAGAAGAATATTTTCTTAAGAATAAGATTGATGATAAAACTACTCAGTACTAATACTGGATAAAACAAAAATTAGTTAAAAGTGTATAGTTTTCTTCGTTTTTTGTTTTTTTTTAATTTTCATTTTTTTTTTCTGCATGCTTTCAGAATTTTGTTTTCCAAAGTAAAGATCGTATTTTTTTTTTTCATCCTAAATTTAATTATCACCATGCTCTACCAATCATAATTTCAGAATATGTACGTACAATTTCGTTTTGTAAACAAAAACAGCACTCAATCTCTGAGAAAACAAATAACAGTAACACTGCATTTTTATCTTAAAACAAATGAAAAAAGTACAATGTTATTGTTAATTATGCAACAAAAACATATGCAGATTTGAACTGTTTTTCAGAATTTATTTCGTTTGTATGGCTTTTTTTTACTTTTGGAAGACATGATGGTGCCTATTCTTTTTTAATTTTATTGTTTGTTTCTATATGTTAAAAAATGCATTAATAAAAAATAAAGATGCAAAAAGATTCACTCGTAGTTTTCATAGGTTGATTGTTGATGAGCAATATTTTCGATAAGTAGAAATTTTTGACTAATTTATTTACAAGGAAAAGCAATACTCGGTCACTTCCAGGATTACACATGAAAACTCCTTAACGCCAATGAAAAAATTAAAATATGACAAAACTGGTGTATTTTCATCACAATGATTCTAAAAATGTCGGAGTGATGTAATAAGATTTTTTTTAAATTACAGAAAAATACTTCGAAACTTATTTTTGCAATAAATACCTTTTTAAATTTGAATAGATTTTTTTGGTTCTAGTCATTAAAAAATTCTAAATCATTTTTTTTTCTAAAGTATTATTTGTGATAAAAATTCAAATATGAAAAAAATTCTATGCATTGTTCAATGTTATTATTGTTCACATAAAAAAATTTATCATTTACTGATCAAATTTAAACTCCACTAAATAATTAAAAAAAAATAAATGCCTTTTTAACTTAAATTTCGGTTTTAAAGATAATTGCCTAAACTGCAGAAAGTAATGGTAAGTGGTAACCTACTGCGAGGTAATCTTCTGCCTAGTCAGTCATCATGTCTCTTTCGAGAAAAAACAATATTTATCCAAGGTATATGTTTCGAATTCGAAGTCTTTTATAAACTTAATTAACTGGGTTTTGTAAAAATAGTTTTTACTTTTTACGTCAAACTTAATGAAAATAACGGAACGCACTGTAGCCTGTTTTGTCGAAATTAAAAAATGTATAATTACACCCCTGACTTAAAAAGCGCGCAAAAATGAAACTAAAAGAAATACAGAACACCAACAATGCAATACCCAATATTGGTAATGTAATTTAATTGAGATCAAGTCAGTACAAATAGTCGTTAAATTCAAAGTTTACTTTTCTTGCACTGGTTGCCACCCAAGGTTATAGAACACAGTCTGTTCTATTTACAATTAAAAAAAAAAAAAGGTTACGGGTGTTGAGTTAACTAAGTTTTAACTTAGTTAAAGTCCAATAAAAAAATGTCTTAGAAAAAAAAACAACAACAAAACATACTTAAAATTAAGCATAAATACGAAATCATGACTTACTAAAATTTCCAAAAATCTAACCAACATGATCGCACGTGCTTCAGTGGCCGTTGACAAAAGAAGGAAGGGATATCTGTATTAAAAGCAAAACCTCTTGGAGAATTTTTAAATCCTCAATTTCTTGTTGTAAAACAGGAGTTCCAGTTACTGAAAATCTGCTCTGAATTGTAAAATAAATTAAATAAAACTGACATTTAATTAAAAGCTTTTAATGTTCTATCACTATGATATATTATGGACACTCTTGTCTTAAGAAAAACATTTTTCCATTTAATATTGAGCTTACAAGTATTGTTATCATTTCTAAGTATTTTTAATTAGAATTATAGTTTTAAATCTTTTAAAATTCTGTATTTGTGCCAGTTAGGTGATATTATTAAATGAAAACTATATTTACCACTTATAAATGGAAAAGATTAGTACAGTTCATTGAACATCAATATTTAAATAAGTATTTGGATTTTTTTTTTAAGTATAAACAACGTTTTTGTAAATACTGGTGTCCATACATGACATTATCAGAAAATAAGAGTAGTAACTATAATAAATTTAAAACTAAACTACCTAAAACTCAATAAAACATTAGATTACACACAATATTTTTCTAAATAGTGAAAAATTATATAAATAAGGGACACAGGTTATATTCCTCAAGTAAATTTTACAGATATATCCACCATAAACTTCAATCTGTCATTGAAGCTGACAAAGCCTAAAATAGCTACTGCTGTGCTAAAATATGCATTTCTGCAATTTTTTTAAAGTAATATTGGTTTCAAATCAGATTAGTTAAACTTTAAATCTGTTAATATTCTGCAAATAAAGTTTCAGAAAAGTATATTTTATTTTTTAATAAAGAGAATTACATTGTGATGATGGAAAGCTAAAAATGACACTAAAATGTAAAATTTGAGGTAAGACTAAAAATGGTGCTAAACATTTTTTTATTTCAAAATGAAAACTCTTACCAGTCAATAAATTAGTTTTGAAATGCAACAAAATATTTACCTTTTAATCTATTAGTTTAAAATCAAAACAAATAAAATTTTGAAGAAAGAATTTTTTTTCTTTAATCACTTCACCCCAAGTAAGGTGGGACTGTGCACAGGAGGTTACAGTTACTGGGTACGGAGAAGGTTTTGAAGAAAGGATAAAAAATGAATGGGATTCAAAACGATAGTAAATGGCAAGTGATGTTGCATTTAAATCTTTAGAGATTGTAACTATCAGTGCAGCAAGTAAACACTTTTATGTTTAAATTTTTCATTTTTGAAAATTCATTTTAAACCTTAGATATTGCGAATCTGGAGGTACCTACTGTTAGTGCTAGAATTATGTTGAAATATTTATTTTTTTCAGTAAAATGTCATGTGAAACATTTGCACACAGTATTTTTTTTTAATATTTACTTTTAAAAGTTATCAAATTATATAGATTAAGTTAATGAACATTGTTATTAAACAGAGCTGAATTAGCTTATTTAAAAGCTGTATTGGAAGAGAAAATCATGTTGCGGCATTACTTGCAGTATATTTTCAAGACTATCCACCATTCAACTATCTTTTTTAATTTCCCTAGAGAATATTCTGTGGTTAACAGTTTCAGAACCTCAAATCAAAACTGAGCAAATTTTTTTTATTTGTGAATTATGTTTAAGGTGGTACAAGTTTATTGGAAGTAAAAAATATTTTGATAACTGAATTCTATAAATTTATATGATAAGGAAAAAATAAGAAAAATTTATCAATCTAATATTATTTGTCTATACTTCTGAGATTAGGTAGTATTTACATTATTTACATTGTTCAGACTGTTTTTCATCTTGTTATATTCACATTTTGTTCATTGTATGTTCTAGCCTTCTTCAGATAATTGGAATTTCAAATCAAATCCTTTATTTTGATCACTATGGTATATTGTTCTTGTGCCATGTGCTGGTTAGTTTCATTGACTTGACCCAAAAAGCTGTGAGTTCAGTACTTTGCTACAGCAGTGGTGAACAAATACCTTCAAGAGTTGGATTAAAGGGAGATAACTATGACATTCGGAAAGGCACGGCTCATGGAAAAAGAACAATATACCCCAGTGATCAAAATAAAGGGTTTAGTTTGAGATTCTAATCATTTGAGGAAAGCCATAGCATGCAACAGCCAAAACGTGAAAATGACAATAAAGATGAGGACAAGTCTGAACAAAGTAATCAATCTAACATGTTTCACTTTTATTAAAGATTCATCAGAGAATGAAATATGGAGAAAAAAATTCTGGTATTTTTACTTTTGTGTTTGATTTTCATTGGTTAATCATATTTCCTGTGCATTTGACTTGTTGAACAAATGTTAGTATAATTTGTGGCATTCCAAATTCAAGAAGAGATTATTCATTATATGAGTAAACTGGAAACTCTTATGCCTAATAATATCTATATTATTTTTTTTTTTAAACTTATTTATAATTATTTATGAGTTGAATAATTTAGCCAGTATTCCTCCCCTCATAGGAAGTTGATCTTTTTTACTGACATGTATGTAAAGCATTGAAACATGGTTTCATAATTGACTTTTTATTATTATCTTTGTTGTTATTTCTTAACTTTTGAGTTTATTACATTATCAGATCTAGAATGTGATTACCTGAATGCTACATCCTGTTGTGACAAATTGAACAAAGTAAGTGTAAATACAAATTGTAATTCATTCCTTTGCAAACCAGGAAAGATAAAGAAAAACGCTAGTTTTTGCAATATTCTCTTATTTTAATTGAGATTTTCCTATATATATATATATATATATATATATATATATATATATATATATTTGATATTTCAGACCAGCCTCAGCCTTTCATCAGAAACAAATGATTTTAAAATTTACACTGGAAGCGTCCATCGCGTGATGTAGAAAGCAGTAGAGTTTGAATATTTTTAAACGTAAACCTAACTGTAATAATACTTTTAAATGTTTTAAAGAAATTTTTTAAGTGTATCTAAAAAATGTTTAACTATTGAAATATTTATAAAGATTCAAAATACCTAAGTCCCTATTTAACCCTATCCTATATGTATTTAATTTTAAAATCCAGTATTTTTCTTTTTTTCTGTGTGGGTATGTGGCACTAAAATCGGAATCTATCAGTAAACATTTGCAGTTTTCTAATGTGTGTGTATGTGTATATATATATATATATATATATATATATATATATATATATATATATATTAGCAGTATAGCCCGGTGCTTGGGTGTAATGAAAGCTTTAAAACTAATCCATGGTGCTGGAGCTCAGACTCTTTAGATGTTGACACGAAAGACTAAAAAGCAATAGTTGTTTCCAGTTTAAGTGAAACCATAGACTAAAAGAAAAATGAATGGATGAAAGTCAAATTTTGATTTCCTAGTATCGTTATCAAAAATGTTTTTTTCGTTGTAAACTGAATTTTGAAGGCTACATAAGTTCTCTGAGTAAATGGTATCATGGCTGAGACTAAGAACTACAATTATACTTACTTAGAGCCAAACCCGAAGCAAAAACTAAAATAAAAGGGCTGAAAAAAAAATACAAGCAGATAAACAGACACACACACAAACATCTTGCTTTTATATATATATATATATATATATATATTATCGATTTTCTGCATTATTGTAAGAACTACAACCTTGAAACTTCTGAATATCGTTTCTTATGTCTTTGTCTATGAGTGTATCCAATTTGATTAAAATCGAACCACTCCTTCTATCACCCAACTTTTTCAATTATCGATTTTCAATATTTGTTGGGAGTACTTCAACACAAAACTTAGCTAAGAACACTCGCAGATGCTTATAATACAACTGTGTAAATTTTCCAAAAAAATCGGTTCAGCCGTTTCAGAGTCTATAGGTAACGGACATACACAGACAAAGTTCCATTTAAGTTATATATATATATATATATATATATATATTTTTTTTTTTCATCATACGTGTGAAAGCACGTGCGATACCCTGTCCTCATCAGCCGCCAACCAGGGTGATAACACAGTTTTGGTAGCTCGAGGCGGTACTGCCACTCCTGACGCTACCAAGCAGCTTTTGCCACCGGACAGGGTATTAAGAGAATTATATATATATATATATATATATATATATATATATACGCCAGATCAAATAAGAGCAGAGACTACCTTGGACGTTAATCTTCATTTTTAATGTGCAGTTTGTGATTTGAAAAAAAAAAACGCGTTTACTTTCGGCCGTTGATGTTATTACGTGTTTACAGTAACCGACTTTTACGTAATCACACGGGAATGCTAGTTCCGTGTGTATTTTCTCCATGCTGAAAACTTCTTGCTTTCGACCAAATCCAACTTGATGCATATTGTGCCGCGGTCTGAAGATAATTTGAGGCAACTTTCAAACTGCGGCCAGTGATTCCTATTTTTGAAAGAAACGAAATGACTGAATGTCCTATAAAACCACGACAACCAACCTCAATAGGGATCACATGGCATATCCAACCCTTTTCCACGCAGTGTCTCGTAGCGGTTTTTCTTCCGCGAATGTGCTTCCTCCCGGTTTTCTTCCCAAGGGACAGTCAATTCTATGAGGAGAACACTCTTCTTTGAATCGGACCATGCTACAATGTCCGGCCGCTTTTCTGTTTGAATAATATGAACTGGAAATTGTAGAGCTGTCTTGAGATCTGCTGAAACTTTCCAGTCACTAGCTCCGTTAAGTAGTTTCATGTTAGGATTTTGCTTCCTCACAGGACATTCACCTTCTTTGATAAACTGAATTATGGGTTCCTTGGCTGTTATAGATTGCTTGTTTGCTGTCTCACATTGTGCTCTTAACAAATCTATTATCACCTCTAACGCCATGTGTACATCTGAAGCGATTGTGGACATGCAGATAGTACATGGCGCAAAGTACCCCGATCACTTTTACATGACAAGCACAGGTCCGAATTGGTATATCTCCATAATTTTAGGTTGGTCGCATTTGGTAAGAGATCATAAGTAGAGCGAAGAAGGAATGATATCGCCAGTGGTTCCATTGCAATTAAGGATTTCCATGATAATTTAATTGGTTCGATATCATTCCATTTTGTCCACGCACATTGTTTGGCCTGAGTAACAGCACTGGCTTTTCTTTGCTTTTCCTCAAACATCCTGACTTCTTCGCTCACCATGTCTCTTTTTCCTTTTGAATCCACTTTGGAGAATAGCTTCTTGCTCGTGCTACCCAGCCCAGCTCGATTGGTTTGAGTGACGCCTATGATGTCTTTAATTCGTAGGCTGCATTCCGCCTCCTGGGCGGTCTTAACGGCCGACCACTTCGTATCTGATTTTATTTCTGGATACGACTTCCGAATGATATCGTCACCTGAGTCCTTCATCATTATGTGAAGGCATACTTTCCCAATTTTGAATTCTTCTACCAGTGAGGATATTGGTTAGTTGTAGGTTTCCAGAATTGGTATATAAACCCACTTTAGAATAACAAGGAGGAACTCTGAGCCACTTACGCAGATATTTGTTGCTATGGATCCATTCAACACGAGATATCGCAATCTCGTACAACTGTAAGAGCCACAAAAGACGGTGTAGCAGACCATGTTGGTAACACCAAGCCTTCATCTTTCCAGGTAGACAGGTTTTATCAATTGATTTAAGCCCTTTCAATGCTACTTTCTGGACCTCTGTACCCCTATGTCGATCAGTTAGTAGGATTGAATAAAGACGTCCAAGACTCTTCACCGGCTTCTCCCTGACTGTTGGGATCTTATCACCCCCAATTTTGAAATGGATCTCCCTGACAGATTCTCCTACTAACGATAGGCTTTGACTTTTCTTTGGTTTTGCCTTCATTCTCGCCCATGTGAAAAGTTCATAATACCTTTGTAGTAAACCATCGGCAGCGATTTGGGATGGTACGAGAATGGTGATGTCATCCATAAAAGCCCTGGAAGGAAGAAGAGTCAGATGTTCATTTTTCATTACTCCTTTCAACGTATTTGCTGCACCTCGTAAAATAAGTTCCATGGCCAGAACGAAAAGAAGTGGGGAAATCACACAGTCCATCATGATGCCGGTCTCAAGTGCCTGCCACTTGGTGATATAGTTTTTAACTATATAAAAATAAAGTATATATATATATATATAGTGACATACCCACAATTTTTATTAACGATATAGGCCTAAGGCCAAAATGTACTTCCAAAGAAAAGTCCCAAATTCTACTTGAGAATCAGTTAGATATTAAAGAAAAATAAATAAATAAAAATAGATGAAATCTAATGTCTTTAACTGGCGAGCGAATATGTCCTACGATCAGCCATACACTTTCCTTCTCTTCACACTTTCTTTCCCTCTTTATCTACTCCCCCACACAAGCCATGAGTCCGTGAACTTGAAGCCAAGAATGACCTGGTTCCCAAAACCTTGCTATTACCAGGAAGTCGATCATGAGTGAAAATCTTGGCGGTTACACAAAGGCCACGTGTTCCATCCATTCACTCCGCACATCACCGTTTCCAGTGAAGGAGGGAGAGAGCCCAAGTGACTGTTTTGGGGACAGCCAAAATCAAAAGAAAGATTTCAGTTCCTGTCTGCCCGGCGACAGATGAATGTCGCTAAGCAAAGACTCGTCCCAACTTCAACAGTTCCCACTTTAAGACAGACTGCATAATTGCAGAAGTTGAAGGACTATGAAATGTATATATTTATTTTTTTTAAGAAACTGTAACAATTTCAATTTTAATTTCTGAAATAGGATCTAATAACCTGGAATTAGTAAATAAATAGTCATTAAAATGTAAAGAAAAGGGAAACTGATTACATTTCAAATATTTAGAACCCATGTGCCAAAGTTAAGTTAAAAAAAGTTCATTATATTATTTTCTTTTTTATAAAATGTATCCAGTTTCATTTTTTAAAAAAAAAATGTAAATTTAATTTTCAATTTAATCTCCAAATCCCAAGAATTAGAGCAAATATTGCCAGCTACAAATATAAATGAAATGAGTGACCATTAAAAGGAATACAAGAGACATTTTTCAAAATATTATTTTAATTTTTTACATGTGTGAAATTTAAAAAGGTAAAAATATATCCAATTTATATATTTTCATATTTTATTTTATAATATAAATTTCATAAAACCACAGTTGAGGCAAAAGTGATTCAGTTATGAAAATTTAGACAAAATACAATAAGTACTTTATAATTTTAAAATACATCATTAAAGAAAATAAAAAGATTTAAATCCATTGATGAAACCAGCTTGATTTAAAATGAAATTTAGTTGGCAGTGTTCATTTACTTGGTTAGCAATACAAATTTTGATGTGTTGGACCCAACAGTTTTGTACAAAGTGAATGCATTATATCCTCTTTTGGATTTGTGTACATTTCAATTTGTATGGCTGCAGAGATTAAGCAACAAATTATTAAAGACAAGATTTGCTCTTCATCTTTTCAAGTGTTGAATTTCTATGATATTTGTCCACATAAATTTCAGCTTAGAAATATTTTATGAAATACATGTTTGAACCTTACCTTAAGCTCATTGAATTGACAAGTGTCCTTATTTTTTTTCTTTAAGGTGGGACTACTTTGTACAGCTCAAAGTATACCAAGTTTTAAAAACTCCACTAGGAAATTGTCAAGTTTGGGTGGCACTTTTCCAGCATTTTCATTCAGAATTTGACATAATTTAGACATAATATAAAAACTAATAATCAGATAGTATGAAGAATTGCATCTTTATAAAGAGAAAATATTAATTTCTTTTTACATACTAATTTTATCAAAATATCCAAGAAAAACAAGATATAAGCAGTTGAAATTGAAAGCATTTCACTATTTTGACACATTTTTGTAGTGTAAATGACGATATTTTCAGATAATATACAAAGTTTAGGGAAATTATTTTTTATAATAGAACATATATTATTACAATATAAAGCAACTTTATCATTGAGTTTACATAAAGAAATAAAGTTAATACATGCTTAAATTTCTTATTGAAACATGTAAAGTTATAATTTTTGTTAAAAATGTATTGTTTTTTTCTCAAGTTTAAATTTAGTGAAAATAAATTGATGCCCTGTGATATGTAAAAGTTTAATGTTTTGTCAATGTAATTAAAAATTCTGCTTTCGATTTGTAAATTAGCACAAGCACTAAAATTATTTTTTAGATACATATAGACCATTTGTTTGTTTTTCAGAAGCTCTATATTTTTATGTTTTCTTTTTGTTTCAGTGGATCTACCCAGAAATAGTTGCACATAGCTTGTTGTCCCTTAGTTTAATATTATCTGGACGCTGGATCTTATTCTGCTTATATTCTTCTATGACAGCCTGGGTGATTTACAAGTAAGTATACAGACTTTCACAAACTCTCATTTTTCATTGACTTCTGTAAGCTTTACTAATCTTTCATTTGAGATTTGCTTAAGATTTAGTGTTTTTTTTTTTATCCTTACCAACTTCGATGAAAATCAATTTGTATTCCACTTTCTTTTTTTCCCATTAAATACTAATGCCTGCTCACTTGTTTTTAAAGTCATATGAAACCGTATTGGTCTACCCTGTTACTTTGCATATATCTCTAAAATTGTACTTTTAAAACATACTTCTGTTAACTTAAATACTTATGTAAGATGGAATTTGTAAAAACTATTGGATCTAACAGGTATTCACAAATTCTATCTTACATATTTTGGATATTTCATATCATTTTGTGCTTTCCTAGGTATACTGGGTATTAGGGTAGGTTGATTTTTCACATTTTTGTAAATATTAAAAAATCTCACTTACCGAAAATTGTGTATGGACCTATTAAGTACTGATACAAAATATTAGATCAAATACTTCAACGGTTTTTTGAGCGTTTGGCATCAAAGATCGCAGACAAAAATATACTGAAAATTCCTCATTTTCGCAAGATTTGGCTTGAATATTAGTGAGAAAACCAAATAATTTTAGTATTTAAATCAAGGAATGTCATTTTATTTTATAAAAATGATATTAATTAAAGAAATGATGACTAATAATCTTCAAATTGAAAATCTGCCCCCCTCCCCCATTTTTAGTATCTGCTTTAAAAAACATTATGAATTAAGCAGTGATATTTGAATACCTTAAATGATTTTTTCTGTTATAAGTGAAAATATAACAAACAAACAAATAAGGAAAAATAAACACTATTTTAATAGTGCTTAATATATAGTCAAATTGCTCCATATAAGAGCCCTTATACAAAAATGCTGGTCTCAATTTCTGACTCAAAACTTTGGCTGTAATATGTTGATGCCTTGCTTCAAAACCACATACAGTTTGCAAAGCTTCTGTTGTTAACTTGACTGCCCATTCCATGCCTTGGAAAAGTGAGGGCAAATTTGGCAAGTCAAGCTTGGTTCCATTTAACAATGATTCCTGAAGTTCAGATTCAGAAAAACCTTCTGTCATTGGTGGTTCAAAAATGCCACAATGATAAATCTATCAATTGTGTCCAGTGTGTGGCATTAAAATTAATGGTTGGTATGCTTTTTAACCTTTTCTGAAAGAATATAAAAATTTATTTATTGATTCATTTAAAAACTTCCAGTCTCTACTATAATAATTATGGTGAAATTAGATAAAATCTTTAAAATGATTCTATAAATTGCAATAAATAATTGAGTCATTGATATATAAATAAATATTTAATTACCTAATGGCTAAAACTCTTTTTAAAGCTTCTTTTACTTCAACTTCATCAGATTTGACTATGGAGTATAGGTTTTCAGACAGTAAACAAAATGTACTTCCTTGTATATTTCTTAAAGTGATCTGTTGGATTTCATGAGGCTGCTTCTTGATCTTCTGGATCATATTAAAAATGTGCACTTGCTGATTGTGGAACTTATTATTTCTTTTTATTTCAAACCAACAAGTGGCATACACATTTACAATAAAACTTATTAAACTGTGAAGTTTTGTTGTGAGCTTTTGTGGGTATGTGCCACAACTCAATAAACGCATAAGCCTGATGGCCAAAGTTAACCACCTTGCCTGGTTTAACGGACCAATTTTTCAGGAGGCATATCTAGAGTCAACCTTACCTCTAGAAATATCCACTGTGTATTCATACAGGAGTCTTTGGTCACAACTAAGATCATGTATTTCACCAATTTTCAAAATTGAATGCAGAGGACTGCTAATAGTGGAAAATGATATTTGTGGTAAATCATTTGAGGAACACTGAATGCTGTAGGGCCTTTTGTGCAACCATCTATGTTTTTGAAAAGAGCTCTGAAAGGTAGTTCATTATGGTGCAAATAGCAACAATTGCATGGAGATTTTTTTTTCTAAAATTGCAACCATTCCACCTTCGCAGCCTGTGTTGGCATTAGTGTTGTCAACAAGGATAACCTTGATAGTGTTCTCACTGTTGAATTCATCCAAAACATCCACTACTTGCTCTGCATGAACAACACCTGTTACACCACTATTAGGGAGAACTCTATGTATCAGATATTGATTTTTCCTTTGTAAAAGTTAAATGGCATTCTGGTTCCTTAGTTTTTTCATAGTTTTCTGTTCATTTTCCCCCACAATTTCCTCATACAGCAATGTGTCCTTATTCATTCTCCCATCAACTGCAATACATATAAGGTTTTCCACAGTTGTTTTCACTTTAGACTTTGTCCTATCAACTTTGCATTTATCTATAATATCTTTCATATTAATATTTGGTATAAGAAGGCCTATAGCCTTCAAATCCAAGATCAAGGCATTGACAAGGCTAGCTCTAAGATTAGAAGATATGTCCCCCCCCCCCTAACTAACTTGAAAGCATAACTTGGAAATTATAAGGGCCTTTTGGATGTCTCCTTGGTTGCAAATATTCTTCTTCTGGTTTTTCACTTGGAGGATGAGTAGGAGGGGGAAGAAACATTAGCTTGAACATTTGATGTTGAAGCTGTTAATGATGAAACTAAATTTTTTCTTAACCTCTCTCTTTCCCTTTTACTTTTTTATAGCACTTTTATCAACAGGTCCAAGCTGGAAAGTGCCCTTAGACCCTAATTTGCATCTCTGATCCTTTTAGTTATTCACAATCCTGAAATACCTAAAAAAAAAATATATGTACTATCAGAAATGAAATTCCACAAATATTTTAAAAATAAATTTGATAAAATTTGAAATAAATACATTAAATTAGAAGTAATGTTTACTTACTTTAAAGTAGTGTTACTTCCGAGATTAGCTCATAAACAGGCTTTTTAATAAATAAATATTAATTTTTAAAATATAAACAAATCAGAATAATTATAAAAATTGAATTTTTCATTAAAATAAGACTTAACTATTAAAAAAAATACAAGAGATATTCATGATAATTAAAAGCGTAAAAGAGTAAACAAAGTAAAAACAATCGTTTAGGGGAGGTAATTTTAACAAGTGAATACTATAAAAATTCCAATAAATAAAACGGCATACGTAAATAGTTATTTGTATATTAAACTAAATATCATAGTGTTTTTATTTCTTTTTAATTTTGATGTTTTCATTTAATTTCTTAAGAAAAAAGAATACTAAACTTAAAATATCTATTATTAAGCGTATTGTATTTTTTTCTTATTGTTAAAACTCAGGTTTTATTTAAGCTGACACATGTTTCCGGTAACACCTATATCGCGATAAAAATCCCAATTTATTTCGTCTTTAAGTTTAAATGCTCAAATAAATACAAAGTTTTGAAGAAAAAAATTTTCTTGTAGTAACTCTTGACATTATTTTGCAAATTTCTTCAAGTGCAATTTTTTACAGTTCCAAAATCGACCTACCCTACTGGGTATGTATATAAGTCATCATTGCCAAACATTTTTGGGATTTGGGAGCAGCAGCAATTAAGAATTGGTTCCATGCTCTTCAAAACCTCCTGCCTTGCTGCAAGAAGAGCATTGTCATACCCAGTGCTCTCTTCTGTAGTCACAGTAAAAGTAAAATATGCTTTATTGTATGTTAATTGGTTAGATTGTTTTATATAATTATAATAATCTCAAGGAGTAAACTTCAAATTGATCATCTCATATGCACCAAAAATTTTAGTGAGGTATCCAGTAATAAAAATTTTTTTCAACATATCTAAAAAAATCTTTATCACAAGCATAGAGATTTTGAAAATCTATGGGGGAAAAAAGGGGGGTACCAAATTTATCTTAGTAACTTCATTAGCAAATCTTATGACCATTCAAAATTCATAAAAACTTGTCTCATATGCTGTAGAACAAAAAAGCTGTTTTTTAAGAGTTTAAGATGCAAGCTTCAAACAAGTTAAAAATCAGGATACATGTAATGTTATATAGGCAGTCTTGAAGTAAAAAAAAGACTTAATGCTAATGGAATTTAAAAAAATTTTTTAGACCAGACCAGCCTAAACATTGGGAAAATTTTGTTCTCAAACAAAAAAAAAATGATAAAAATATGATGCCAACAAAATTTTCTTATAAGCCTCTGGAATATTCCATATCCTAGATAGCCTTGTTGCATCATCTATGTTTTACTTTATCACCAAAACTCTCAAGTTGATATTCTAAAAAAAAAATAAAAAAAAAAAAAAAAAAAAGCTGAGAGATATGACCTGGCTATCACTACAGACACCATTATCAATGACACAGTTCTCTTACATCATCTAGAAAAAGCTATCAATGATATTAAACTTTATGTCAAAACTGAATTCATAGGCTTCAACCAGCAAGTCTCAATACAAACTCAGTGAATCAATAAAATATGTCAAATCTTTTAGATACCTAGGAAGTGAAATAAATATTACTGAAAAAGATGTGAAAAATTTGCATAGCTAAGTCTGGACGACTTTGAGTAAAATGTATGTAATCTAGAAATCTGATCTACCAGGCAACCTCTAACTATTAGGAGAAAAAATTTAGAAAACTCACTTAGGAAGAGCAACATTGTAAACTATCAGCCTGCCCAAATAGTATGATTACAAAAAAAATATTTCACACTAAAATGTGTTCTGTATAATATTGCAGCATATTTCACATACATTTCTTAAAATAAATGATAGAAAGAAAAAGAAAACAAACTTTCTTCTTATCTAAAAAGGAGTTTGTCTAAAAAAATGTGTGTGTATTTGAAACCTAAAATTTAATTCAAGTTGGTTGTCTGTGTAAATATATAAAATGGTGGCATTGAATTCAGTTTTATCATTTATATCAATAAGCATATGTTTTATGTTTGGGTAAACTTAGCAAGTCTTGGTTAATGACAATAATTAATTGGTATATTTAGCTTCAATGCTGAATATTTAAATTAGTTATTTAATCACTTTTTTGGTCTGTGGTGATATTTTGTAAGTAAATGATAGTTTTGGTGATAGTTTTTCTAATTAAATTGATTAGTTATTCAAATAAACCTATTTCTATTCTGAAAATGTAGATAATGAACCATAGTATTTAGACCCTGGCATTTTTAATGCCATGATTTAAACTAGGTACCTCCAAAAACTTTTTTTAAAAAAAGCATACCATGATAAAAAAAAGGCGCCAAACTTGATAAAAAAACAGTTTCATTATCAAAGTATTTGTTGTTAAGAAGTAAAACCAAAGTATTTTTTTTTATTAAATTTTTTAATCTTTTTGAGCATCTTCAAAATTTTGATTACAAATCTTGTTTTTCTTGCATCAATAAGTGAGCTAAAGATAGTATGGGAAATTTAGCATCTTTTTTGGCATTAAAACATAAGCAAATATTGTTTTATAATATGGATAATTCTATCAAATATGGCAAAATATTTGATAGAATTGCTCACATACACAACAGTCTTTATTATAATAGAGAGGATAAATATATTCTACAATACTTGATGTAATAATTGTAACAAGCATGCACAGAAGCGTCCTCAAACTGCATGTGTGCTTTCACCAGGTACACCTCGGAGTACCATAATGGACTTGACCAAGGACTATAAAAAGAGGGCGCCCAAGTTGTTTGTCAGTTAGTGCAGCAGGAGCCATTGCAGTCAGTCGTTTGTTCGTTCACTGTCATAAGGTGTTTGTTTGGAAGAGTCATGCATTTGTTTGGATTCGCAAAAAGGCGTTCGTTTGGGTTTGCTAGAAGGCATTCAATTGGGTGTAGTACTGCCATGCACAACAGTTTTTTTATACCACATCTAATTCTTGTTCAGTCACAATAATTATTGCAAAAATATAAGGCACTGTTAAAGAGCAAACATGTAGCAAGATCTTTCATAACCGGTTTAATAACTGGTATTAAAGAGGATGAACTGAGCCAACACTGCCTCACTATTGTCTCTCTCTCTCTCTCCATGAGTATGACAGGAGGGATATATGTATGTATATATATATATATATATATAATGGTTTTTATTATAATAGGGAGGATTGCTTATTCAGAGCATTTTTTGTAACCTATAAGGACAAAACCTTTGAGAATGCGCTACATTTTATAAGCTTATATTTACTTTTTCTTTTAATTGTAATTGTACTACTGTAGTACAAATTTGACACAGATGATCATGCAAGCAACTATCTTATTTGAACCTAGTGTGAAAACTCTTAAGTTCCATTTGTCATATCTACTAGGTTGACGTATTTATTACCTTGAATTTAAACATTAATATACATTTTGCTCATAATTTTGATATTGAACTTGATTTCTTTTCAGATTTGTAAGTAAACCCTCAGGAAATATTGGATTGTATGATCCAGCTGAAATACACAATCGACAACAGCTCAAGGTCTATATGAAAGAATGCCTCATAAAATTGGTCTTTCATTTAGTTTTCTTCTTTGTCTTTCTATACAAGTAAGTTTTATATTTGTTATAGTTTACTAAAACCTAAGAGTTTCTTCTATATATTAATATGCATCCTGCACAGTTTGCATGCTGTATTTGTTGTACCTTGCTTGTTAAATCTAGCCAGTCTGTGTCCTGGTTGTTGCATGCTTTGCTGAATGCCGCTCTTACTTTTGGTCCATCTCTGGTGAGCCCGCTCTGCACCAATCCACCTGTGTCTCCATGTGTTTCAGTATCTGCAGGAATATCAGTGAAGAATTGTCAAACATCAGGTTTGAGTTTTTTTTTTGTTCCAGCTATGCTTGTGAAAGACTAAATTCACCAGTGTCACTGGTGAACAACATGCATTAACAAGTGTACAAATAAGAACTTTTATTTATGGTACTATGATTAAGATCATGAATACATAAACACAAAGGACTTGAAGTTTCCTCATATAAGAAATCTGGGAAGGAGAGGCTGACAAACGGGTGCAGTTATGGCTAAACTGCCCAGAGTCACCCACGGGGAGAGTGTTGGTCTACTAGTGTCAAGACTAATCTTTTTTCTGCTGTTTTGGCAATTGCAGTGCTCTTATAAAAATGCTTGACCAATAGTATTTAATAGCCAATAATAATGCTTGAACAATGGTCTTGTGTCAAACACCTCAAAGAGAGTCAACGAAAGCTCCCAAGAACCCAGTATGGTCCAATCAAAATAATGGCCTTCTGTTGTAAGTATCAAAGGGGAGGAGAGAAGCTCCAGCCCAGCCCTTCTCTCGTTAGCTGACCAATCAAAAATTATAACTCATATTCAATTTCATTGAAATATTTTCCATGTTCCTAAATCTTACCTTTATTTGACCTGATTATCAGAGGTGTCATCATCACCTTCATCTGAAAATGTGTCATATCCCTGATCAAAACACACTTGACTTGTAAAGATTTACTTTATATCACTCATTTCAATGATTAATTCCTTTATCAAATGAAACAACATTCAAGTTAAACAGACCTAAGACTGTGTCTAATCAATCCTGCCCAAGTTTTCAATTTCACCTCTCACAATATACTCCATATGTGGCACAGACCAGAAAATTTATGGTATCTTGTTTTGATATGAAAAATATTTTCTTAAGAAATAAAAATGAAATTGCCAGTCAGCCTTTGAAACCAGTCATGGTGCTATAAATGTAGTTTATCTCATATTGCTCATTAATTGTCAATCACAGGAAATTAATTCTTTCAATATCTTGATATTCTCTACGTGGACTTGTTTCCTTACTTTGTTCTCTTAGAGTTAGAGATGTAATTCCATTAAAATTTAAATCAATGTAATGACTATTCTCTTCACACAATTTTGAATTTTATTAACATGCATTGAAAGGAACTTTAGCCAGCTTCTCACACTTAGAAAATTACTTTTCAGAGTGTGAAGTCATCATGCATTGAACAGAAAATTGAATGTAAATTTTATTAATTACCCACATAGGGTTCTATGTCATAGAAAGCACTAATACGTAAAAAAGAAGAAATAAGGAACAGTACCCACTTAAAAAAAAGTGGTTATGCTTATCATGCTTATCTTCCATTACAGACTGCATAATTGCAGAAGTTGAAGGACTATGAAATGTATACTTTCTTTTAAGAAACTGTTACAATTTCATTTTAACTTCTGAAATAGGACCTAATACATGGAATTCATAAATCAATAGTCATTAAAATGTAGGAGGAAAACTGATTACATTTTGAAAATTACCTATTACATTTCAAATTTTTATGAACCCATGTATCAAAACCAATTCATTTTTTTTAAAAAATGTATCCAGTATCTTTTTTTTTTTTTTTTTTTTTCTCCAATTTAATCCCCAAATCCTAAGAATTAGAGCAAATATTAACAACCACAAATGTAAATGAAATAAATAACCATTAAAAGAAATACTGGACATATTTTCAAAAATTTCATTTTCATGAGTGTGAAATTTAAAGAACTAAAAATATATCCAGTTTACTTATTTTATGGTATGAATTCTGTTTAATATGATTATTTCTTTAAAAAATGCATAAAGCCACAACTTGAACAAAATACAGAAAGCATTTTATGCTGTTTTAAAAGGTATCATTAAAGAAAATATAGTAAAAAGATTTAAACTGTGTAATATCCCTCAATGAAAGAAGTCTAATTTAAAATGGTGTTCAGCTGGCAATCTTCATTTACTTGATCAACACAAATTTCAATTTTAACTGAAGGATTTTCTTTGTATTGGTTGAGTATCTGCCAATGAAGAGGCGTGTCACAGCTCAAAAGGGGCCAAAAAGTTAGCAGTACCAAAACGAAAGACTAAATAAGCCAAAGACAGGATCAAAATGGTCAGGACACAAACAAGACTTCCACACAAGTGCACCATATGTAAGGGACAAACGTAGCTGAAACACTGGAAACACATGCAAAAATAAATAAATCCCAGGTGATGCTTGGTAATGCTCTAACTACTTTAACATGGACATAAACCCTTGGTAATGCATGGCAATCACATCATATACTCAACACAGTGTTCAGACGCTTCTCAGAAGATATACCCACTTTTATGTAGCCTGAAATATTAGTGGTGGGTTAGCAAAACAAATCATTTGCATTGACTATTTTGTGGGAAAGCTGGTAGATTCTTTCTTTATATTCAGGTGTCTCAGGGTTCACACCAGCAGGGCAGGCATTTGTTTTCTTTTTACAGAGACACTAAACATCTTATTTTTGACTGACATGGGTGGGTACCATTATCAGTAGTGGTAGGCATCTCAGTCCTGCTACATGTATCCAACAATTTTGCATGAAATGAATGCAGTATACCCTCTTTTTGATTCACTGCATCTCAAATTGTGTGGGTGTAGAGATATGTAAGCAAATGATTATTAAAGACAACATTACTCTACAAGGTGTAACTTTATTATTTTATTTTCTGGTATTTCATCCACTAATATTTGCAACTTAGAAAACTTGTGTGAAAAACAACTTCAAATCTTTCAAATTGATGAGTGTCCTTTTTTTCTTTAAGATAAAACTGTTGTTATTTGTATAGGGACAGTGCAACTCAAACATAGTGAAGAAAATGTTGATTTACTTTGTCAAACCAAGTGACAGTATGTCTTGTGAATCATATGTCAGAAAAGAAAGTGGACACATGACTTGTCATATGAGAAGGTTGGGCTTCAACCAGTCACTAGATATAAACAGGTGCCGCATGCGGTCAGGGAATCAGCTGCTGTATTGAAGTTTATCCCCCTCAAAATTCTACATGAAAGTGCAAGAAATTTTAAAAATACCACTAGGAAATGGTCAGCTTTGAAAATGCAGAAAAAAACTTGAAATAGGGATATAATTTACAACAAATGGAATAAAAAATAACTACATACAAGGAAGAAGTGAATCTTTATAAAGAGAAAGATTAAAACCAAATTGTTATAAATCTATATATAACAATAAATTTCACACAATTCTTTTTCATAGAGGCAGACAGATGATGCAACAATAGTAAATAAATTGCATGTTTTAAGTGCCACCAAATTTACCGATATTTTATGAGATCCCCAAAATTCAAAATCTTAAATGTTGCTTTTTAAAATTTTCATATTTTAGTTTTCTACCAATTCTGTTAAATCCAACTACCATATTTCTCTGCAATACTCTTTAACTCATTCCATATTTTGGGGAAAAAAATAATTTTAAACATATTAACAGTTTAAAAAGTTGTCAATATTCTACATTTTTTGAATTTCATTTTGAATAAATGAAATTCAACTAATTGTTTTTCATATTTGTTTCTATTCGTTTTTAAAATGTTAACTTGTGTATTGTGATGGTTACTGTTCCAAGCTATATATATATATTCTTCAAATGACCTTCATTTATGAGCACCAGGGCCAATGGGTTGCAGTATACTTGACTGCAACTTTTACATTGACCAAGTCATTGATATTATGTCTCCTTCCAGTGCTGTATTCAAACTTGTAATTACAACCAAAGGCAGAAATTATTATTTTTGATGGCCTTTGAAAGATGATATTGCACAAGTGAGATCAACATTTAATACCACTTTCAAGGGATGATAGAATATGTAGTGTTCCAAGAATATTAGCTATAGCAAGCGCCTTTTCGCCTTAGCTCGTAATAAGTGTAAAAAGATACTTAACGAAGCTAAGATGTTGTTTGCTGCCAGAATGAAGCAACGCATAGCATCCTGTAAGTTCGGTGCCAAAGACTATTGGCAACTCTGTAAAAGTGTGATTAACAAGAATAAGTCCTCAATACCCACCCACCCCAATCAACGAATTTGAGGTCCTCACCTCCTTAGTGGACAAGGCTGAATGCTTTGCTCGCAGATTCTTGACCAATTAGAGATTGGATTTGTCTGGAGTTTCTACACCCAACTTCCCACCTAGAACTGAGGCTGAACTGAATGACATCCACATTACACCCTCGCTGGTCTCTAACATAATCTCAAAACTTGACCCTCACAAAGCAAGCAGAGGGGACAGAATCCCAATCAAAGGCTTGAAGAAATGTACCCCTGAGCTCTCCTCTGTTCTTTCTAAGCTCTACAACTTCTGTCTATCTGCTTCCTGCTTTCATGCTTGTTGGAAGTCTTCCTCTGTAGTTCCTATATTTAAGAATACTGGAGAACCCTCTGACCCCACAAATTACTGTCCTATCAGCCTTCTTCTGATCTTTGGCAAAGTGTTTGAAGCCATTATCAATGCCAAGGTGGTTCAGCATCTCACAGCCCACAGGATCCTCTTGGACAAACAGTATGGTTTCCGCTTCACCAGGTCTACTGCTGATATGCTAACGACCATCACCAAGTATATATACCAGGCTCTCAACAAGAATAGCGAAGCCCGAACCATTGCCTTGGATATCTCCAAAGCGTTCGACAAAGTCTGGCATGCTGGCCTTCTACGCAAACTGCGGAGCTATGGTATAACTGGACATTTGTTTGACCTAATCCAGTCTTTCCTCTCTAACCGCACATTGAAGGTGGTATTAAATGAACATGTCTGTCTCCCAGAACTACCATGGTCTATCCTCAGTCCTACGCTCTTTCTGAGCTACATTAATGATCTCCCCAATGCCATAAGATCCCAAGTAGGCATGTACACCAATGACACCACAGTTTACTCTTGCCTCAAACAAAAATCTGGTGTGGGTGACAAAGCGAACCTTGCTGCCAAGCTTGAAAAGGACCTCCAATCCGTAGTGGACTAGGGTAAGAAATGGCTCATAAATTTTAATGCTTCCAAAACAAAGCTGCTATCAATTAACCATCATATACAATTGCACCTACCTTCTATTAGCATGGAACAGGCTTGCCTCCAAGAGAGTAAAACACTATGCCTCCTTGGCCTCAAACTCTCAGTGGACCTCAAGTGGAATGACTATATCAAATCCATTGCTAAATTCGCTGCTATGAAAGTTGGTTCTCTGTGCAGGGCTCGGAAGTTTTATCCATCTGAATCTATCCTGCATATATATAAATCTACCATCCACCTATGTATTGAATACTGCTGCCACATCTGGTCGGGTGCCCCTGCTATTCTCCTGGGGGTTCTTGACAAAATACAACGGAGAATCTGTAATGTGATCAATACCGACTTGGCAGACCGGCTGCAGTCACTCTCTCATTGGCGTGACGTGGCTTCCTTGTGCCTCTTCTATAAATACTTTTACGGTTTCTGCTCCGATGATCACTAGTGTCCTCTAGGTACAAATTTGCACGAGATACTAGATTAGCAACTAGGTCCCACTCTTTTACAGTGAAACAGATAAAATGTAACCACAATTTCTACTCCAACAGCTTCTTTTCTCTCATTTCTCGCCTGTGGAATTTCCTTTCACATACTTGCTTCCCCGACAGCTACAATCTCCAGGAGTTTAAATGTAAGGTCAATAGACACCTCCTCACACACTAACTCGCATCCATTTTCTCAGACACTCTTCCCATCCACCCAACCCTCATCCTCGGTATCCTTACCTGTCTATCACCCTCCTTCTGACATTTCCTATATCTAACCACTCTTTCTCATCACTTTCCCCTATGTAACCCCCTGCGCAATAGTGGCAGTGGAATGCCTTGCTTGGGGTGAAATGATTATTAAAAAAAAAAAAAATATAGCAGAGGCTTATATAGGAATTTAGACTGTAAATCACCATTAAGAGAGGAAATGCAGAAGGACTATTCCAGTTGCCCAGAAAATCTTATTGGTTTGAATAAACTTATTTCATTTTTTTTTTTAATTTGAAGATAAATGGCTTTACAATAAAAATTTATTTGAAAGATTAACCAAGGATAAATTTCATTAAACAAATTTTGTAGTTTTTTTTAGTCATTATTGTCTTTTTTTGACAAGTCAGAAGTTGCATAATTTTACAAAATTTTTTAAAGTTACATACATCTATAGCAAAAGGTAGTCACATTATAGACAAAAGAATTTTGTTAGATTCCTTATCCAAAAAGTAGTAAAATCTTAGTTTCAGGTATGTACTTCCAATAGCTACGTTTTCATAGCAACTTCAGTTTTACCTACAGTCAAATTGCATTTCTACTGTTTTTACATTTTAAATATGTTTTAATGATGTAATACTGAAAAAGAAATTTAACTTTATTGCTTTTGTGTTATGAATCATAGCAAGTAGTTGTAAGGCTTTTTTAACTGTTAAAATGAAACAGAAGTCAGTATTACCCTTGTCATTTGTTTTTGTTTTTTTTTAACTCTTTTGTTTTTGGGGAAACAATTTTTTCCTTTAATGTTTAGACTGGTTATTCCATTAGTATTATCTTACTAGCCATATGACATTACATTTATGATTTTTCACTTGTTTGAAGCATTCATCTTCAGTTATATAGTGTTAAAATTGGCTTTTGGCCAAATAGTACATGAGTTTGAAAGTTTTTGACAAAATTTTGTTAGATTGAATGGTCATAATATGGTTTCTAATTGGGATACCTAGTTTTAGTTTTGTCATTGGTTGACTTGTAAATATGTATAAGTTATTTTATGAAGATAACAAACTATATGTTTCTTTTAATGACTAAGTTGTGAATGATTAAAAAATATATACTTCTAAAGAAAATACATAATGATCTTAGATCAGTGTTGGGTTTATTTCATGAATTGCCTTTTTTAATAGCCAACATTTTTATATCTTGATTTTTATTTTCACCATATTCCAAATTTAACTATTTAACCCTTTGTTGCATATTGGTAACAATTGTAACCAATATGCAACAAAGGGTTAATGTGTTTTGAGATTAGAATTAAATCATGAAATAGCTATATCTTTTCTTTTTTGTCCTTTTTATTTCAGTATGATTTTGTCTCTCTTAACTGGAAATGCTTGATGCATTGAATGAGTGCAAACAGCAGCAGCTGTAGGAATACCAATATTTTCATCAGTCCAGCATCCAATGAGCACTGTTCATTCCATCCACACTGAGTTCAAATATCAGCTGCCAGTAGTCATTAAACCCACCCAACCAACTGAATTTGGACTCTACCAACCAAAACCTATGAAAATTCTTGACAAGCTACACTTCCTCATCTACATATCTCCCATTCTATCTTCTGGTCTCATTTAACCTGGACTTACTGATCACTTTTTCATCAGCTATTTCTGATGTCTGTTACTGTCGGTCAACACCTTGCATGTGTCAATGTCACTTCAGTATCCATTCACCTTTGGGACACTATTTTCAATCACTTCTTATAATGATTCTTTCTGTTGAAATTAATATTTAACTAATAGCTCTTTTCTAACATGTTCATTTTTCTTATAAGTTACCAACTTTTTGTATATAAGTAAAATAAAAAAAATGAAGCAGATAATCATTTTTTAACACATTTTTCTTTGTAGTTTGATTTCTTTTATGCCATTTAAAACATTTGAATTTAAGAATTTTTATATAAGCTTTAAACAGAGATTGCTATTTTAACATGAGCTAACTCAAAATATTCTGAAGTTAGTCCTTTTTTATGGGTACTACACTATTATTTATGTTTCATTTGCTGAAAAGTTTGAATTATCTTTTTTTTTCTTTCCTTTGCAACCTCATAAAAAGTTCAGCAGTTTCAAGAAATTTTAATACACCAAATAACTGATAAAACCAACTGGTTGTCTTGTTAAAATGCAATAAAAATTCAAAGAAAATATTAAGCTTAGTTTTTGTTTTAAATCAATACACCAATATTATTTGAAATTGAAATCATTACAAAAATTAAGAAAAACTTAGTTTTCTATAGCTATTTTTAATGTCTAACAGCAATATTGTCTCAACATACTGTTTCAACAGTATGTTGCAGCCGGCTTAGGAAGTTTGAATTGGAGAAGGATTTAATGTTTTTTGTCAACAAAAGGACGAGAAAATGTCATATGTTTTTATATAATTTCAAGTTTTAAAAAATTAGCCTCTTTTCCTATTTAGACAATATTTATTTCCTTGTTATTGCAACTGATTAATCCAGTGCTACATGTTATTGCATTTATCCTTATTCTGTATATTTATCTCCTGTTCTTTGATAGTTTTGATTAAAAACTTAACTGCTAATGATTTCATTAGCAGTTCCCTATATTAACATAGTTTATTAATAATTCAGTTTGCACTTGAAAGGAGCTACTGCATTTTTACCAGTTTTATGGTGATTTTACTTGGAAATTTGCCTTTTTCTTTATAAATAAATATTATACTATTTACATTATTTGGACTGTTGTTCGAATCTTTATTGCCATTTGTACGACATTTCAGTTGTTGTATACTGTGTCCTCCTTCAGGAATTTTGAACTGAATCCTTTATTACGATCACTGGAGTATATTATTTTCATCTTTGTGCAAAGCTTCTTTTGGTAGTCATGAGTTATCGCCCTCTAACTTGACTATCTAAGTTACTTATTCATCACTGCTGCAGCCTAGTATTGAGCTAACAACTCTTTGGGTCAAGTCACTGGAACTAACCAACGTCTATATCCACTGGGCCATGTGTCCTTAAGGGGCAACATCAACTGAGTTTTAGAGATTTATAAATCATTTCAGAAACCACTTTTTACCAGAGTTCATATTACAATTTTTGATGATAATGGGTTTTCTCTAGTATTTTTTACCAGAGCTCATATTGCAATTTTTTTGACACTAATAATTTTCTCTGGCACTCCATTACTGGATCTCATATTGTATTCATCTCTATGCTTGATTGGTTTAGATTTTTGTAGCCTAGCATATATACTGATTCCTTAAGTTTATGTAGTTTCCAGTGGCATCCTCTATCTATTATTTCAACTTCATCCCATAGGTGGTGGTGATATTTTTTCTCCCTCAGTTGTTGTTGTCTTGTCTAACACAATCATCAGGTGCATATTACAAACTGACTTTAAGAGATTTGAATTTAAGTTCACTTGATGTTCATGGGAGTTAAATCTTATAATGTAAAGATACTATTTTTTTATTTTATCAGGAGTAAAATTTAAATAAACAAAAATTACATGGAGATAATAAAAATTAAAATAAACAAGTTAAAATGCGAGATGATTTCAATAATTCATAATTATTAATATTATTTGCAGGAAAGGAAAAAAGTAGAAAGTAAGGGAATGAGAGAGGAAGACAAAAGTATAGAGGAATCAATCAGGATCTAAGAATTTAAATGAGTATTTTTTTCTATGGTAGCATGTCATAATTCACTTTTTTGTAAGTAGATTAGGGGATATTTATATAATTTAAGATAAAAGTTACATGTCTCTTTTTCATTATAAGATTTGGTTTTAGCAACAATATTCCAGTTAACTGGGTTTTTGTTTTTCATTTTTAATAATATATAGATAAAACAGAGCTGTATTTACTATTGTTTAAAGACATGTGGTTATTGAAATATTTCCACATGTTAACAGTTGTTCCAGAATAGAATTTAAAATCATCATCTAAATGGATGTGAGCTCTATAAATAATATTTTCAGACATACACTGGTCATTCAATGGACAGGTTTTATTTTTTCAGCAATTGCGATTATTTTTAGTAGGGTAACATATTATTCAGGTGAGACAAGTAGTTATTTTATATCATATTATTATGTAGTGAAATATATTTATCTATGTTCTTAATGCAAATATAACTAACTCAACATAAGTTTAGAATACTCTGTTAAAAACAAAGTAGGCAGAAATAAGCAGAAACTACATAAACATATGGTTCAACCCACCCTTCAGCCATAATGTCCAAACAAATATTGGAAAATTCTTCCTAAATTTAATTCAAAGGTGGGTGGGATCAATAAGGACAGCAATTTAATTAACTACAATATTTTTATTTTTTGATTACTCAAATCAGCCAAATAAACGCAATTTATTATAAAGAGGTCATAGTAGTTGAAGCACATTATTTCCAAATTAATTTTGCTAATCAAATTAAGTATTTTTTCATTGTTTCTTAAATTTTCAAGACTGAATAAACTGGGAGTCAAAAAGTGCATCATTTCAGCATACATCATGTTTCATCAAAATAATTGGCACTATCTTCTATTCATTTTAGTTAGGAACATTTTAGCAACTCAGCTGAAATTAATTTTTATTCAGAAATTTTTGAATAACTGCTAGAATAACTTAAACATGCTCCCATATTGTAGACTTATCATTTCTTCATTTAATGAAAGGACAATGTTTTTAAACAAATGTATATTCATATGAACATCAAATTTTTACATTTATTTTTTCTGTAATTACTCTTACTTTTCTATTTTTTAAAAGTCTAATTGACATTGTAACAACCAAGAGAAGAAAACTCTGAAACAACTTTTTTCTTTCATCCATTTTTGCAGATCCCTCCTGATAAGTTTTTTATAACAAATTGCAACTTAATGTAAACTGTTTACATTTAGAATTTTCCAGCATTAGGCAGGAGTAAAAAAAATCAGTTTTGTTTTCATTCCAAAATATAATAATAGTAATTATGCTTGAGCATATGTCAAAGAACATTTGCATTGACTTTATGCACTGTAAAAATTGATTTATTAAAATAAGGCTTTTATCATCATAATTTACAAATTTCAACCAAAGCTAGTGCAAAATCATAATGCAGATCATAACTATCATGAGATTTATATATATATATATATATATATATATAGTGTAAGAAAGTTATGGAACTTGTAGGTTTTAAACCCACTGTTCATGGATTTACTTTTATTTTACTTTTATAAAGAGTGCTCGATACAACGTAGAGCTTTTATATTGTTTCAACTTATCACCAGATGAGGAGCAAACGTAGCTCCGAAACACAAAGATTTTTGTGTAGTGATACTATGATTTTTATAAACCATTACAATATGTAGATGTAATTTCATTTGGAAATGAGTTATTTCCGCAACCTTGGTTTCAATCTTTCGGTATCTTCAGGCAATTTATAATTGATTTTCTGACGTCTTTCAAGCATACAACAATTTTTACAAGTGTACGACTGGAATTTTAAACAACTGAAAATTCCACTTGCGCATTTGTAAAAATCCTTGTTGTACACTGGAAAATCAGTTATTGTAAATCACTTGAAGATAGCAAAATGTTGTGGAAATAACTCATTTCCAAATGAAAAATATTCAAAAGCTCTACAATATAAATGTATTGCGCACTTTTTAATACAACTGTGTACTGGTCTAATTTAATTATGACCAAAAACTAAACTATCATCTGGTTCACACTCCACCCACGTCTATTGAACAGGTGAAGAGGCTCATCCCTTTTTCCCTGTTTAGAATGTGGTTTCCGGATTTCTCTTTTCCAATCTTTTCACTCTTACATAGCCCCCTGCACATCAGTGGCATTACTGCCTTGCTCGTGGTGATATGATTAAAAAAAAAAAAATAATATATATATATATATAATGTTTGATCAGCAACCATTCTTTCAAACCTCTTTCATTAAATGTAGCTGACAAGGAAAATTTAATTAAGTTTTCTTAACTTATTTTTTTTTAACAATTTTCCATTTTGTTGGAGATAAAAGAATATAAAAATTATCCATAATTTTTATTGTCCCAAGTGTATTTAATGAAAGCTGTGTGTATGATACTCTCCTAGCATATGCATGTCCTGCAGCTTTTAAGTTTTTTGATCGATGTTTTATGCCGATTATAATGAGATTTACAGACCAGATCACATTACATACAAGGCTGCTGATCTTAATGCCAGATTATTTAGACCTTGCTCTTCTCTCTCTTAAATGTTGGAGGCATCCAAATTAAAATGCTCCTGATATAATTTGTGACAGCATACTCTCCACTCATTTTAGTCTGAGGTGCTATCTGCTCAAAGGTCTTATGTGGTACCTCAATTGTTTCTTCACTTTAGTTTATATTTCTTTTGCTGCTGTGTGGCTGGATATCCATTAACTTTTAGTATTCTATTTTCAAAGCAAATATTTTACTAAAAGCATCTTGAAATTTCAGGAGATTTATTTTACAGTAATAAAATACATTGTGGGATGATTTGGTCTTGCACTTATGTGAATGTATTTTAATGTTTCACAATTTAAAAATGCTCAAATAAATTTGGCATTGTAAATGAAAACGCAGTGACAATTCAACAATGGAGATAATTTTTTTTTTGTTTTTTTTTTTTTTTTTAGCCAAATTTAATCAGGATTTACAATTTTTAACATTTAAAGTTTTTCATTTTACCAAAAATAAAAAGTGCTTTTGGACTAATATTTCATTTAAGATTGTGATTGATACATCAATATTTTGTCATAGTTTTCTTTAGTTATTGGGTTTGCATTTCTCATGGTTTTGGGAAAAATCAAAAAAGAAATTTTCAATAAAATAGATTGAGTTAAAATATGTATGTCTACCATATAAAAGCATTTTGTAATTGTTTTGCATCAAGTGCAAGCTTTTGAAAAAAACGTTTTTAACACAAAAATATTTTCAAATTCTTTTGTTTGTGAAGTTATAACAAGTTTAACATGGCATATGGATGGAAGAGCTATTTTTTTTTTTTTCAATTATTACGAATGAAAAAGATTTAACTAAAAAAACATTTGTTATTCCAATGAGAAAGGGTTAAAAAATAAAGCGATGTTGTTTTTTTTTTTATATATTGGAAAGAGATTTGCTTTCCCAAAATTGCAAATTGGCTGAAAAATAGGAATAAGATAAAGATTGCAATTATAATTATTTTTACCTAGGATAAAATAGCTGGGCTATGAGAGGTCAGGTGTCAAACCCACCCTGCTGAAAGAGAGGAAGCATTACTAAACAATGCCTTGACAAAAAGCCATTAGGGAATTTTGTATTTTTTTAGACTCATTTTCCTAGCTAAAAATTCGGTAAAGGATAGCTGACATGAACGGAGGTCATATATCAATTGACCATGTTGAGAGATGTACAACAGGAATGCTATCTATAGCAGAAAAGAACAATTGAAGACAAAAAATTTTTATTTTTTTTATTTTCTTAAATCTTTGGCAAAATATGGCCGACATAATTAGAAGTCAAAATGTCAGAACCACTGTTGAAATCAGTGAATCCCTGAAACATAGATGAAAAAAACAATTGAAAGGAAAATTTTATTTTCTCTGTTACCGATACACATGGTTAAGAAGTCAAAATGTCAGGTTCATCTTACTGAAAAGTGTAAACAAGGTGACTAAGGAAAAGATTTTATTTGTATTTCTTCAGATGGGAATTTGGTATAGAGCAAAGGGGAACTTGATCTGTTGAAAGAAGAAAAAGAACAATTATTAATTACAGAAAAATGACTAATTAGAATTTCCCTGAAAGGAGCTGATGTCATGTAATAACTCCGCCCAAGCAAGAGGAGAAAATCTCCCATGACTGGAAGTGAGAAATACAAGATGACAAAGAGAAGCTGACATCATGCAATTGCTCCGCCCAAGCAAAGAACAGTCCATGAATGGATGTGTCAAACAGAGACTGGTTGAATGTTAGGATATTTGCATAACCCCCTTATGCGTCCTCACCACACCAGTAAAGAGGGACACACATAAATACAAGAGTCCCGAGGGGCTAAACACAGTTCCAGCGCCAAAACGGAAATAAAGTAAGTTTGAGTTACCGCTACTGTCACAGCCACAGACAGTTCCAGCCTAGAGATGTAGCAAAATGGAGTTAGTCACCATGCCGTTGGGTGCCAACTGTAGAGTTCCTACCACCAGCCAGACAATTCCTGACAGTTCCATCCCAGAGATGTAACAAGATGGAGCTAGTCACCACACCATTGGGCGTAAACCATAGAGTTCCCGAAGCCTGCTGCTAACCTTAGAGCTCCGACTGGAGGTGCAGTGATTTTGCAGTCAAAGTTGAAACTGCCAACCAAAGTTTGAAATAATAATAACCAAAGTTATCTGCTGAGGAAGAGAAGAACCCTGACAAAAACCTTATGCCTATCTGCTTCCTGCTTTCCTGCTTGTTGGAAGTCTTCCTCTGTAGTTCCTATATTTAAGAATACTGAAGAACCCTCAGACCCCACTAATTACTGCCCTATCAGCCTCCTTCCAATCTTTGGCAAAGTGTTCGAAGCCATTATCAACGCCGAGGTGGTTCAGCATCTCACAGCCCACAGGATCCTCTTGGACAAACAGTATGGTTTCCGCTTCACCAGGTCTACTGCTGATATGCTAACGACCATCACTGAGTATATATACCAGGCTCTTGACAAGAATGGCGAAGCTCAAACTGTTGCCTTGGATATCTCCAAAGCATTCGACAGAGTCTGGCATGCTGGCCTTCTACGCAAACTGTGGAGCTATGGTATAACTGGACATTTGTTTGACCTAATCCAGTCTTTCCTCTCTAACCGCATATTGAAGGCGTTATTAAATGAATATGTCTGTCTCCCAGAACTACCATGAAACAGGCTTAGCTTCCTGAGAGTAAAACACTACACCTCCTTGGCCTCACATGCTCAGTGGACCTCAAGAATGACTATATCGAATTAAATCTGCTGCTACGAAAGTCGGTTCTCTGTGCAGGGCCCGGAAGTTTTTCCTGTCTGTGTCCATACTGCCCATATATAAATCTACCATCCGCCTGTGTATTAAATACTGCTGCCACATCTGATCGGGTGCCCCTGCTATTCTCCTCGGTATTCTTGACAAAATACAACAGAGAATCTGTAATGTGATCGATACCGACTTGGCAGCCCAGCTGCAGCCACTCTCTCACCGGCGTGATGTGGCTTCCTTGTGCCTCTTCTATAAATACTTTCATGGCTTCTGCTCTGATGAGCTTAGATCACTGGTGCTCTCTAGGTACAAATTTGCACGAGATACTAGATTAGCAACTAGGTTCCACTCTTTTACAGTGAAACAGATAAAATGTAACCACAATTTCTACTCTAACAGCTTCTTTTCTCGCACTTCCCGCCTGTGGAATTCCCTTCCATATACTTGCTTCCCCGACAGCTACAATCTCCAGGAATTTAATTGTAAGGTCAATAGACACCTCTTATCACACTAACTCGCATCCATTCTCTCAAATACTCTTCCCAACCCCCATCCTCGGTATCCTCATCCATCTATCACCCTCCTTCCGACATTTCCTATAACTAACCACTCTTTCTCATCACTTTCCCCTATATAACCCCCTGCACAATAGTGGCAGTGGAATGCCTTGCTTGGGGTGAAATGATTAAAAAAAAAATAAATAAATAAAAACTCATGATAATAATAATAACACATTTACAATTAAAACACATTTTCAAAAAGTACAAACAGTAGTGTTTGAATTTACCAGTTACCTGATTATCAAGTCTGGCCCGACTTAGAGAAACTGGTTGAAACTTTCATTCTGTTGCTAATTAATAGGAACGGTTTGGAAAAAGACGAAGTGTAATTATTTTTCTCTTATTTTTTTTTGGTATATAAATACTATCTACAGTTTATGCAGGTGTCATTCACTCTATTTCTAAAATTGGTGCCATTTTTATTTCCACAATTGTACGCACGTATCCAACTTGTTTCAGCTTGGCGGAGATACCCAGTGAGAATTCAACTTAACTCTCCTAAGATCTAAATCACAGTGGTGGTAAGAGAGATCAACCCAAGGACCAGCTGTTGTGTCAACAACATCAATGACCGACAAGTGTGAGTTGACCGCATCAACGACCAACAAGTGTGAGCTGACGACTTGTTCTCAGACCAGGATTGATCCCAACACAAGAGAAAACAGACCATGAAGGCTGTGATGGTATGCCATGTCACAAGTCTGCTAAAGCTGGTCTGATTCAGCATGCATCTCATTTAAAAACTAATAACAATTTGGATCAGAAAGGAAATCTGACATTGCCTGGGGTGAAAATAACTATGAAAATTTTTACAGAAGTGGAAAAAAAAATATATTTACATAACATGTAAGTTGCTAATGAAAAATATCCAGCTACGTAAGACAAATTAGCATCCCCTTAATTTTAAGATAAAATTATTAATTTTAAAAAAAAAAAAAAAAAAAAATGAATTTTATATTTGTTTTTTGTTCCCTTGTAATGTGGCAAAAATTTTACAATTACAAAATATTTTCTTATAAAATTTTTCCATGATTAAGTTTTGACTTGGTTACATTATTTGGACTGTTATATTCAAAGTTTCAATTGTTGTACACTCCAGCTTTCTTCAAGTGATTGAAATTTGAAACGGAACCCTTTATTGTCTACCAGAGTAGATTTTTCTAGTTTCTTCCTGATATTTCCTTTTAATGAACTCACCAAAGTTTTTTTAAATCACAGCTCTGCTGTGGCTAGGTATTGAACTCTTCAGTCAATGTATTTATTCACTGGGCCATATATCCTTGAGTGTAGAAATTTTTGGGACTTAAAACCTAATGTCTCAGTAACCTTCTTTAAAAAGGCTCATAATACAATTTGTTCTTTATTATTCTCTAGCACACAGTATTACTGGTTCCCATACGCTATTCATGTTTATGCTTGGCCAACTTAGATTTTTGTGGCTTAGCATATGTACCGATTCTTCAAGTTTGCATATTTTCCAGTGATGTTCTCTATTTCAACCTCATCCAACAGTGGACAGTGACCTCCCTTTTCCTACTGTTACAAGAATACATTTACATATAAAAGATATTAATAATGTCTAAAAAGTTATAGTAAGGGATTCTACTGAGTCCTAGTTGTTAATACAAAAGAGTTTTAATTCATGAAGTAGTTATAAAAATAGGGAAATTAAAAACAGAACATTTGGAAGATCCTAGAAGGTTCCAAGAAAAATCTAGACAATTTGAGATGATTCGAGAATAGCCCCTATAAAAATAGGTTTTGGGAGGAGAGTGGTTAGTTGTTAAAAGGTTTTGCTGACATTATCAATTCCAGCCCGATTCAGGATTTGTATATCCAGCCAAAAGAATCTCTACTAAAAGTTGCCAACCAACCTGAAAGAGAACCTCATGGAACTAAATGGGTAAATAGAATTTTTTGACTCATTTATCAAACAAAAAAATTATTCTTTATATACATTTGAGGATTTCCAAACATAGTACTTAGAATACTCACTAGCCTAACGTGTAAAAATTACTTCACCCACTCCTTACCTCTTCCTTCATAAACCTTATCTTTTTTATTTGAATGCAAAAATTGTATATTTGTAAATATTATTTTGTGTTTTTTGTATATTAAATATTTGTCTGTGATTTAGCTGTATTTTGGCCAATCATTTTTTTTTCTTTTGTTACAATTTATAACATGTAACAAAATTGGGGGCTCATCCAACTATAATATCCTAAAAAGGAAATGAATAAATAAATAAAAATTAGGGGCTTGTCTAACTCAATATCGTAAAAAAAAAAAACAGTATACATAATTTGAAAAGAAAGTAACTACATTTAAGTATCTTTTGTGAAATATAAAAACAAAAACATGCCTTTTTCCATGGAAAATTTTAAGTTTAAGATTCATTAAGATCGGTCAAAGTTTTACAGAAATTGGAATTATTACAAATTGTAAAATAATTCAAGTTAGATACAAACCAGTCAATGAAAAAAGCAGAAATAAAAAGTATTGTAGCTAAAGAATTAATAGATAAAAATCTCTTAGACAAAAAAGACGACCCAAGTAGTTTACATCTTAAATTAGAAATAAAGAAATTAGTGATGCAAAAAAGAATAGAATTGGAAAGATTAAAAATCTAAGCTGAAATAGAGTTAGAAAAATTAAAATTACAACTAGAAAATAGAAGTCAAAATTTAAAATTTCCTTGATGCAGGAAGATAGTACCTAAGTTTTATGAGAAAAAAGTGAAAAAAAAATTTTTATTTTGAAAAAATAGCAATAAATTTAGGATGGCCTTACGAAATCTGGTCTTTTAAAAAATAAAATACTTCCTTTAGAAGAAGCAAGTAAAGTTAGAGAATGTTTTTATAAGAGAGATGAAATTTTAATGAGGAAATGACGCCCAGTGGATGCCAGTCTAAATAAGGAGTGGAAGATAATATACCAAATAGTGGTCCCAAAAGTGAACAGACAAGTAATAAACATAGCTCATCATACTCCAATGTCAGGATATTTAGAAATAAAAATAAAAAATAAAAATAAAAAAACCTGTGAAAAAATATTAAATCATTTTACTGGCCAAAACTTAGACAGGATGTCATCAATTTCTGTAACACCTGCCACACAGTCGGAAAACCTAATCAAAAGATTCTGTCCACCCCTCTGAAACATATCCTAGCATTTGAAGAACCTTTCAGTAGAGTACTAGTTGACTGTTGGTCCTCGTCCAAAAATTAGGAAAAGGGAAATTAGAAATGAACGTTTGGAAAATCCTAGAATGCAAATTGGATGTTTAGCCCCTATAAAAATAGGTTTTGGGAGGAGCAGTTAGTTGTTGAAAGCATTTGCTGACATTATCAACTCTGGCCCAATTCAGAATTTGCATATCCAGCCAAAAGAATGTCAAAGTTGCCGACCAACCTGAAAGAGAACCTCATGGAACTAAATGGGTAAACAGAATTTTTTGACTTTCATTGACCAAACAACTTTCTATACACATTTGAGGATTTCCAAAAATAGTACTTAGAATACTCTAATGTGTAAAAATTACTTCACCTGCTCCTTACCTCTCCCTTTATAACACTTTGCCTGCCAGTAGTAAACTGTTTTCTATTTGAATGCAAAAATTGTATATTTGTAAATATTTTTATTTTGTGTTTTTTCTAAATTAAATATGTCTGTGATTTAGCTCTGTGTTTTGGTCAATCATTTTTTTTTTTTTTTGTTACAATTTATAACACGTTACACTACATATTTGACTGTTTTATATTAAAATGTACCTTTTTATTTCACAAAAGATGTTTACAGTAAAAGTCACAGCTAATTATAGCAGAAAGGTAGTAAATTTGGTAATAGCATGATTTTCTGAATTATCAATAAAAAATAAAAGTTAACCACTCGTAGGACAAAAAGCAAACTCTGCAATCATGCACAATAATTGTTTTTAAGGTTTCTATGAAAATGTTATCAATTTATTTTTTTATGTAAATAAAATTAAAAAACAGAATAATCAGTTAAAAATAATACAGAACTTGAAATTGTTCTTAAAGTTTTATAATGAAAATTGGCTAACTTGCTCTCCATGACATTTAAAAAAAAAAAAAAAAAGTTTGCAATTGTAAAAACTTTATTTTCATAAACTTTATTTAAACTTCTTATTTAGCTCAATAAGAAATATAAATGGCTGTTTTGTGCAATGCAATAAAGCTTTTATTTAAATAAATTTGCTGAAACAACTGTATCAGGTGAAAAATAGTTTATTAGCATAAGATTTTGCAAATGTTAAAGTTTTAGCATGAAAATTGCTTTAGCAAAAAGCAACTCAGTAGTAGTAGTAGTAGTAATTTGATTTGTTCAATACAGTCAAGCTTTTGATTTTAAATATTTGATGGGAACAGGAGCTCATTTTCTTTCATAGAATATGAACTCAGTTTATCAATAATTGATTTGTCTTTTTTATGATGTCAACCATTTGTGGGTTTCTTAAAGCTGAAACATATTTCAAATTGTAACAGATCGCTTACAATACCTGGTGTTCCCAAGCAGTGCCCCATCTAAATACTGACACAGCTTAACTTCATTGATCAGTTTTCTTTGTGATTTCATCATAAGCACAATATTAACTAAAATTTCATTTTAAATTCAGATCTAGATTAGTAAAACATTCAGAAAATAGACTTTACATTTGAGTTCACATTGACACATAAAAGACATTTAAAAAATGAATGAATGAAAAATAATCCTGACTTGCAATTTTCTTCACTTGTACAAAATTATTTTTATGAAGATCTTATACAAACAACCCCCCACCAAAAAAAAAAAAAACAACACTATCCCATTGTTTGCATCAAAGCATTGAAAATTTTAAATGACAAAAGCCAAAAAAATAAAAATAAAAATTCCCTTTTACCACAAAGTTATTGAAGTTAAGTTTTCAATAGAATAAATCTTTAAAGTTATTCTTTTCATTATGAATAATTCTAATAAACGATGGCTTTGGAACCATTTTTAAATAAAATAAGATCAAATTTTTTAAAACCACCATTTTTTTTTTTATACATTCTGTTTGAAAAGTAACTTGCTTTTCTTTAAGAAAGAATAAGAATTTTTCAGAACTTGCTAGTAATGACAAAGTTACTTTGTATTTATGAATTTTAACTGCTTCTGTACAAAGAAACAAGGTTGATATTGAGGAAACATTTTTTTGCTAAAAATTATTTACTGGCTGGCTGTCTTTGAGACTTTTATAGTTGACAATTATGAACAAATGATAAATGATGCACATGCAATTTCAGAACTCTAAAAAAAAAAAAAAAAAAAATGCATTGATTTTTAAAAGTTAATCAAGTTTTGGTTATTCACACTTGAATGTGAAAATGAACAGATTTTTTTATACAGCAATAAACTATTTCTGTTTACCTAAGTGACATTGTAAATGAGCAAAAATCAGTCAACTGAACAATGAAAATAAGAGGGGGACTTTTTTAAACTTTTGCTATTTGAAAATATTCATGAGAAAAAAAAAGGAAATGAATTTTTGAAGTTTTCTTGCAGGATATTTTTAAGAAACTTATTTATAGAAAGACTGAAATTAAAAAGGTATCTATTTCATCAATCTAAATGAACAGGCCACACACATTTTTCAGCACATTTCTTGCTTGGGAAACTTTCTTTCCAGTCAACTTTGATCTTCAAAAATTTAAATGCAATGTCAATTATCATTTTCTCATATTTTCCATACTTGCAACTTGGTGGCTTTATTACCTTGCTTAAGGTGAAATTATCATTTAACCTTTTATCAAAAATAATATATTTTGCAATGATGTATCCTTAAAATATGAAAATTTTAAAACTTCATTTTAAAGGTAGTTGGAAAATAGCTTAATTTCCTTTGATCAAACTGCAATAATTCCTTACTCATTTACCATATGTAACTACTTTTAGTCTATTAAAGAAACTATCACAGAATGTTAATAGTCTAACAAATTATTCACTAATATAGTGAGTTTAGTATTCTTTGAAAAGAAAAAAAAAAGGAAATTGAACTTTTAAGAAAATCAAAATGTAAAAAAAAAAAAAAAAAAAAAAATCAGGCTTTATTAAAAGTTCTTGCCAATTTTAATGTTATGTAAAAAAGCTTTAGGTTTAATCCATGTAGCGTAACACCATATAATTGTTGTCTTTTTCTTTAATGAAACCAAATTGGGAATAGTAAGGCAGTAAGTGTGTTTTGCATTCTAAGGAAACCTTGTAGCATCCAAGTTTCTTACTCTGGCTAACCAAAATGCCAAGCAACCTTTAAAAAAAAAAAAAAAAAAAAAAAATATATAGAATAAATAATTATCACAACCTGGTCATAACAGAACTACAAACAGAAAAAAGTTTGAGAGAGATCACAATCAGTCAGCATTAATTTTTTTTTTTTTTACTTATAAAATACAAGTACAAAAGAATTCATTTTAATTTCAGTTACTTTTACTACTTGTAGTAAAAAATGAAATTCAAGAAAATGCTCATTTGGTTTCACATCAAAAAGCTTAATTTAAATGTAATGCTTAACATGTTAAGAATTTCAAGTTTGAATTAGAATTAATTCATTTAAAAAAAAAAAGACTATAAAGATTTGATCTGATAATTTCAATAGATTTATCAAACATCTGACCCTGATGAGCTTTTCAATGCAAAACTCACAAGTCAGTTAACTGGATTAGTCACTTGAACTTTTGATATTTTTAAAAATAAATATTAAAAAATTAGTAATGATTGACTGCTTCATATAATGGAATCCATTAAATTATGTAACATGAAATTAAACTGAAAAATCAATTAAAATTTATCCATCAAAATATTAAAAGATTTTCAGAGGTTGATTAAATATTTCTGTAAGAAGAAAGATATGCAGCAAAACAGATTTTAAAAAAAATGAACAGACATGTAATATCAACTCAATAAAAATTGTAAAATGCAAAAGTAGATAATTTCACAATGCATTGGTATCAAAAAATCAAATCTAAAGTGGAATAAGCTAGTATTAAAGAGAAAAATTAGTTCATCAAAAAAGTGGTAATTATATCATGAACAACATAAGGACATGTACAAGAAAGTTTACATTAAAGTGGAAAAATGAATTGTCCAAACTACTGGCAGTCAGAAGAAAGCCAATTTTTAATTATTCAACATGGAGTTTTGACACATTGTTTTTAACTTAATTCACTCAATTTTCAAAGAATAAATTTAGTCAACTTTTAAGTGTCTACATGTCCAACCTTCATTTATAGTATCAGAAATAGTGTAAAAATATTCAAGTTTGTTATAAGTTCTCTGCTTGAAGTTTCTAAAACTTAACTTTTAAACATTGACTGAGCTGATTTTGTTTTTTTCCTGGAAAATACATTTTAAACCAAATGTAGAATTTACATTTATATTCGAGATATAGCCATGTAGTATTTCTTAATATGTACAATTTGAAATTATGAATTGGAAGTCTTCCTTCCATATGTAAAAATAATAATTTAAATTATCAATAATGTTTGTTAATGTCAACTAAAATATTTATCCCTTTTGAAAAGAATGATAAAAATGTCAACCTTCAGGTAAAATTGATAATTTCTTAGTGATATATTTTTTCTTTGAGATTAATAAAATTAAGATGACTTTACTGTCTAGAATTTCGTTAAAAAATTGGTCAAATTTTAAATGAAGAAAAAAAAAAAAAAAAAAGATTTTTTGGAACAAAGCCAGCAATTTAAAAAAATAAAATGGATCAGTTTTCTCATTAACATGCACAGAGTAAATTGATCCATATAAATGTAAAGATAGATTATACTTAAATTATAAATAGGATAGGACAATAATAAAAAACAAAAATTTTGTTTACTTACAATTTTCCCAATTGCTGTCCTCGATACTCATTACTGACAACAACATCTTCAATTCTTCCTCTCTGCAATGAAAGAAATAAAAATGAAAAGGAAAACTCCAAAACGTAATTTATCTTTTGTGATTACCTTAACTCTTCCATAATTTTTATCTTTCTGAAGCCATCCATAACAAATAGAGAAAAAAAAATTGATGTAGGAATTAATTTCAGGTCTTTTCAGTCCACTTTTTCTATCAGTAGACTTTACAGATTTATTAACAGTAATCTATCACTTGAAAAAAAATTATAATGAACTTAGTTGACCTGTCAAGCTATAGCAACCTAAAAATAAACTAATAACCACAAATATTGTTTTAGCAGTGTGGTCAAATGTTAAAAAGATTTAAGACAGCTTAGAACTGGCATTAATATAGAAAGAATACATATGGTTGCAAGAGTAACAAATAAAAAACAATGTATTGACAGTGAGGCAGAAGGAAAAGGAGACAAGATCTGTTAAAATAAAATTATCTGTATTACCACTGAGTCAAGGTCTCTTATAGACAAGCCAGATAATGCTTGTGAGCAAAAGAGTATTATTTTGAAGACGGGAGAGTTGGCTGTTTACTAGACTCATGTTGAAGATTGCATCAGGTTGGTTAACCAAGAGACCCTGATAGTTGCTGAACAGGTCCTTTTAAGCAGTCAAGGGTAGATATATGACTCCACACTTTTGTCATGGTTTTGTTTTATCATTTTACTGTTTGGCTATTTTTATAAATTCCACACCACACCTTTTTTAATTAGCTTACTTAAAAGGTGCTCTCAAGTTATGCATGTTTGGCATAAAGATTGTAATAGCTTTCTGAGCCTTAGAAATGATGGTAAAATAGCAGTGTTTATTGGAGTAGGTATATTTTCAATAGCACTCATTTTTGATGGGTCTAGTTTCTGCCTATTTGCATAAATTATTTATCCCAAGTATTTTATATTATTCTTGAAAAATTGACATTTCTCCTCACCGAGTAAACTTGTATTTCTAAATTCTCTAGAATACTTTATAAATGTGTTCAGAATGCTCTTGATTAGTTTTGCTTTTTATGACTACAACTTCCAAATATGCAACAGCAAAATCTAAGTCAGCTAACATTGTATACATGCTGGAAAATACTAAGTGCCACTTTGACTATTAAAAGGGTATAGACCTCTGGCTATAAAATACTAAATGCCCCTTATTAAAACTTTGCTTATTATAGACCTTTTGTCTGCATTAATTCTTAACAATTCTTTATACTTTTCATCCACTTCAATCTGGTATGTATCTGACAGATCAATATTTTGAAAAAATAAAAAAAATAAAAAATCTACCATTTAATTTGGCAAAAGGTTTTTTTTCTGGGGGATGATAATGTGTATGTGTGAGGAAGTAGACACTTATTTAATCCTGTAGAAAAATCTGTGCATACCTGAATATTATTATTTTTCAATATTACATACACTGTTGGAGCTGCCCACTCAGAATAATCTGTGGTTAAAATAATAGATGGAGCTTCTAATCTTTCAAGTTCTTTGTTAATGGGTTCTACAATTGCAAAAGGCACAATACATTTATGTCTGAACACAGGAACTACATTATCCTTTCATTGAAAACATGCTTTCACACATTTAAGATCTTCAGAGAACACTGTAGGAAAATTCTTTATTAACTTCTTTAGAAAATTTAATCACCATGCATTTTTAGAGGGGGAGCAATTCATTTTATTTATTTATTTTTTTTTTTTTACATAAACTTACAGGCAGACTCCACAAATCAAACAGTTCCATCCAGTCTGCACCCAATAAGTTCAACATATCATTTTTTGAATATGTCTTAGTTTTTGAAGTTTTACCAGCACACAATATATTATAGGTACCTCCATTATATAACAAAAAAATCCAGCATAGTATGATTTTAAAAGGTTCAAAACTTAATAAAACAAACCTTTTCTATCAAAATGTTTATAATATTATGAAGAGAAAAGATCAAAGTAAATTTTATTTATTTTATAAAATTTTTTAATCCCTTTTAACATGTTTGAAATTTTGGCAGAAAATTGTTTTGATTTGGCGTTAGCGTGGTCGAAAATGTTATGACTATTTTATAATTGATTACGTAATTATTTTTTTTTTTTTTTTTTTTTACATAACTCACTTTTTCGGTGACAAACACATTAATTTGGAAATTCTCACAAAAATCAAATGTGTCGGATTTTAATGAAACTTTCAGTACTCATTCACAAATGAATAAAATTATTTTTGAAATTATTACTTTTTTAAAATATTGATGAAAAAATTTTTTTTTAACTGTTACCCCACCTTCACATAAATTCATGAAACTTTAATAAATTCTAATTTTCTGCTATTTACTTTTTTATTAGTTAAACGTAGAACTCATCGGGGAAACATAAATCATGTATTTTTTTTATTTAAAATTATAATTCACTGTACGAAAATCTGCTCCGAAGAGAAATATAATAAATGCAATAAAACTTTGATATAATTTAATAAGCTTTTAATTGCTGGAATAAATAATAAAAATTAAAGATATTAAAAGAATTTTTTTAATTACTAATAAAATTGTAAAAGAATTGTTTTCATTTTTTTTTATTATAAATAATTCATAAAGTTTTAAAAATATTTTAAAAATCTTTTAAAGAACTATCATTTTTTTTTTATTAGTTAATTCATGATTATACTGCCTAATAAAAATTTTTCACTCTATATATTTTTAAAAAGAAAAAAGAAAAAAATTATGTGTGCAAATACGTTCAAAGTTATAAAGTACGATGTTCAAATTTATAAAGTAGTGTTCCACATGGGTCAAAATGATTTTATAAGTTAAGCGTTCTGGGTTATTACTCCTTACATAACAAAACAGAAGAATGCACTTTCATTCTTGTTACAATATTTTCTTCTCTATGTTTCTAAAATTTAACAGCCTGTTTTGCAAGTAATTTCTTCAACATTTAAAGTAAGTTTTTTTTTATTTCAATTCCTCAATTTTTAAATTAATTCTGACCGTAGGTGCATTAACTAATTTATGATAATTAAAAAAAAAAATTGTACAGTACAAGAAAATGTGAAAAAAATTTATATAAGTGCTGAAATTATGTTAAATTTTTAATTTTACTATTTATTAAAAAAAAAAAAAAAAAAAAAAAAAAAAAAGGGAATTTTAGCATGATTGTACGCCATACATTGCATCCTTGCCTTGCCAACATCTCTTATCAGTCATCTGTCATCACTTCCATGACTGACATAAAAACAGGCTACCGTAATTAATTTTTTTTTTTTTATTGTAAATTTCTGGGAGTAAGCAATTATTAATTGATTGAAAAACAGATAAAGGTAAGTTTTAATATTAAAATTTGACTTAACGTGCCAGCACGGTATATTTTTTTTTTTTGCAAGATTTTTAAAAACAGAAATTTGGCTACTGTTTACGTAATGTGTCAATCAAAAATGGCGGTATATTTAAAAAAATTGGTAAAATTTTAGATTTAAATCAATATAATTTCAGTTAAAAATACACCAGTATGTTTTGCTTACTAGAATTATTAAATTTAATCTCTTGGCTTTCAATTAAAGCTAATTTTAAAGCTTGAAGATAACTTATTTTTTAAATTTCAATTTAAATTTAGGCATAAAAAATGAGTGGAGGTACCTAAATGCAGCTTCACCTCAAACACACAATTCTTTTCCTTAAGACACCACATGCAATTTTTTTGGTTTTCACTAATGTAGGTTGACCAACATTTTTTCAAGTTTTACCATTGCTTCAACATTATTCAGTAAAATATATGAAGGTTAACTTCACATCCTTTCTATTCTGGGTCTAATTCAGATTTTCAATTGTCAGTACAATTATTACAATATTAGCATGTCTTGCATTTTTCTTAGCAATGACTGTTTGTGCACCAGTTTTCTACATAAACACTTTATTTTTGAATGGGCAAATGAAGTCTTCTGCAACCATGACAAAGGCTCAATGCAGTAATTTTTCTTTTCTGCCCTTTTGTTACACTGTCTGCAGTTGTACAATATCCCTTTCTTCAATTTTTGCAGTATTGGGTCTTAAATTTAGTATTCTCTGACAATCTTCTGCCACTGACTGTAAGTTTTGTTAAAATACACAAACATATTTCTTTGTCTTTACTTGAAGTTAACCTTTGCACAAAAATTAAACATTTAAAACATCTTTGGAAATAGTTCATTCAGTTTAAATTTTTTACATTCATGACTGACAATACCAGCATAATTAACAAAATCTTTGTCATCATTTTTCGCATTATTTATTATTACCCATTTTATAGCAAATGCTTCATGCTCGGTGGTAGACAAGTTCTGTTTTTTATCCTTTGGGCTATGATCTTTTTTCACCCATTTTCAGTTTCTAGAGTCAGATGATGACTCTGCATGTGATTCTGTTAACATCAGCGATGAGTGTGAAAAGTCCAGTAAAGTCAGGAAATGACGTGAATTGTGGTGTAATTACAGCATCAATGTTAGCCTCTAGTGCTTACGCTATCAGAAGCTGCTTTTCAGATGTTTATCAAGTATGAAGTCAGTGAATTTTGAGATGGTTCTGATTAAGATCAAGGTTGGGACCAGTATATCTATATCTTTGAATACAGACAAATTATGGTCAACAAAAGCGATAACACAGATTAATTCACTAAGGAAAGAGATGCAGCTTCTGATTTTACTAATGTGAATGTTTGATTGGACAATGCACTTCCTTGCTTCTTTAGGTAGCCGAGAAATAGGCAATATGTAAGAAGTGCATCCAAAGTCTAACCTTGTCACTACTAGAGAAAATGAAATTATAAACAGAAAAGTTAACCTCGACGAATGTAGATTGTTTCTTGAAGTTGAATAAGTGATTGGATTAGCATAACTTATGGATCAGGAGACACATTACATCTTGTCAGTTCCCTACTGAAAATCCCATTCAATGAAGGGATTTCTATTTTGTTGATATTTATGGTTACAATAGGGTGGGTGGATATGGGAAATTGTGACCCATGAAGCATGTGAGGCCCTTCACACAATTCATGCAAATAGCAGGGCCACAATTTTGACTGGCATGTCTGGTTCAGATTCTAGTTAAATGATGTTGGGACATGTGTTTAAATTGGGGAATTGCAAAGTATCTAAAGTAATGACTACCTTATGTTAGCCAGCACTTTGCCAGGTTCATTGGGGTAACAGTTTGGTTGTCTTCCCATCACTTTGTGAGTACATCATGGTGGAATCAGTTTTGGCACTGCCTTTAATGTCCCAAGCAAGGGTTAGCGTTATACATTGCTTGCTATACTGCTCATCAACTAGTCACCATCCATAGTCTTGATGAGGTGAGGTAAGTGTCCAGGTTTTCACTCATAAACTTAGCACCCATTAGAGAAAAGACAGTGCCAGCAGTTATATCTGCATTCCTTATGTCAGTCTTGAACTTTGCTTTGATATGCTCCTTGAATTGTGTTTTCAAGTCAGTCAGTTTCATCTCATCATTAAAAAGTTCAGCTGATGTGACAAAAATTCATTAATTGGCTGTCATGTTAGGCCTTTTGCTGATATGTTGCAAGTTAGATATACTTTTATACAGAAACTATTTAGCAATTTTGATGAATTTGTTGGTAATTGGCTAGTTCTAGTCTGATTTGGGATCATGTATGCTTTGTTCAAAAAGTAATTCAAATTTTCCAATATTTTGCATTGAATTGATGCCACATTAGTATTACATATTCTGTTTGTGGTCAGAGAAGTTGATTTTAGGGCAGCCAACACTTCTTGTAGGTCTGAATTAAACAATGGCCACTTTTGTTCCTCTGCATATTTAGAGTCAGTTTTGAAATTCAGGATAGCTGTTCATTGCTGCTTGATGAGGTCAATTTCTGTGAAGGTGAGGCCAGTGAAATACATTTCACTCACTTTTTAATACAATGCACATGGTTGGAGTAGTAACAAACCAAAAATCAACAATGTACTGATGATGAGATGGAAAGAAAAAAGAAACAAGATATGTTAAAATAAATTATCTGTATAAACAATGTATATGTTGAATTAAGGTAGAATGTCTCTTGTAGGTAAAACTTGCAGATGATCTCAAAAATCAGAAAGTTGGTTGTATACTTACCTCGCATTGAAGCTTGGCATCAGGTCAGATGAGTGAGAGGCCACTGTAAACTGCGTGTGAACTGTCTAAGAGGTCCCCAAGCAAGTCCTTTTAAGCAGTCAGAGTGGATACATAACTCAGCATTTTCATTATGTTTTTGCTGTAGTGGCAATGTTTCTGATTGACATCAAGATTTAAATTTTATATTTTGTATTAGTTTTGTGAAATGGATGTGATGCTCAGAGCCTCTGCTCAACAAGCTTTTTCATCCTTAATAAAAAGAAGCTTTTTGGTTGCTCCCAAAGCCATATTGGCACTGCTTGCTTTTTTGGTCACTCCACAAGCAAAAACGTTACAGTATCTCAACTCATCATGCACTATGGCATGTGTAGATCGATAGCTGAAGACCAGAATTGCTACCACTTTGCTAAAGTAATTCAATAATCTACCCTGTGGATGATGATGGGTCACCAGATTGTCCATCCCACTTTAAAACATTCTACCCGCTTATACACCTTTTGTTGTGCTCCATACTGTACCAACATCCAGCAAAAACGTACCTCAATGCACTGTTCCTCAATCGTGCAATCACTGATTTCATACACCTGACCTTTTTGCTCCCTGCCACTCAACTGAATGTGGAATGCTGCAATGAAAATTAATACTTACACTGGATGCACTGTGTATAAACTTCTGTTCTATTACTAATGTAGCTGTGCCTATGACTTGGTTTGTGGTAAGATCTTCTATCACTGTTATAAAGTATGTACCTGGACAAGATTTCATCGCATTAAACCGAGCTGAAAATACAAGAAAATGTTTTCACAAGGAAAAGGGAATAGAAGTTCAATTCCTGTCAAGAAACATAGTTTGTGAGTATTTCTTGATAGCTTAAGCCAATCAACATAAATTTCATGGATGTCAACTCAAACATGTACATAATACAGAAATGCAGAATTACAAGTATGACGTGTTTTTTGAAGATCCTGAAAATTTAACTTTTTTTTTAAAATATGAAATTTTGTCTCGTACTTCCTTACTTCTTAATCTCTCCGGCAAGTCATCTGTCGGGGGTGATAGGATGTTCCATTATAACAATTATTCAGTTGTTTATTCATTGAAAATAGTTATCTCCAACTAATAGTCTTTGTTAAAATATAAGAATTTTTTCCAAGAAATATCAAAAACTAATATCGGAGTCTTTAAGGAATAATATAGATAAGAAAACTGGTTGATTAATCAATCAAGATCATTAAAAGGGAAACATAAATAAAAAAATTCATATTTATGTTAAAATAGTAGTAAAAATGACAGGATATAGAAAATATGATCACGCAACAAAAACACCACCAATGAGGACCCAGCCCTGGCCAAAACAGACGCTCTATGCAGGACCATTAAGTGGCTACTATTATCTAGCAATCGTAGATAGTTTTTCTAAATGGCCTGAAATTTATAGGTACAAACACCCGATAGCTTTAAACACTATAAAAGCATTAGACAAAGTATTTAGTTTTTTTGGAGTACCAGATACAATTGTAAACGACAATGGTACCATGTTCACCGGGAGAGAATTCAAAGATTACTGTGATTCGTTGGCAATCAAACACATAAGAAAACCAACATATAATCTTAGGCAGAAAGGTTTGTCAACACATTTAAGAGAGCATTAAGAAAGAATAATGGAATCAACACTGAAGAAAAAAAGCATACAAAAGTTTCTAGCAGTATATAGGATAACACCAAATCAGAATACAAATGGTAACTTGTCACCTGCAGAAATTGTTTGCAAGAAAAATACATTCAGTGTTCGACAGGATGTTACCAAGTAAGAAAAAGAAAATTTATATGAAAACAAATGCAAAGTTGAAAACATATAAAGACGGCAATAAAGTCTTTAGGAACTATCGGGCAGGAAAGGGTTTTTGGGAGGATGGTACAGTTACAAAAAGAATCAGAAGAATGGTCTACATAAATAAAGAAAAAAATTTTTTTCTGTAAAAGATATATAAATCAGAGGAGACCCCCGATACATAGAAACCATTGAAAATGACAGAAGTACTGATGGAAGTGTTATACAACACTTTCCAGATTCAACCTTCCATTAATAGTGAAGTACAGATGGAGGTAACATCAACTCCAAAACTCACTGATTCTCCAAAATCTGAAGGTATACCAACTCGAAATGTGAGGAGAAAAAGTGATAATAAGAGGAAAAGGATTAACCACCTATGTCCAAATCCAAAGAGAAAAAAAATATTAAAAGCAAAATTCTAGGGAAGAATTTAGCTAAGAGGAAAGTGTTATAATGGAACTTCCTATCACCCTTGACAGTTGACTTGCCGAAGAGATTAAGAAGTAAGAAAGTACTAGACAATTTGACTTCTGCTCCCATTCTGTCTTGACTTACCATTCTATTGAACTCTGTTAATTGTACTTTTCCGTACAATAAACTTTGTTATTTGTTTACCCATTACGTGCTATGTAAATCTTTCCACTTGGAATTTACCTTGTTGTTTATAACGTTCTTGCAATATAACAATAATATACAAAGGTTGATTTTGAAAGCAAGTTTAATTTCTTTTTTTTTTTATCTATCCAATTATATTTTTCATTGTTTATTAATATTTTTACACATTTATAATCTTTATTAATATACATACTTGTTTACTTTTTTAAGATAAGTTGCAGAATCCATCTTTTTTTTTTTTTTAATTTTAAAAATAAAGTTATGTCACAATTTAAAGGATTATCATTAAGAACATTTGATGCCATGTATTTGTTAAATTACTTATACATTTATACCTTGGGATGAATAAATCTATTTTATATTTAGCATAAAATTTCTCTTTATGAATTAGGATGTAAATTAAAATTGAAATCATTTGAGTCATATTGTCTTTTTTTAATCTTTGATTTAATTTCCCTATTATTCAAATATTTCTTTGGTTGTTCTTTTCTTTTTAACATTTGCCTATAATTTTCTTATTGTCTGCAAGTAACATTTTTTATTTGGATGGGAACATTTGCAAATTTGTCTGAGCCTTTCGAGTCTTAACATTGTTGTTGTTGTTTTTGATCGACTGTGAACAAACATGGCACCTACTTTGAATACAGCTTTCTCATTGACAAATGTTCATGCAAAATGGTGAATACGCTGTCTTCTGATATCTCACACAACTCAATTTAAGATTGACAAAAATGAGTTTGTGGATTTTTTGGTGTTTTCTGGGACAAGTGCCAATTTTGGGCAACCCGTGTCTGTACAACCATGTTTAAAGACAGCATACCACCTCTTAACCATTGTTTCCAATAGAGCAGAGAACGAATAACACTTATCAAGCCATTGCTTTGCTTGAACAGTATTTTTCCCCTCCATCAGAAAGCAATGCTTTACCAACACACAAAATTCAGATTTTTCCATTGTTTCGAAAATTTGCAACAGTAGCTTTACTTAAATAACTGTAATTTGTAAACTAATAATCTGATTGAGCCCAAATTGTATCATGTGCCATTTGAAGATTAGTACTTTATAAAAATCAGGGATTTTTTTATCTATATGTCAGGCACAGGATTTATTGAGTGATGTGTTAATAGGAAATATTAGAGAGAAAACAATATTACAATGTTATGAATATAAGGAGCTATCTTAATTATATCTATTAAATATATCTGTATTTTGTATTCATAGATTATAGATCTGTGGAAAAATGCAGATGTAATGTTTTAATCATGTGTTTATAGTTGGTAGTAATGCTATTAATATGTTTTCAAAGTACTTTGTCCTTAAAAGGTTATGTTCTTTTTAATTAAACTAGCATTAGAGAAATCAAAATTGTTTTATGTTATTTCAATGTAATACAAAAGAGTTGGAACGTATGCCCCAACGTAAATCTCTTATGTCTGTAGATCTGCGCTTTTAGATTTTGTGATGTATTTTGATATATACACATTATTGCACTGTAAACACTGTACTTTATAAATCCTGGCATATATATATATATATATATATATATGCCAGGATTTATAAAGTACAGTATATAGCTAACTAACTTACTTATTTGCAATTAGTTAATTAGTTAAATTGACTACCAAAATAATGAAGACGACAATAAAAACCTATGTAATTGTAGAAACCCCCAAAAACTGCCCACTACAGAATAAATGTAAAATAAACTCAATCTACCAATGCAACATAACCAACTGAAAATCCCACCATAAATAAAGTGTATATCAGATCTACTAAGAACACTTAAGCAGCACTGGTACATGCAGGTAACTTCATTCAAAAACAACTTATACCGAAACCAAACATCCCTTTTTGCATATTTTTGGAAACTAAAGGACTCAAAACAGAAACCCAAAGTAAAATGGAAAATCCTAGAAAAAACTAGAACTTGCAACTCACTTAACATCTGCCCTTGATGTTCAAGTGAAAAGCTACACATTCTAAAGTACTCTAACAGTAGCGAACTATTAAACCGTAGAGATGAATTAGCAGTATTATGTAAACATCACAAATATTTCTCATTAAAATTTAAATAACCAAAAAATACCACATCTACACGAACCCCACCAAAATGCAATAAATACACATATACAACCCTCTAAATAAAAAGAACAAGAAACGTAGAAATAAGAGAAAATAAATCGCACACCACAGCAATTCCATCCACCTATAAATAGTGGTAAAATAAAAACTATCGACACTGCATAAAAAAAAACAAAAAACATATATCCCAATATAAAATTACCTAAACTAAACGAAAAAGCGACCTGTCCAAAACTAAGCTACCCCCACACCCTTCTCCTAACCTAAAGCAGCACCTCTAGAACCACAAACGGACAACTAGACCATTCTAAACTCCCACCCCACATTTATTTACATCATTCTCATTAACAGCAGCGCCACTTCCACTACACTTGGACAGCAGTAAAATAAAAGTCTACCCTTCCTTTAAAAAAAAAAAAAAAAAAAAAACCATAAGCCCAAATATAAAAACTACCCAGACAAAACAAATAAGGACCCTGTCTTAAACTAAGCTACTTCTAACCCATATCTCTAAGGCTACAATATGGCTGACAGAATTAGAATAAGCTCCCAACCGCACATTCACTTAAACATCATATCACCAGAAATAAACCGTTTTTACCATTTAATTTTCATTGAAACTTTTCACCCAATGAGAAGCACATATAGCAGCTTCGAAAAGCAAAGATTTTTGTTTAGTGATACTATGAATTTATAAACCATTGTAACCACTAGTAAAAATATATATATATATATATATATATATATATATATATATATATGAGAGAGAGAGAGAGATAGTATATATGCATACACAAAATAGTTTTATGGTATGCTATATTTATGTGACAAAAGTTTGCAAGATAGAGTGTGTGTAAATATGTGGATAACTGAAGTCAAAAATTGAGTGGCAACAGTGTGCTGGTTGAACACAATTTTCAAACTATATATAAGTGTTTGATTAAAAACCAATAAAATTCTTTGTTAAGGATATTTTTTTCTAACAATTTTCCTGATTTCCACTAAGAATTTAAACATAATTTTGTTGAATGTCTGAGAACAAAATTAGCTTTCATAATTCATTATTGGGTTTTGTTGATAATACATATGCATTGTGTATAATATATATGTATTATGTCATTCAAACATTTAAATTTTTAACATATCACATTTTTACATGTGAGTTTGTGTTGTCATACCCAAACACTCAAGGGTCTGCAGGAATGTAAGTGCAGCCATAAAGGAATTACAAAAAAATTCTGATGTTGATCATTTAGTGCAATTTTGGGATGTGGGCTGAACCAAGAACTTTTCAGCAGTCCTCCAAATAAATTAGATATGCTTATACATGTAAAATTGTTATTTTAAATAAATGAAACATTACCTGAAAACTGTTCAAATGAAACGTCGCCAACTGTTGTTAACTGTGATAATAAATTGATGTATCCTTGTAAAAAAAAAAAAAAAAAAAAAAAAAATGTACAAAGTAAATAAATGAAAAAATTAAAAGATAAAATGTCATTAAATCAGAAAACAGTTTATGATCATGCCACTAAAGTCATTTAGTGGCCATTGGAAATTGGTTAAAATCTTCACTGTGTAGAGCCTTTACTTTCAAATTTTTTTTTTTTTGTAATGAAGTTGTGCAAGATTTTTTTTTAATTATTTCACCCCAAAGCAGGGCAATAAAAGCCACTAGAATGCAAGGGTTTACTGAGAGTGAAAGAAACGAGGAGGAGAATAAAAGAAAGTTGAAAGAGACAAAAGATGACACTATTGCAATTAAATTTTTGAAGATTGTAATTGAGGAGAAGCAGGAATTCGGATGGGAGTTTCACAAACAAGAAGAAACTATTAGCATAGAACTTATAGATACAATTAACAATTTAATAATTGAAATTATAAAACCTAGCTGCCAAACTAGTACTGCACTTAAATTCATGAAGTCAAGGTACCATGAAGGAAAACAATGTCACCACAGTTGGAAAGCAACTGAATCAGAAATGTCAATTCTTCTTTGGATTTTATTAAAAATCTCTAGATATTAAAAAGAGGATCTAGACCAGATGTAGCCACAATATATAATGCAAATTGTACTTTTAAAAATAATAAGACAAAATTTATAAAAAACTTCTAGAATAAATCCACAATTTTCAACAAAATTTCAAGAAATATTTTTTTTAAATTTATAATATAAATATGTTATAATATCACTACAAAAGTAGCTATTTTGTTTTGACACTACTTGTGTCTTATCAAGTGATGGTGCTGATTTCAAGTTAAAAGTTAAAAGGTAAAAAACTAGCCAAACTAGGGCGACATTGTTACATAATTCGTAACGAATTTTTTTAATATAAATTTTAATTATTATTGTAAAGTGAAATTAATAATCATTAGTAATACTGATATCTATCTTAATCAAATATTAACATTAATACCTCAATAAATTGTTTTTAGATCCTGTTCTTATGTTCTTCAAATTAGACATTAGTTGTATTTTGATTGGTCACTACAGACTATTCAAATCTGAAATCTAATAGATACATACACAAATTGATACATATATGTAGCATTCATAGACGTTTCTTAACCAGGCTCTACATCTAATATGAATCTTGACATATCGCAAAAAAAAAGTTCAAAAATTTGTATATATATATATATATATATATATATATATATATGTTTGTCCATCTCTCTTCCATTTCATATTTGAATAACTTTATAATAATCTAAACCTAATGCTTACGTAAACTTAGAATTTAAAATTCGTAATCTCTATGTGCATAAACTTAAGTAATATGTGTAAAATAAACTTAATATGTGTAAGTATATAATAAGGATGTGCGTTGTGGCACAGTGGATATCGACTTGAAACGAGAAATCAGAGAGCTGAGTTCGAATTCCAGTTGAATTCATTGCATTCACTTACGCGCAAATACCCTTGGGAAAGGTATTAATCTGTCTATTCCTTCCAGTTATGGATTAAATAAGTGGACAGATTGGGTTCTATAGCCTTGGTCGGCAACCAGTCTACCGCAGAAAGCAATGGCAACCTACTGTGGGATAATCTTCTGCCCAGTCAGTCATGTCTCTTTCGAGACATGATCGCCCAAGCGTGTATCACATATGGCACTTAACTGACTGAATCTCTAACATTAATTTGTAATAAATTGTTTTTGAAAATAAATTTTAATTATTATTGTAAAGTGAAACTAATAGTTGATTAGTAATAATGACCCCTATTTTAATCAAATATTAACCTTAACACCCCAATAAATTGTTTTTAGAGTTTGTTCTTCAAATTAGAAATTACTTGTATTTTGATTAGTCACCACAGACTACGTAACAATGTCTCCCTGAGTGAGGTGTTTTGGATAGTTTTGAACCTTTTAAAATTCTTCAACTTGAAATCAGTACCATCACTTGATAAGATACAAGTAGTGTTGAAACAAAATAGCTACTTTTGTATTGATATAACATTTATGTTAGAAATTTTAAATAAATATTATTCGCTCTACTTTGTAATGAGTACTTTTTTTTTAAAGAATAGTGCGTTTTGGATACGGAATTTTATTCCAGCTATACCTACCCTCTACTTGGACTTAAATATGAATAACAATTTAGATAATTTATGAAAACTGACTAAAGGTTATTCAGTGTCAAATAACTTTGAAGCCATGTTCATAAGAATGCCTTTTAAAAATTGGCTAGATAAGGATTATTCATGCTTTCATTTTCCTAAAATAGATATACAACATAGAAAATAAATAAGACTTACCTTTTTCATAATCAGACTGAAATAAAGGTCGCACTTTAAAGCACTTCTGTAAACTTTTTAAGTTTATGCTTCCAATAAAGTTGGAAATATCCAAATTGTCTAATAATACAGCATCAAACAGTGGCACATCAAAACCATTCTATAAAGAAAAAAAAGTATTCAAAACATTTGCACAATAATCAAGGTTTTATTAAGCAAATACTATCAAATATCTTAAAACTAAAGAATGTTTAAGACAAGCCTTAAATGTCAGTAATGATCTCAATGTTTTTTTGGTCTGCTATAATTAATTTTAAATAACATCAGATCTTGACTCTTAAAAGATGTTATGCATAGCACACAACACATTCAGTTACATGTAACCGTTTTCTTAGATTAATGATTAAAAATGGATTAAAGACAATGAATCCTGTAGATCCTAAAGAAGATTCTCCTTCATTATACACCAGCACAACAGAATAAAAGAAAATAAAATAAAAGAACTTTCTCTAATAACAAAGACTACTTCACCAGAAAACTTCTAAAAGCTGCAACAAATCAAATAGGTAGCACTCAGAGAAAAATAATGACAATCAATATTCTCTCTTTCCACACTACCTTAAATAAAAGTTTAAAAAGAAAAGCTTCAATTGATATCAGAAAGTATAACAGTGGACTTGAAAAACCTATTTCCAGAAAAAAAAAAAAAACTATAAGTTAAATGTTTCATAAATTTCAACTGACAGTAACTAACACTAAGCATTCAATCAATTAATGTTTCCTGTATGGAAACAGTTAATCTTAGCATTGTCTTAGTTATCTGAAAGACTTCTGATGTGATATACAGTGTTGGTACACAAATTTTTGTAGGGGCCTCAGTGATGCTTATCAAATTGGCCTTGTGCCAAACACAACCAAAGTCCCCACAATTTAAAATATCAGAAGGTTGGAATGTGGCAGAATAAAAGTGTTTTGTTTGTAAAATAAGTGGAATTGTATTTACTGAACATCAATTGTAGGAAGAAAAGGTTCAAATAGGAAATGCATGTAGTTAATTTGTAAGAGTTAAATGTTCAAGAGAGAAAATGTAGGTAGTTAAATGTTCCACAGAAATTCAGAGCTTATAAGTGATAGTAGCAGAATGTGTATATGTAGAAAGATTCACAGGCTACTAATAAAGTCTGTGTTTCCTTCCCTTTTTTAAAGGTTGGCAACAGAATGAAAAAAGAAAAGTGAAGAAATAAAGGAAAATGTACTTATCGGACATTAGTTTTTAGATGTCGCTTGAATATGTTTATTGCTGTTGTTGTTTCTTTGATGGTTAGTGAGTGAAGATGAAAGGAAAATTGGAAGGAGGAAGAATGAATTTATGTCAACGAGGCATGACAAGGTCACTGTCTTGAAATTTCTTCCTTACATTGCAACAATGTTCTTATCAGATTACTGATCCAATATTGGATTGATTTGACTGGTCAAGGGACATGGTTAAGTAGTGAAATCTAGTCATGTGACTGGATCGGACAGCACAACCATTTTTTAGGTGTTAAGAAAAATTGACCAGGGTCATAGATCAATTTACTATTTCATATCCAATCAAAATTCAGAATCTTAATTTTCATACAGACTTGTGAAATTTGTCTTGGTCTGGATTTTTCCAAAATGTTTTCAGTTGTTCTGATCAGATTTTGCGGATGTGCAATTTTACATTTTTCATTTCAGTTAATTGTTAAATGATAGAAGATTTGTATTCCATACTTTCCATTCATGAAGTCTGTGGAAGAATCTACATAATTATCAAATCTTTTCTCTGAAGTTTATGAAAGTCATAAATGGCCAATCTTCTGAAGCCTATGACATCAATGCAGGCATTTCCTAAGGCTCTCTTCTCCATCCTACCTTCTTTCTGCTTTTTATTAATGATTTGCCAAGCAAAATTATTAGATTATTAGTAAATATCTATCTATGCAGATGAAATCCCAGTATATAAACACCCACCAAAATCCAATTTTTCAGGGTAACATCTCAATGGGAAAACAACTGGCATGTAACTTTCCATACTACTAAAAATTAAGCTAGAATCATTTCATCACTGATTTGACCCTGGGTTTTCTCCTGTTTCAACAAATGGTTGTACTCTCAAGGAGGCTTTGAATGTCTATTGGGACTCAAGTTGCTAAAGATGCAGGAAAAATGTTCAGCTCCTTCTACTGCTCTAAAAAAAAAAAAAACAAAAAAAAAACAAAAAAAAAAAACAACAACAAACCCTGACTCTTAAGTTGGACCAAAAATGGAGAATTGCTGCCATGTCTGGGATGGGACATTGACAGAGTTAAAAATCATTTATATGCTCTTGTAGAGGACAACGTGTTTTCCACTCTACAGCCACTTTCCTGCAGATGCAATACAGCAAACCTATTGCTATTTCCAGAGAAGTGCATTTTTTTTTTAATTGCACCAGCTAGGTCTCTCAATCTACACATATATTTTTTCTCTGTATTCCATTTGTAAAGAGGATGTTACACAAAGACAGCTTTTTCCTGAGAACTATTACTGTGGAAAAAAAACAAACTCCCATGTGGATGCTTTCTTGAACACAATTTTAACCTCTTTAAATCAAAAGTCAATCATTATCCTCCATATCCCCATTATTTTAATTTTATACTACCTTCTCTTATATTCATATCAGATACCTCATTCAGTAACCCTCTACTTTGAGTAGTTCTTGAGCCTTTTACTGGGTGATCTTCAGTATTAAAAAAATATTTTTAAATTAATTCAATGTGACTTATCTATATTAAATTATTACTTACTAGTTGGAACCATTCTACATTAGCTCATGCTTCTGTTAAGCCTTCTCATTCTCTTGCATTCAATCTTTGTCTTCCACCCATTTTCTTTATCTAAATTTTATACAAATATAAATTAGTCATAATGTGCAAAAAAGGGATATGAAAGTCTTTTGCATAAGCCTTTCCATTCAGACACCTGCTTTTTATTCATTTGATTAATTAATGACTTGATATTATTATCTAACCAACAATGCCTTTGGAAAAGGCATGAATTTTCTCTCTAGTTAATGGACTGGATCCTCTCTCTAGCTTTGGGTGGCAGTTAGTCTGGAGTAGAAGGCAACAACCCAACAACAGCAAAAATAAAATAAAATGCCATTATGAGCTTTTTGCCATTATATTTCGCCGGAACAAGGATAAAAGATAAAATTCTTCAATATTTGTTACTGTTCTTTCAAAATAAATGTTCACGCAAAACGTCAACGACCTTTACTAGCTTCCTTAAAACTGACAGTTTTTTTTTCTCCAGAATGATTTATGTGTCAGTTTAAAAAGTTAGTTATTTCTAGTAAATCAAGTCCTTAAGAAATATATTTTCTTTTATCTAGGTTCTTTCTTTAAATAAAAACTGTCAAACAAGTTAGACCACATTCACCTACTGACATCCGACAACTGAAATAGAGAAGAGAGAAATGATTGGTTACGGGTAGAGTGACTCAGAAAAAGAAAAAAAAACCTGAAATTTAACAGCTTTAGCCTCGGGATACTTGAAAGAGAGACATTGAATGTTTTATTTTTCAAGCAATTTCTAACAAACATTGGTAAGATGTTATTGTAAATTTAGAATCTAAAAGAAGAGAAATAAAATTTAAAAAAAACGTCAGGTTTTGATACGAAAAAGGGAAATAAATCAGTGTTTGTTATGCAAAAAAAGTTGAAATGAGAAAACTGACTATAAGTGACTATACCCCAGACAGTAAATGTGAACCATCAGTATTTTATTTGCTTTTTAGTTAATCAAGCAAATGTTTGTTTTTAAATTTTTCATGTGTCAACTATTGAAAAAACAAACCGCTAATTAGTGAATATATTTCTGAGCTAATTACCTTTTTACCGTGTGCCAAAAACAAAAAATAAATTTAATAAATAAAATAAATGAATGTACATTACAAACAATACAAATTCGAATACACTTTCTTTCGTTTTCTTTTTTTTTATTCAAATTGTTAAAGAAAAACTTTCGCAGCGAAAAAAAATCCACTTGAATTATTAAGAAATGTTTTTGAAAAGAAAAAAGGTATTGTTCTTTTATTTCTCGTATTGGTTGTCTCTGGCGGAATTTAAAACTAAAAAAGTAACTGTGTTAAAAAAAAAAAAAAATGTTGTACACCACTACTAAACAAAGTTACTTACAGTGTAACACGGCGATTACTTATTTTGTCCCAGGCTAAAAACATCAAAATAACAACAACAAAAAAAGTTAATTTCCCATGAAATACAAATTTTAAAATATAGCTTTTTCTGCTTTTTTGAACCATTCTAATTTTAAAATTATTCATTTCAAATTATGGGATAACGAACCAAATAAAATCTTCTAGAATCTAGATGTGCTTCATTTTTCTTTTTTTAAGAAGGAAGACAAAGTTTATTTTTCAAAATCAGTTTTAATCAAAGTGATCTTATTTTTCATTTTTCACAAAGAAACACTGTTAAACACTCATGAAAATTTAAAACAATTCGATGATATTGCTGTTTATTTTCTTTCTTAAAGCGTCTAAACAGGGAATGAAAGAAAAAAAATTCTCGCAAAGTGATTGTGATTTTTTTATTGTCACTTATTTTTTTTTTTAAATGCCTTTTAAGTGTGGAAAAAAAGTATTATTGTTACTGTCATGTACAAGATGTTTTTTTACAACAAAATAAAAAAAAATCATAGTAGAATGGAAAAAAAAGGAAAAAAAAGAGCTGAAACATTATTAGTGCATACGTGTCTAGTTATTTAAAGACCAGGTGAGTTACAGTGTCATTTAACAGACATTGTGGCATACATACACACTAATAATAGCTTTCATTAAGCAGAAATTTTGCAAAAAATGTTTTTAGTAAACAAATCCAATATCAAACATTCAGCAGAATAACACTTACCTGCATATTATCCATGGTAAGACACAAGGAAGATGGGGCGAAAAAGTGTAAATGATAATAATCCAAATTGGCAGTATTGAGTATTGACTGACAGTTGTTTCCAAATATGATTGAAAATAAGAAACATATGTTTTTTCTTTCTCTACTTCTGTGTTTTAACTTGAAAATGAAAATAGCGAGCAAATTGCATTTGACAAGAAAAAGAAATGCTAGTTAAAACATAAATTAAGTTTTTTAAAATGTTACTCCAAATTTCTAATACTTTTGTTTTGTATTCCTCATTCTCTTCAGTCTTCATTAACCACAGATCACAGATTAACTAGGATAGGTGAAAAAAAAAAAAAAAAGCAGTCGGTTTTCACAGCTGGTCCAGAGGTGAGCCGAAATGGTCAGACGAACAGATGGTACTAAAACACAGCTTTGATGTGAGAAAATTTCGAACTTATGATTATTGACAAAATCACTCAGTCTCGCTTGAACATAACAGACATTTTTTAGGAATTGATCTTACTTAACTTGTCTCTCTACTATTTCTTTTCAATGGAAAATATTTTGATTAGAGCGGACATTCCTCTAGTCTACTGAAATTAAAAGTCAACCAAAGCATAATAAAATTACACTAACAAAGATTAACTTTGTGTTGGTTTGAAACGTATGGGATACTCAGGGAAGATCGAACTGTTCAGTACTAATCGTCATTCAGACTTAGCTTAGTTATTCTTTACCGCTGCAACATAGCGATTTACTAAGCGTCGCTTAGACGTGGCACAAAGACAAAAGCATAACGCAAACTCATTCAGTCGTAATTGATTAAGACTGGTAATAACAACAAAAAATCATATTTTTATGACAAAATACGGCATTAAGGGGAAGTTACTCCCACTCTACTATAAATTATGGTGTGTGCAAGTTGCTTATGCTCTTAGTTTGAAATAAAAACTTGAAAACCGGTTTTTTATGGAAAATTTTGCACACTCCTCAATTTATTTCATTTATGCCAGCACATTTTCATCGTCCAGTTTGTATTAGTGCTAATGCAAAGAGAGTTATACTGACATGATATATTTTGCGAGATCCAACAAGAAATTAAATATTTTATGAGTTTTTTTTTTTTTTTAGTTTTAATGCTTTCTTGAATTAATAGATGTTGTTCAGTTAGTGTTACCGTAAGTGTTGTGAAGTGTAAACTAGGGATGGCGCTGAGAAGGTCGTTTACATACAAGAATTTCATTAAAAACATCGTTCTTTAAAAAAAAAACCATAGACGGAAGAAATGGCCACCTCGTATCTAGAAAATAAATAAACTGAAATTGCTCTTATGTTATCGTAGGTAACATGTGATGAGTCTTAGTATTTTGGAAAATAGCATACATTAACTACTTCCACTGTCTTCACTCTTAAAGATAAATAAAGAAGAATGAAAACGCTTCAGCATGGGGTAAAAAAGATTACCGAGGTAGTAGTGGCCCATAAGGCCTTCATTTTTAGTCAATCAATAATAACAATGAACGAATAATGACAGTGTACAAATCATGTAAATTAAAATTACATTAAGGCTGACAGTAAATAAAATAAAAAATTAACTTCAGTAACAAAACAATAAACTAAGAATAGATTTAAATGAACAACAGGATAAAGTCAATAAAATTATAAGCCTCAATTTTGTTGCCTATCTCAACTGGAAAAAAATTGAATTAACAATGAATTTTGGCAAGCCCCCTTAAATTTGTTAAAACTATATTCTCAAAACAAAGCGTGGATGATTGGTTATTAAAGACAGAAATATTTCTAAAGGAGTAAAGAAAGATTAATCTTTCTTTGACATTTTTCTTATTAAAATTTCACTCGCAAAAGTAGTAACATTTATGATTTGTTGCAGATAAACACTTCTGAAGAATTTTTTTAAGTTCATGGTACATTTGACACGTTAACGATTTGTGAAGTCCGAAGGGAATATAAGACATATAATTTGAACAAGAAAATATGAACAAATTATGGACAGGCCATTTTACAAGAGAAATGAAATGAAATGTAAAAAGTTCAAAACAACGTTCAGTAGTGTCTGTAAGTGTTGTAGTCACAGTGGATTACTCACATTTTGCAGAAGCATCTTTTTACTGTGAAAAATCGCCGAGAAAGAGAGCTCTTCTTTCAAATCTCACGCCGCCTGTAATTATCGTTAGGGAGTGGTAATTTCTAAATCTCGCCGCCTGTGGTTATTACCAGGGGGCGGTAACCCAACGCAATATAGAATTTTCTACTTTTAAAAAACATAACATACAAGTTTATAGAAGAAAAGGTAACATTTTAAAGGCTAGGTTTGAATTAACAGGTATTGGTAAAAAAAAAAAAGAAAGAAAGCACAATGGCAAATTAAGCTTGATATTACAAAATTCACCCTAAAAACGTAATTTTTTATTGTCAAATTAGACATTTAAAAGAAGCAGCACTGTTCTTGTGGACTGGACAACGTGGTAGTAATTCGAAAGTGGTGTCACCATTATAAAGTAGACTGGTTGTCCAATCCACCACATTAATAATAAAAATAACTCAGAGAACAATATAACAAGAATAATAACAATGTATTAAACATAGTTACAGGATTGATTATTTTGTGCATGCAAGATTTAGTAGAGAAAGTTCTCTCTTGGATGTTAAAGAAAATGCATCAATGTTCATACTGTAAGATTTCCTGAAAAAAGGAAATATGATGTTCGTACTTGTAAGAGAGAGAGAGAGAGAGAAATATTCTTGGTGTAACTAATTGCTAAACGCAATTAGCGCAGTAAGTGAGTTGGAAAGAACGGCATTCGGACTGTTAGCTCCGAAAGACAGATTCCAACTGGTCTATACACGTGTGAACATCAGCTTATATATTTCTGATTAAGCGCGGGAAAAAGAGGTTTCACGTGCGGTACTAATGTAAGAGTATGTGCATATGTGTGTGTGTACGTGCATACATGGCGATATGTGTATAAGTATGTACATGCATGTAGAAGTGATTCTACATAGCCCATCGCTAAAAATGGAAAAAATTATGAATTTTTAAAATTTGACTTGTAATATTTGGTATCTTTGTGGGTATAATTGACAAAGAAGTGGATACAAATATTAGCGTTGAGAGGAATATTTTATTTTCTTATTTTTACATACTTTCGTGTTAAGTGTCTGCTAGCAAGAGAACACATGTTGCCTGCTTAGAAGCTAGAGAGGGACTGGCCAATCCTTTAGGTCAAGCATGGGTCAGGGAGATAGAGAGAGTAGGGGAAGAGAAATAGTAGCAGAGAAAGAAAAGGGAATAGATTTGGGTATCTTAGTTCTTGGGAGTTATTTACAGACAGAGAGGGTAAAAGAAACAATGTATTCTCTGCATGGTAGTAGTATCTGACCTGAGGTCATTTTGGTTCATTCCTACAATACTCTCCTACCAGATAACGGAGTGTTTTGTTTTTTTGTTTTTTTTTAATAATAATAAAAGTATTCATTATCTTTTTTCCATTTGACTCTCCTACCAGAGTTTGTTGTCTTTATTTTATGTTCCTGTACTTCTTCAGGAGGTAAAATATCAGGCTCTTTATTTTTGTTGGTAGTTGTATTTTGTGTACATTTTTGCTTGTTTTCAATGTAAGGTTTTAAACGGTCTATAGAAACTTGTGTATGCGTGTTTGGGTTAGTTTCTATAAGGAAATATTTTGGTGTTCGTTCGAGTACAGTGTAAGGACCTGCATAGGGTGCTTCTAGCGGTTTTCGAACGCGGTCTATCCTAATCCAAACTTTTTTACAGGTTTGCAGTTGATTTGGTACGTAAGATTTTTGTGTTGATTTTTCTCTGTTTGAAAAGTCAGTCAAGTCAAATTTTGCCATGGTTTTATGTAGTTCTCGAGTAAAATCTTGTGTGACTGTTTCTGGGTTTTCCGAATCTATCATTAGGCAATGACATTTTTGCACCTGTGACTGCATAAAAAGGGGAAAAATTAGAGCAGTTGGGCATACTTCGAATTCCCAAGAGAACAATTGGTAGGGCTGAAATCCAAGATTCTTTTCGGGCCATTATAGCTGCTTTGATGGTTCTGTGAGCTCTTTCTATAAGTCCGTTGCATTGTGGATGATATGACATTGTTCTTAGCCTATAGAATCCGATAATTTTTTATAATTCCATGAATAATTCACTTTCAAATTGTGTACCTCTGTCTGTTATGACATGAAGTGGGACACCAAAGCGAGTAATCCACGTATTTACAAACGCTTCTTCAACAGTTTGTGCCGTAATATCTGCTATGGGTTGCGCTTCTATCCATCGACTGGTTCGATCTATGCATGTTAAAATATATCGACATGGATTAATGTAGGGATTGTTGGAACATTTTGCTGGCGGTAGAGGTCCAATTATGTCGATGTGTACAGTATGGAATCTTGATGACGGTATTTCCAATGTTTGTACTGGCGATTTTGTGTGTCTATATATTTTTGCCTGTTGGCAAAATGTGCATGATGCACATAATTCTTTGATGGTTTTATTCATGTTAGACCAGTAAAACCTAGCCTTAATCATTTTTATAGATGATTTTATACCTGGGTGTGACACTGAATGAAAACTATCGAAGATGGATTTTCTTAGTGTGCATGGTACAAAAGGTCTGGGGTATGACGTTGATGTATCACACAACACAAATTGGTCTTTTCCAGATATTGTATATTTTTTTAATTTTGGGAAGGGCTGTATTTCAGTATCTGCTATTTGGGCATCTGCAAGTGCTGGGAGGTCGTACATATCGATCTGTACAGCAAATGTTGGGCGTGATAGACAATCTGCTACTACATTTTGATCACTCTTCACATGGGCAATATCTGAGATTAATTCTGTGATTATGGCTAGTTGTCTTTGTTGCCTGTCCGATTTTGCTGGTTTTAGGCTGTGAAATGCGCCGCATATTGGCTTGTGGTCTGTTAGAAGTAATACTTCGCGACTTTCTATGAGGTGGCGAAAATGTAATACAGCCAAATACGCTGCTAAAAGTTCACGATCAAAAGTGGAATATCTTGTCTGTGTTGCTGTTAGTTTCTTCGAGAAAAATCCTATTGGTATAGGGTTTCCATTAACGACTTGATGTAAGGCAGCACCTACTGCATATTTGCTGCTGTCCGTGACCAGTTGATATTGTGTACAACTTGGTTGAGGATGGGGTAATTCCGTTAGCTTACCCAATATTTTAGTCATGGTAGAGAAGGATTCTTTTTCTAATGTATTCAAGGTGATTAATCCTTTCGGTGTTAGTCGCATTCTCTCAGATAAAGGAAAAACTAACTTTGCGAATCCTGGTATTAATTTTCTGTAAAATCCTACCATACCAAGAAATCTGCGTAGGCTTTTAGCATCTTTAGGACACGGAAAAGATTCTATTTCTTTTACTTTATTTGCAGTTGGTGTAATTCCCTTTGAGTTAATTCTAAAGCCTAAGAAGTCAAGGGCTGTTACGTTGAAAATCGATTTGGAGAGTGATATTTTTAGGTTGTTTTCTTGTAGAATTCGAAACACTGTGTCAATATCTTTTTTATGAGATTGTTCGTCATCGCTGAAGATGAGGATATCATCGATATATACGAAGACACAGTCGGTATCTCGAAAGATTCTGTCCATATATCTTTGAAAAGTAGCCGAAGAATTCTTTAATCCAAACGGCATAAATTCATATTGATAAAGTCCCATTGGTGAAATAACTGCAGTTTTTGGAATATCATTGGGGTGCATCTTGATTTGATGATAGGCTGAAATTAAATCAATTTTTGAAAATCGCTGTTTATCAGCGAGTTTAGCAGTAAAAGAATTAATATCAGGGATGGGGTATGTATCACTTTTAGTGATACTGTTTAAGGCGCGGTAGTCTCCACAGCAGCGATATCCTCCACTCTGTTTAGGTACTAGATGTAGTGGGCTTGACCATTCGTTGTCTGAAGGGGTTATTACTCTTAAATTCTTCTTTTGTAGCAGTCAGCTTTTCAGCAGACAGTTGTCTGGATTTATCAAAAACTGGTGAGTGACTACCTGTATCGATTCTGTGGTAAACACCGCAGTAGGTATTGTTTTTGTTGGTGTGAGGAGAGATAATTTCTGGGTATTTATCTAAGCTGTTTTTTATAAATGTGGGTATATTTGCTTCGTTTATGACCACATTTACAGGAGCAGTAGTGTTTACTAACAACTTCTTTTTAGTGGTTGTTGCTGGGTCATAAATTGTCCTGTTTTTGCAGTCGATAGTGAGGCCAAAGTTATTTAGAAAGTCAATTCCGAGGAGGGGATTGGTGATATCAGCGACCATGAATGTCCAGGAAAAGGTTCTTCTTAAGCTCGGTATTGCAATCTCCAGGTTAGCTTGGCCGTGGCATTGTATTTTCTCTCCGTTGGCAGTGGTGAGTGATACTGGTGTTGGGTATAACGTCACGCCTTTTAACGCGGACGCCGGTATTATTGAGAGGCTTGCACCAGTGTCTACTATAAATTGTAATACGGTTGTCCCTAATCGTGCTTTGATTTGTAGTAAGGGCGAACGCAAGGGGACAGACATGGTTCGCGCTACTAGTTTTCCGAGGCTGTTGGTGGTGGTGTGGGTGGACGCGAGCTTGGTAAAATTTTGATGTTCTGCTTCTTTGGCCATTTACACCACGGTTTGCAAGTTCTTGCTTGCTCGGCAAAGTAGAGGTGTACTCTGCATATTTTAGTTTTTTGGTCTGGGAAGTAGGGTTTTATTCCTATCGGTATACGGACGTTTTTATTCCTTTCTGTGTGCTGCTGAGTGGAGAATGCTGTTGCTGTTCCGTTCATGTTATTTAATAAGGGCATTAATTCGTCCGCTAGTTTTCCTATTTGGGATGAATTTAGTTCTTTTTGGGAGGCAATGACGGGGGAAATTGTTGCGGGTAATGCCTGTAGAAATTTGTGAAGAACAATTTCTTCGCCGACACCTATCCTTTTAGCTATAGAAAGCATCTCTTGAAGGTATGCAGATGGACGGCCTGTAATTGTGTTGGTAGACATTAACTTGTCTAGCAACTCAGGCTTTGTTCTTTCATTAGCCTCAATTAAGGAGCATTTTAGTTCCTCATAGTTCTTTGCGTCTAAAATGTGATATGGTATTTTAGCTACCACCTCTGCAGGCAGAGATGATATGACCGTATAAAACTTTGTTGTTGAATTTGTAATATTCCGCAGATGGAATTGGGCTTCCAGAATGGAAAACCAGCCATTCACTGCCGTTTCCATGAATTCCGGCGTTTTTATTGTAATTTATTGTAAGGAGGCTTCTTCCATTTTTTTTTTTTTTTTTTTTTTTGTATGTAAAAATATATATATTCAAGTATTTTTTTTGGGGGGGGGGGGGATGAAGAGGGGTGGAAAAAAATGTAGTTTGTTTTACTTACGTCAAAGGTTCTCTTTAAAAACGTTTGTGACGTGAAATTAACTGCTACTTGTATATTTTCCTGAAAACTCCAAAATGTGTTTCTTTCCTTTCAGTCCTGGTAAAATTAGTTCGTTTCTTGAGGTTGTAATGTCCTTTTTGTCGGGGTCACCATTGTAATATTTGGTATCTTTGTGGGTATAATTGACAAAGAAGTGGATACAAATATTAGCGTTGAGAGGAATATTTTATTTTCTTATTTTTACATACTTTCGTGTTAAGTGTCTGCTAGCAAGAGAACACATGTTGCCTGCTTAGAAGCTAGAGAGGGACTGGCCAATCCTTTAGGTCAAGCATGGGTCAGGGAGATAGAGAGAGTAGGGGAAGAGAAATAGTAGCAGAGAAAGAAAAGGGAATAGATTTGGGTATCTTAGTTCTTGGGAGTTATTTACAGACAGAGAGGGTAAAAGAAACAATGTATTCTCTGCATGGTAGTAGTATCTGACCTGAGGTCATTTTGGTTCATTCCTACAGACTAATTAACAATAATGTCTGTACTTTGATAGCCAATGCACTTTCCTTCCAACCCGCGTGTGTATGGGCCTGGTCTGAGGAAGGGGTGAAGGTGATTGTGAATATGGCGGTGGATTTGGGAAAATGATATCAGGTTGTTTTGGCTGATGAGTGTCACTTTCAACACAGCCTGGTTTGAGACGATCAATAGATAGGTTAGATTTCTCTGAAGGTAGCTGTATGGTATAGTACTTCTCCGTCCTATTTAAAACGTGGAATGGACCGCTGTAAGGAGGAGAGAGAGGTCTTTTAACAGCATCCTGGCGGATGAATATGAATTCGCAAGTTTTAAGGATTCAGGGATGTATATGTCTCGACTGCAAGTCCGAGAGGGAGTGAAAGCTATTTTTGACATTTTGTTCTGTAAAAATTGGACGAAGGTCACTGTAAGATTGGTCTTTATGCTCGAAGTACTGTCCAGGTAAGACCAATGACTTTCCAAAAACTAGCTCAGCTGCAGAGCTGTCCAAATCTCTCTTGATTACTGAGCGTAGTGAAAACATGGTGATGACTGTCGGGCAACCGAAGATGGAGATCCATTCCTGCATGATTGTTTTTGCTACAATATCTGCTGTAGTAGCATGCAGTGGAATTGCCACAGACCACCTGGTGAATCTGTCAATGATAGATAATATGTATTGACAGCCTTGGCTCTGTGGGAGGGGACCGACCAAGTCGACATGAATGTGTGTAAATCGGCCATCTGGTTCTGCAAAGGTGCCCGGGGGTGACTTAACATGCCTGTGCACCTTGGTTTTCTGGCACTTAATGCAATGTAGCGTCCATTGCTTAATGTCTGCATGCATACGTGGCCAAACAAATCTCTCAGATATTAACTTATCGGTACCTCTACGACCCGGGTGAGACATCTCATGAAAATGATTAAAGAGTTGTCACAACTGGACGCAGGTTAGGGGTACTGACATCACAATATAGTTCTATGACAGAACGGTAGAGGATGATCTTCAAGCTTCAACGATGAAACCGAATGTAATTGCATAAGCGTAGGGTCATTTTCCTGCTCCATTGAAAGACTCTCAAGGTCTAGGACTTGCGTGTTGTTAGAAAGGATATAAGTGTGGGATAAAGTGTCGGCAACGATGTTGTTATCTCCCTTGATATATCTTATATCTGTTGTAAATTGAGATATAAAATCCAAATGACGATAGTCTCTAGGGTTGTATTTGTCCGTTTTTGAATGCAAGTCTACTAACGGCTTGTGATCTGTATATATCACAAAATTACATCCCTCAAGTAGGTAGCGGAAGTGTCTGATGGACATATAAATTGCAAGAAGTTCCCTAGAAAAAACACTGTATCTCATCTGAGCAGGAGAAAATTTCAATGAGTAAAATGATATTGGGCGTTTCTGGTTCCCTGTGTGTTCATGTACGACTGCCCAGATTGCCATTGTTGAAACGTCCGTAGTTAAAGATAGAAAAGATTCTGGTTGATCACTTATGTATGCTAATTTTGTAAAATTAGAAAGTGCCGCTTTGGCTTTATTAAACGCAGAAATCTCAGTATTAGACAACGTAATTTAGCAATTCTCTTATACTTATGCCGCAATATATCAGAAAGAGGTGCAAAAGGCTGAGAACAATTTGGAATGAATTGCCTGTAGTTATTAATAAGACCGATGAATCTTCGCAACTGCGTAAGTGACTCACGCTTAGGAAAATTTTGTATTACTTCCACCTTCTGTGGATTGGGAGAAACTCCAGTGCCATCTATGTGGTGTCCTAAGAAATCAATACTAGGCACTGCGAATACACACTTACCAGGATTAATTTTAAGACCGTAGTATGCTAAACGTTGAAATACCTGGATGACATGCTGTTTATGTTCGTTCATGTCAGAACTAGCGATAAGGAGGTCGTCAATGTAAGCAAATGAAAAATTCAACCCACGCAATGCTTCATCTATTAGCCTCTGAAAAGATTGTGCAGCGTTTCTTAAACCGAATGGCATTCGTAGAAATCCGTAGAGGCCAAATGGGGTTGTAATAGCTGTTTTGTGTATGTCCTCCTCAGCAACAGGTATTTGATAAAATGCCTTTCGTAATTCTAACTTTGTAAAAATCTGGGCTCCCTGTAAGGTAACAGCAAAGTCAGTGAGATTTGGGACAGAGTATTTATCGGAGACAGTTTGTGCATTCAACCGGCGGAAATCACCGCAAGCACGCCAAGTTCCCTGCTGCTGTTTAGGGACCATGTGTAAAGGAGAAGCCTACGCACTGGAAGATGGCCGAATAATACCAAGGTTCAACATATGCTGAAACTCAGCCCTCGCTTCCTTATACTTATCAGGACGCAGCCTGCGAAGAGGCGAGAAAACTGGTTGACCTGTCGTTTTGATTTTGTGAACAGTCTTATGTTTAACCTCTTCCATTAATGTAAAAGGCTTAGGGAAGGGAAGTTATCTAAAATTTCCTGAAGAGGATTATCGACAGGTTAAGCCACGCAGATTCCAGTGGAACGAATTGACGAAATAATGCCTGAACGTCTAAGCGTAGTGGTCTTATCTAAAAGGACATGCCTAGACAAATCAACAGCAAGTTGATAATGTGCCAAAAAATCTGCTCCAATCATAGTCATTTTAACTTCTGCTACAGTAAATAACCAAGGAAATTCTCTACGGAGTCCTAAATCCAACGTTAGCGATGTTTGACCGTAGGTGTGTATGATGGTACCATTGATGGCACGCAATGTATAGGTCGATGGCTTTCTACAGGAATTTTTATCGGGAGAAACTTATCGATACCGGCGGACTTAACTGTGCGCCGGTATCGATAAGAAACGACATGCCTGAATTAACGTCTTTCACATAAAAGATACGGCTTGAATTAATTCTCCCAGCAATGGATACCGCCTTAATGAACTGCTGGGTCGATCGTTTCCCGAATTACGATCGTTAGGCATGGTGGATATCTAACGAAAGACAAACCCACAAGGCTTATTGCACGAACATGCAACAGACCCGAATTTTCGGTGATACCAATATACAGGCTTCGAAGACATGTTATAACGTTGGATTTTATTTCTAAAAGTACTTCTTCTATTCCGATTACCCTGTCTGTCCTGATTAAAACGGGGCCTGCTTCAATAGATAATTTCCTTATCTGTTGCTCTATTCTATCTACTATGTCGTCTGGTATTGCTGCATTTGTTTAGGTAGTGCTATGATGGCTGAATTGACTAGATTCGGAAATCTTATCAGCAATCTCTGCAAGCTCAGCTAAATCTATATTGCTAGGTATTGTCGTTAATATTTAAACCGTATGGGTCAGTAATTTTCCCAATCATAATTTTTAAGTAGGCTTTCATTCATAAAATTACGCCCGAGAAGGCTTTTCATCCGGCGTATTAACTGTGTAGGTTTACTGTCACCTAGCTGCAAATTATTGAATAATTCGTTAATTCGTCTCTCCTCGGACTTTCCAATTCTGTATAGTGTACTCTCTTAAAGAGTATCATAGGGATTATTAGAGGGAATGTTATCTAACAAGTCAGAAATTTCTACTGCTATTTCTGGCTGCAATTTCTCAACAACCTATGCGAAACGCGATGTCCGAGAAGTAATATTTTTGGCTTTAAAAATAGCGTTAGTTGTGAAAACCACACATGAATATTAATACTGTTAAAAGCAGGCAAGTTTAAAACTATTGCCGCAGCGCCGCTCTCTAAATCCGACATTTTGACGAAAGTTCGGTTTACGCGCCAAAAAATGTGGTACAAGGTACTATACAGGGGCCCGACAATATTTTTCGGACACTTTGAAAAAAGTACTTCAAGGTGGTTACTAGTGCCAAAAACTTTTGAGATTGTAAGTACGTAGTTGAGGAGTGAAAATCCACTACTAGTGTAATCATTTTTTTTTAGTTTGGCTTTGATACTTTTAGTTTTTTGTGGTTTTTGCGAAAACTTGCGCGACATTATTTTTCGGACATAACAAAAAAATTCTATTTTATTAAGAGCTAAGTTCATGTATATGTTGCTGTATGCAAATTTTCTGCTTGTACACTTAGCTGTCATCATTAGAATAAATTATCTGTTCTATTTTACTGGCAAAACAATTAAGTTTAATGAGGTAAAATGCATTCAAAAGAAGTCGTTTGTTTGGCACGGAAGAAGCGGGATGATGGCCTCAGCATCAGAAGGATCGCCATGGATTTGAAGCTGTCGAAATCAACGGTTGAATACATGCTGAAGACAAACTCCGAGCGGAAAAAGAAGAGAGAACGGAAAAGATCAATTGGCAAGAGGACTGAAAGGAGAATGAAGAGGACTGTGACACGGCTTTTGACATCTGGAGAAAAAGTTACAGCAAGAAAAATGAAGGAGAAATGTGAATTGGATGTAAACGCCCGAACAGTACAAAGAACGCTGCATAAGATTGGTTTGAAGTATGCAAAGGCTAAGAAAAAAATTACACTAACAAAGAAACACAAAGGAGCAAGACTGGAGTGTGCTAAAAGGTGGTTAACAAAGCATGTTGACTTTAAGAAGGTTATATTTACTGATGTTTCAAGTTTGATGGACCCGATGGATGGTGTACTCGGTCGAGAAGGGGTGAGCAAACGACAGATGGGAGGAGGAGGAGTTATGGTTTGGGGTATGATCTTTGGAAATATATGGTTGGAGTGACTGAAAGGACGACAAAACAGCGAAAGCTACAAACAGTTGCTGGACGAGAAAACCCTACCAAGGATAAGAAGAGAAATAGGGAATGATTTCGTTCTACAGCAAGACAATTGCAGCATCCAACGGATACTAGATGCCAAAAAACAACTAATAGAAACACGTAGAGATGTTATTGTGCATATGTTTGATCATTATGAAGAGAGATTGATAAAAGTTATTGAGAAGAAAGGTGATATTACAGACTATTAACAGTTTTTCAACGATGTCCGAAAAATAATGTCGCGTGTGTTTTGTAAAAAAAATGATGAAAAATAAATATTTTTCCTTACCTAATCTATTTTCTTCCATTTTTATTACAGGTATTGTCTTTATATGTTTATGCTATTCTATTGAAGGAATTTCGCCACTCTATGGTATTCGGAAAGTCGAATACTAAAGTGTCCGAAAAATATTGTCGGGCCCCTGTATTAATTAGAGTTAGAGCTGAACGTCACATCGCCTGCCCCCAACCGAAAAGACTAACTCTAAACGAAATAAAGCATCGTTTCAACTCATCCAAGTTGTGGAAGTTCGTTCCTTATAGTTTAATCTTGTACCCCCAGCTTGAGGCTCCGACTTTTTCAACAAACTCCCGGCAATATCACAGCGTGGAGAACGGCCGCCAGAGAAACTGTTCAGACCGTCCACTGGGGTGTTACAGTCTTAGGTGTATCCAGCCCATATTTACCTTTCTCTCCCACTTGAGAGAGATGTGACACAAGGTCTTTTTTAACGTGGGGAAACTGAGCGCGTACACCCAGGTACTGGTCAAATATTACCTATTCTCCGCAGTGGATAGGTTCAAAACCGGTCTTAGGTGTATCCAACTCGAAGGCCTGGATGACTCCATTATTTACCCTTCTCTCCCACTTGAGAGAGAAGTGACACAAGGTCTTTTTAAACGTGAGGAACCTGAGCGCGTACACCCAGGTACTGGTCAAACATTACCTATCCACCGCGGTGGATAGGTTCAAAACTGGTCTTAATTTGTCTTACTCCCATATTTACCCTTCTCCCCCACTTAAGAGAGATGTGACACAAGGTCTTTTTTAACGTGGGGAACCTGAGCGCGTACACCCAGGTACTGGTCAAACATAGGTTCAAAACCGGTCATAACTGGTCTTAATTTGTCTTACTCCGAAAGTTCTGGGCAAAGCGAGACTGATGATAAGCGAAAGGTGTTCGGTCACTACTCCCAGCTCGGTAGGAGTTGAAAAAGCGCTAACTATTAATTGCTCCCCACGTCGTTTGGTGTTTTGGGGAGCGCAGCCTAATTCCATGTGTATTTCGATAGTTTTAGGCTAGGGCGTATTTGCTAAATTGTTTTGTGTCGCACGTGTAGTTGAATTTTCTCTACCGCGGACCTTCAAAATCTGCCATTGTTTGTGAAGGTCAGAGAAAGGGCTACTAGCTGCTGCCGCTGTTGTTATGGTCGTTTTAGGGTCAGGAGACGGCTAATAGCTGCTGCTGCTGCTGCTGTTATAGTCGTATCTTTTTAAAAGCGGCTGTTTTTAAAAGCGACAGTGTACATCAAAATAAACATAACACTATTAACTTATACTATTGCAACCAAATACATAATAATTACAAACAAGATGAAAAAACTTTCAAAAACATAATTCGTAGAAATGTTAAACCAGTGGATAGATTACTATCCAAATTAAACTCATCATATATTATAAAAAATTCAAAACAATTGACCTCATAGTCTCTAATAACCCTGCAAGCACTAAACTAAATTCTCTACAAAAAAAAAAAAATGTAGTGTATCAATTTACATGCCCGTTCAGAGATTGTATCTCTGGTACTAATAATAAACCCACTCCCACTACATATATTGGTTTTACTACAACCACACTCTCCATTAGACTTACCTGTTACCTTTCTGATCAGAGTACAGTTAAACAACATTTCTCAGAAAAACATAAACATGTAGGTAATATCAGATAGATTTTAGTCAACAATGCAATAATCCTTATTCATACACATTTTTTACCTTCAGATATTGGAGGCCAATAAAATTAAATCCAAACAACCCAACATTAAATCCAAACAACCCACACTTAATAAAATCACGTTTAAATCTGGTCATAACACATTACATTGCATTTAAATACATGGTTCTGTTGTCATTTTGCGCTATCATGTGCTGTGATGTCATAGAACCGGATTGCAAATTTGCAAACTGTGTTTGTTATTTTTGATAACTATTGCGTTGCCTAGTGGAGTCAACACAAGATAAAATCGTCGCTGATGGTGGATGTTATTGTGTTACCATCTTAATAACCTCTCTCTGAAGATGGCTCATGTGAGGCGAAAGCTTAGAACCAACTTAATAAAAAATTATCCAAATGTTTTTTCTTTCTTTTCAACTGAAATTAAAACCAAAATACGTTTAGAATGGCTCATGATTAAACATAATAGACATTCATTGTCTCTTATATTTAAAAGTATATGTTTAGAATATATATATCTTTCAAAAATAATTTAATTAATGATCTTTTAAAATATGGCACACCTATGATCATCTCAAAGCATACCAGTGTGCCACCACAGCACACTGATTGAAAATCTTTGCTTTAGAGGTTGAATAAATCTGGTAGGAAGACATATGCCTAAAACTCCCTTTCTATTTTTGTGTACCCACTCAATTCATTTTCTATATGTGTGCAGGTGTTCTGTTCTCAGTATAAGTTCTGGATTATTCTGACATGCTTCTGAAATAGGTCTAGTTTTCCTAATAGTTCAAATCGATGTTTGCACCATACCTCATCAAATCCTTTTACATAATCTATAAGACATAGGTTTACAACTTCCTGCATTTGCATTGCTTTTACCAACATCTTTATGATTCTATATATAACATTTTTTGTTCCTGCACTGTTCTTGTGTTATTTTTGGTCTAATTTTGCTTTGAGCTCTATTCCACGGAATTGAGATTATTAGCTTGATTATGTGGCTCATTATACTGACTGTGATGGGGTTGCATTCATTTCCACCTGGTTTCTTTGATAGAAATACGAATATGGATCTACTCAGGTCCTCTGGTATGTCACCATGATCATTTATTTATTATTTCTGTGATCATGTTGATGCCAAAAATACCTATGGCTTTAATATTTCTAGCCTTTCCATATTTTTATATATTGCAGGTTTCCCTCTCTCATCATGAAATTGTTCTCTGGCACATTTGCTCCATTTCTGGAGTATTTTTATTTTTCTATTATCAGTGTTCCCATCTTTGATTTTATACACTCATTTGATGAGCAGATTTTTGTTCTGTTATTTCTTTTATTCTTTTGTGAATTTTAGCTTTAACTATGATGCCCATATTTTCTATTTCCATGAGCTTTTCATTGAGCCATTCCTCTTTTGCCAGCAAACATTTATTTTTAATTTCTGTGTTTAGTGTTCATTAACATTCCTTAGAATTGTTTTTTGATTCTTTTTATCATCTCGAGCATTTCATGTCATCCACTCTTTCTTTTCTTGTTTTGATTTTCTTGGAATGATCTCATTCACTGATGAGTGCTTCTCTCAAGATGTTCTACTTTGATTTATAGTCTTGCTTAAATTATATTTAGATTGTTAATTTTTAATTTTAGGTAGACTACAACTGGAATGTGGTTGCTCTTGCAGTCAGCACTTGGATAATTTTTACAATATTTTTGTGTTTCTGAACATTTTGCTAATAGTTATATAATCAATCATCTCCTACATTTTGGGTGTTCATGAAATCAGGGGTTTGTAGATTTATGCTTCTCTTTCATCATGTATGTTTTGAATTACTACTCCAAACTTGTCAACTATTTCACCTTCTCATTCTTTTTTGGGTCTCCCATAATGATGGGGATTTTCTATTATTTATACTGAAGCTATAAATATTATCAGTTTCTTCCTCTATGCTTTGTGCTCTCAGTGCATATCCAATAATAACTGCTATGCTAAAAGACTTCCCTTTCAGTTTAACTAGAGAAACTTTGGTATACATCTATTAAATAAAATATGATTTTCAAAATTATTATTTAAAAATTGGAATAATTTCAGAGAAAAAAGCAACAGACTAGATGAACTGCTGATTGATCAATTGTAATGGCTGTCAGAAAATCTTGTTAATCAATATTATGACACAAATTTTCAAAACCAATAATTTTCTCTTTTCTAGAAATTGTGTGACTCATCATTTTGCACAATTTCCAGTTTGGTTTGTCTGGAGTATAGATTCTGGGTATTGCCTTTAACTAATTTTAAGTTTTAGGGTATCACATTTATCTAATTCTGTTTCAAAATATTGCCTTTAATTAATGCTGTTTAAGGATATTGCCTTTAACTAATTCTGTTTTAAGGTGCTGCTTTTAATGTTGTTTCATGGTTGTTTCATTAACTAATGCTGTTTCAGGGTACTGTATTTAATTTTGTTTCAGGGTATTGTCTTTAACTAATTCTGTTTTGAAGGTACTGCCTTTAATGTAGGGCATACTGCTTTTGTGCTGCTTCAGGGTATTGCCTTTAACTAATTTTGTTTCAAGTTACTGCCTTTATTGTTGTTTCAAGGTATTGCCTTTAACTAATGCTGTTTCAGGGTATTGCCTTTAACAAATGCTGTTACAGGTTACAGCCTTCAACTAATCCTGTTTCAGAGTATTACCTTTAAGTAATAATGTTTCAGTGTATTGCAATTAAGTAAGGCTGTTTCAGGGTTGCCTTTAATGTTATTTCAGGGTATTGCCATTAACTAATGCTGTTTCAAGGTCTGCTTTTAACTACTGTTGTTTCAGGGTACTGCATTTAATGTTGTTTCAGGGTATTGCTTTTAACTAATGCTGTTTCAGTGTATTGTCTTTAATTCTGTTTCAGGTTATTGCCATTAACTAATGCTGTTTAAAATTACTACCTTTAGTTTTGTTTAAGAGTATTGCCTTTAACTAATATTGTTTCAGGGTACTACCTTTATTGTTGTTTCAGGGTATTGCTCTTAACTAATGCTGTTTCCTTTAAGTAATCATGTTTCAGTGTATTGCCATTAACTAATGCTGTTTTAGGGCACTGCCTTTAATGTTATTGCCTTTATCTAATGCTGTTTTAGGGTACTGCCTTTACCTAATCCTTTCCAGGGTACTAAATATAACTGATGCTGTTTCAGGGTATTGCATCTAAGTAATTCCGTTTCAAGTAGCCTTTAATTTTGTTTCAGTGCATTGCCTTTAGCTAATACTGTTTCACAGTATTACCTTTAATTAATGCTGTTTATGGATACTGACTTTAACTAATGCTGTTTCAGGTTATTGCTTTTAACTAATGCTGTTTCATGGTACTGACTTTAATGTTGTTTCAGTGTATTGCCTTTAACTAAAGCTTTTAACTAATGCTGTTTTAGGGTACTGCCTTTATTGTTGTATAAGTGTATTGTGTTTAACTAATGCTGTTTCAGGTTATTACTTTTAAGTAATGCTGTTTTAGGGTACTACTATTAATGTTGTTTTAGCATATTGCCTTTAACTAATGCTGTTTCAGGATATTACCTTTAACTTATGCTGTTTCAGAGCCTTTATCAAATGGTGTTTCAGAGTACTGCCTTTAATGTTGTTTCAGGGTATTGCCTTTAACTAATGCTCTTTGAAGGTATTACAATTAACTGATGATGTTTCAGTTTTTAGTCTTTAACTAATGTTCTTGCTCATTCTGCTCCTAGAGAAAAGAAAATACACAAATCTTGTTTTGTTCATTATAATAATCACAACAATCTGTTACACAGCATTTTTTCTTTATTTTGAGAAAGATTTAGGGATACTCTAATAAGAATCTTAGATTTTCAGGTCTGAGAGATTTGAACTTAGAAATTTATGATTCATAAGCTTTGTATGCATGTAGGAATTTGTCATTTTTTATATGTGGATTTGAAAACTCCAGCATATAAGAATTTATGATTCAGTCATGGGATTTTCATGGTTCAGAAAATTAATTCAGAGTAAGAATTAAGTAGAAATTTAAAACTTAATTAATTTAGCTTTAAATTTATCTAAATTAAATATCATTAAAGTTATCTAAATTAAATATCATTAAAGTTATCTAAATTAAATATTAATTTCCTTTTTTTAATCATTTCATGCTAAACCACAAGGAGTTGCAAGGGGGTTACTAAGAATATGAGAAAAAGTACTATTAAAGAAAGAAGAAGAATTAAGAAAACAGAAGAGAAACAATTTTATCTTAATAAAATAGTCTGAAGCCTTTTTTAAAAATGGTGATATATTTTTAAAAAATGGTGATAAAATATTAAGTTAAATTTACTGTACTTAATTATGGCATTAACTTTATGTAACCAAATTCTTCATTAAAAGCATTTTTCATAAATTTCACAGTGGAAAATAGAAATTTTGTCTATTTGACAGTAAAATTAAAATTCAATCTACTTTTTTTAAAAATGGTTAGAAAAAACAAAAAGAAATTATAAAATGTTTTCTATAATCATTATGTTCATTGCTGTAGAGAAAAATAAGAACTTTATTTTATAAAATTGTTAAAATGACATTTTTAAGGAATTTCACAGTTAAAATTTTTTCAGCTATACTGTAGATATATAAGAGAAGGCAATATTACATTTTTTATGTATATTTTAAAGAACAGTTGTAAAATATTACATTTACTGAATTTAATTATGATATAGACTGCATAATAAAACTCTTAATAAAAAACTATATTAAGTAATTTCACAGCGCAAAAAGTTACATTTTTGTCTTTTATTTACAAAAGACAGTAAAAAAAAACTTGTTAAAAAAAAGACAAATTATTCATTAAAAATTAAATTTTATAATCAATATGGTCTTTATTATATATCATAGGAAATAAAATAAATTAGAGTTTTTCTGGACAAATTTTTGAACTGATTCAGTTGTCTTTATCAAATAGTGAAATGAAAGTTGTCTTGAATGGCCTCTCTTCTAGATCATTTTGTACTAAAACAAGTGTCCTCCAGAGCTATATCCTTAGATCAACATTGTTCTTAATTTTTATCAATGGCATAGATCCAAAGTAAGAATTAGTTCAGCTTTGTATCTATGCTGATGATTTACTTCTTTCTTAGTAATAATTCTGACTAGTTTAATAAAGTCAAATTGACAGCTGATCTAAAAAATGATCTACAATCTGCTGTGAAATGGGTCAGGGAATGGCTTGTTAATTTCAATGCCTCCAAAATGAAATTTCTTTCTATTAATCATCTGAGAGATCCTCTTTCTCTTCCCACCAGCATGGCTGATGCTAACCTGCAGGAGAGTCTAACCATTCTCAGCTGACAAGAAGTGGAAAGATTATATTAAATCCATTGTGAGGTTTGCTATTAATAAAGTTTTTTCACTGTGTCATAAACACAGACAGTTCTATTCACCAGAATATTTTATCCATATTTTGTAATTTTTAAATTACATATTTATAAGTCTACCATTCATCTATGCTTTGAATATACTATATATGTACAGATTTTTGAAAAGATCCAAAGAATCAGCAATATTATTTATTGGTTCTGACCTGGCTTTTTAGCTTCAGTCGCTTTCCTACCAATGTGATGTAGCTTCCCTGGGCCTTTTTTATAAATAAATACTTTCATTGTAATTGTTCTGATTAGTTTTCCACTATGGTACCTAGACTTGAATTTTAAAAAAATGATTACAAAGAAACAAACTTTGTGATAAAATTCTTAATAATTGCAATTTTAAACTTAAAATATTTGTTCCTTTTTATCATTTAAATTAATAAATTAATAAACAAAATTAATTATAGATAGAATTAAAATACGGCAAGTTCAAAGAAAATAAAATGAAATTACTTCAGTGTCTTAATAAAGGTAAATACATGTAAAAGCTAAGGATTTATTTGTTTTAATAAATTTAGCTTATTCCAGCAAAATCTTCACTATCTTATCATTCCCAGTCAGCAGAGACCCCTGGCACATTTGCTTGACCACACCTTGGATTCACTTTGATCAGTACCCAAAGAAAACACTGCAACTGTATATATATATATTTTTAATCATTTCACCCCAGCCTAGGTAGTACCACCACTGATGTGCAGGGGGCTACATAAGAAAGTTAAAGTTTTAGACAGGGGGAGAGTGAAAACAAAGACGAACCAGCTACTGGGGGTGAAAGAGAAATGGCAAGAGAAGGATGTGAGCACAGGAGTGAAGAAAGTTACAAAGGTAGAGAGAAAGGAAAAACCAGATACACAGGGTAATGTGAAAAGGGCTGGAGTTAAGTGGATAAGAGATGAGAATTGACATTGCATTTAAATTCTTGGTGGTTGTAGCCGTCAGGAAAGCAAGTATATGGAAGGGAGTTCCACAGTGAGAAAAAAGCTGCTGGAGTAGAATTGTCACCTGCATTTGGTTGATCTAACTGTAAAAGGGTGGGGCCTTGTTACCAGTCAGGTTGCCTGAGTAAATTCTTCTGGAGGGGGTACTAGTGACCTAAGTTTGTCAGAGAAGAAGCCATGAAAATATTTATAGAAGAGATAGAGGGAAGCCACATCCCACCAATAAGAAAGTGGCTGGAGTTGAGCTGCCAGGTCAGAACCAATCACATTACAGATTCTTCTTTGGAGCCTGTCGAGAACACTGAGACAAACAGCAGGGGTGCCTGACCAGATATGACAACAGTATTCCATGCACAGTTGAATGCTTGATTTGTATATATGCAAGATAGATTCAGGTAGAAAAAACTTCCTGGCCCGACACAGTGACCCAACCTTCCTAGAAGTGGATTTAGCTATTGATTGAATGTAATGATTCCACTTAAGGTCAGACAAAAAGGTAAGACCAAGGTGGTTCAGTGTATTGCTTTCAGGGAGACTTGCTTGGTCCATGCTTATGGGTGGCAGGAGAGATTGCCTGTGATGGTTGACAGGTAGGAGTTTTGTTTTAGAAGCATTGAAATTTACGAGCCACTTCTTACCCCAATCCATCACTGAGTGGAAGTCCTTTTTGAGATCAGTAGCGAGGTTATGTTTGTCCACCTCACCAGATTTCTTACTGATGCTGGAGTAGATGGTGGTGTCATCTACGTAGATGCCTACTTGGGATTCGATCATGTCTGGGAGATCATTTATGAAGAGAGAAGATCATTTAGAAAGAGCGTCGAACCTAGGATAGAGCCCTGGGGGACACTAGCGTTTGTGCAGTAGGATCTGGAGGCATGCACATTCAAGATGACATTCATTATGCGGTGAGATAGGAAAGATTGGATCAGATCAAGCAAGCATCCAGTTATACCATAGCCCTGTAGCTTGCACGGGAGGTCAGCGTGCAAAAGCCCTATCAAAAGCCCCGGAGATATCCAGGGCAACAGCAAGAGCCACACCAGACTTATCGAGGGCTTGGTTTTTGTACTCCATGATGGTCGTTAGCATATCGGCAGTAGACCTGGCAAAGTGGAATCCATACTGTCTGTCATGCTATCTTAGATACTAGAGGTGGAGTTATGTAAACTAAACATTTTTCAGTTGAGCCTCAGTTCTAAGAGGGAAGTCGGGTACGGGTACTTCTGATGAGATTAATGAGAATCTGCGAGCAAAGCACTCAGCCTTGTCCACAGGTGCTATGAGGACCTCAAATTTATTAACTGAGGGAGGGATGGAAGATTTGCTGTTGTTCAGCACATGTTTGCACAGCTACCAATAGTCCTTGGAGCTGAACTTGTGGTCAGCTATGTGCTGCTTCATTCTCTCAGCAAACAACAGCTTGGCATTATTCAGGATCCTCTTACATTCATTACAAGCAGAGGTAAATAGGCACCTATTGTGGTCAGTTGCATGGCTCCAAAATATCCAGAAGTAGTGGTTTCTGTGAGCAATGATGGCCGAACAGACAGGAGAGAACTAGGGAGAGGAATGAGGTTTTGGACGGAACTTCCTGATCAGTATAAAGTCACCAATGCCAGCTTTCACCCAGGAGGAGACCTCAGAGGCACAGTCCTCAACTGGAAGACTGAACACTTTTCCCCAAGGGCTGTCGTATAGGAAATCGCAAAATGCATCCCAGTCTGCTCTTTGGTAGCAGTAGGAGATCCTGTTGTTAGGAGGCTCCTGGTGGGAGTGAGATGGAAACAGACCATAAATGCTTTGCTTCTGTTGCATGAACTGAAAATTTATTTGCTGTCTTAAAGGATGATGTGAAGTTTGGTAAACTTAACTTTAATCATACTACTGGTATTATATGAGGAACAGCAACTGGAATTAGATGAGAAAACATAAGAGTTAGTCAGTTAGCATCATCATGTTTTGAATCAGCCAGCATACCTGAAGTTTGGTTAGTGAAATGTTTCAAAAAGAGATGGATTAGAAGTTGAAGTTTCTGTGCACTAATGACATTTTAGTTTCACACAGTGATGAATCTGCAGAATGTATTGTCTTCAATGGACAAAGCTGGGATTAGACTAAAATAGCTAAAGATTACTTTCTTTCTTTCTTTCTTTCTTTCTTTCTTTACATAAGTTGACTCTAAAATTTGAAAGGAATGTGGTTGCTGTGTAAGAAGAATGTTAATTTATATCTGAGTACCATCCACTATTGTAAGAAATATTTGTTAAATGTATCAACTGTGTTGGAGCAGCTTCATATTTTATTGGAATGATCTTGAGTTTGGGAAAAGACAGGTCTTTAAAGAGAAGGTCTGTTGACCCATTCTAATCCATCCAATTCAATCCAATTGTAGCTGTTATGGTTCATAAAATTAAGGATGAAACTTAGAATCTGGTACTGAAAGGAACTATATGTACATATTGAAAAGGAGTAAGTGACTGCATTAATATTTGCATGGAAATTTGTTTACATGTTACATTAGAGGAACTAGTTGTTAAGAACAAATCGCTTTGTTCTTAGCAGCTTACAACTACTATTTCTCAAATTTATGTGTGGTAGCCAAAACTGGATACAGATATTGAGACAATGTGCAGGGCATGTAGAGCATGTGTAAGGACAGCTCATATTTATTGTTGAGAATATATCAGTAATCTCTGGAAAAGGATGTGTTTTTAATTTTTAATTTTTAATTTTGGATACTATTCCAATTTTGGATGCTATTCTAAAATGGACATTGATATGCATTAGGAATGATCCATGGTAAGCTGCATTGACTGTCAAGATTATAGTGGTAGCAATGAGGGATTAGTTGTAGCTGGTGAAGATTGAATGTTGTATCAATAAGATAGAGTTGGTCAATCAAACAGAATGTCTCTTGTCAGATTCTGGTTAAATGTGGTATCAATGAGACAGAGTCATGATGGTGACAATGAGGGAGGCCTGGAGTAGGTAGCTAAAATGTTGAAAGGTGGTGACAGTGCGGAGTGATCATAGTGGTGATGGCAACAATGCATCTGCATACAAATAGGTGCATCATGTCATATTTCTTCTTGCAAATGTGTAGTAAGGTGGGTTGATTCATTGGGAGGCACACTGGGTTCACAGTCATAACAAGGGAGGCCTGGAGCTGGGTGGTAATGATATCAAGGTGTTAGAAATCATGGTGTTTGGTGTCTAGAGCCTGGCAGTGTTGAAGTTGGTTTGTTGGCCTCATTCTACATGTGAAGAGTTGGGTGAGATTAGTGAAGTTTGGGCAAGGTCACAGTTGTGATGAGAGAAGCAATCATGGCAATGACAACAACAGCACATCTGCATGTCAGCAGGTGACTTTTCAGTCTGCATTATAAGGAACCTTCTTTTAAGTAAATCTGGTATTCCCTAAGGTCTTCTCTTTTTCTACGAGGAAAAGTTGTGATTGGTTATTGTATTATTATCATTGTGGGCATTGATTTCATGGGCAGGATATGATGCTCAGAGCCTATGCACATAGAACAACTTTTTTATTTTTTTGGTACTCACATGTAGCCAACAAGAAGAGTGAATCGGAAAGAGCTCTAATTGCAGTGGAGTATAACAATGAGAATAGAGGGGAAGGTTTGCACTAGAATTAATGGATTCCTATTTTCCTATAGAATCACTCTGCATAAGCAACAAAATTGATGACTGACCAGCATAATCTCAAGGTCAATGACTGGATTCTAGCATGGAATTTTTGAACTGGTGGGTATGAGATTAAAAGAATCATAGTGAAATAGTTGATGACTCTGTATTTTGAAATAGAAATAGGTGGAAACAGCATAAAAATGTAATATGTATCAAACTTTAAAATGTCCAAGCAAACTTACTGAAAATGCATCATCTGAAGTTCCAGTGGATTCAACACCTGAAGTTCTTGCTGTTCAAGATACACCTGAAATCTCAAAAGTGCCAACAGCAGCAACTGATGCTTCAGTAAGTGCTTCTTTTTCCTTTTTTAATCATTTGATGCCAAGTAAGGTGATAATGCAACTAGGACACAAGGGGGTTACAGGAAGTGAAAAAGAATGAGAATATATTAGTAAGGAGAAGTGAGGAAAGGACAATGTAGGAACAGGGTTCAGGAAGATACAAGACATTAAATTGCATTCAAATGCTTTAAGATTACCAGAAGGTTAGAAGTGAGAGTAAAGAAACTGTTAGAATAGGAGTAACAGTTGCTAGTTCAACATTAAAACAATGAGACCTAGTTGCTCATTTAGTAGCAAGCTTAAATGTAGTCAAGACACTAAGGAAAAAAGCTCATTATCACAGTTGCCAGGAAAATATTTGTAGAAAAGACAGAGGGAAGCCAGTTCATGTTGGTGAGAAAGTGACTGCAGTTGAAATGCCAGGTCAGGATCGATTATTAGACTTTCATCAAGTTACATCTCTCATGCTTCAAAAATTGAGGTCAATCAAATTTGATGACTATATTTATGAAAGCTAACTTGGATACTGTCAGCTTTCAGAGAGAGAGTCCTCTTGGTCAAACTGCGGGGAAGGCCATTCAATATAGCTATTATAGTAGTTTATGCGCCGACAACCCAGAGTTCACAGGACGAGATAGAAACTTTCTATTCAACACTGGACAATGCAAAAGCCCAATGCAAAAGCCAAGAAATTAGGATTATAATGGGTGAATTGAATGCCAAGGTAGGTAAAGATAGAGAAGGAGACACGAGCGGCAACTTTGGATTAGGGGAGCACAACGAACGAGGAGAAAAATGGGTCCAATGGTGCTCAGCCAATGACCAGGTAATTACTAACACCTGGTTCCAAGAACACCCACGGCGTTTATGGACATGGAGAAGCCCAGGAGGTGATACGAAAAACCAAATAGACTATATAACTATAAACAAGAGATTCAGGAACGCGGTGGTCCAATGCAAAACATACCCAGGTGCCGACTGCGGAAGTGACCACATGCCAGTCATCTGCAAACTAAGAGTGAAACTCCGAAGACTGAAGAAGCCCAGCACACCACCAAGGCTACAATTCGACACGCTAGAGAATGACCTCACCCTGCAGAAAGAATACAATAACAGTGTGAGAAAGAAATATGAAGAACATATTGGAAAAGGGCACTCAAAATGGGAGTCACTAAAAGAAGTGATGGTGAACTCAGCGAATAACATAGCCCCAAAGGAAATTAGACGCAGAAGAAAAAACGAGTGGATGACCGAAGAGATCCTCCACATGATGCAAAGGAGACAAAAAATAATAACAAGACATGGAGCAGATTACAAGAAACTCCACAGAGAGATAAGGAACAAATGCGGACAAGCCAAAGAGGAATGGCTCAACAACAAATGCGAAGAAATAGAGAGACTGAGCAGGACCAACAAAGCAGAGATGCATAAAGAGATAAGAGAACTAACAGGATAAAAAAAAACCTGCTCCTCAACAGGCTGCATCAAATCCAAGGATGGAACAATCATATTAGAGAAAGAGGAAATACTCCAGCGATGGGAAGAATATATAAAGGATCTTTTTTGCGACAAGTGAGAACAACCGAGAATACACAAGGAGATGGATGGACCGGAAATACTAAAATCCGAAGTGGAATCTGCAATGGCCAAAATGAACAACCGAGAATACACAAGGAGATGGATGGACCGGAAATACTAAAATCCGAAGTGGAATCTGCAATGGCCAAAATGAACAGAAAGAAAGCACCTGGTCCAGACGGCATAGTGATAGAGCTGCTGACAACCTTAGAAGAATATGGCATAGAAAAAATTACCGACATAATAAACGAAATTTATAGCAGCGGAATAATACCAGACGACCTATGCAAGTCGATATTTATAGCACTTCCGAAGAAACCAGGCGCAAACGAGTGTGAACTACACAGAACTATCAGCTTAATGAGCCACATTACCAAACTGATGGTCAGAATCCTGATGAATAGAGCGAGAAGCAAAATCAGGCCAGAGATAGGGCAGGAACAGTGCGGGTTCGTCAAAGACACTGGAACAAGGAACGCCATATTCATGATTAGGATGCTCTCCGAAAGGGCAATACAAATGTTTCATTGACTATGCGAAGGCATTCGACAAGATACGACACAAAGAACTGATGGAGATGCTCGGTAGCCTCAACATTTTCGGCAAAGACATAAGAGTAATCAAGAATCTCTACTGGCAGCAAACGGCCTGCATACGAACAGGCAACGATCTCAGTAGATTTACAAAGATAGAAAGAGGCGTAAGACCAGGATGTGTCTTTTCACCGGATTTGTTCAACTTCTACAGCGAGAATATCTTGAGGACCCTAGATGACACGCCAGGGTTTGTTGTTGGAGGACACAACTTGAACAACATAAGGTACGCAGACGATACAGTGCTGATTGCGGACACGGAAAGTAAACTACACGACCTCATACAGAAGGTAGCGGTGGAGAGCGACAAAAAAGGACTACAAATAAACTTTAAGAAAACTGAGTGCATGGTCATCAGCAAAATATACAACCCAAAATTCTAAATAAATGTGGGAGATACCAGAATCAAGCAAGTACAAAAATTTAAATACCTAGAAAGTGTCTTAACTGAAGATGGAAAGTGCAACACGGAGATCCGAAGGCGAATTGGCATGGCAAAGGATGCGTTCCAGAAGCTGAGCAAAATACTAACACACAGGAAAATCTCACTGGAAACAAAGAAAAGAGTGCTGGACTGCTACGTGATGTCAGTTCTTCAATACGGCAGCGAATGCTGGACAATATCATCGAAAATGAGGACAAAACTGGAAGCAGCGGAAATGTGGTTCTACAGAAGGATGCTGCAGATATCATGGACTTAGCATACAAGCAACGATGAGGTGTTGGAAAGAATGGCAACAAAGAGGAAATTGATACTGAGCATCAGGAAGAGACAACTGAAATTCCTTGGACACACAATGAGGAAGGAGAGCCTGGAGAACCTGATACTGACTGGCCAGATAGAAGGAAAGAGAAACAGAGGAAGACAGCGGATAACATATTTGCAGAACCTGATCAGGTGGTTGACGGAACGGGGGTTGACAGGAGTAACGGGAACAAACATACTAGGAGCCACAAGGGATAGGGAGACGTGGAGAACCATGATCGCCTACGTCCTGAAAGGACATGGCACATAGAAGAAGAAGAAAAAGTTAGAGCTGTTGTGAACTTTTATCATTTCAAAACTGATTTATCCTTGATTACCAAGAGAATAATGATTTTTGCCCTTGTTTTTTATGCTTCTGAAAATAAAATGATGCCATGTTTTTTACATCATGAGTAGTATAAAATTAAGGGAGTTTTGTTTTTCAGTTGGAATGGCCATACACAAAATGAAAGCAAATGAGGCAAGGTAACTAAAAATTATTTATCCTGATTTTTACTCGATGATTGTTTTTATCTGGCCACACCATCTAGATGCCTTGCATTGACTCCTAGCTATTATGAAAATTTGCTGCTTATTTCATATATGCTATAAAGAACTTTCTTTATATTCATCATTCTTGGATGAAAAGCTTACTTTTCACAAGCCAAGGTCTCTTCAATTACCCTGTTCAAAATATTTCAGTTTAAGTTTGTGCCTAATACTTTTACATTCTATTTTTATGCAGTCCTCACTGCATTCTATTTTCATGCAGTCCTCGCTGAATCATTGACATTTTTTTATACAAGCATCTGTCATATCACCTAAAAATTTCAAGGACAGCCTTGAGTTTCTCAACAGATAAACTATATGGCAACTTTAGAGTAGTTCTAACCATATAGAGCTATTTCATCCATTCTGCTAGTTTGTATATCTGCAATGGCCATGTCATTCAAGAGTGACACTTGTTTTTATTTGTGCAGTAATATCTTAGTCTCGTAATATTTAAAGGCATTCTATGCACCTTGTGGATTGCTGTTTTACTCATGGACATATCAAGCTGCTTTTGTAAAGTGACCAATTTATTTATCACAAACTGGGTGAGGTGAGATTTTGATTATTTATACGAATTAAATAGTTACACTCATATTATGTATGAGATCTAAAGAGATTATCATGCCTTGTGTTGAAGTATTCCATTGTCATCATTCTTTGAGCATTACAATATTGATGGTTTCTGAAATTTCAAAATCAAGACAATGGAACCAAGTTAACATATATAACAATAGCAAGTGATTTCTGTTGCGAGTTGCATTGTGCAGTGAAAATAGAGAAAAATGGACGAGAACAAACGATATGAAGGAGGAACACAAAGACACGTGTGACGGGTATGAGAGAAGTTAAGTTGTGGTTTTAATAACAGGAAGTAAAGAAAAAAGGGATTACAGAGGAAGGGAGGTAATTGAATTAAGGATCGTAGACACGAGTTATCGTACTTACTTTCAACACCCCCACTTGCTGTCAGCATGTTAAGTTTGTAAAAAAACGAAGATATGTGAGAGCACATTTATACCAGTTCAGTGTCCGAATAAGAATTTTTTAAACTTAACGAGTTTCACCTTAGTTGGAGGCTTTGTCATAATGTCGGCGACCATGTCTGCTGTGGGGCAGTAAATTAATTTAATTTTGTCGTCGCTAAGAGCCTCTCTAATAAAGTGGTACTTAATGTCTATGTGTTTGCACCTCTGTCTGTGTACGGGGTCTTTAGAGAGCGCTATGGCACTCTGGCTGTCTCCGTATATTTTGATGGGGACGTGTCGCCGGTGTGGATCCATTTCCATGAATAATTGGAGGAGATATAGTCCCTCTTGGGTGGCTTTTGCCAGCGCCACGTATTCGGCTTCGCATGTGGATAATGCGACTGTGGGTTGTCTTTTGGACTTCCACGAAATAGGTGATCCGTTCTCGGTTAGGCTAAAACAAAATCCCGACGTACTACGCCTGTCTTGTTGGTCAGATGCCCAATCGGCGTCACTGTAAGCGATTAGTTGGATTGGGCAGTCTGTTTTGGCATAGCATAGTCCGTGTCGCGTCGTACCCTTTATGTATCTTAGTACGTGTTTGGCTGCTGTCCAGTGCTTTTCCCGTGGTTTGGATAGGTACTGCGATAATTTCCCGACAATATAGCTTAAATCTGGTCGGGTGCAGATCATCAGGTAAATCAGACTCCCGACAACCTCGCGGTATTTTCTGGGGTCGATTAGGTCATCCTCTTCGCCAGCTAGATTCAATTTTTGCTCACAGGGAGTCGTCCTGGGTTTGCAATCGGACATGTCAAATCTTTCCAGTATTTTTGTTGCATATTTTTCCTGGTTCATTTGGATTTGGCCTTTAGTTATGTTGAAGTCTATTCCTAGGAAATGTTGTAATTTTCCGAGGTCTTTCATTTTAAACTCGGATGTTAGTGACTGCTTGGTGTTGTTTAACGAGTCGATGTTGTCGGCAGCTATGATTAGATCATCAACCCATGAGACGATAATTATTCTTTCCTTGTCGTTCTGTCGCATATAGACGCAATGGTCCACTTGATTTTGGGTGAAGTCGTGTCTGATGAAGTAATCATGCAGGGTTTGATTCCAGTTTCTGCCTGATTGTTTTAGGCCATATAGGGATTTATTTAGTAAACATGCTGGTTTCTCGCCTGTATCCCATTTCGTTTCGAAACCCTCCGGCTGTTCCATGTAAATTTCGTGATCAATAGGGGCATGGAGATACGCCGTTTTAACATCCATTTGGTGCACGATGAGGCCATACTGGACGGCTATTTGCATTAATATGCGGATCGATGTGATGTCGGCCGTTGGGGAAAAAGTTTCGGTGTAGTCTACCCCTTTAGTTTGGTTGTAGCCTTTTGCGACGAATCTAGCCTTGTATTTAGGGGATCCCTCGCTGTTTTCTTTGATTTTGTATACCCATCTACCGCTCACCGTCTTTCTACCTTTAGGTAAAGATGTAAATCGGTATACATTATTTTCTCTGAGGGAGTCAATTTCTTCCTGCATTGCTTGGATCCAGTGACGTGCCGCTGGGGAATTTATAGCCTCTTTGTAGGTATTGGGTATACCACGAGCAGCCTTATAGCAGTAATCAGTGTCGATTAATGCGTGGCTGCTCCTCTCTCGGACTGTCGTCACATAGTCTCCTAGGTAGCTAGGCATTTTGTGTTCACGCGTCGGGTATTTTCTTGTAGAGCTATTTTCTTCCAGTGCATCGGTTTGTTGACTGGGCAGTTCAGGGTCTTCTTTTAATTTTATATTTTTCATCAAATTTCTTTCATGAAAATCTGCGACTGCATCATCATCACTTGGTGAGTGGGTTTGGGTTTGAGTGTATTGGTCATTGGTGTTGTTGTGGAATTTCACCAGTCTGTGCTTACACACTTTCCCGGTGTCTGGGTGATATATTAGATATGCCGGGCTGTTTCTGTCGTATCCGACAAGTATCCCCTTTTGGCATCTTGGATCTAATTTCCCCTTTGTGTTGTTGGAGTAGGCATAACAAGGCGAGCCGAAAATATACATCTTCGATAGATCTGGCTTTCTACCGGTTATTTCGTAGTAGGGCGTCTGTTTTAAGCGGTTGTTGAAGCATCTGTTGCGTATAACCGCAGATGTCATAACTGCGTAACTCCACAGTGTTTTAGGGAGGTTGCTCTCTATGATGAGACACCTTGCCATTTCGAACAATGTTCGCCAATTCCTCTCGGCCGTTCCATTTTGATGGGGTGAGTATGGAGCTGAGGTCTCATGTTTAATGTGGTTCTTGCGTAGTAGTTTCTCGAAGTCGTTTGACTTGAATTCCGAACCGTTATCCGACCTTAGAATTTTTATCTTGCCGTACGGAGAAATATCTGCGATAAATTTTTCGGTGGCAAGTGTAGCGTCGCTTTTGTTTTTCATGAAATATACAAATATGGCACCTGAAAAATCGTCGGTAAATGAAATGGCGTATTTGTTGCCGTTCAAGTCCGCTGGCTCTACAGGGCCAGCCAGGTCTGAGTGGACCAAGTGTAGGATTTTCTTCGCCTTCTTATCGGGAAATTTATTTCGGTTCTGGGGGAATTTCCCTTGAACGCATATATCACAGGTCTTGTTGCTTGTGGTGATCTTGTTTTTTATTTTCATTCCTTTAACTACGTTTGGTAGTTTAGCTATGTCTTCATAGTTGCAGTGGCCGAGTATTTTATGCCACGTGTGGGCATCATGGCATTGATGGCAACTATCTTCAGTATCCCCTTCCCCCACGGTCGTTAGGTAGTAGAGTCTGTTCCGCACGTGTATTTTAAACTTTGTCCCGTTTTTGTGTTTAAGAACATTCTTATTTTCTTCAAAAATGACCGTCGCTCCGTTTTGGGTCGCTGTTCTTACGGAGAATATATCTTGTGGGTAGGAAGGTATAAAGAGCGCCTTTTTGAGCGTAGCAGTCATGAGGTTTCCGTCAGTGTCTATTAGGCAGACTTCAGCGTCTCCTCTTTTTATAGCTAAACCGTTAGTTTTAGTTCCATCAGCTAGTTCCATATAGTGGCTTTCTGGACGGAATGATGGGTCGAAATTTTTAAATTTCTTCGCGTCCGTTATAATATGCGAAGTGGCTCCGGCGTCGACAAGTAGACCCATGTGCGATGTCGAGTTTTGGGTGTGGTAGTAGTAGTCGTCCGTTCTAAACGCGTATGAATTTTCTTCGGTGTGTGCTGCCTTTTTCATCGTGTCTTTTCGTTTATAACGACAGAATTCCCTTTTATGGGTGTTACTTTTACAATAACTACACCACGGTTTTCGCTGTTTGTGTTTGTTGTTCGGGCATTCTTTTGATAAATGTCCCTTTCCGCCACAAGTGAAACATGACATTTCGCGTATATCACTGTTGTGGTTCTTTATCGTATTCTTCGAAAAAGACGATGTCAGTTTCATTACTTCGTCACCGGTCGTTTGGACTTTGTGTTTGAGTGTTTCGTCGAAACTATGAAGTTCAGTTTTAAATTCTAGGAAAGTTATTTCCTTGTTGCTGTGCGTTACATAAATTGAAAAGGAATCATAGTAACTAGGTAGTCCTTTTAATATCATAGCGATTATCAGGGCATCGTCGACAGTTTGTCCGGCATTTCTCAGAGCTGTTAAAATTGTCTCCGTTCTTATAACGTATTCTATGACGCTTTCATCTTCTTTCTTTTTAAGAGATGTTAGTTGGGTGTACAAGGAGATTACCCTCGGTTTTCCTTTACTTGCGTAGTGTGCGCGTAATATTTTGAGTGCTTTTCTTCCGTTGTCGGTAGCTTCTCTCATTATTAAGGATAAACTTTTATCGTCGAGGAATTGAACGAGTTCTGCGTACGCTTCTTCATTTCTCTCAATGTCGCATCCGTCTATGTTAGGGTTGGTACCTAAAATGGCGTCTTTTAGGCCCAGCGTGCGTAAGTGGCATAAAAATTTTGTTTCCCAAATTTCGTATTTGGTTTCATCTCCATCAAATAAGAGTCTGCTCCATCGGCTTCCATTATCTCTCCTGGTCCCATAACCTGTTGCGAGTTGCATTGTGCAGTGAAAATAGAGAAAAATGGACGAGAACAAACGATATGAAGGAGGAACACAAAGACACGTGTGACGGGTATGAGAGAAGTTAAGTTGTGGTTTTAATAACAGGAAGTAAAGAAAAAAGGGATTACAGAGGAAGGGAGGTAATTGAATTAAGGATCGTAGACACGAGTTATCGTACTTACTTTCAACAATTTCTGTTATAAATTTCTTATGATTGTATCTACTCTTCTCATTGTTTATCAGCTTCACTGTAGAGTAAACTTTTGATTGATATCCCTTGACTAATCAAAAGGACTACAATTACTGTTTTTAAATTTACATCATTATTGGTCAAATTCTTCTTGTCATGGTTGCAGTAGTTGTTATTTGTCATTTGTGGCAATAGCAGTAATTATTTGGGCCATTTGTCACATTTGGGCTATGTCACATTCTTTGAAGGCTTGCTTCTGTGAGACAAACACTGCAATCTCCCTTCTCCCCTAAAACTACATTTCAATTTGAATAGTTTGTCAGGACTCAGTGTAAGAAACTGTCTAAAACTATATGGAAAATCTATCCCATTTTTTCTGTCATCTATCATGAACAACTTCCCTCGGCCTTGACTGATAAACTAACTTTCATGAGTAAAAGAAATATTCTCTTGGATTTAGGTCAGCTGACTGAATTCATTCAACCTAATTCTCTGGTTAACCTCCAAGGAGTACAAGTACCTTTCTGGTTAGTGATTTAGATTAATATTTAAATTTTAATGTTTTTGCAGGTTATCTTGTCAATTTTCTAGTTTGCCCAAGTTTGCAAAAGGTGTTTGTGGTTTATATCTATCTGGTTAATTGCAGAGGTATGGATTCAATCATTGTGGTCTACATTGACTGGATCAATTTATCAGAACCAATTAACTCTTTTGCAATCCTAGTGGAAGTAAATCATCTATTATTTTTAAAAAAATGCCTCTATTTTCGAAAATGCAACATTTTAAAAAAATGCAACATAACTATGACATTATTTAGCGTTTAATTGCTTGAATAAATAATAAGAATTAATGACATTATAGTCTGAAAAAAAATTTCGATGACTAATGAAATTTTTAAAGAATTGTTTTTATTTTTATTTATTTATTTATTTATTTTAATCATCTCACCCCAAGCAAGGCATTCCACTGCAACTATTGCGCATGGGGCTACATAGGGGAAGGTAAAGAGAAGGAGTGGATAGACATAGGGAATGTCAGGAGAAAGGTGATAGATGAGTAAGGATAGCGAGGATGAGTGTCGGGCAGATGGGAAGAGTGCTTGATAGAATGGGAGCAGGTTAGTGTGTTAGGAGGTGTCTATTGACCTTACATTTAAACTCCTGGAGATTGTAGCCGTCGGGGAAGCAATCGTTTGGAAGAGAATTCCACAGTCGGGAAGTGCGAGGAAAGAAACTGTTGGAGTAGAAGTTACGGCTGCATTTTATCGGTTTCACTGTAAAAGGGTGGGATCTAGTTGCTAATCTAGTATCTCATGCAAATTCGTATTTAGGGGGCACCAGTGATCTAAGTTCATCGGAGCAGAAGCCGTGGAAGTATTTATAGAAGAGACACAGAGAAGCCACGTCTCGCCGGTGGGAGAGAGACTGCAGGCGGTCTGCCAAGTCGGTATCTATCACATTACAGACCCTCCTCTGAACCTTATCGAGAAGCCCGAGGAGAACAGCAGGGGCACCCGACCAGATATGGCAGCAGTATTCAATGCACGGGCGGATGGTAGATTTGTAAATGTGCAGGATAGATTTAGACGGAAAAAACTTCCGGGCCCTACACAGAGAACCGACTTTCATAGCAGCGGATTTAGCAATGGATTCGATATAGTCATTCCATTTGAGGTCCGCTGAAAGTGTGAGACCAAGGAGGCGTAGTGTTTTACTCTCTGGGAGGCAAGCCTGGTCCATGCTAATGGCAGGTAGGTGAGATTGTCGATGATGGTTAATTGAGAGTAGCTTCGTTTTAGAAGCATTAAAATTTACTAGCCATTCCCCCCCCCCAGACTTTTGTTTGTGTGGTGTTTGGCATAAGAGCAGGCTGCAGCATCTGTTCCATCGTGATATTTGCTGACAGTGTGTTTCTTGGACGTACTGATTTCCAGCCCGAGTTTATAGCTCGGGCCACGGTAAAGTAGTGTTTTTGGACGCGAAACACCGGAAAAAAGTTGTCCGGTGTTCGGCCACTTTGGTGGCAATGGCCTCGAATGGGCCGGTTGAGAGTGTTCCCCCCACCACGGCGTCGGTGGGAGGAAAGGAGGGTGACTGGCAACTTCCGCCACGGGAGTCACCCTCCGTAGCAGCAGCAGGTTCCCCCATACCGTCCACTTCTGGGTGGACAGGGGGGAAAATTAATATCACATCCAAAGACGAGGATTATTATGACAATATGAAGGATAAATATGCGGAGTATATTAAGGGCACAGAGCTGGTCTCTGTGCCAGACAAGCTAGCAGACATAGAAACCAGAATCATCACTCTGATCTCAAAGGATATTAAAACACATAAGATGATTGGAGTGCCCAGAGACACCCTGGAGGAAGCAATCAAGGCACTAAATATTAAAGCCAGGGCCGTGGCGAGGAGGTCCAATGCCATGTGGGACGTCCTGATGGGCACCATGGAAGAAGCCAAGCGTTTGGTCGGTGCTGTGCTGGAGACGAAAACTCTCCAGTTCAGCACCGAATATATGGGTGCCCGAAAGGTGAAAGTTACTTTACATGGCGTCCCCATGGACATTGAGGAGGACCATGTCGGCGCCTTTTTTGCAGGATATGGAAAGGTGGCCGCAGTCTCCTCGCTGCGGTCCAAGGCGGGCTTTATAACAGGTGACATGACCCTGCAGGTGACGATGTCCAAAGAAAACATCGAAAAGATCCCCAACATACTCACCTGCAGGGAGCGCAAAATATTTGTGATTGTCGAAGGAAGAAAGCCGTGCTGTTGGGTCTGCGGGGCGGCGGAGCACGTCGCAAAGGCGTGTCCGACTAAGAATCCGACCCCAAAGGCCCAACCAGCTAACCAACCACAACATCAGCAAGCAGTACAAAAAGTAGTAACGAAACCTGTGTCTCCGGCACCGGCAACCAATAAAGAGGGTGAGTGGCAAGTGGTAACAAGGAAGAAGGCCAAAACGCCCTCGCCGGTCAAGGTGCCGGAAAAGGTACCACCTTCTGGCAAAACACCAACCAAGCAGAAGGAGTCCCCAAAGCAGAAATCGCTTGGCGATCAGGAGGAAAAAAGAAGTGCATCCCCCATGGAAATTGAAAGGGCGGCGTCCTTAAAGCGGGGGAGAGACGAGGAAGAGGAGAACGACATCAACCAAAAAAGCCGTCGCAAGAGTAGGAGCGTGGAAAGAAGGCAGCCAGTAAGCAAATGCTCCTCGCTGCCGGTCTCCCCCGTAAGGTGTTCTTACGCCCAAAAAGCTAGGAGTCTCCCCTCGTCCCCGCGTAAAGCTTCCCAGTCCCCTGTCTTTAAACTGACTCCCCTGGCTAAATCTAGCACATCAACTCCCACTCCCTCCCCTTCTCCTACTCCCACTCCCTCTCGGGCTAAGAAAAAAAATGCCCTCCCTCGAGGGGATGCCCTGTTGAAGATCAAGGAGAACATCGCAGAAGAGTGGTCTTCCCACAGACGAAGGCTGCTCAAGCCTCTGCTAAATTTGACCTCGGTAAAGGGTCTCTCCACGGAAGACCCGAGGAACTTTGCCCAGGCCCCAGGCGTCATCACCCTGGTAAGAAACACCGGTGGGAACCTGCGGGTCTGGGACCATATTGCAGAGGCGCAAAAACATTTCTCGAAGCTAACTATGGTAAAAGAAAACACACCCGATTTAAGAAAAATGGCTAAAAATTGTTCGGGGAGGTTCCCCATTTTACTCCACCCCTGCTTATATAGGATGGTAAAACTTATTTATCCAACGGACGTCGGCGGTATTGTCCTAGACGAACGAATTACGTCCGATATAGGTACAGGGTCCCTAGGACAGTCCGTCGGGGTCCCATCCACCAGAGATTTCTTCCCCGTATGTGATTAGAGCCGTTGTTGCATGTTTTTTCTGTTTCTCTTTTTCAGGCCTAAGAAATGTCTATCAAGATAGCCAGTTTGAATGCGTATGGCCTAAGGGATCGGGGTAAGGCGGCTCGCCTGCTTCGTGACCTCTTGTCGTACGGCGTGGATGTGGCCGCGATCCAAGAGACTCACTTTGTTTGCGAAGTCGACTCTTGTGTGCTGGATGACGACTTTGTCGTGTATTCAGCATATGGGAGCCGGCGGGCCAGAGGTGTTTCTTTGCTGGTTAAGCGTACCCTGGACGCGAGGGTTGACCTTGTCCATGTCGGTGCCGAGGGCCGGCTGATCGTGGCCGATATTGCAGTGAAAAGCAAGTCGTTCCGGCTGATTGCGGTTTATGCGCCCAATGTTCAAGGTGAGCGTGTCTCTTTCTTTCGGCTGTTGGAGCCCTTCATGGTGCATTCAACACGGCTAATCTTAGTTGGGGACTGGAATGCCATCCTAACCCCCAAATGGGATAGAGGGAGGGGCGCTAGCGGGTGGAGTGGTGATCGTAGCCTGGTCAATCTGGTCGGCGATTTTGGTCTCGTCGATAGATACCGGGTCGATCATCCGGAAGGGAGCATGTGGACGTGGACGCGTAGTTGGCCCTCTACCCGGGTATCAGCGTACCTGGATAGGGTGTTAGTGAGAGAAGCCGACATAGACTTCTTAGAATGTCCAACGTTCCACTGGTTAGGCTACACGGATCACAAACTCGTTTGTGCCCGTGTGGTGTTAGATTTTAGGCCTAGGTTGGCTGGTTATTGGAAGTTCAATCAGTCCTTACTGGACAGGCGGGACTTTCGTGACCAGCTGACAAAACTAGTTCAGCGGGCGTTAATTGGGCGAGTCATTGGGAGTAAGTGGTGGGTTAGTCTTAAGGACTCCATTAGGTCTTTCGCCACCAAATATAGCCAACGGCTCAACCTAGATAAGGCTGCGGAGGCAAAGACACTTAGAGCTAATTTCGCCCGGGCGGAGGCTGGTGGGGATTCCCTAGAAATAGCCTTAGCCAGGGAGGCCCTGGAGCGTTCGACTAGCGGGCGCTACATGGGCCAGGTAATTAGGGCTAAGTTAAGCAAGATGTCTTCCGAAGCTGTGAAAATGGGCGCGGAACTGCGCAAGGAAGAAATTCGCCGAGCCGGCGACCGGTACATTCGAGAGGTACGCGACCCGGAGGGACATCTCCTTAGGTCCACTGACGACATGTGCGGGGCGTTCCGGCAGCATTTCGAACACCGATTTACCAAGGAGCCTGGTCTCCGTGACGAGGACTTTCGCAGCTATTTGGCTGACTTTCCCCGGCTTTCGCCGGCTGAAGCGGCTAGCTGCGAAGGGGAGATTACGGAGGACGAAATCTACGTGGCTTTGAAGAAGGTCGGCAGTGGCAAGTCGCCAGGTTTGGATGGTTTGCCCTATGAATTGTACTTGAGGATGTCGCACCTTTTTGTCCCGCTCTTGGCTGTCGTGTTCAACCACTGGTTTCGGCAGGGGTCCATCCCCGGTCGGATCACCAGGGGCGTGATCACGCTGTTGAGAAAAGGCAAGAAGGTTGGGAGGGAACTAGATGATTACAGGCCCATAACTCTGCTAAACACAGAGTTAAAGATTTTGGCCAAGATCCTGACGAATCGCTTGCAGCTAGTTGCCGAGTCTCTGTTGGAACCGGATCAGACTTGTTCTGTGAAGGGGAGAACAATTCAGAGCAACCTGCACTTGATTCGCACGATCGTAGAGGGTGTAGAAGACGACGATGAGGCCGCGCTGATCAATTTAGATCAGTCCAAGGCATTTGATAGGATTGACCATGGCTACCTGGCTGCTGTCCTGCAGGCCGCCGGATTCAAACCCGACTTCAGCCGCTGGATTAGCCTTCTGTATCGCTCCCCCCAGGCTGTGGTACAGGTGAACGGGAAGCTGTCGGGCGCTTTCGCGCTGTCTAGGTCGGTCCGACAGGGTTGTCCACTGTCTTCTCTCCTTTATGTCTTGGCGTTGGAGCCCCTCCTTCGCCGGCTGAGGGACGAGACTGGCAGTCCGGTCCTGCGTGGAATTGAAGTCCCTGGTGGAGCTCGAGCCAGGGTTTCCGCGTACGCCGATGACGTAACGACCTTTGTGTCCTCCCGCAGGGACATAGAGGCGGTACAACAGGCGCTTGAACGGTACGAGAAGGTGACAGGGGCCAGAATTAACCGCGACAAGTCATCCGGCTTGCGGTTAGGTGCCTGGAAGGGTGTTTCCCTCCCGGGGCCCTTCAGCTGGACGGACGGGCCGGTCAAAATCCTCGGAATTTGGTTCGGTCCGGACTTACAGCTGGAGAAAAACTGGTCAGAAGTACTGGCAAAGGTCGGCGCGTCGGTCAAGACTTGGCGTCGACGGAGTCTCTCCGTGAAGGGCTTGGCGGAGGTGTGTAACACATACCTCTTTCCCATGATCCTTTACCGGCTGTCAGTACTTCCCCTTTGTGACGATCATGAGAAGGCGCTCGAGCGTTTGCTATTCTCCTGTCTGTGGAGAGGACGCAAACACATGGTCGACAAAGGAGTCTGTTGCCTCCGTCCGTGTCAAGGGGGTCTGGGGATGCCACACTTGAGGAGCCACGTGCTCGCTTCAAGGTTGGCATTCCTCAGGCGCGCGTTAGAGGAAGATCGGTTGCTTGCGGGGGTAGTGAGGGACATGTTCCCTTGCCTTACCATCACGCCCCCGACCCTATGGCTGACCGTCAGGCCTTGGGTGCGACCGAAATTCCTGCTCGAATGTCTGGCGGCTTTACAGGCCATTCCACGGTCCAGTGACCTTTCACAGCCTAGGAAAATCTTCTATCGGGGATTAGTGGAGGGTGCCGTGAAGGATAAGCTGTGGAGTAAGCTCGGCATGTCGAGAGTGGAGTACCGCTCTCATTGGTCTTGGGCGCCAGGTGCAGATTGGCTCAGCAACTCTGAGTTTTCTCTGACCTGGCGATTGGCTCGGAATGGTTTGTCTCTCAATGACAAGCGTTTCGCAATGGGCCTGGCGGATTTGCCAGATTGTGAACGTTGCAACCTTGGAATTAAGGAGACGTCTGCGCACGCCTTCTTCCATTGTTCGCGCGTTCGCCCGTTGTGGGCGCGTGTCGGCGAGTTGACTGCTCGTATCGCGCCGCGGGAGCTCGTGCTCATTGATCGCGCATACGCTGTGGACAATGTGTTGCCCCCGTACTCTGGAGTGAAGCGGATGGTGTTTCTGACGCTGCTGGCCTCGGCTAGAATGGTGATATGGACGACGCGACTGGAGGAAGTCTTGCGGGGCGGTCGTCTTTCGGATCAGGATCTAATCCGATATTTTGAGCACCAGCTCAAAATGAAGATTAGAACTGAACGGAAACGGCTGCACCCGACAGACTTTTGCGAAAGGTGGATACATGCAGCGAGCCTGGTTCGTGTGACCGGGGCTAGCCTTGATTTTCTTTTTTAGATCTGCTAATCACATCGGGGGGGATTCCTTTGGAACCCTTCCCGTGGTTAAGGTAGAAATTCTTTTGTGTACCTAGTTAATGTGAGTGTATGGGTTGTCCTAGCCTGTTCCCGGCTCCAATACTTTTGTTATGATCCAGTTCGAGATCCCCTTTGTCCTTTGTTATTTTGTCCCGTTTCATTCTCGGCTGGGTCAGCCTTATATATTCCCCAGTCCAATTTATTTTTGTTCCCTGCTGCTCCATTCCCCTTAGAAAGAGTGCTTCTTGATTTTGTCTTTTAAGACAGAATACAGCGGCCTCTTTAATTATGTGGGTGTGTTTGGGTCTTACTAACACCATGTATATGATGTTCATTTGAAATTGTTTTTAGTTTGGGGTTTTTTGTTTCTTCATTCCCCCTTCCCATCATGTCATTTCATGCACAAATTTTTAAATCTATTTTTGTATTATATTTGTAAATAGTCACAAATTTTTATGTACATTTGGGGCGTTTTGTAGGTCCCTGGTATGGTTTTTTGCGGTATTTTGGTGTACGATATGTATGAGTGTTGATGGACAAATTCTTATGGTGATTGAGAAAATTGTAACGTATGTATGGGTCGTGAATCCGATTAGCTAGGTATAAGATAGAGTACTGAAGACCACCCCAAGTTTTGTTCCCCCTCCCATTTTTCGGCCTTGTGCCATAATCTTTTTGTAAAATAAAAGATAAATAAAACTAGCCATTCCCCCCCCCAGACTTTTGTTTGTGTGGTTTATGGCAAAAAAACCAGAGAGAAGCTTTTGTTCCTTCGTGATATTAGCTATCAATTTGGTTTTTGGGTTTGTTGCATTCCAGCCCGAGTTTATTGCTCGGGCCAGCGCAAAGTAGCGTCTAAACAACGCGAAACACCGGATTGCAACTACCCGGTGTTCGGCCACTTTGGTGGCAATGGCCTGTAATAGGCCGGAAGAAGTCAGTCCTCCCACCACGGCCTCGGTGGGAGGGAAGGAGGGGATTGGGCATTACCGCCTCGGATCAATCCCCCTTCAGCTCCAGGATCCCCCTTACCTTCCACTTCGGGGTGGACAGGGATTAAGACGACCAGCATAATGGCAAGCAAGGATGAAAAATATTATGAAGAAATGCGAGTTAAATATGCGGAATACATCAAGGGCACAGAGCTAGTCTCTGTGCCAGACAAGCTCGCAGAAATCGAGACGAGGATCATCACCTTGTTTACTAAGGATAGCAAAACGCACAAGTTGGTGGGAGTCTCGAGGGACGTGTTTGAAGAAGCATTGAAAGCTTTAAATATTAAAGCCAGGGCCGTGGCGAGGAGGGGCAATTCCATGTGGGACGTCCTGCTGGGCACGGTTGACGAGGCGAAGCGCTTGGTCAATGCGGTACTGGAAACTAAAACGCTTCAGTTCAGTACCGAGTACATGGGTGCCCGAAAGGTGAAGGTCACACTGCATGGCGTCCCCATGGAAATTGATGAAGACCACGTTGGCGCCTTTTTCGCTGCTTTCGGAAAGGTGGCCTCTGTCTCCTCGCTGCGGTCAAAAGCTGGCATTTTAACTGGCGATATGACCCTGCAGGTGACGGCGTCCAAGGAAAATATCGGGAAAATCCCCAATATCCTCACCTGCAGGGGACGGAGGATTTTCATTATTGTCGAAGGGAGGAAGCCATGTTGTTGGGTCTGCGGGGCCGCGGATCACGTCGCTAAGGCGTGTCCGACCAAGAACCCGGCCCCAATGGCCCAACCAGCTCAACCAGTGAAACAGCAGCTTGTGGAGAAGGAGGGAGCAAAGCCGGTAACACCCACACAGGCGCCGGTTGTGAGCAAGGAGGGCGAGTGGCAGGTGGTGAGCCGCAAAAAGGCGAAAACGCCGTCTCCGGCAAAAGTGCTGCCACCTGGCATGTCGCCCGTAACAGCAAAGGAGGCGCCCGTAACAGCAAAGGAGGCGCCCAAAAAGAAGTCTCCTCCCAAGCAGAGGAAGGCGAGAAGTCCTTCCCCCACAGAAGAACAGCAAATGGAGGTAGAGAGAGCGGCCTCCCTGAAGAGAGGGAGGGACGAAGAGGAAGAATGCGACAACCCAAAAAGTCGGCGCAAAAGCAGGAGTGTTGAGAGGAGGAAGGCAGTAGACAAATGTTCCTCACTGCCGGTCTCCCCCGTAAGGAGTTCCTATGCCCAAAAGGCTAGAAGTCTCCCCTCGTCCCCGCTTAAAGCTACCCAGTCCCCAGTTTTTAAACTGACCCCCTTGGCGAAAGCTAGAGCCACAACACCTTCTCCCTCCCCTTCTCCTTCTCCCACTCCCACTCGGGCTAAGAAAAAACATGCCCTCCCTCGTGGGGATGCCCTGATGGAAGTTAAAGAGAACATTGCAGAGGAGTGGTCCTCTCAGCGAAGAAGGCTACTCAAGCCTCTGTTAAATCTAACCAAGGTAAAGGGTCTTTCCACTGAGGACCCGAGAAACTTTTCCCAGGCCCCAGGCGTCATCACCCTGGTAAGAAATACCGGGGGGAACCTGCGGGTCTGGGACCACATCGCCGAGGTGCAGAAGCACTACCCAAAGCTGACCATGGCAAAAGAAAATACGCCAGAACTAAGAAAGATGGCTAGAAATTGTTCGGGGAGGTTCCCCGTATTACTCCACCCCTGCTTATATAGGGTGGTAAAACTTATCTATCCAACGGACGTCGGCGGGATTGTCCTAGACGGACGGATTACGTCCGATATAGGTACAGGGTCCCTAGGACAGTCCGTCGGGGTCCCATCCACCAGAGATTTTTTCCCCGTATGTGATTAGAGCCGTTGTTGCATGTTTTTCTTGTTCTCTTTTTCAGGCCTAAGAAATGTCTATCAAGATAGCCAGTTTGAATGCGTATGGCCTGAGGGATCGGGGTAAGGCGGCTCGCCTGCTTCGTGACCTCTTGTCGTACGGCGTGGATGTGGCCGCGATCCAAGAGACTCACTTTGTTTGCGAAGTCGACTCGTGTGTGCTGGATGACGACTTTGTCGTTTATTCAGCATATGGGAGCCGGCGGGCCAGAGGTGTTTCTTTGCTGGTTAAGCGTACCCTGGACGCGAGGGTTGACCTTGTCCATGTCGGTGCCGAGGGCCGGCTGATCGTGGCCGATATTGCAGTGAAAAGCAAGTCGTTCCGGCTGATTGCGGTTTATGCGCCCAATGTTCAAGGTGAGCGTGTCTCTTTCTTTCGGCTGTTGGAGCCCTTCATGGTGCATTCAACACGGCTAATCTTAGTTGGGGACTGGAATGCCATCCTAACCCCCAAATGGGATAGAGGGAGGGGCGCTAGTGGGTGGAGTGGTGATCGTAGCCTGGTCAATCTGGTCGACGATTTTGGTCTCGTCGATAGATACCGGGTCGATCATCCGGAAGGGAGCATGTGGACGTGGACGCGTAGTTGGCCTTCTACCCGGGTATCAGCGTACCTGGATAGGATGTTAGTGAGAGAAGCCGACATAGACTTCTTAGAATGTCCAACGTTCCACTGGTTAGGCTACACGGACCACAAACTCGTTTGTGCCCGTGTGGTGTTAGATTTTAGGCCTAGGTTGGCTGGTTATTGGAAGTTCAATCAGTCCTTACTGGACAGGCGGGACTTTCGTGACCAGCTGACAAAACTAGTTCAGCGGGCGTTAATTGGGCGAGTCATTGGGAGTAAGTGGTGGGTTAGTCTTAAGGACTCCATTAGGACTTTCGCCACCAAATATAGCCAACGGCTCAACCTAGATAAGGCTGCGGAGGCAAAGACACTTAGAGCTAATTTCGCCCGGGCGGAGGCTGGTGGGGATTCCCTAGAGATAGCCTTAGCCAGGGAGGCCCTGGAGCGTTCGACTAGCGGGCGCTACATGGGCCAGGTAATTAGGGCTAAGTTAAGCAAGATGTCTTCCGAAGCTGTGAAAATGGGCGCGGAACTGCGCAAGGAAGAAATTCGCCGAGCCGGCGACCGGTACATTCGAGAGGTACGCGACCCGGAGGGACATCTCCTTAGGTCGACCGACGACATGTGCGAGGCGTTCCGGCAGCATTTCGAACACCGATTTACCAAGGAGCCTGGTCTCCGTGACGAGGAGTTTCGCAGCTATTTGGCTGACTTTCCCCGGCTTTTGCCGGCTGAAGCGGCTAGCTGCGAAGGGGAGATTACGGAGGACGAAATCTACGTGGCTTTGAAGAAGGTCGGCAGTGGCAAGTCGCCAGGTTTGGATGGTTTGCCCTATGAATTGTACTTGAGGATGTCGCACCTTTTTGTCCCGCTCTTGGCTGTCGTGTTCAACCACTGGTTTCGGCAGGGGTCCATCCCCGGTCGGATCACCAGGGGCGTGATCACGCTGTTGAGAAAAGGCAAGAAGGTTGGGAGGGAACTAGACGATTACAGGCCCATAACTCTGCTAAACACAGAGTTAAAGATTTTGGCCAAGATCCTGACGAATCGCTTGCAGCTAGTTGCCGAGTCTCTGTTGGAACCGGATCAGACTTGTTCTGTGAAGGGGAGAACAATTCAGAGCAACCTGCACTTGATTCGCACGATCGTAGAGGGTGTAGAAGACGACGATGAGGCCGCGCTGATCAATTTAGATCAGTCCAAGGCATTTGATAGGATTGACCATGGCTACCTGGCTGCTGTCCTGCAGGCCGCCGGATTCAAACCCGACTTCAGCCGCTGGATTAGCCTTCTGTATCGCTCCCCCCGGGCTGTGGTACAGGTGAACGGGAAGCTGTCGGGCGCTTTCGCGCTGTCTAGGTCGGTCCGACAGGGTTGTCCACTGTCTTCTCTCCTTTATGTCTTGGCGTTGGAGCCCCTCCTTCGCCGGCTAAGGGACGAGACTGGCAGTCCGGTCCTGCGTGGAATTGAAGTCCCTGGTGGAGCTCGAGCCAGGGTTTCCGCGTACGCCGATGACGTAACGACCTTTGTGTCCTCCCGCAGGGACATAGAGGCGGTACAACAGGCGCTTGAACGGTACGAGAAGGTGACAGGGGCCAGAATTAACCGCGACAAGTCATCCGGCTTGCGGTTAGGTGCCTGGAAGGGTGTTTCCCTCCCGGGGCCCTTCAGCTGGACGGACGGGCCGGTCAAAATCCTCGGAATTTGGTTCGGTCCGGACTTACAGCTGGAGAAAAACTGGTCAGAAATACTGGCAAAGGTCGGCGCGTCGGTCAAGACTTGGCGTCGACGGAGTCTCTCCGTGAAGGGCTTGGCGGAGGTGTGTAACACATACCTCTTTCCCATGATCCTTTACCGGCTGTCAGTACTTCCCCTTTGTGACGATCATGAGAAGGCGCTCGAGCGTTTGCTATTCTCCTGTCTGTGGAGAGGACGCAAACACATGGTCGACAAAGGAGTCTGTTGCCTCCGTCCGTGTCAAGGGGGTCTGGGGATGCCACACTTGGGGAGCCACGTGCTCGCTTCAAGGTTGGCATTCCTCAGGCGCGCGTTAGAGGAAGATCGGTTGCTTGCGGGGGTAGTGAGGGACATGTTCCCTTGCCTTACCATCACGCCCCCGACCCTATGGCTGACCGTCAGGCCTTGGGTGCGACCGAAATTCCTGCTCGAATGTCTGGCGGCTTTACAGGCCATTCCACGGTCCAGTGACCTTTCACAGCCTAGGAAAATCTTCTATCGGGGATTAGTGGAGGGCGCCGTGAAGGATAAGCTGTGGAGTAAGCTCGGCATGTCGAGAGTGGAGTACCGCTCTCATTGGTCTTGGGCGCCAGGTGCGGACTGGCTCAGCAACTCTGAGTTTTCTCTGACCTGGCGATTGGCTCGGAATGGTTTGTCTCTCAATGACAAGCGTTTCGCAATGGGCCTGGCGGATTTGCCAGATTGTGAACGTTGCAACCTTGGAATTAAGGAGACGTCTGCGCACGCCTTCTTCCATTGTTCGCGCGTTCGCCCGTTGTGGGCGCGTGTCGGCGAGTTGACTGCTCGTATCGCGCCGCGGGAGCTCGTGCTCATTGATCGCGCATACGCTGTGGACAATGTGTTGCCCCCGTACTCTGGAGTGAAGCGGATGGTGTTTCTGACGCTGCTGGCCTCGGCTAGAATGGTGATATGGACGACGCGACTGGAGGAAGTCTTGCGGGGCGGCCGTCTTTCGGATCAGGATCTAATCCGATATTTTGAGCACCAGCTCAAAATGAAGATTAGAACTGAACGGAAACGGCTGCACCCGACAGACTTTTGCGAAAGGTGGATACATGCAGCGAGCCTGGTTCGTGTGACCGGGGCTAGCCTTGATTTTCTTTTTTAGATCTGCTAATCACATCGGGGGGGATTCCTTTGGAACCCTTCCCGTGGTTAAGGTAGAAATTCTTTTGTGTACCTAGTTAATGTGAGTGTATGGGTTGTCCTAGCCTGTTCCCGGCTCCAATGCTTTTGTTATGATCCAGTTCGAGATCCCCTTCGTCCTTTGTTATTTTGTCCCGTTTCATTCTCGGCTGGGTCAGCCTTATATATTCTCCAGTCCAATTTATTTTGTACCTTACTTCTCCCATCCCCTTAGAAAGAGAGCTACTTGATTTTGTCTTTTAAGGCAGAATACAGTGGCCTCTTTAATTATGAGGGTGTGTTTGGGTCTTACTAACACTCTGTATATGATGTTCATTTGAAATTGTTTTTATTTTGGGGATTTTCTGTTTCTTCATACCCCTTCCCATCATGTCATTTCATGTATAAATTTTTAAATCTATTTTTGTATTATATTTGTAAATAAGTCTTAAATTTTTATGTACATTTTGGGGCGTTTTTTAGGTCCCTGGTATGGTTTTTGCGGTATTTTGGTGTACGATATGTATGAGTGTTGATGGACAAATTCTTATGGTGATTGAGAAAATTGTAACGTATGTATGGGTCGTGAATCTGATTAGCTAGGTATAAGATAGAGTTATTGAAGACCACCCCAAAGTTTTGTTCCCCCTCCCATTTTTCGGCCTTGTGCCACAATCTATGTATTTAGATAAATAAAACTAGCCATACCCCCCCAGACTTTTTTTTGTTTGTGTGGTTTATGGCAAAAAAACCAGAGAGAAGCTTTTGTTCCACCGTGATATTAGCTATCAATTTGGTTTTTGGGTTTGTTGCATTCCAGCCCGAGTTTATTGCTCGGGCCAGCGCAAAGTAGCGTCTAAACAACGCGAAACACCGGATTGCAACTACCCGGTGTTCGGCCACTTTGGTGGCGATGGCCTGTAATAGGCCGGAAGAAGTCGGTCCTCCCACCACGGCCTCGGTGGGAGGAAAGGAGGGGGATTGGGCATTACCGCCTCGGATCAATCCCCCTTCAGCTCCAGGATCCCCCATACCTTCCACTTCGGGGTGGACAGGGATTAAGACGACCAGCATAATGGCAAGCAAGGATGAAAAATATTATGAAGAAATGCGAGCGAAATATGCGGAATACATCAAGGGCACAGAGCTGGTCTCTGTGCCAGACAAACTAGCTGAGATCGAGACGAGAATCATCACCTTGTTTGCTAAGGATAGCAAAACGCACAAGTTGGTGGGAGTCTCGAGGGACGTGTTTGAAGAAGCATTGAAAGCTTTAAATATTAAAGCCAGGGCCGTGGCGAGGAGGGGCAATTCCATGTGGGACGTCCTGCTGGGCACGGTTGACGAGGCGAAGCGCTTGGTCAATGCGGTACTGGAAACTAAAACGCTTCAGTTCAGTACCGAGTACATGGGTGCCCGAAAGGTGAAGGTCACACTGCATGGCGTCCCCATGGAAATTGACGAAGACCACGTTGGCGCCTTTTTCGCTGCTTTCGGAAAGGTGGCCTCTGTCTCCTCGCTGCGGTCAAAAGCTGGCATTTTAACTGGCGATATGACCCTGCAGGTGACGGCGTCCAAGGAAAATATCGGGAAATTCCCCAATATCCTCACCTGCAGGGGACGGAGGATTTTTATTATCGTGGAAGGGAGGAAGCCATGCTGTTGGGTCTGCGGGGCCGCGGATCACGTCGCTAAGGCGTGTCCGACCAAGAACCCGGCCCCAATGGCCCAACCAGCTCAACCAGTGAAACAGCAGCTTGTGGAGAAGGAGGGAGCAAAGCCGGTAACACCCACACAGGCGCCAGTTGTGAGCAAGGAGGGCGAGTGGCAGGTGGTGAGCCGGAAAAAGGCGAAAACGCCGTCTCCGGCAAAAGTGCTGCCACCTGGCATGTCGCCCGTAACAGCTAAGGAGGCGCCCGTAACAGCAAAGGAGACGCCCAAAAAGAAGTCTCCTCCCAAGCAGAGGAAGGCGAGAAGTCCTTCCCCCACAGAAGAACAGCAAATGGAGGTAGAGAGAGCGGCCTCCCTGAAGAGAGGGAGGGACGAAGAGGAAGAATGCGACAACCCAAAAAGTCGGCGCAAAAGCAGGAGTGTTGAGAGGAGGAAGGCAGTAGACAAATGTTCCTCACTGCCGGTCTCCCCCGTAAGGAGTTCCTATGCCCAAAAGGCTAGAAGTCTCCCCTCGTCCCCGCTTAAAGCTACCCAGTCCCCAGTTTTTAAACTGACCCCCTTGGCGAAAGCTAGAGCCACAACACCTTCTCCCTCCCCTTCTCCTACTCCCACTCCCACTCGGGCTAAGAAAAAACATGCCCTCCCTCGTGGGGATGCCCTGATGGAAGTGAAAGAGAACATTACAGAGGAGTGGTCCTCTCAGCGTAGAAGGCTACTCAAGCCTCTGTTAAACCTAACTATGGTAAAGGGTCTTTCCACTAAGGACCCGAGAAACTTTGCCCAGGCCCCAGGCGTCATCACCCTGGTAAGAAATACCGGGGGGAACCTGCGGGTCTGGGACCACATCGCCGAGGTGCAGAAGCACTACCCCAAGCTGACCATGGCAAAAGAAAATACGCCAGAATTAAGAAAGATGGCTAGAAATTGTTCGGGGAGGTTCCCCGTATTACTCCACCCCTGCTTATATAGGGTGGTAAAACTTATTTATCCAACGGACGTCGGCGGGATTGTCCTAGACGGACGGATTACGTCCGATATAGGTACAGGGTCCCTAGGACAGTCCGTCGGGGTCCCATCCACCAGAGATTTTTTCCCCGTATGTGATTAGAGCCGTTGTTGCATGTTTTTCTTGTTTCTCTTTTCAGATCTAAGAAATGTCTATTAAGATAGCCAGTTTGAATGCGTATGGCCTGAGGGATCGGGGTAAGGCGGCTCGCCTGCTTCGTGACCTCTTGTCGTACGGCGTGGATGTGGCCGCGATCCAAGAGACTCACTTTGTTTGCGAAGTCGACTCGTGTGTGCTGGATGACGACTTTGTCGTTTATTCAGCATATGGGAGCCGGCGGGCCAGAGGTGTTTCTTTGCTGGTTAAGCGTACCCTGGACGCGAGGGTTGACCTTGTCCATGTCGTGCCGAGGGCCGGCTGATCGTGGCCGATATTGCAGTGAAAAGCAAGTCGTTCCGGCTGATTGCGGTTTATGCGCCCAATGTTCAAGGTGAGCGTGTCTCTTTCTTTCGGCTGTTGGAGCCCTTCATGGTGCATTCAACACGGCTAATCTTAGTTGGGGACTGGAATGCCATCCTAACCCCCAAATGGGATAGAGGGAGGGGCGCTAGCGGGTGGAGTGGTGATCGTAGCCTGGTCAATCTGGTCGGCGATTTTGGTCTCGTCGATAGATACCGGGTCGATCATCCGGAAGGGAGCATGTGGACGTGGACGCGTAGTTGGCCCTCTACCCGGGTATCAGCGTACCTGGATAGGGTGTTAGTGAGAGAAGCCGACATAGACTTCTTAGAATGTCCAACGTTCCACTGGTTAGGCTACACGGATCACAAACTCGTTTGTGCCCGTGTGGTGTTAGATTTTAGGCCTAGGTTGGCTGGTTATTGGAAGTTCAATCAGTCCTTACTGGACAGGCGGGACTTTCGTGACCAGCTGACAAAACTAGTTCAGCGGGCGTTAATTGGGCGAGTCATTGGGAGTAAGTGGTGGGTTAGTCTTAAGGACTCCATTAGGACTTTCGCCACCAAATATAGCCAACGGCTCAACCTAGATAAGGCTGCGGAGGCAAAGACACTTAGAGCTAATTTCGCCCGGGCGGAGGCTGGTGGGGATTCCCTAGAGATAGCCTTAGCCAGGGAGGCCCTGGAGCGTTCGACTAGCGGGCGCTACATGGGCCAGGTAATTAGGGCTAAGTTAAGCAAGATGTCTTCCGAAGCTGTGAAAATGGGCGCGGAACTGCGCAAGGAAGAAATTCGCCGAGCCGGCGACCGGTACATTCGAGAGGTACGCGACCCGGAGGGACATCTCCTTAGGTCGACCGACGACATGTGCGAGGCGTTCCGGCAGCATTTCGAACACCGATTTACCAAGGAGCCTGGTCTCCGTGACGAGGAGTTTCGCAGCTATTTGGCTGACTTTCCCCGGCTTTTGCCGGCTGAAGCGGCTAGCTGCGAAGGGGAGATTACGGAGGACGAAATCTACGTGGCTTTGAAGAAGGTCGGCAGTGGCAAGTCGCCAGGTTTGGATGGTTTGCCCTATGAATTGTACTTGAGGATGTCGCACCTTTTTGTCCCGCTCTTGGCTGTCGTGTTCAACCACTGGTTTCGGCAGGGGTCCATCCCCGGTCGGATCACCAGGGGCGTGATCACGCTGTTGAGAAAAGGCAAGAAGGTTGGGAGGGAACTAGACGATTACAGGCCCATAACTCTGCTAAACACAGAGTTAAAGATTTTGGCCAAGATCCTGACGAATCGCTTGCAGCTAGTTGCCGAGTCTCTGTTGGAACCGGATCAGACTTGTTCTGTGAAGGGGAGAACAATTCAGAGCAACCTGCACTTGATTCGCACGATCATAGAGGGTGTAGAAGACGACGATGAGGCCGCGCTGATCAATTTAGATCAGTCCAAGGCATTTGATAGGATTGACCATGGCTACCTGGCTGCTGTCCTGCAGGCCGCCGGATTCAAACCCGACTTCAGCCGCTGGATTAGCCTTCTGTATCGCTCCCCCCAGGCTGTGGTACAGGTGAACGGGAAGCTGTCGGGCGCTTTCGCGCTGTCTAGGTCGGTCCGACAGGGTTGTCCACTGTCTTCTCTCCTTTATGTCTTGGCGTTGGAGCCCCTCCTTCGCCGGCTGAGGGACGAGACTGGCAGTCCGGTCCTGCGTGGAATTGAAGTCCCTGGTGGAGCTCGAGCCAGGGTTTCCGCGTACGCCGATGACGTAACGACCTTTGTGTCCTCCCGCAGGGACATAGAGGCGGTACACCAGGCGCTTGTACGGTACGAGAAGGTGACAGGGGCCAGAATTAACTGCGACAAGTCATCCGGCTTGCGGTTAGGTGCCTGGAAGGGTGTTTCCCTCCCGGGGCCCTTCAGCTGGACGGACGGGCCGGTCAAGCTCCTCGGAGTTTGGTTCGGTCCGGACTTACAGCTGGAGAAAAACTGGTCAGAAGTACTGGCAAAGGTCGGCGCGTCGGTCAAGATTTGGCGTCGACGGGGTCTCTCCGTGAAGGGCTTGGCGGAGGTGTGTAACACATACCTCTTTCCCATGATCCTTTACCGGCTGTCAGTACTTCCCCTTTGTGACGATCATGAGAAGGCGCTCGAGCGTTTGCTATTCTCCTGTCTTTGGAGAGGACGCAAACACATGGTCGACAAAGGAGTCTGTTGCCTCCGTCCGTGTCAAGGGGGTCTGGGGATGCCACACTTGAGGAGCCACGTGCTCGCTTCAAGGTTGGCATTCCTCAGGCGCGCGTTGGAGGAAGATCGGTTGCTTGCGGGGGTAGTGAGGGACATGTTCCCTTGCCTTACCATCACGCCCCCGACCCTATGGCTGACCGTCAGGCCTTGGGTGCGACCGAAATTCCTGCTCGAATGTCTGGCGGCTTTACAGGCCATTCCACGGTCCAGTGACCTTTCACAGCCTAGGAAAATCTTCTATCGGGGATTAGTGGAGGGCGCCGTGAAGGATAAGCTGTGGAGTAAGCTCGGCATGTCGAGAGTGGAGTACCGCTCGCATTGGTCTTGGGCGCCAGGTGCGGACTGGCTCAGCAACTCTGAGTTTTCTCTGACCTGGCGATTGGCTCGGAATGGTTTGTCTCTCAATGACAAGCGTTTCGCAATGGGCCTGGCGGATTTGCCAGATTGTGAACGTTGCAACCTTGGAATTAAGGAGACGTCTGCGCACGCCTTCTTCCATTGTTCGCGCGTTCGCCCGTTGTGGGCGCGTGTCGGCGAGTTGACTGCTCGTATCGCGCCGCGGGAGCTCGTGCTCATTGATCGCGCATACGCTGTGGACAATGTGTTGCCCCCGTACTCTGGAGTGAAGCGGATGGTGTTTCTGACGCTGCTGGCCTCGGCTAGAATGGTGATATGGACGACGCGACTGGAGGAAGTCTTGCGGGGCGGCCGTCTTTCGGATCAGGATCTAATCCGATATTTTGAGCACCAGCTCAAAATGAAGATTAGAACTGAACGGAAACGGCTGCACCCGACAGACTTTTGCGAAAGGTGGATACATGCAGCGAGCCTGGTTCGTGTGACCGGGGCTAGCCTTGATTTTCTTTTTTAGATCTGCTAATCACATCGGGGGGGATTCCTTTGGAACCCTTCCCGTGGTTAAGGTAGAAATTCTTTTGTGTACCTAGTTAATGTGAGTGTATGGGTTGTCCTAGCCTGTTCCCGGCTCCAACGCTTTTGTTATGATCCAGTTCGAGATCCCCTTTGTCCTTTGTTATTTTGTCCCGTTTCATTCTCGGCTGGGTCAGCCTTATATATTCTCCAGTCCAATTTATTTTTGTTCCCTGCTACTCCATTCCCCTTAGAAAGAGTGCTTCTTGATTTTGTCATTTAAGACAGAATACAGCGGCCTCTTTAATTATGTGGGTGTGTTTGGGTCTTACTAACACCATGTATATGATGTTCATTTGAAATTGTTTTTAGTTTGGGGATTTTTGTTTCTTCATTCCCCCTTCCCATCATGTCATTTCATGCACAAAATTTTAAAGTTATTTTTGTATTATATTTGTAAATAGTCACAAATTTTTATGTACATTTGGGGCGTTTTGTAGGTCCCTGGTATGTTTTGTGGTATTTTGGTGCTAGATAAGTTTGAGTGTTGATGGACAAATTCTTATGGTGAATGAGAAAATTGTAACGTATGTATGGGTCGTGAATCTGATTAGCTAGGTATAGGATAGAGTTACTGAAGACCACCCCAAGTTTTGTTCCCCCTCCCATTTTTCGGCCTTGTGCCATAATCTTTTGTAAAATAAAGATAAATAAAACTAGCCATTCCCTCCCAATCTTGTGTTGTGTGGTCAATGGTTAAAGGATCAAAGTGTAGTATCTGTTCCGCAGTGATAGTTACTAGCTCTTTGTTTCCTGGACAATTGTGTTCCAGCCCGAGTTTATAGCTCGGGCCAGCGCAAAGTAGCGTGTTAAACGCGAAACGCCGGAGGACAAGCGTCCGGTGTTCGGCCTCTTGGGAGGCATGGCCGCGGAAAGGCCTGAGGAAGTCGTTCCTCCCACCACGGCCTCGGTGGGAGGAAAGGAGGGTAACTGGCAACTACCGCCACGGGAGTCACCCTCCGTAGCAGCATCAGGATCCCCCAAACCATCGACCTCGGGGTGGACAGGGGGAAAGATTACCTTGAAGAATGAGGAATTTTACGAGGAAATGAAAGAAAAATATGCGCAGTACATTAAGGGAACTGAGCTAGTCTCAGTTCCGGAACAACTAGCGCAAATAGAAGTGCATATTATTACGCTTATAACAAAAGATATCAAGACTCACAGATTGATAGGAGTGACTAGAGAGGCTTTTGAAGAAGCGATTTCTACTCTGAAGCTAAATGCTAGGGCCGTGGCGAGGAGGAGCAATGCCATGTGGGACGTCCTGCTGGCCTCAGCGGACGAAGCCAAAAGACTGATAGGTGTAGTTCTGGAGACAAAAACGCTCCAACTACATACTGAATACATGGGGACCAAAAAAATCAAGGTCACTCTGCATGGCGTCCCCATGGACATTGCAGAAGATCACATCGGCGCCTTTTTCGCTAATTATGGAAGGGTAGCCGGTGTCTCCTCGCTGCGGTCGAAGGCTGGCATATTAACGGGTGACATGACCCTGCAGGTGACTATATCTAAGGAAAACATTCCCAAAATTCCTAACATCCTCACCTGCAGGGGTCGAGTCATATTTATTATTGTCGAAGGAAGAAAACCGTGCTGTTGGGTCTGCGGGGCAGCGGAACATGTTGCAAAGACCTGCCCCACCAAAAATCCTGCCCCAAAGGCCCAACCAGCCAAGCAGCAGCCGGAGGAGCAAGGAAAAGCAAAGCCAGCAACACCAGCACCGGCTCCAACAGTTAACAAGGACGGCGAGTGGCAGGTGGTGGGCAAGAAGAAGACAAAAACACCATCCCCGGCGAAGGTGCCGCCACCTGCCAAGACGCCGGCAAAGCTGAAGGTGACCCCGGTGAAGGAGACCCCGGTGAAGAGGTCGCCAGCCCAACCGGAAAGGGGTTCCCAAAAGGAAAAGAGCCCCTCGCCCAGTATGGAGCAGAAGATGGAGGTGGATAGGGCAGCGTCACTGAAGCGTGGGAGAGACGAGGAAGTGGAGGAAGAGCACGACAACCCAAAGTCTCGGCGGAGAAACAGGAGCAGAGAGAGAAGAGTGCGGAAGGAGAAATGCTCGTCTCTACCGGTGTCCCCCGTAAGACTGTCCTATGCGGACAAGGCAAGAAGCCTTCCCGCTTCCCCGCGTAAAGCTTCCCAGTCCCCAGTCTTTAAACTGACCCCCCTGGCAAAAACTAGCACATTAACTCCCACTCCCTCCCCTTCTCCTACTCCCACTCCCTCTCGGGCTAAGAAAAAAAATGCCCTCCCTCGTGGGGATGCCCTTATGAAAGTGCAGGACAATATTGCGGAGGAGTGGTCTTCTCAGCGACGAAGGCTGCTTAAGCCTCTTCTAAAATTGACCTCTGTAAAGGGTCTTTCTACGGAAGACCCGAGGAACTTTGCCCAGGCCCCAGGGGTCATCACCCTGGTAAGGAATACCGGGGGGAACCTGCGGGTCTGGGACCACATCGCAGAGGTGCAGAAACATTACACCAAATTAAATATGGTAAAAGAAGATACACCTGAGTTGAGGAAAATGGCTAAGAATTGTTCGGGGAGGTTCCCCGTTTTGCTCCACCCCTGTTTATATAGGGTGGTAAAACTTATATATCCAACGGACGTCGGCGGGATTGTCCTAGACGGACGGATTACGTCCGATATAGGTACAGGGTCCCTAGGACAGTCCGTCGGGGTCCCATCCACCAGAGATTTTTTCCCCGTATGTGATTAGAGCCGTTGTTGCATGTTTTTCTTGTTCTCTTTTTCAGGTCTAAGAAATGTCTATTAAGATAGCCAGTTTGAATGCGAAGGGCCTGAGGGATCGGGGTAAGGCGGCTCGCCTGCTTCGTGACCTCTTGTCCTTCGGCGTGGATGTGGCCGCGATCCAAGAGACTCACTTTGTTTGCGAAGTCGACTCGTGTGTGCTGTCTAACGACTTTGTCGTCTATTCAGCATATGGGAGCCGGCATGCCAGAGGTGTTTCTTTGCTGGTCAAGCGTACCCTGGACGCGAGGATTGACCTTGTCCATGTCGGTGCCGAGGGCCGGCTGATCGTGGCCGATATTGCAGTGAAAAGCAAGTCGTTCCGGCTGATTGTGGTTTATGCGCCCAATGTTCAAGGTGAGCGAGTCTCTTTCTTTCGGCTGTTGGAGCCCTTCATGGTGCATTCAACACGGCTAATCTTAGTTGGGGACTGGAATGCCGTCCTAACCCCCAAATGGGATAGAGGAAGGGGCGCTAGCGGGAGGAGTGGTGATCGTAGCCTGGTTGATCTGATCGGCGAATTTGGTCTCGTCGATAGATACCGGGTCGATCATCCGGATGGGAGCATGTGGACGTGGACGCATAGTTGGCCTTCTACCCGGGTATCAGCGTACCTGGATAGGATGTTAGTGAGAGAAGCCGACATAGACTTCTTAGAATGTCCTACGTTCCACTGGTTAGGCTACTCGGACCACAAACTCGTTTGTGCCCGGGTGGTGTTAGACTTTAGGCCTAGGTTGGCTGGTTATTGGAAGTTCAATCAGTCCTTACTGGACAGGCGGGACTTTCGTGACCAGCTGACAAAACTAGTTCAGCGGGCGTTAATTGGGCGAGTCATTGGGAATAAGTGGTGGGTTAACCTTAAGGACTCCATTAGGTCTTTCGCCACCAAATATAGCCAACGGCTCAACCTAGATAAGGCTGCGGAGGCAAAGACACTTAGAGCTAATTTCGCCCGGGCGGAGGCTGGTGGGGATCCCCTAGAGATAGCCTTAGCCAGGGAGGCCCTGGAGCGTTCGACTAGCGGGCGCTACATGGGCCAAGTAATTAGGGCTAAGTTAAGCAAGATGTCTTCCGAAGCTGTGAAAATGGGCGCGGAACTGCGCAAGGAAGAAATTCGCCGAGCCGGCGACCGGTACATTCGAGAGGTGCGCGACCCGGAGGGACATCTCCTTAGGTCCACCGACGACATGTGCGAGGCGTTCCGGCAGCATTTCGAACACCGATTTACCAAGGAGCCTGGTCTCCGTGACGAGGAGTTTCGCAGCTATTTGGCTGACTTTCCCCGGCTTTTGCCGGCTGAAGCGGCTAGCTGCGAAGGGGAGATTACGGAGGACGAAATCTACGTGGCTTTGAAGAAGGTCGGCAGTGGCAAGTCGCCAGGTTTGGATGGTTTGCCCTATGAATTGTACTTGAGAATGTCGCACCTTTTTGTCCCGCTCTTGGCTGTCGTGTTCAACCACTGGTTTCGGCAGGGGTCCATCCCCGGTCGGATCACCAGGGGCGTGATCACGCTGTTGAGAAAAGGCAAGAAGGTTGGGAGGGAACTAGATGATTACAGGCCCATAACTCTGCTAAACACAGAGTTAAAGATTTTGGCCAAGATCCTGACGAATCGCTTGCAGCTAGTTGCCGAGTCTCTGTTGGAACCGGATCAGACTTGTTCTGTGAAGGGACGAACAATTCAGAGCAACCTGCACTTGATTCGCACGATCCTAGAGGGTGTAGAAGACGACGATGAGGCCGCGCTGATCAATTTAGATCAGTCCAAGGCATTTGATAGGATTGACCATGGCTACCTGGCTGCTGTCCTGCAGGCCGCCGGATTCAAACCCGACTTCAGCCGCTGGATTAGCCTTCTGTATCGCTCCCCCAAGGCTGTGGTACAGGTGAACGGGAAGCTGTCGGGCGCTTTCGCGCTGTCTAGGTCGGTCCGACAGGGTTGTCCACTGTCGTCTCTCCTTTACGTCCTGGCGTTGGAGCCCCTCCTTCGCCGGCTAAGGGACGAGACTGGCAGTCCGGTCCTGCGTGGAATTGCTGTCCCTGGTGGAGCTCGAGCCAGGGTTTCCGCGTACGCCGATGACGTAACGACCTTTGTGTCCTCCCGCAGGGACATAGAGGCGGTACAACAGGCGCTTGAACGGTACGAGAAGGTGACAGGGGCCAGAATTAACCGCGACAAGTCATCCGGCTTGCGGTTAGGTGCCTGGAAGGGTGTTTCCCTCCCGGGGCCCTTTAGCTGGACGGACGGGCCGGTCAAAATCCTCGGAATTTGGTTCGGGCCGGACTTACAGCTGGAGAAAAACTGGTCAGAAATACTGGCAAAGGTCGGCGCGTCGGTCAAGACTTGGCGTCGACGGAGTCTCTCCGTGAAGGGCTTGGCGGAGGTGTGTAACACATACCTCTTTCCCATGATCCTTTACCGGCTGTCAGTACTTCCCCTTTGTGACGATCATGAGAAGGCGCTCGAGCGTTTGCTATTCTCCTGTCTGTGGAGAGGACGCAAACACATGGTCGACAAAGGAGTCTGTTGCCTCCGTCCGTGTCAAGGGGGTCTGGGGATGCCACACTTGAGGAGCCATGTGCTCGCTTCGAGGTTGGCATTCCTCAGGCGCGCGTTGGAGGAAGATCGGTTGCTTGCGGGGGTAGTGAGGGACATGTTCCCTTGCCTTACCATCACTCCCCCGACCCTATGGCTGACCGTCAGGCCTTGGGTGCGACCGAAATTCCTGCTCGAATGTCTGGCGGCCTTGCAGGCCATTCCACGGTCCAGTGACCTTTCACAGCCTAGGAAAATCTTCTATCGGGGATTAGTGGAGGGCGCCGTGAAGGATAAGCTGTGGAGTAAGCTCGGCATGTCGAGAGTGGAGTACCGCTCTCATTGGTCTTGGGCGCCAGGTGCGGACTGGCTCAGCAACTCTGAGTTTTCTCTGACCTGGCGATTGGCTCGGAATGGTTTGTCTCTCAATGACAAGCGTTTCGCAATGGGCCTGGCGGATTTGCCAGATTGTGAGCGTTGCAACCTTGGAATTAAGGAGACGTCTGCGCACGCCTTCTTCCATTGTTCGCGCGTTCGCCCGTTGTGGGAGCGTGTCGGCGAGTTGACTGCTCGTATCGCGCCGCGGGAGCTCGTGCTCATTGATCGCGCATACGCTGTGGACAATGTGTTGCCCCCGTACTCTGGAGTGAAGCGGATGGTGTTTCTGTCGCTGCTGGCCTCGGCTAGAATGGTGATATGGACGACGCGACTGGAGGAAGTCTTGCGGGGCGGCCGTCTTTCGGATCAGGATCTAATCCGATATTTTGAGCACCAGCTCAAAATGAAGATTAGAACTGAACGGAAACGGCTGCACCCGACAGACTTTGGCAAAAGGTGGATACATGCAGCGAGCCTGGTTCGTGTGACCGGGGCTAGCCTTGATTTTCTTTTTTAGATCTGCTAATCACATCGGGGGGGATTCCTTTGGAACCCTTCCCGTGGTTAAGGTAGAAATTCTTTTGTGTACCTAGTTAATGTGAGTGAATGTGTTTGTCCTAGCCTGTTCCCGGCTCCATTGCTTTTGTTATGATCCAGTTCGAGATCCCCTTTGTCCTTCGTTATTTTGTCCCGTTTCATTCTCGGCTGGGTCAGCCTTATACATTCTCCAGTCCAATTTATTTTGTACCTTGCTTCTCCCATCCCCTTAGAAAGAGAGCTACTTGATTTTGTCGGTTAAGGCAGAATACAGTGGCCTCTTTAATTACGAGGGTGTGTTTGGGTCTTACTAACACCATGTATATGATGTTCATTTGAAATTGTTTTTAGTTTGGGGATTTTTGTTTCTTCATTCCCCCTTCCCATCATGTCATTTCATGCACAAAATTTTAAAGTTATTTTTGTATTATATTTGTAAATAGTCACAAATTTTTATGTACATTTGGGGCGTTTTGTAGGTCCCTGGTATGTTTTGTGGTATTTTGGTGCTAGATAAGTTTGAGTGTTGATGGACAAATTCTTATGGTGAATGAGAAAATTGTAACGTATGTATGGGTCGTGAATCTGATTAGCTAGGTATAGGATAGAGTTACTGAAGACCACCCCAAGTTTTGTTCCCCCTCCCTTCTCTTTGGCCTTGAGCCAGAATCTTTGTATTTAAGATAAATAAAACTAGCCATTTCTTACCCCAGTCCAATATGGATTGGAGGTCTTTTTCAATCTCGGCTGCGAGTTTAGCTTTGACGCCTACACCAGATTTTTGTTGGAGGCGAGAGTAAACTGTGGTGTCATCGGCGTACAAACCTATTTGGGTTCTTATGGAATCAGGGAGATCATTAATATATATCAGGAAGAGTGTAGGACCTAAGATGGAGCCTTGGGGGACACCTGCGTTTGTATGGTAGTTCTGAGAGGCATGTCCGTTTAATACCACTTTCATTGTGCGGTTAGAGAGGAATGACTGGATTAGTTCAAACAAATGTCCAGTTATACCATAGCTCCGCAGTTTACATAGAAGGCCAGCATGCCAAACTCTGTCAAACGCCTTAGATATATCCAATGCAACGGTTCGAGCTTCGCCATTCCTGTCGAGTGCCTGGTATATGTACTCGGTGATGGTCGTTAGCATATCAGCAGTAGACCTGGTGAAGTGGAAACCATATTGCTTGTCCGAGAGGAGCCTGTGTGCTGTGAGATGCTGAACCACCTCGGCGTTGATAATGGCTTCGAACACTTTGCCAAAGATCGGAAGAAGGCTGATAGGGCGGTAATTTGCAGGGTCAGAGGGTTCTCCAGTGTTTTTAAATATAGGAACTATAGAGGAAGATTTCCAACAGGCAGGAAAGCAGGAAGCAGATAGGCAGAGGTTGTAGAGCTTAGAAAGGATAGAGGAGAGTTCAGGGGCACATTTCTTTAAGACAAAATTTTAATTATATTTATTTATAACATTTCAAAAATATTTTTTAAAATACTTCAAATATTTGTTGGGGTTAGTTTAAAATCTAATTAAGTGAAGATTACATTTAGTAATCGAAAATTAAAAAGTTTAGTTCTGCCTCCCTATTTTTAAAATAATTTTCATTTATTTATTTTTTTGTGTGTATTTGAAGTTTATTCTTTTATGGTAATTTGTATGTGCATATTAAAAGGTCATGTTATTCAGAATTTCCTCCCCTTATCCAAAAACAGTTGTACAATTTTGTCACTTATAATCACCATACACTTATAGTATCTTTAATCTGACAACTGTCATAATATGAGTTATCTCCCATAGATAAGTCCTCTCTAATAAAAAGATAAAAGTTTAGGTACTTCCGCCCCACGGCACTCCAGTAATAAAATGGTTAGGTTAAAAACCTTACCCTGCCTTCTGTGTCAGTTCTTAATGTTCCATCCGTTTTAATCCAAGTACAAAGAATACTATTTCATGGTGGCAGCGACGGGATTTAAAAGAAATACCCACAAACAAAATGAACGCAAGGAAAACGGAGAATTAAAAAAAAAAAAAAAAAAACATCGTTACACAACAAGTCGTGTCTCTAAACGCACATGGTGACCACAAGCGCCATATTGAAAAAAAAAATAAATAAACAAAAGTGGATACACAAGGAAGTGCGGAAACCCCCAAACAAAGTAAGTTCGCCAATTTAATTCCTATATCATTATTCAAAAAAAAAAAAAATTGTTATTAGAATGATAATAATACAAGAAAAAAAAAAATGAATACAAACACATGCGAGAAACCCCTTATGCACTGGGACTCGGAAAATCTGGTCGACTCGTTCAGATTTTTCAAGCAGCGGTGTTCACTATATTTCTCTGTAAACAGTGTTCCAGTCGAGAAGCAGGTAGACTATACTACTGCTATCCGGCGAGGAAGGACTCAGGCGATATAATGCTTGGACGTTCGATAATGACTCCGACCGGACGGACCCGGAAATTATTTGAAAAAATTTTGAGGAACAGTTAGAGCCTCAAGTAAACTGTCGAATGGAACGTTTCTACCTTTGTAAATTTAAACAAAAACATACTGAAAGTATCGACGACTTTGTGGCGAGGTGCCGACTACAGGCAAAAAAATGCAGGTTCAGAGACACTCAGGAAACTGAAGAACGTATCATAGAGCAGGTAATTACTGGCACAAAACACCCGGAGTTACAGAAACTTCTGCTGTCGAAAAGCATGGATATTCCGCTTCGAGAAGTCCTAAATTGTGGACGATTGCACGAAGCATCCCTCAACCACATGAAGCAAATGGCTGAAATTGGAGGCGACCGACAAGAAATAAACGCAATAAAAAAAAGCCAGTGTCGACGGTGTGGAACCACTCACCAAAAAGAAAAATGCCCAGCCTGGGGCACTACATGCTCAGCGTGTGGAAAGAGAAACCATTGGGCAAAAATGTGCACTAACAAAAATGAGAGCACACGAAAATACAGCCAAGCAAGGGCGACACACAGCCAAAAACAGACACAAGAAAAAAAAAACGAAACAACAGAATATATTCAGTGAACTCCGAGCCTATGGAGATGTATAGAGAATTTGAGCAGTTAAGCTTTGATGCTATTCAGCAGCCAAAAGATGAGCGGACTGAAATCATCACAGAGCTAAAAATAAAGCTTCCCGACCGAACAGGCACCCATCTACTCAAGGCAAAAGTGGACACAGGTGCAGAAGGAAATACGCTTCCCCTGCGAACATTTCGTAACATGTTTCCAGACAGAGTTGATGACTTAGGACAACCCATTCCAGGCTCCACAAAAAAAGAGCACACCATTCTGACGGCGTACAACGGCTCCAACATAATACAGCACGGATCAATTTGCATACAATGCGGACACAAAGACAAGTGGAGAACTCTAAAATTTTTTGTAGTAACAACAGAGGGTCCCACCATAATAGGACTACCCTCCCTCAGAGACTTGGAGCTGATAAGCCTCCACTGCACCATACAAAAAAAGAAAGATCCGATTAACTCCGTCGACGATTTAAAAAATGCTTACGCAAGTCAGTTTGATCGCATAGGACATTTTAAAAATGACTATCATATAGTCCTAAAACCCGATCATCATCCCGTGATACATGCACCAAGAAAATGTCCCATCCATCTGAGAGATGAAATTAAAGAGGAACTAAAATCAATGGAAACCCAAGGCATCATCAGGAAGGTCACCGAACCGACTGAATGGGTCAGTAGCATAGTATACGTTCGAAAGAAGGACGGAAAACTGCGTCTATGCCTCGACCCAAAGGATCTGAACCGGGCAATAATGAGATGCCACTACAAGACTCCCACACTTGAAGAGCTAGCGCACAAGCTGTCTGGCGCTCAGCACTTTTCAAAACTCGACGCAAAGAATGGGTATTGGTCCATACCACTTGATGCAGAATCCCAAATACTAACAACGTTTCACTCACCATTCGGAAGATTCTGTTTTCAGAGGATGCCCTTTGGTCTGGTAATGTCCCAAGATGTATTCATCCAAAGAATGGATATGATCCTAGAAAAATGCCCAGGTACCATTGGACTCATTGATGACGTTATTGTATTTGGAAAGACGAAAGAAGAGCATGATAGCAACCTACACAGGCTTATGGAAGTGGCTCAAACTGAAGGATTATGTTTTAACAGCGAAAAATGTGCAATCGACCAAAAGCATATTAATTTTTTTGGCGCAATGTACGACAAGGACGGCATAAAACCAGATCCTAATAAAGTAGAAGCGATAAAGCAACTACCAAGCCCTACTAATGTCACAGAGCTGCAAAAAGTATTGGGAATCATCACGTACTTAGCACCCTTCATCCCACATCTATCCGACCTAACTGCACCCCTGAGAGATCTGTTAAAGAAGGAATCAGACTACCAGTGGACTACCAGTCACCAGAAGGCAATGCAAAAAATTAAGGACGTGATATGCAAAGAAATGTCACTCACCTATTTTGACCCGTCCAAAGATACAAGCCTACAAGCAGACGCCTCAAACAAGGGTATAGGTGCAGTCCTCTTGCAAGAAGGAAAGCCCATTGCGTTTGCATCGAAAGCTCTAACAGAAACAGAGCAGAGATATGCCAATATATAGAGAGAGCTGCTAGCGGTTGTGTTTGGCTGTGAACGCTTCAAGACATACCTGTATGGGAGCAAATTCCAAGTAGAAAGCGATCACAAGCCACTGGAAATGATCAGCCTGAAGAATCTAGTCGCAGCTCCACCTCGTTTGCAACGCATGCTGCTGCGCCTCTAGGAATACGACCTAACCATCGTATATCGCCCAGGCAAGGATATGACCCTGGCAGATGGATTCTCCCGGCTACCAAACAAAAAGGCCAAAGAGGAAATCAACCTCAACATAAGAGTAGACTTCGTGCAATTTTCAGCAGAAAAACTATCACAGATAAAACTCGCAACACAAGCGGACCCCATACTCTGCGAGCTGAAAGAAACCATCGTACAAGGTTGGCCCGACACCTCCAGGGAAATCAACAAAAATCTACGCCCCTACTGGTCCTACAGAGATGAGCTGGCTATAGAAAATGGAATTCTCATGAAGAGCGGCCAAATAATTATACCCGAAGTCATGCAACCTGAAATCCTGCAAAAAATCCATTACGGCCATCAGGGAATGGAAAAATGCAAACTCCGAGCAAAAAGCTGCGTTTTCTGGCACAACATCAACAAGAACATAGATGATGTTGTACAACAATGTGCCATATGTCAACAAAATCAAAAGGCACAGAGTGCAGAACCAATGATGCCACACGAGATCCCAGTGAGGCCATGGCAAATAGTAGCCACAGACCTTTTTCACAGTGAAGGACGCAATTACCTGCTAATGGTGGACTATTATTCCAAGTTCCCATTTGTGAGGAAGGTAAAGGAATTCTCCAGCCAGGAAGTAATTAGACTAATTAAACAAATCTTTGGAGAACAAGGGATCCCGGAGAGAGTTATTAGTGACAATGGTCCGCACTACAACTCTAGCTTATTCAAGCAATTTGAAAAGGAATGGGGATTTAAACACCTCACATCATCCCCTAGATATCCTCAATCCAATGGACTAGCAGAACGCTGCATACAAGCCGTTAAATCTGCAATGCAAAAAGCGGCCTCAAGCAACCGAGACCTAGATATGGTATTGCTGTGTCTACGGTCAACCCCCATTGACCATGCAATTCCATCCCCGGGTGAATTGCTATGGAACAGAAAACTCGTAGGCAACTTACCCATGAAATGTCCTAACAATTCGACCCAAAAAGAAGAAATAGCATCGCGCCTATATAAAAGGCAATCATACCAAAAAAATCGATACGATCAGCACACCAAAGTGCTGCCAGAATTACATGAAGGACAACCTGTTCGTGTATATGATCCGGACTCCAGCAAATGGTCCCCTGCTGTCGTCACACAGAGATGCGTCGAACCACGATCATACACGGTGCAGACTACATCAGGAAAGTCTCTTCGTAGAAACCGTAGACATCTAAGGACAGATAAGTCTACAACGAAGTCGACCCCAGAATCAAATGACGAACCATCAATCAGTATACCAATGGATCGCATGGAAGATACCAACACCACAACATCTAATAGTAGACCCATCACAGAAACACCACACAAAACACCAAACACTCATCCCGGAACTCATAAAACATCCAGATCTGGTCGAATAATCAGACCACCCAAGAGATAGCTATGATGAAAACAGCCCTTAATTGGACAATCACACTACTGCATATAGTGTCACAGTTCCTGTGTTTTGACTGTTTGTTTTTTCTGTATGTTCCTTTTTAGAAAAAAGGGGATGTCATAATATGAGTTATCTCCCATAGATAAGTCCTCTCTAATAAAAAGATAAAAGTTTAGGTACTTCCGCCCCACGGCACTCCAGTAATAAAATGGTTAGGTTAAAAACCTTACCCTGCCTTCTGTGTCAGTTCTTAATGTTCCATCCGTTTTGATCCAAGTACAAAGAATACTATTTCAACAACCTGTCAACACATTTGATATACGGTGGACAGGTCAAAGAGTTCGACTCTGTGATTAAGAAATAGTTTTATTCTAAATTTCACACTATAAATAAGTAATACTCGTGTAAATCAGATTAATTTAACATAAAATTTTCTAATTTTCCAAAAATAATGTCTCACAGGTATATATTTTATTTTTGCAAGAAATTTAAATCAAGAATTAACTTTTGTTTACAAATGTGTCAATTGCTTAAAAATGGCCAAAAATTGAAGGATTATGAAAAAATTTAAAAAATTTTAGATTCCAATCAATATAATTTCTGTTTGAAATACACTAGAGTATTTTGTTTACTGGAAATGGTAAATTTAATCATTTAATTTTCAAATAAAATTAAAATAAAAGTTTCTCGAAGATTTTTTATTTTTAAAAATTCAATTAAAAATCTAGATATCGAAAATGAGTGGAGGTACCTGCTATATAATATTGGCTATTGATAGTTTTTCCTTTCTCAAGGTAATCGATGAACAAACTACCTTACGCATCTCAAAATACAGATACCAAAATCTTGTATGCTGATGTTTGCATCTTCGGTCATTTTGGACAGCTTTCACCTGCTGTTGTCCACTAAGTCAGCTGAGTGGGCAGCAGCAGGTGAAAGCTGGAGGGAAGTGGTGGATCCATGTTTCATTCATTGTTTCATATTTATGCTAAAACTCCTTCTTGTTGTGTTGAAACAGTTGCAACAATGCTCCGAATCGTCAACACGTTGTTGTTTTTGATCGACTTTGGGCAAACGCGGCCCTCACTTTGTACACTGCTTTCTCATTGGCAAATGTTCATGCAAAATACCTTCTGATATCTCACAAAACTTCAATTTACAATTGTCCAAAACAAGTTTGTGGAATTTTTTGGTGTTTTCCAGGACAATTGTCAATTTAGGGTGACCTGAGATGTGTCTTTTCACCGGATCTGTTCAACTTGTACAGCGAGAATATTTTGAGGACCCTAAAAGTTATGCCTGGATTCGTAATCGGAGGCCACAATTTAAACAACCTAAGATGATACAGTGCTGATAGCAAACACAGAAAGAAAACTACAAGACCTCCTACAGAAGGTAGCAGAAGAAAGTAATAAGAAAAGACTAAAAATAAACTGCATGAAAACCGAATGCATGGTCATCAGTAAAAAGGGCAGCCCAATATGCCAAATACATGTTGGGGATATCAGAATCAAGCAGGTACAAAAATTTAAATACCTGGGAAGTATTATAACAGAAGATGGAATGTGCGACACAGAGATCCAAAGGCGAATTGGCATAGCGAAGGAAGCATTCCAGAAGTTGAGTAAGGTATTAAGAAACAGGACAATTTCGCTAGAAACTAAGAAGAGAGTACTGGATTGCTACGTGCTGTCCGTCCTTCAATATGGCAGTGAATGCTGGACAATACCATCAAAGATGAAGGAAAAACTTGAAGCAACTGAAATGTGGTTCTACAGAAGGATGCTGGGAATATCATGGATTGAGCATGTGAGCAATGATGAGGTCTTGGAAATGATGGAAACAAAAAGGAAATTAATACTGAGCATCAGGAAGAGACAGCTGAAGTTCCTGGGACACGCAATGAGGAAGGAGGGCTTGGAGAATCTGATACTAACAGGCCAGATAGACGGAAAAAGAGACAGGGGAAAGCAACGGATTAGGTCCTTCAAGTATGTTACTTGAAGGACCTAATCAGGTGGATGACAGAACGAGGATTGCATGGTGTAACAGGAGAAGGCGTGCTCAGAGCCTCTAGGGATAGGGAAACGTGGAAGGCCATGATTGCCTACGTCCTGAATGGACAGGGCACATAGAATAAAGTTGACCGGAATGCATGGGACCAGAAGGGAGTTCCATAAGCAAGAAGTGCAGAAAAAAGAAACAATGAAGAAGAGCATTCAGCACAATTTCTGTCTGTACGACCGCGTTTAAAGTCAGCATACAACCTCTTAACTGTTGTTTTTGACGGAGCAGAGCCTAAATAACACTTATCAAGCCATTACTTTGCTTGAACAGTATTTTTTCCTCACCAGAAAGCAATGCTTTATCAACACACGAAATCATATTTTCCATTGTTTTGAAAATTTGCAACAGTAGCTTCACTTAAATAACTGTAATTTGTAAAATAATAATCCAACTAGGCCCAAATTTTGTCACGTGCCATTTGAAGGTTAGCACTTCATAAAAATCATATAAACTTTTTATTAGTGGCGTCATCTATATGCCAGGCCCGAGACTTACTGAGTGATGTGTTACAATATAATAATTTTGATTAACAGATTGACTAAACATTTGGTACTTATTCACATTATTTACAGAAAGTTTTGGATGTGATGAAATTAAAAAAAAATCAGCTTACTTTTTAAATAAGTAAATAAAATAAAACTCTGTCACAGATCTTGCTGGTGTCCACACCATAAATTTTTCATTCACTCAGTCCCTTACGCAAGTGGCGGAGTTCCATACGCGTTTCTCTAATAACCCTAATGAACTTGACTCACTGCTAGATCTCGGTTTTACTTCCATCCCTGACTCAATACAATGTCAAGCAACTCTGCTCTCTCGGAAACTCTGACCATGCGGTAGTTTCCGTTAACATCTTCCACTCCCATTCCACCCAGGAACCTCAGACTAGCTAGCAGAATATCTTACTTCTATCAAAGAGCTGATTGGGACTCATTCCGCGATTTCCTGTTTGACGTCACTTCCAGCTGAGGACTGCATAGCTGAGGTCTCCTCTTTCATCCAAGCCAGGAAGTTGCGACTTAAATCCAATTCATTCCCCTGGTTCTCCCCTGTTTGCTCGGCCGCCATCGCCCACCGAAATAACTTCTTCCGGCTTTATCGAAGTCAAGCGTTAGACCATAACTGGCGCCTTTGTGCCTCTGCTTGCAATGAATGCAAGAAGATACTTAAAGAAACCAAACTGTTTTTTTTTTCAGCCAGAATGGAGCAGCGCATACCATCCCGTAAGTTTGGCTCCACAGACTACTGAATGTTCTGTAAAAGTGTACTAAACAACAGCAAATCCTAAATCCCCCCTGTAATCAACGAATTTGAGGTCCTCACCTCTTCAACAGATAAGGCTGAGTGCTTTGCTCGCAGATTCTCCTCCAAGTCGACACTGGACTCGTCTAGAGTATCTACCCAACTTCCCACCCCCTAGGTGGTCTCAAACATAATTTCAAAGCTTGACACCCATAAAGTAAGCAGTGTCTTGAAGAAATGTGCTCCTGAACTGTTCTCTCAAACACTATATACTACTGCCTCTTTGTTTCTTGTTTTCCTGCCTGCTGGAAGTTCTCCTTCGTGGTTCCTATATATAAAAGTACTGGTGAATTCTTTAGTACCTCTAATTATCGCCTATCAGCCTCCTACCGATTTTTGGCAAAGTGTTCGAAGCCATCATCAACGCCGAGGTGGTTCAACATCTCACAGCTCTTCTTTGACAAACAGTATGGTTTCCGTTTTACTCAGGTCTACCACAGATAGAATGACAACAGAGAACCGACCTTCTTAGCAGCGGATTTAGTTATGGATTCGATATAGTCATTCCAGAGAAGATAAACAGGGAAGCCACAATCCATGGTGATATGTGATACCAGTGCATTAACCATTATGTCACAGAGAAAATGAAGTCTTTTCAAGCGACATGGATATAACCCTAATTTTATGAGACTTTTATAATCAACTTTATATTTCACAAGTTATGTGCACTTTTTTTTATAATCATATTGCCCCTAGCAAGGTAGTTTACTGTCACTGGTGAGCAGGGGGTTACATAGGAAGAAAGTTATAAGAAAGAGTGACAGGTTTTAGCGGGTGTCAGGCAGTGGCTAAGAGAAGGATGAGAATACTGATATAAGTGGTGTGGAGGGAGAAAGGAGGAGATAGAAGATGACTATTGACTTTATATTTACATTCTTGGAGATTGTAACTGACGGGGAAGCAAGTAAACAGAAGGGAATTCCACAGGCGGGAAGTGCGAGAAAAGAATCAGTTGGAGTAGAATTTGAATTTACATTTTATTGGTTTCACAGTAAAAGGGTGGGACCTAGTTACTAATCTTGTGGCTCGAGTAAATTCATACATAGGGGGCACCAGAGAGTTAAGTTCATCGAAGCAGAAGCCATGAAAGTATTTGTAGAGACACAGGGAAGCCACATTGCGCCGGTGAGAAAGTGACTGTATCTGAGCTGCCAAGTCGGGATCGATCACATTACATTCATTTGATCCTCACTACTTCTGGTTTTCTTCTCAAATACTTCGTAAATAATTATTTTCAAACTACTTTCCTTATTTAGTTAGCTTTAAAATTTAAAATGAACAGTTTTGTTTTGTTATTTTTTAATTTCATATGAACTGATCTGGAAGCCTTGGGCGTGGGTGAGTAGATGTTAGGATTATTTAATTCAAATAGACATGCAGCAAGAGACAAGAATGAGTTATTGGAACATTTTTCATTATTTACAAAGTAAACAGTAGTTTAACCTACCTCTCACAAGTTCTCGTCTTAAGTAGAAGAGTGCTTGCTTTTTATGCTTTCATTACTTTGCCAATAATTTGTCACTTGTATTCAAAGTTATTGTCACTGCTGAAGGACTTTTGCTTGATTGACCAACCTTTGATATTTTTATCACACACACACACACACACACACACACACACACAGAGTTTCTCTTTGTCTCTCTCTCTCTCTCTCTCTCTCTCTCTCTCTCTCTCTCTCTCTCTCTCTCTTTCTGGTTAATTCCCAAATATTATGGTTTGTGATTTCCTTTTCCACACTTATTAAACCCTTTTTTACATTAAAATTCATTTAAAAGATTTTTAATGTAAATAAGTAAATAATAATAATATTTTTATGAAACTGCATATGTTATATAATGAAAAAGGGTGTTTTTTCCTTGTAAATGGATCACAAAGCAACACACATTTGTAGTGGATACAATCAGTGCTTACCATCAAGTTATGTAAGAAAGAAAATGTATATGCAAGTGGCAAATGATGTCCAAACTTATTGAAAAAGACAACTTTCTACCCAAAAATGTAGAGAAAATCATTCCACTATCTTTCCCAAGAGCTGTTATGGTAAAGAAATATTGAAGATGCATTACCGCCAACATCCTGAAGGTATTTAAAAATTTGAAAAGGTTTCTTAAACAGAATTATATCGTTCTCTTTCCAAAATATGTACATTCATACTTGGAATATGTAAACAAAACTCAAAGTAGACAGCAATGAGATTTATTATCCCAATGACGGGGAAAAAGAAAAACGGTTAATGAATTTTTTTGTTGCATTCACATTAATATTGTTTTGAAAACGCAATGACCGAAAAACAATCAATATCTGGATAATTTTCTATTCAATATTGTCTAAAAAGTGTCCATGATTAATTTTGAAAATAAAAAGGTTTCTCATCAAATTAGAAAAGATAAAAGATGTTATCCTGATGGATCAAATGTTAGGTTCAAGGATTATCCTTTTCCTTTTGGCAATATTCATAATACAAAATATATTCCATGAAGCCATCAGGCACAAAATCAGAACTACAAGAATAAGTAGCAATCAAGTGAACATTTGTGAGCTTCTTAGGTTTTTCTGGTGATAATTGGATAAATATCTTATCAGATGCTACCGTTTCAATGACTACATTTGTTGTGCCTTCGGCAAACACAGTTGAATCTTCGTATAATTCGTTAACATAAGACACTTTGATGTGCACTTCACCACAGTCACTATTGGCATGTATTGTGATATTGGCAGCCCATGGTGGATAGGCAAATGAGAAGAAAGGGTGGACTTGAGGCTCAACCCTAATATCTGTTACAGTTCTATTGCTCACCAAACCTAAAACATGCTTTGACACGTTGCATACTTTAATTCCAACACTTTCAAAAGCATTGCGAAAAATACTAATATCTTTTCCCAGATCATAAGCAGCCTTCATCACATCGCAAGCTCCTGAAGCGAAAGTGGTTCTCTGATGCCAGTACATTTGATTTGCCACTAGAAATACTCTGTAAGCTTCTTTGATCGGAAGTTGTCCCTCTTTGACGATAATATAGAATACATGGTTGTAAATACCACTTCCAAAATGGGGATCAGTGTCATAAGTAAAATTTTCATAATGAATTAAGGAATTATTATCGTTTCTTGGATCTTCAAAATATCGCATAGCTTCGCTTTGCTTCATGATATCTGCACCTATTTTCCAATCGTTCTCGAAATCAAACGCCTCAGCAGCTTCTCCTGTCATATCTGAAAATGCTTCATTTATAGCGCCTGACTCATCGAAATACAAAAGGCCTGAAAAACGCTCTGTAACACCATGGCCTAATTCATGAGCGGCAACGTCCAAACTTGTAAGAGGATAAAATATATACCCACCGTCACCAAAAGTACATGAATTTCCATCCCAAAAGGCATTTTCATAATTAACTCCAAAATGAACCCTAAAAAGAATTTGCTTACCAAGTGGAGACATACTGTACCATTCACGAAACATCCTATAAACAATGTTGGCACTGTAATAAGCATCAAGAGCCGGCGAGAAAGCACCATTTATTTCATCATAATAATCATCATCGCAAGAAAAATTCACAGGGTCTGTATCATTTTTCTTTCTGTTATATTGCATATCAATCACTTTAACATAATCGTTTTCCAGAAAACATGTCTCACCGATTTGTGTCAAATAGCTTTTCCGGTGTTCTTTATCATAATAGACAAGGCCCATTTTTTCATTTCCCCCAACACCCTCTACTAACCTGGCAACTGTGTCCAAATTGTTCCAATTTAGAAGTATTTTGCCAGTGTTGGCATCGATAAGAAATGAGGGTCTCTCCACCTTTTCTTCGTTTACTAGAAGATACTCCACCTTATAAACAAGCCAAGCTTTATGCGAGTCATCAATATACACTACCAACTGGCACTTGGTTGATAAAATTTCATCCTCAAATTTTTCATCACCCATTAGTTGCAGAGCAATGTCAAGCGCCTCTGATTCTGATAAATGAGGCGTGACATTAGAAATATCTTCTTCTATTCCTTGAACAAATTCCCCCGTTGCATCACCAGTCAAATGACCTGTCTCATCTGTGCTAACTGTCAAAGACACATCAAATACAGGAATGCCTAAATATTTCTCGTGTAAACGCCAGACTTTAGATCCTTGGGCTGTTTTAATGTGTTCTGATATTTCCATGTATTCATTTTCTTTTAGACCAAGAAGATCTCGGATGGCTACGTGATTTTCGTCCAATTGACGACGTTCCAAAGGTACTTCTGAATTGAAAACATAGTGTTTTGCTCGTTTGTATGCATCGACTCGGTAAGCACACTGGATCCGACCGACCAGCAGCAAGTCTGAAGTTGAAAAAAAATGAAGCGTTGAAATTTTACATTTTAATCGTTAAAAAATAATTCAAATATTTTTAGTTACAGCAATTAATTTTTTTATGGAGAACATACTTTTATTACAATATTAACTTTTACTCAGTCAGTTAAGTGCCATACGTGATACACGCTTGGGCGATCATGTCTCGAAAGAGACATGACTGACTGGGCAGAATATTATCCCGCAGTAGGTTGCCATTGCTTTCTGCGGTAGACTGGTTGCCAATCAAGGCTATAGAACCCAATCTGTCCTGTTATTTAACCCATAACTGGAAGGAAGAGACGGATTAATACCATTTCCAAGGGTATTTGCGCGCAAGTGAATACAATGGATTCAACTGGAATTCGAACTCGGCTCCCCGGTTTCGCGTTCCGAGCCAATATCCACTGTACCACAACGTACATCCACTTTTACTAAACAGCTAAAATATTAAATTTGACAGTGATTTTAATAGTTCAAATGTTATGGTTGATACCACAGATTTCAAATAACATTTTGGAATTTTAATATAATTAATATTTAACTCTTAGGGTAGAGACAAAAATGAATTCCAAAGACATTAGTGCAAATAACGTCCTTTAAAAGTATATTTAAAGTTTATGTATCAATTGCACATACGCTTGTTATGCAATTTTACTTGGTAAGATGTTAGATCAGTAAATTTCAATTGAGTATTTTGTTTGTCACTTAAATATTTTGCTTATTGAGAGTACTGAAAAGTTCCCTAAATTTAGCCAAATGAACAAAAATCAGATTTTTGAAATTAACTTTCAAAGAACAATAAAGGATTAAAATAGGTACCTCCACAGAAACGTAATAGCTAACGTTTAAAATGAATTTTTAAAAATGGAAAATCTTTCTTGAACCTTTTTTTTTTAGTTCTAATTTAAAGCTAATAGATCAATCTAATAAAATACTTTGCTGCATTTCAAAACTAAATTGAGGGTAGGGGTTTTATCTAAAAATCGTTTAGTGCCATGTTTAGCCATCTGTCATCGCAATGTATTTTTTTTTTATAAAAATCTTTTAAAAATAAAATATATTTTTCTGGAACGTTTCTGATTAGAAACAAATATAACAAATTTAGTTTAAAATATCGCAGAAATGCATTTTTTAACATGGATGTAGGTGTTTATTTAAGATGTTGACAAGTTGTCAGTTTAAATGACAGACGGAAGTTGATCTAATTCTTTTTCGACGATGAAACGTTTCTGTAAATATTTGTTTTTTACAGTGAGATGTCACCCCTTATAAAGTTCGCGGGCCACTTGAGGTGGGGTTTACAGAATAAGAGGCAGTTTATGTGCATAGGTGGAGAAGACGACAGTTAACCATAAGTTGAAGGGTTAAGATTGTAGTGATTGGAAAACATCCTCTTGGGAGTTGATTCCATAGAGCAGTGATTCATGGGAAAAAGGTGTTCAGGTTGAACTTAATTATCGCCATTGGAATACAGAGGGAATGTGGGTGATTTGTTATAATGTGAGTAGCATGGCGTAGAAGGTTAAGAACTGTGAAGGTTAGAACTAGTGAGACCAAGGAATGCAGTTCGTCCAAGTACTTTCCATCGAAGTGGCAACAGATCAGTGATAGGGGCTTACCACATTCCATCAAGCGAGAGAGGAACTGCAGGATGAAAAATAATTTGTCACCCACAAGGACGCGTAGACACTTTTGGACTCTATTGAAACTGGAAGTTGAGGACTGGGCAGCTCCTCACCAAATATGACAATAGCACTTTATTTTCGGCCTGGTCTGGCTCTTGTAAAGATAACGGATAAGCACACGGAGTAAGGTACTTACTGCAGTAGTACCGCGAACTGATAATTTTTCCTGCATCGTTAGCAATAGATCGTATATACGAGTTCCACTTTAGGTCTGGGATGAGTTTACTAAAGTGAAACTCGTAATAATAACAATCCCTTAAATAAAATTTTTAATAGATTCACCCTAAAAATTAGTTATTCTTGCACCTCTAATATAGATAATATAATTAATTCCCACAATAAACAAGTTTTAACGAACCTAAATAATACGGAAGCTAAATCCGGAATTGTCGACAAATGCAATTGTTATTCTGTGGATGCCTGCCCGGTGCAAGGCAAATGTAAATCCACTCATGTAATTTATGAAGCCCGCATTTCTCCATCTAATAACAAGGACAGTTACCGGAGCTATATTGGCATGTCCGCGGGCTCTTTCAAACAGAGGCTTTATAATCACAGGTACTCGTTTTCGAACCCTAAACAGAGATTCCAGACGGCACTGTCACGTAGGTTCTGGGAAATGAAGGAGGAGGGGCAGGACCCCATAATCAGCTGGAAATTAATAGGCTCAGCTTGTACTCCTAAAAGTTTTCGTGATAGGTGTCGTCTGTGTTTATTGGAGAAGATTCTGATTTTGAAGTATCCTCATCAGGACTTACTTTTGAACTTTAGAAGGGAATTTATAAACAAGTGCCGCCATAGGGCGGATTTTAAAATTTAACTTCTAATTTTTAATTTTTAAATTCTATATTTTTCTATAATTTTTTATTATTTTAAAAAAATTTTTTAATTTTAATTTTAATTATTTTTTTTATTTTTTTTTTTTTTTTTATGTGTATGTTTGTGTGGGGATGTGCATATTTGTATATATGTATTTATGTATGTGGGCTATATGTTATTTTGGAAAAAATTTTTTTTAGCTATGTAAATGCTCCTTTTCATAATATTCATTAATATGTATGTGTGAGTGCATAAGGAATATATATATATATATATATATATATATATATATATATATATGTGTGTGTGCGTGTGTGTGTATATGTGTGCATGTATGTGTACACATGTATATTATGTCTATGTGTGTGCGTGTGTGTGTATATGTGTGCATGTATGTGTACACATGTATATTATGTCTATATGAATTTTTTGTATATAGGTGTGTACACACATATATATATGTGTGTATGCGCATGTATATGTATATTAGTGTGTAATAAATTGAATGTATGTGTGTGTATGTGTATGTATATATGTATTCTTATTCGTTAAATGGTGTGTATATATATATATATATATATATATATATATATATGTGTGTACTTCTATTGATATGTATATATAATAATTGTAATTTTTTTTTTTTTTTACCTAGTATTGTCTTTATTTAGTTTAATTTCAAATGACCTAATTTTTTTTAAAAAATAATTTTATTTCAAATCCTATATCTTTTTATTCCCTTTTATCAATAATTATGCCTTTTTAAGTAAAGGCTTTTTTTAATACTTCAACGTTTTGGGGAAATTAGATTTTTGAATTTGTCCAGCGTCTGTAATATTTAAAAAAATTTTTTCTTTAGTTTCTTTCTTTTTCCCTCCCTTCCTTCTTTTATCTCTCTTACCACCTTTTTTCCGTGTTGCTTTAAATGATTCAACACGGCTGTCTGTTAATTTTTAGTTACATTCTCCCCTTTTTTTTGCAAACCCAGACGATGTCAATTTTTTTCTTTTCTTATTTATTTGATTTTATTCTATCCTTTTCTTTTTCTTTTTCCTTTTCTTTTTCTTTCCCTTTATTTTTATTTTTATTTTATTTTATTTTATTTTATTTTATTATTATTTATTTTTTAATTTCTTTGCAATCTATTTAAAAAGGAAAAGTAGACTAATTTTTCTCCAGTTTCTGAAAGGTTTTTTTCTGTTGCTGAGGTGATGTGTCGCTCCCCGTGGGGATCGTCATATCGAAATGGCCATTCAACATCTTTGAATTAATCCTTTTTTAATATATATATATATATATATATATATATATATATATATATATATATATATATACTCAACCCAGATCTAAAGCCTCGTAAGAACATTCGTTCATCGTGACTGCTGATAGTTCGTGGTTCAATCGATGATGATGGAATGTAACTAGCTTAGTCTTTGTGACACTGAATGTAACTAGCTATTTTTTTATCACTAAGATGTTAGAGCTAGTTTGGATGAGAGATCAGCTGCAAATCTCTGGTCTTTTTGGAATTTCGGAGGTGCACCCATATATCGTCGTATCATCGGCATATATATTTGCAAATGATGTTATGTAGATCATTTATGTAAAATAAAATGAGGGTTGATCCGTAAAGTGACCCCTGAGAAAACCTGCTTTGATTGTGAGGGAACCAGAGGAATAGCTCTTAACAACTACTTTCAGGGACCTATACGCTAGGAAGGACTTTATAAGTGAGAAGATTCTTTTAGTAATTCCATAACTAGATAGCTTGAGCAGCAACAGTTTCTGCTTCACCCTATCGAAGGACTTTCAAAATAGCTCATGGAGGTATTTTTTCCAGACCTCACTGATTCTGTGAGTAATAGTAGTTGGGACATCAGCAGTTAATCGGGTCGATCAAAACCCGTACTACATATCACTGTTCATATCTAAGTGCTCAACAACCATATTGCTGATTATAACCCTAAAACTTGCTAATAATTCTAAGGAAACTGATTGGTCTATACTGAGAGGGAGTTGGACGACCGTCAACATTCTTGAAAACCAGGCATATGCTTGACATTTTCCACAGGCTTTGCGAGATTTCTCCTTCAAACAGCAGTTAAATAACTTCGCTAGGATCGGGAATAATTCCAAGTTGATATTCTTATGGAATTTTATCTGGGCCAGTTAAGGTCAAGGCTTTTGATTAGTTTTGAGACTTCTCGAACTGTTATGAAAATATTACGGAGATCGTGCTCGAGGAATATAATGTGAGCGCTATTTTTATATAATTTTTAACTAACCAATAATCTTTAAAATTTAGGAAAACATTCTGCGTAATTGAATGTTTTATTGAAATTTAGCGTCAAATTTATCATCGTTACGTTCTTATTTTTTGGTAATGTTGCATATGGTCGTCCGTATTTACAAAGTTGGCACGTTTATACAAACAAAAATTTAAAAACTCTTCTTAAAATATTAAGGTCCATTTATGATTAATAAATATATTTTTTACTTAATAGGCATATGACCTAATCGCTTCAAATTAATACAAAAATTTAAATGTTTATAAATTATTTTAATTAAAATTCTTGTAAAAATACAATATTTATCTTTTTAGTGTTTCTTAATTTCCAGATTTCCATGTGGCAGGTATTAATTTTTTTTATTAATTTTAAAGATAAGAATAGATTTCTCTAAAATTGAAAAATACAATTAGTTTTGCCGGGAAAAGTAACTGAATTGACAAAATTGGAGAATACAATTATTTTTGTCGGAAAAAGTAACTAAATTGATTGAATATGGGCAAAACAAGTATAGTCATAATATTGTCACTCTGTTTTGACAAACTGTGACCCTAGGTTAAAATTGGACTGTGAGTATTTCCTGTCTTGGTCTACCGAGCTTTTGGGACGGACAAGGCAAGCGATAAGAAAGAGTAAAGTGAAGGGCTCGGAGACTCAATCGAAATGGATAACTGATATTGTTTTCATGAGTGCAAGAATTGTTTCTACTGTTGTAGCTAAGTACCTAAAAATACATCTTTTATATTTCACTGTCATATTTTAATGTGAAAATGAGCTGTTTTAATTTGTTTTGATCATTTTGGAAACCTTGTTTGTATGGAATTCAACTGAACTCTTTCGATTTGTTTTAATCATTTTGGAAACCTTTCTTCTATGGAATTCAACTTAATACTTTTGTGTGAACACTAATTGTGGGAATGTCCTTAATGTCTGATATTTTAATATGAACATTTTCTGTATTTACCAAATCTACAAACATTTAATGTGTGATTACTTGTTTTGAAGTAAGCAATTACAACTGTGTAAATTTGTAAATAAATTTCTTATTTTGTGTTGTTAAAATATACACACGTTACCTCGTCATCATACGCAATACCTCCACTTCTTTTTTTAAAGGTAGGGATAAAGATTGACATTATTTTTGATCAGCTTATGGAGCCTGTAAGCATGTCTTAAGTGCTCTTATTAATCTCTGCAGCAAGTTGGTTTTTGAATAATTTTACCTGGAGAGATAGGTAATGCTGTCGGAGCTTTGTCTGCTGCTGGGACCAATGATTTTGTGCGCCTGCCGAAGAGCCTTTGGACTGGGCTGGTGTTGGGACTTCAATTTGTGAGTAATTCAGTGGTTCAGCATCCCCCAACAAGAGGGTCATTCATATCCAGAGGGCTTTCTCTTCCATTAAAGGTGCTTGGTAATCTTGACAGTTGCTTCTGCTGTGCCTAATTGTTTCCTGGAGGGATCGTGTCATGGACGAATAGCTCGTTTTTCGCAAACCTTCTAAATGAGATGAGAATTGAGGTCCATTGTCTGATGGTAAATTATCTGGTATTTCATAGAGCGCAAAGTGGCTTTTTAAGTATTCAATGACTGACTTTCATGAGGGTGTGTTGAGTGTGCCAACGTGCTGTGCCTATCGACTGTGACCAGATACTCTTTTCACGCCATGAGAAGAGATCAGCTGCTACATTTTGCCATGGCCTTCTGGGCACGGTTGTGATTACCTGAGGTTCCGCAGGCTGGTGATCTGCATATGTTGCACAGGCTTTCAAGTACTGCTGAATTTCCTTGAACAGGCCAGGACAAAAATAAGATTCCTTGACCGTCTAACACAGGCGTTAATTTCTAGATGGTCACCGGTGTCTCCTGCTTCATTTCCGGACGCGTGGCAAGAGGTATGGCAATTCACTGTCCTCCTACTGTAAGTTCATTCTATACTGTGAGATCGTTTTTGTAATCAAAGAATGGCTTCAAGAAGTCTCATGTCGTCAGACCATTGTCTGGCAATAATTTCGACTAGAGTTCTCATTGCCTTCAAGCAAATTTGCACAAATCTTGTATGGGTTGCAGTGTTCACTGTCATGAGTTCTTATGCCTTTGACTTATTTGTTGATGCCCGTGAGAGTGCATCTGCCACTGAAATCTCTTTTCTTGATTTGTATTTTATTTCCAAATTGTAGTACTGTGCACACAGCAGAAGATTTTGGAGGGATTTCTTCAAGTTTTTTTTTTTTTTGTATATCGATAAAAATGATTTGTGGTCTGCTATAATGTTTACCTTCATTCCGTGGGTATAGTAGTGAGATTTTACTAGTGTGATTAATGTGTGATTTCTTGTTTTAAGTAAGCAATTACAACTGTAATTGCAAGTATTTCTTTCTCTGTGTGCATTATGACGCTCTGAAAGGGAACGTATACTATCCTGAATAATGACTGTGCATAAGCCATACTCACAGGCATCGTTTACAAGGGTCGTTTTCAAGTAGTAGGCCAGGATGGGTGCCCTTGGAATTATGTCCTTCACCATTTCAAAGGCGGCTTGCTGGGAGTTTACCATATCTAGAAATCTGCCTATTTTCAAGGGGTGTTCTCACAATACTGGAGTATATTTTTCTTTTCAGGTTTTTCTGGTTGCTGCTGGTTCTTTATCTGTTTAATTCCCTATTGAGGCACTTTCACTGACACAGGAATTTTTAAAAGCGAGTATTCAGTTAAAGGAAAATAGTCACCCATTTACTTTAAATGTAAAACTGCCCATTCACATTCTACTTTTACTAGTTGATAGACAAAATGCAATGTTGGAGCAAGAAATTTTAGAGCAAGTTTCCTGCTGATGATAGTAATTGGACCCACTAATTGTCAGTGCCGTGCTTAGGAACATCGCCCCCCCCCCCCCCGGCTCCTACCCACAAAATTCAATTTGAGCCCCCCCCCTCAACATACTGAACCCACAATAAATGGTACTTTAAACAAAATAACATACTCTTGGAACGCAGATATTCGGTGATAACGGAAAACTAGACGAATTGGGGTTTTGAAGCTAACGGTTTCACAACTTTTAGCTACTTTTTTGGTATTTTCTAGCTATTTTTATAACCATTTCAGTGCGTTTTGGCTCTCAATCTTCTAAGTTTTTCCAAAGAATTTTCAAACAATTTAAACCTAAATTTAAAAACTATTTTGCTACAGAAAGATTGATATACTGTCCAAAATTAGACTTCAGGAGTTTATTTGGAGAGGGGTGTCAGAAAGTGTTGCTATAGAGTGGGGAAAGAAAAAAAAACGAATTAAATCAAAACAACACTAAGTAACCAAGTCATTTTGAAATGTTACGATGTAGGAGAAAGTCACTAAGTGCTAAAAGGCCCCTTCACCCCCACTAAGATGCGCTAAATACAAACTTGATAACGTAGAAAATGCGTGAAGTTTTTTTTTATTTTAATAACATTTACCTCTTATTACAGCGGAAATACATCCCTGATTATCTGGTTAAAATATTTTACTTCAAAGATAATACACTGCAACCTTCTGTAACAGGTTCGTTGAAATGAGAAAGCAGAAAAAGAAAGAAAAAACAAACAAATGAAAACTATTCAAAACATATTTGTCGATTCAAATAATGATAATTTCGCCCTTTATTAATGGTAAACATGGAACTCACTTAGATGTTAAATAATGAAAAGACAAACACTAAACAGGTTTTTATAGGGACGTGTGAATTTGTATTCTCTTGGATAGTAAATAAAGAAGCAGATTCAAATAAACAGTTCAATAAAAAGAAAAAAGCTTCGTATTGGCAAAAAGGACGTTTACTTCCAGTATTTAGTCTTTCATTTGTTTTTAAAACGCATTTTAAATTTCTTTAAAATAGAGTTAAGAAAAGAAAAATCCACTTACGATTATGTTGAAGCCATATTTATTTTGTTTTTTCAGTTTTTTAGTCTAAAAGAAGTTGACTCAACTAGAAAAAAATGTAAAATGTAGACAGATCGTCTTATACGGGTCGCGGGCTGAACGAAGGCCATTAATGAAAAATTAAGTAAAATTACACATGCAGACCCCAGTCAGCCTAAATATTTAAAACCATAATACAAAGAAATATTGAGAAATCATAAAAACAAAATAAAATCTAAAATAAAAAAAACACCAAATAAAATTCGGTTTCCTCAAAGAACGTCTAAACACTTCCGTTTAAGTGAAATGGATGAAATTATAACGTACTCGTCATAATTTCATCCATTTCATTTTGAAAGATTCTAGCAAATTACATAGACTAACTGACAGGAATAAGCGATGAGAGGGATGAAATAAAAAGCCGAGTGAGACAATATTGTCCCTTTCAAATGTCTACATCCAATATCTGTCGCCGGTCGCTCGATCCAATCTGATCTCAGTTTTTGCTTTATCTTAATTTTTTATTTTTATTTTTTATTTTTTATTTTTTACGCGGAATAGGAGTTAATTGTGTTTTGATCGAGTTTTTGCGGTCATAGTAAATCATCAAAAGCAGTGGAATTAGAACTCATTATTAAATTTGGTTGTTGAATGTTTTCATACACTTTTCATACATTTTTGTACAATTTCGTAGAATTTTTGTCTCTGGTCTTATAATTTTCATCATGCGTAAATCGCCTCATTTTATAAAAATGTAAATTTCTAAAGAAAATGTTTGGAATGTAGCTTTTTGTTTCCATAACCTTTTAGATTGTAGTATTGGTAACCTTAAGTGGTAGGAGTTTAAAATCTATCTCTAAAAAAAAAATTATTTTTAAAGATTTTTAAGTGGTCTTAAATTTTTGATCAGGAGTGTATTTACCAAATATTAGAACCATTAGTGAAGTTATGTAAAAATAAAATAGCAAATTTAAATGGGCTCAAGAATTTGAAAATCTAAAGAAAGCACTTATAAAAAACCGTTGCATAATTTTTTTACTTTAAAATGGAAGTGATTTTAAGTACGGGTGCAAGTGAGTATGCCGTATCAGTGATTTTATACCTTTGGGGAGATTAACGTCAGCTGAAACTAACTATTCAAATACTTAAAAAAAAAAGTTAGCTATTATAGAGATAGAGCTCGCCAATTAGGCAGGAAGTTTCTACTGAAATATGACCGTAAACTTTTAGAGTTTAATTTCAACACCAGAAGAAAGTTATCTAAAGACACATGCAGAATTTTAAGATGGACCATAAAGTTCATGGCCTTTGAATTTTATGTGAAAGAAAACACTATTCCACATGTTGATATTCTATCAAAACTAAAATTCAACGATGAACAATTAAAGAGATCAGACAATTTAGAAAATAAAATATTGCACTAGATTGAAACTGATGCATTTGAAACCTTACAGGATCCAGTATTAAGCAAAATCACATATAAAAAAAAGTAAATAAATAAAGTGATTGTTCTGAGGTAGAGGGACCAAACAAAGAGATAAGGCACAAATTAATTATAGTGAAGGGTCTTATATGCAATAAAGATATTTTAATACCACCAGAAAGATTAAAAATAATAAAAGGTAATAAAAGTGTACACGGTTATGTTAATTGTGGGATAACAGCAACTAAGAGACACTTAAAATTAGAAGCGTCGTGGTCTTGGTATTCGCGTGATGTTAAAAATATTAACAAAAATGTGCAAAATGTATGGAAATAAAAAAATTTCGGTAAACCAAGATGATCTAATACAAGTCATGGAACGTATAGATACGTATTAGACAAAACTAAAAGGGATACGGTTGGAAAAGCAATACCTCAGCGATTGCAGAAGCGGGCAGAGGACGCGACAGGACGCGAGGGTGGTTGTTCCCTTGGGAGGGAACAACCACCATCAAGTGTCATCTCGGATGACACTTGATGGGCTTTCTGTTATTTCATTCTTCCTTAAATTTTTGCTCTGGAGCGGTCGAAACGCCTTAAAAAATGTTATATCCCTGACTGTTGTGTCTTCCTTAAGTCGAAAGAAAAATGAGAAGGTTATGTAGATCTTTTTGTGTTTTTATTCAATTTCAAGAAGCAGTTTTTCGTCTTGTGTGAGATCTAAGAACGAAGTTTTTCCATAAAAATGTTTGTTATTATTAAAAGAAAATATCAAAATATTTTTAATTATTTAAAAAAAAATTAATCCTTTTTAACACGTTCGAAATTTTGATAAAAAAATCTTGTTTTTACCAAATCATTAGAGAGTTTAAAATGGAAAATGTAATATTACGTAACTCATTTTTTTCCGGTAAAAAACATTAATTTGAAAATTCTTGCAGAAATCAAATAATTGTCGAATTTTAACAAAACTTTCAGGACTTAGTCACAAATGAATTAAATTATGTTTGAAATCTTTATTTTGAAAAATATTGGTAAAAATAGTTTTTTTTTACATCTGTTACTCCCCACCTTCACATAAATTCATGAAATTTCAAGAAATTAAATTTTGTATGCAAAAATTGCTTTTATTAGTTAAACGTAGGACTCATTGGAGAATGTAAAATATCTTTTACTTTTTTCAACTCTTTGGCCCTCTTCTGAAAATCTGCTCTCAATTGTAAAATGATAAATTCAATAAAACTATGATATTAATTAGATAAGCTTTTAATTGCTTTAATAAATAATATAAATTAAGGTTTAGTTTGAAGAAAAAAAATTTATCAATAATGAAATTTTAAAAGAATTGTTTCCATTTTTTAATTATGATAATTTTTAAAGATTCAAAAATATTTTTAAAATATTTCTAAGACATTTATAGACATTAGGCTCGTAGGTTATGTTTACTAATCGAAAATTGAGAAGTTTAATACAAATCATCGTATGTTTGAAATAATTTTAATTCCTATTGTTTTTTTTTTGTGCAATTGAAGTTTTTTTTTTGTGTGTGTGTGTGTGTGTGTGTGGGTGTGTGTGTGTGTGTGTGATAATTTCTATGTATACATTAAAATATCATGTGTTTCACGGTTTCTTCCCCTTAAAGGAAAAACATTTGGACAATTATGTCACTTGAGATTCTCATAGGCACTTAGCTTATCACGCATCTGGCTGTTGTCACATGTCAAATTATATAGGAAAGGTAAGAAAGACCAACACTCCGTAATTAAGAAATAGTTTTAATTTAAATTTCATGATATGAATAAGTAATACTTGTGTAAATCAGATAATTCTAAGTTTAAATTTGCTAACTTCCCACAAAAATTAGGTGACACAGATGTATATTTTATTTTTGCAATATTTTTAAAATCGAGAATATACTTTTGTTTACAAATGTGTAGATCGCTCAAAAATGGCGGAAAAATTGAAAAAATCTTTTAAAAAATCTCAGAAGCTTACATTCCAATCAATATAATTTCTGTTTGAAATACACCAGAGTATTTCGCTTACTGGGAATAGTAAATTTAATCATTTAGCTTTACGTTTTTTATTTTTTTAAATTCAGTTTAAAAGTTAGGTATCGGAAATAGGTGAGGGTACCTACATTACATATATTATATGCATATGTAAACATTCACATTATGTTTTCAAGTGCATATGCGCGTATACGCAATTGTCTATTTGCGATTGTTTTTTGCTGTAATAGATTCTAAACTACAGTTTTTTCCCCAAAACTGACTCCTCCACATATAAGTGACGAATGTACATATTAAGACAAAAAGTAAGAAAGAATCAACTTACGATAAAAAACCTTGTATACTAGAAACATAGAAAATAGATTTCCTTTAAATAACATTTTCTGATTCCTTTCAATTTTGTTACATGGAACGTTTCCAGATGACTCTTTGAAAAATTTTCGTGAATTCTAACCTTTCTTTTTATATATAGTCGCCATCCAAGGCACCCAGCATTAGTAGATAATTGCTAAAAATGGCAGATTACCTAATTATAGCGTAATTTTGTGGGTTGATTATGTAGATATTAAGGCAGAGAATTTGATCTGCATATGATTTTCTAACATTCATGCTTAATTGTTACGACATATATTTAAGGTTAACGCCTTGGTCTTGTGTCAAAGATATTCGTTCTGAATAATTGGAAAGTCAAACATTCAGTCTTAATGCTTCTTAAGTTACTTTTTGATTAAGATACAACGATGTTAATCAAAGTTGAAAATTAAATCAATAATTAAGCTAGACTCATTTTTATGTTTTTCCTGTTAGTCTTTCTCTTTATATTTCTCTCTCTCACTCTCTCTCTCTCTCTCTCTCTCTCTCACACACACACACACACACACACAAATACACAGAGGGACACAAAACATTTTGACCATTAACATATTACAAGAATAGCAGCTACTGCCTTGCAACAACTGCACAAAGTTAACCTACCTCATGGACTTCATTTTGATGAGTGGAATGCCGCAGTTATACTAAAGAAGGAAGATGAGTGATTTTCATAAAGGCTAAATTAGGTCGGAGAATTTTCTAGACGGCACAGCTTAAGTGCTCCCATTCAACTGTATTGAACGACTATCAATCGTGATCCGAAGAGGAGTAAAAAAACAAACAAAACGCCGACCAGGTATTGGGCACTCAAATTCGATGTAAGAAATAAACGGAAACCCAAAGAAGAAGTTCTATGATAGAAATTTAAGAGAGATTTAATCAAGGTGAATGTGTCACAATACACAGTATATAGATCCTTGTTACTTATTAGGTTGTATAGCCACAGGACAGTAAAATATTTTATCTGAAAAGCATCGGAATTGGAAATTTTATTAGTGTAAGAAGGTCACCTGTTTCTATGATTTTCGTTTACTCCTGATTAAAGTAGAACTAAGGAACATGTGTATTCTCGCGAAAAGATTGTAGTAGCATATCTTCGCTCAAGCCACTGGATAGTTTAGTTAATGTTCTGCTAGGAAGTATTGCGTACAATCATTCAGGTGGAATGTCTACTTTCTAGTGCAGCAACGCTCATTGAAGACGAGGAGTCTGATGAAGCTACGATGGAATCATTCAGTGCGCTTTGCCACACTGCACGGGTAGTACGAAAATGGTTTCAAGAATATTAAAAGACTTCATTGTTTCCCTGACTATCAAACTTCCAAGATTTCAATGTATGAAGCATTTCTTGATCGTACATGACCACCAAGTGCGCACTGCAGGGTTTCGACCGTGTTGCAATAATCAAGCAATTTTCCGTTCCGTTCAGTTTCAAAGACGTTAAGATTGAAGCTTGGCTTAATCTGCTTTCTATAAAGTGCTTATATTATCTCTAAACCTCATTTATATCTTACCCTAATATTCGCATTCAGTCAGATCCTTGTTTGCTTTTTACTCAATGTCTGAAAAAATAGATCGTATAGCTCGTGTATGTCATGTAAGTATTCATAAAATGCATAAGTTTTCGTGATTAGAAAATTGCAAATAAGATTTTTTGAAAACGTAATTTTCGAAAACGTTTCAATAATATTACGAATATTTCTGCTTCCAAATTCACCGTGGTAGGAAGTAGTCCATGAGGATATAAACGACATTTTGCTTTGTGATTATTGTTTCAAATGTTATCTGTTTCATATTTTAAGAAAAGTTGTGTAAAAATGCTCTTGTTGCACCTTGCATGCGCTGACTACCTGATATATGACATTCGTTTCCCAATGGACAAATGAGGATGTGGGGATTATCTCCAACTGCTCTGCCAAATTGCTTGTTAAGTAATTGCTATGGTGACTTATCCATATGACACATGGACTCTTCTATATATATATAAGCAGCAGTTCTGTTTGGCAGAAAGTGAGAGCGGAATCTATTCCAGCAGATAACTCTGACAGCCGGACTAACAGTCAGACTAATAATTTCTCATTTGTATATGTTTGTACTACTGCCTTTGTTAAATATATTCGTTTAACTCAATTCCTTCTTGTGTCTTTATTTCTGGTCTCAACAAGGCCACAACAACTTGATGACGAGGATTCTTAAAAACCTTTGAGGACCTCCAATGGACTGCGTGGAAACTGCCAATATTGGTTCAAAATTGTACGCACGGAATTCTATTTATCGTCACACCTTGTTCTACTCAACAGTACTTGGTAATCCGGAAAAGGAGACCGAACGAAAAAAAATGTGTAACTAACTTACACTGAACTTGAACGCTAGCCGCTAATCTACGAGAATTAATCTTTTTCAAGAAAAAAGCACTCGTGATTCTCTGAGTGAGTAAGAAATTAAAGTTATTCACTTTCAATTAATTGCTATTTCGTTACTGGGTGAGTAAGAAAATAAACATTTTATTTTTGTTATTAAAAGAAAAGAAAAGTTTTCAATTAAATTTAATTTGTATTCGGGTAATCATAAAAAATGACACGGATAGGCATGGACGAATTTAAATCCGCTATGCTCGAAGTTCTTAAGTTTCAACTTGAACAGCAAAACCAACGGGAGTCTAAATGGCAAGAGGAACAAAACCAACGGGAACTTAAATGGCAAGGAAAGCAACTTGAAAAGTAAAAAAAACAAAAAAACTATATAGAGCAACTCCAGCTGGATATACAGAAAGAACGACTTGTTAATTCAAAAGCCAGGTGAAAAATAACGCCTTAAATTAAAAAAAAAAAAAAAACAGAAATCAGACATCAAAAGCTCGAAGAAATTCTTTCAAACTCAACAAGAGCAAAGAATCTTGCTTAAACTGGCAAACTGGGAACACTGAGTGAAAACAAAATAGATTCTCACAATGCACGATTTGGGGCGCAATAGACACATTTACATATTCTCCTGATGAGAATCTAACTTTCGCCTCATATTTTAGAAGAGTCAAAGATTTATACGCCACAGATTGCATAAATTGGTCGGACTCTAAGAAAGTTCGTTGAAAACTGAATACCACAGAGCACACCAAATTTTCGAATTATATTTTACTCGGTAAAACAAGCGAATTGCAATAAACTGAAGCGATTAAACTTCTTACAGAATTTTTTAGTCCTAAAACGTCACTCTTTCATAAGAGATAGAAGTGGATTAATTTAACCAGAAAATCTACACACTTGGAAAAAGTTGAAAAAAACAACCTTGCTAAGAACTAATAGAATGACAGGGGAGAAAATAAAGTTTACAGGAGAATGGAAGGACGTTAAAACTAAAAACATTCGTATTAAATAATACAGAAAATTTATTTGGCACTGACTGGATAGAGAAATTTAAGTTGTGGGACATGCCAATTAATTAATTTTGCCAAAAACTCGAAAACCTGACCACCGAGGCAAATAATCTAATAAAAGACTTCAATGAAACTTTTCCGGAATTTTTTTCTGGGAGCCTTGATCAGTGTAATAAGATGACGGCAAAGTTCGAGTTAAAAGATGACAGGTGTTTAAGAAAAAAATGGAAATGTGTCTTTCGCCTCTTTACCAAAAATAAAAACTCGACAGACTAGAAAGAACCGGTGTCTTGTCGAAAATTGTGTGCAGTCAATGGGAATCACCGACCGTCTATGTGAAGACGAAATCAAACGAGACCCGGGTTTGCGCCAATTTCTCGACGGGCTTAATGCGGCATTCAAAGAAAATAACAGACTTTATCGTCGTAAATTAAAAAAAAAAAAAAAAAAATTAAGACTCTTGCGGAGTTGATACTAGGAGAGGGATGTTATGGTGAATTATGACACATGAACTCTTCCAAACTATATATAAGCAGCAGTTCTGAGTGATAGCGGAATCTATTCCAGCAGGTAACTCTGACAGCTGGACTAACAGTCACGCTAATAATCTCTCATAGATATATGTTTGTACTACTGCCTTTGTTAAATATATTAGTTTAACTCTATTCCGTCTTTGTGCTTTTATTTCTGGCCCCAACAAGGCAACAGCAGTTATATAGTTTCTGGGATATAAAAGACCAGTCTTAGCTTCCTCTTTTTCTCCCTTTTTGCAGTAGCAGTTTCAAGACAGTTTCATCACCACTTGGAAAATTTATTTCTCCCGTGTGGCTGACGACTGACCCTTAGTACATACACGCACGCAATTCCTAACAGCTTTTAATATATTTTTCCTTTTAAATATCAAGATGACTAGATGATCAAAGTCTGGTATCTGCTCCAACAGCAGTAGCTAACAGCCAGCCTAAAGAACAAAGTGTAATATCTGTTCTTTTCAGTTAATAACTTATACGTCACCGATGGAGTTATATTTTTGTCTAGATTTTACCAAGTTATAAATAATTAAAAACCGAGGAAATGACTGACGCAAGGTTAGTTAAAAAGGAACCACCAGATAAGCTGGATTTTAATTTGAGAACTTCTCCGAAGGTAAGTAATGGAAAAAGAGGTAGTTTCTCAACCAGGATACAACCGTCAATACCAGCCAGCAGAAGATCCCACTCCTCACACAAAACCTCGTCTCAGGATTCTATTACTGTCCAGCTGCCTTCCAAAGAAGTAACTAAATCAGACCAGCTGCCTATCAAAGAGGCAACCAAATCAGACCAGTCGCCTACCAAAGAGGCAACCGAATCAGACCAGTTGCTTCCTAAATCAACAAATAGGCAGAAAGTGTCCATGGAATTACTCTGTGGCTGTAAGTACTCGCACATTTGTATTTTCAACTTGCAGGAGTTCTTAGAGAGGGTCGATGAGCACGCCCATCTATCTTATTACAGGTAGACCACCAGGGAATCGAAAACTTTGAAAAAACAACAGTGCCTGCCTTTGTGGTTGACAAGAGCAGGCGCAAATTTATCAATCCACGAAAGATAACGTTTTCAAGGCACTGACGTCCCTGATTTTTTTCTTGGGGTATTTATATAGGATGTGCTGCTGCTAACGTTCAAAGAACGTAGGACCATGATTACCATGAAGTTTATTTCAAAAGAACTGATCCTCCGAACCGAATTCAGAAGTATGCGAAAGACCAGGGTGGCAGTTTATGAAGTACATACGAATGTGAAGGGGCAATGCGCTGGCTGCTTATTTTAAACAATTTAACCAGATTATCAGTATCTCGTCTGACAGCAAGTTCAGGGAATGGAGCTTTAAAATCATGCTCTCTAGGCAGTCTTTTAGCTTCATTCCTAACTATGGGTAGAAAGGGAAAAGAACTTTGAAAAGAGTAGCGATTTCCCTGGCCATAAAGATATACGGCGACAAAGATTTGGAGGACCCTACCAACTTCCCTCGAGCCAAATGGGTCGTAACTGGCATCCGCATACGTGGGTCCTGATCGAGGAAGCTAAGAAGAGCTTCCCAATGTCCTCAACAGTAGTTATTACAGATAACGATGAACTGAAAAACTTTCCCGATTTAATGACGCTAAATATCAGCAAGTTATGCATCAATAATAAAATGTTCATAAGGTGCAATGTTTATCATGAATTTGATGCACTCTATGAACTTGCCTTGAAGCAGATTTTTTAAATGAAGCACAAGCAACTGAGACATCTCTCAATGTTTGCTCTAATCATCAACTGATAATACAGAAATGAAGTTATGTGCTATTCTACTAACATGACGTCCACTTGTAACAACCAAAATGGTACTAACGAATTTGTTGATCCACTTGATAATTAATCTGAAAATCGGTATCATTCCGAACCTCAGTAAAATGTTGACGTTTTTAGCCGTCAGACCAACAACGTCAACATTTTTTAGGTAAATGTGTGGAGTAGACAATTTGTCTGAACTGATGGCTACTGTTTGCGCATAAAAAATGACAACCATTTCTCTTCTGTATCCTTCTTTTGATTTGTACTGATATGATAGCAATGACAACTCATGACTAATTACCATAACTTCCGCATATTTCGATAGCTTGTGATTCAAGCAGAGTGTTTTTATGTCACCTGTGCATTATTATTACCACCAGTATTTTATTTGACTGCAGCTCTCATCGGCGTGACGTGGCTTCCCTGTGCCTCTTCTATAAATATTTTTACGGCTTCTGCTCCAATGAACTTAGATCACTGGTGCCCCCTAGATATGAATTTACACGAGCTACTAGATTAGCAACTAGGTCTTACCCGTTTACAGTGAAAGCGATAAAATGTAACCGCAATTTCTACTCTAACAGCTTCTTTTCACGCACTCCCCACCTATGGAACTCCCTTCCATATACTTGACATATACTTGTCAACAGACATCTTCTATCACACTAACTCGCATCACTTCTCACAAGCTCTTTTTCATTTACTCCACCCCTATCCTTTATATAACTTATAAACAAGGTTAATTATTCTGTAAGAAACACCATTCAAAAGTGGATTAATATTTTATCTTTAATGTCGCAAAAAAGGACACTATTTTCTATCCCAAAGGGTACAAAATTAATTCCAAAATGAAGTCTACAAGATAATGAAATTCAACGAATCTATTGTGCACATCAACTCCTCTAACATAATCGTTTTCCAGGAAAATAGTTATTATACTAATTATTTTTCAATTTGTTTATGGAAGGGATTTGAAAAATTGAGAGAAATTTTAGCAATCCAGTGTGAAAAACTAAATAACTATAAAAACACAAAGAAAGTGAGTTGGAAGCAGCGATATCACCAGTAACATGCGACAAAAACATCAAACACTGACTAGGATATAAAGTCCCGACACACATTCGTTCTCTTTCACTCGTGCTATTTTTTTTTTACCTCTTATTCTCTGTTCTCAACATTCTCGCAGTCAATAAAGAAGAAGACGACGACGACGACAACAACAACAACAACAACAATAAGAACAAGATAATTCAAGTGACCCCTAAAAACTAACGTCCGCTAAGTACAATTTTCTTTATTGCTTTACCTTCCTTTTCACATTCTCGCCGGCCATAAAAAAGGAACACAGATTTGTTAGTAACCTGTTAATCTTTCTACATACACACAATCTGCTACTTACGACTACAAGGTCTGGATACACTTAATTCCGTACTACTATTTCTCTAGATTCACTTAACTACATACTTACATTTTCTCCTACAATTTCTGCTATGTTAATAAAATTCTACTTTAAAAATACAAACGAAATATTTCATTCTTCCACGCATTGCACATTTCAACCTTATGATAATTCTGATATTTGATAAACACTTAAATTGTAGGGAGTTCGGTTATGTTTGACACAAGGCCAATTTAATAAACATTCAACCAGCTCCCTACTTCACGCATACACACAATCTCCAATATTATTATAACTGATTTGTCTATTTTTTTTAACTTCATGAGATCGAGATTAATCCAAAATAATGCTATAAACCATTGAGAAAATAATTAAAAGTAAAATAAAAAATAATAAAAGATAACGACTTACCGAAAAAAGATGGAGCATTATTCCATCAAAAGCATAATAAAATTCTGTTTTTGTTATATACTAAAAGTCCACAATTCCCTGTGTTTTGTGTGTTTATTTAAAAAAAATAGACACACCCTAAAATTGTACAAGGCGTAATTATTTTGGCGAATACTTAATTATATCCTAATTTTCTAATAAAATAGAATCTTAGTTTCTTCTTTACAAAGGGCTTGGAAAATTATCGTTGTTCAGTTTTTAACCTAAAATAATTACATGTCATTTTTCATACGTCTATTATCATTCATTTCTCCAAACACACATGATTCAAGAAAATTCCATACACACATGCCTATTTGTGCATGTGCATAGAAACCATGCCACTCAAATTATACAAGTGGTTGATGTTTGCTTGCTTGCTGCTGCGAGTAAAAGATCGCAAAATAGACAACCTACAGTTATTACAGTTAAAGTAGATATTATTAACTAAACCTAGCCTAGTTTGTGCACAAGCTCAAAAATCTGGTTAAACAGTGAGGGACGAAATTGCAACTTATGATCTACAAGTTTAGCTTGCTGGTAATTACACCACACTAAAGCACCTAACTTGAAAACCAGTTAAAACAAACTCCAGTTACAGGAAATTGCGCGATAAATTTATTTTTAACAAAGAACAAATATCTGTACGTCGTGAATCTGCGCTATTTTGCTTCATATAATATTTTCATAGGTTTACTGATTATTTTACATTGTCTTTAGATTAAAAAAAATAGTAAAGTGACAAAAACCTCTTTAACCACACACGCTTCAATGCTTAGACAAAGATGCGAAAAAATGATCAGGGAGATGCTGTTCGCAAACGCCAGCGCGCTGAATAAATATACCGAGGAAGCTCTACGACTTTGTCAGCTACTTTGCACACGCTTGCAGAGAGTTGAGTTGTAATATCAGTCCGAAGAAAAGGAACATAATGAGCCATAATATCAACAATATCTCAAACATCTCGTTTGGTGACAGCACTCTTGGGGTGGTGGAGAACTTTACCTACCTCGGCTTCAAAATCTCCAGCAACCTTTCCTTGGATTCCGAGTTGAACAGACGAATTCGCAAAGCAGCAATTGCTTATCAAGCCAAGAGGGCCTGGCCCAACGCTATGCTATCAACGTAATGATCTCATTGAACCCCTGACTCCCGCTAAGAACGTAGACTCAATACATTCCATCTGCACAGTCTCAAAAAAGACTCTTTGCATCAGTTGGCATGACTGTGCTCCAAACAAGAACATCCTGGAACAAGCAGAAAGACCAAACATATTCACATTGCCTTCCCAAATACATTTGTACTGTTAACACCATGAAAGTCGGAGGTAGGACTGCTTAGGACGTGCTGTAAGAAGAACTTGCTCCAGGTACCAGAGCTTTGATACAAAGATGCTTGCATATGCAAGGTTAAGAGCCACTTGAGAAACTGATGCAGCAGATCGCAGCATATGCAAGCATCTTTGTATCTTTGGAAGTAGAGTGTAGATAGCAGAGGGCAGCACCACCTCCCACAGACAAATGTGGTTTTCATAAATTTTTTATCATTTCAACCTAGGTATGACAACAAATCCACTAAAACCCAAGGGGCTACTGAGTGTAAGAGAATATAAGTAAACGAAAACATCATTAAAGAGAGAGGGAGAAAAAGAACAAAAATCAAGAAAACAAAAGATAACGAATGACATGTCATTTAAATTTTTGAAGATAAAACTTGAATGGAAAATGGGAAGCCAGAAGAGAGTTCTTTCTACAAGCTAGAAGCGCAAGAAAAGAAACTGTTAACATAAAACTTGCGATTACATCTGGCAATTTCAAATGTAACATGATGAGAATTTTCTGCCAATTTAGTAATTCATAAAATTTAGGTACCAAAGAGGCAAACTCATCAGAACCATGAAAATATTTAAAGAAAAAACATAGGGAATCTACGTTACGGTGGTAGAAAAGTGACTGAAGCCGAGGTGTCAGGCCAAGACCGATAATATTACAGATTTTTCTTTGTATTTACAGATTCCTGATAGAATACGTAGGAGAAGCGCCAGACCAGATGTAACAGCAATATTCAATGCATGGAAAAATAGTATGTTTAAGATAGATTTTGACGAGAAAATTGTCCAGTACAACAAAGTGAACCAAATTTCCTAGTAGCATACCTAGCAATTGATTCAAAATAATCTTTCCAATTCATGTCAGCGGAAAACATTAGCTCAGTAAGGCGCAAGGAGTTACTCTCCTGGAAGTTATCAATAGCCATGATGGTGGAAGTAAAAAAGACGAATAAAAGAGAATAGTTTCCTTTTGGATGTGCTACAATTATTTCTTGCTCCAGTTAACAACAGATTGTAGTTCAGTTTTCTTAAATCAGCTGCCAATTTGACCTTATCGAACCAATCGACAAAAGTCATGCACTTTTTGCGATTTCGTATGACCTCATTCTTTTGCATAGATCTAGGAATAATTCTAGAATTTTTTTTAGCATCTCGTTGTTGATAATCCTCCTTTTCTGGTCATTTAGACAAAAGTAAATACTTGTTTCATTGGCACAGATATTGAGTTGAGAACTGATGGCATCAGTAAGGCCATTGATTTAAATTAGGAACAACATAGGTCTGGGTGGGGGCACCTTCATCAATGCAAGAAAGATTCAAGACAACTTTCATTTCGCAATTAGATAAGAAAGATTGAATGAGATCAAAAATGTTTTCAGAAATACCATAAAGAAGACCAGCAAGTCAAACCCTGCCAAATGCCTTCGAGATATCCCAAGCAACATCCTTATCTAAAACTTGATACTTTTTCGACAATAGCCGTTGCAGAGAGTTGAGTTGTAATATCACTCCGAAGAAAAGGAACACAATGAGCCATAATATCAACAATATCAGCAGTTAACCTAGAAGCGAAAGCCATGTTGCTTATCTGAAGGAAGACTCTAAAGGAAAACTTTGATGTGAGATGTTTAATCAGCTAGTTGATTAGAGCGTTTAGTATTTTGTCAAAAAGAGATAAAAAAAACAACAACAAAAAAAAAACAACAACTAATAAGCCGATAGATAAAAGGATCAAACAGTTCACCTGAATGACTAGAAACACAAAAGAGAATTTCCAACAAGTAGAATAGAAAGAAGTAGCAAGACATTTATTAGAGTTTAGAGAGAAAAGGAGCCAGTTCAGGAGCACACTTCTTAAAGACTATTGCAGAGATACCATCATGTCAATATACTTGATGGCGAATCCAGTTTAGAGATGGCATCAGAAACTATGGATGGAGTGATATGCATATCACGCAACAGACTCTTCTCTAAGTGGAAAGTCAAAGATACTACAGATGAGTCAACAGTAGAATTTGAAGATAATTTACGAGCAAAACATTTTGTTTTACATTTAACTAGGTACTGTCAATTTTTCGCTGGGAAAAGCAGCATAGTCTGACGGGAAAAGTCTCAAAACAAAACAAAAAAAAACAAAGTTTTCTCGGCAAAATGTTTATGCTTTCATTAAGAGGATAGATCATAGTATTTTTTAATTATTTTTACAAATTGTTTTAATTGTTCTAAAAAGTTCTAACAGGCTCATTTAGTGGAAGAAAATCTTTTTTTCTCTCGTCAGGATGAGGGATAAATTGACGCTAGAGTTTATTACATCAAAAATGTAATATTACGCGAAGGCATTTTTGACTGTGAAAGACACATTAATTTGGAAATTCGTGCAAAAATCAAATAATCATCTGATTTTGAGTAAAATTTCAGGACTTATTCATAATTGACTGAAATCAGTTTTGAAATAATTATTCTTTAGAAAATATTGGTAAAAACATTTTTTTAAATATGTTATCCCCCCTACCAATTAATTTTCAGTAATGTCGAAAAATGCGACTAGGTCTCAACATATAGATAATTTTAATTAAATTCAGGAGTCATTGGGGAATGCTAATCAACTGACTTTTTTCTTAAAAAACTTTCTTAAGAAAATCTGCTCCGAAGTGCGATAACAGAAATGCAATAAAACTGTCACTTTTTATTTGGATAAACTTTAATTGGTTTTATAAACATAAATTAAAATGATATCATAGTCTGAATAGAAAAAAAAATTTCCGTTAGTAATGAATTTTTACAAGAATTGTTTTTATTTTTATTATTTTATTATATTTTTTATTAAGTAATTTCTAAAATGTTTCATAAGTCTTTTAAAATTTCCTCCTCATAGGTCTCTCAGATTTTTTTGAATTAATGTGTGGCAAATATATTTATTCATCGAAATATCTAAACAGTTAATTTAAAAAACGGTGCTCATTTTCTGTTAAATAATTAAAATATTTTAATTTTCTGCAAGTTGATTACCCGTTTTTTGTTTGTACGGGTGGCCGTACGCGATATATATCTTTAAAAGGTCACGTGATTCTAGAGTTATATAAAAATTAAATTAGATATTTTTACCTTGTGATAATTTTAATAAATTATTAATATGAAAAATGTATGATAAAAATCTTAATAATTGGCATATTTCATAACTTTAAGTTTTTCTTATTAAATTGTAAAATTATTTTAAAAGAAATTTTATTTTTTATTTATTCAGAAAGCAAATTCAAGCTTCCGGCTATAAAGCCAAACTAAAACTCTATAAAATATTATGTAATTGATGAAAATATTATGTTATGGTTTACTATGCAGTTAAAAAGCAAAAAAAAAAAAAACTTTTTTAGGTAAATAAAATTTTGGCACGTCCCGTCGCCATACTTGGGTTATTGACAGACGGAAGCTGTCAAAATAAATCAATCGCCACCTCGTATTACGCTGATAACAGGACTGCTGTATGTCGATAAGCTTCTGTAGTAAATTTCATACAGTAAGGAAGTACTATTGTTTGAAATCAGATTAAGGCAAGTTTTAATTTAAACAATTGACTTAAAAACGTGTCTGCGAGGTATATTTTATTTTTGCAAATTCTTTTAAACAGAAAGTTGGCTACTGTTTACGAAATATGTCGATCAATCAAAAATGGCGCAAAATTTGAATTTTTTTCGAAAAGTTTCTGATTCCAATCGATATAATTTCAGTTTAAAATACACCAGTGTATTTTGTCTATTGCAATTATCAACTTTAATCCCTTGGCTTTCAAATAGACCTAATTTTAAAGCTTGAAGATAACTTATTTATTTTAAAATTTTCAATTTAAATTTAGGTATCTAAAAAATTATTGGCGCTATTACAGAACTACGAGCACAAAACTTGTTAAAGTAAATATGTAGTCTTCTTCTGTCAGCAAATAAAGATTTAGCCTCTTTGAGGAAACGTTTACAATTATTAAGCGCAGACACCAAGAGGTGTCTACTGTTATAGGAACTATCACGTTGACACAGACGAAAAAGTTACAGCGGTGAGAACTAAGAAGAACATTGTGGTTTTAACGGGTATTTTCAAGAAGGTATAAAATTATTAACGTCGGCTTTCATTCTACTAAGAAACTACAGTGGTACAAATCCCAATCAGTACGTTGGTAGCATAAAAAGTCTTGTGAATAGGGGATTACTGACTCATAGACGACTCAAAGAAGTATCAACAAATACTAGAGCATAATCCGAATTGACAAAAGGACATAGAACTGATGCTCAACGAGAGCTAGGAAAAAAGATAGCAAATCAAGTAAAGAAGCATGTTGATCCGAATTATTAGTAGGGAAATTCACTGTTTGACCGAAAAAACGGAAAAATTGAAAGTCTGAATACCGGCAACATAACATTAGAATAATTAAGCCACTTGACGTGATGAGCATTAAAATTAGCAAATATAAAAAATGTTCACAGACAATTGGAGAAGGAGAGTGAGAGAGAGAGTGAGTTCTAAATTGCCAGATATTTTGTTACAGACCTAAAAAGAATGGGACTGACAGAGGAAAAAGAGATAGCTAACAGAATGCAATAAAAAAGTAGAAAGCACATTAAATAATCATCCGAGATTTCAAGAGACAATTTATTTTATCATGGAAAGATTTTCCCGAATGTAAATACCATGACCATACATAAGTATCATGGAGTATTTTCGGTAAAGAGAAAGATGTCAAGAAAATTAATTAGTAGCAATAGAAGAACTTAAATTAGTTTCGTAAAGTACAACGTTATCTGGAGAACATTAAAAAAAAAGAGATTCTACACTTCAGAAATTGGTACGAATACCACGAATATTACAAAAAAACAAACAAAAAAAACAAGTGGGTAGGTGATTTTTTTGTTTTCTGGTTTATTAGTATTTTATTGTAACTGTTATAAGATTATGTTTTAAGGAGACAAATGCCAAAAATTCAAATATATTATTGTCTATGGTGATACAAACTGTTCAGAAAGTGGCACAGACTATAATGTGGCTTCAGAGTTTCCAACAGGAAGTACATGCTGGGATAACTGTCTATGCGCAAATATTCTGATATTATGCTACGTTTAACCAGGGCAACCTCTCAAAGAGTTCGGGCTTCTTACTATGAAGTCAGGATGCAGTAACCAGAAAATTGTCAACCCGCAATGACTAACTAGTGAAGTAAATTATAACTATACGTCAATTATGTATAGAATCGTGCATGGTATTGAAAAGTCTCAGCCACTGATCAGACAGATCATCAAATAGTTTAGAGTTAAATCGTTAAAACTATGGAAATGGTAAAACATAAAACAGGAAAGAAGGGATAAACTTTTATTCCTGTTCAATAAACATGGAAACTGTACTTACTCACGAAATAGCATTTATTTTAAAATGAAAGCAATTGATGAATAATTCGTCGTAGCTTACAAAAAACTAAAACAAAAAAACAAAAATAAACAACCAACATGTATTCTAATAAATAAAGATAATAAATGTAATATAACAAAGATTATAATCATATACGAAAAAGAATAATTGTATAAATAAAAATCATCACGTCCTTAAAAAAAACATATAGGTTTCTTTCTTGGAACAATGAAAAAGCCTTAATATCGTTGGTTGGTTGTTGATTAGCAATGATTCCCTAATAGACTAAATTATAATTATACGTCCATTATGTATAATATGGTATAATAATATATTATAAAACTATACATCCAATTATAACAACTAATTAAGCTATCTTCAATATTTTTTAATACTAGATGGAATTTGATAAGATTTTTTAGCCTTGTCTGAATGCACTTCTCATTTTTTATAGATGTAATTTTGTTTGAAGGTTACAAATATATTATCAGCCCATATAGGAAATATATAAATTGTAAACAGCTCGTTCCGCGATTTCCTGCGTGACATCCCTTGGAACAAAGTTTTCAGTCTACCCGTAGAAGACTGTTCGTCCGAGGTTTCCTCTTGGGTTAAGGATGGTACAGATGCATTCATCCCAGCCAGGAAGTTGCGACTTAAACCCCATTCGTCTCCCTGATTCTCCCCTGCTTGCTCGGTCGCTATCGCCCACCGGAATCACTTCTTCCGGCTTTATCAGAACCACGCGTCGGACCATAACAGGCGCTTTTTCCCGTTTGCTAGTAATGAATGCAAAGAAGATATTTCATGAAGCTAAGCTGCTGTTTCTGACAGAATGAAGCAGTGTATAGCATCTCGTAAGTTCGGCTCCAAAGAATACTGGCGGCTCTGTAAAAGTGTACTAAATAACAGTAAGCCCTCAATCCCCGCTCTAATCAATGAATTTGAGGTCCTCACATCTTCAGTGCTTTGCTCGCAGATTCTCCACCAACTCGACACTGGATTCATCTGGATTATCTGTACTTGACTTCCCACCTACAACTGAATGACGTCCACATTAGCTCCCTCGATGGTCTTTAACAACTTCAAAGTTTAACTATCATAAAACGAGCGGAGCTGACAGAATCCCAATCATTGTCCTGAAGAAATCTGCCCCTGTCCTCTCCAAACTCTATAACTACTGCCTTTCTGCTTCTTGCTTTTCTACCTGCTCTGTGGTTCCTGTATTTACGAATTCTGGAGAACCCTCGGACCCCTCTAATTATTGTCCTATCAGCTTCCTACAGATTTTTGGTAGTGTTCGAGGCCATTATCAACGCCGAGGTTGTGAAGATATGAGTTGTCCCCCTTAGACAGGCCCTCTCCAATAAAAAGAAAAAAAGATAGGGACTTCTTTTTCCCCATTTTCATTCCTGAATAAACGGCCCAACTACATGGCTGTGTTTAATCCAGCTCCCGTGTTCTGTGTTTTCGGTATCTTCATAAAAGACAACATCATACATTATTAAATGGTGGCAGCGGTAAAACCAACAATGGAACACGCAACACGACTATAAACTGACACAAGAAGAAATTTATTAATGAGAGCCCAAAAAAAAACAAAAAAAAAAACGCACATGTGCACACTAGAAGACGCCATCTTGGATGTTCCTGAGAAAACCGTAAGTTGTCGAATTCATTCTCTCATTCTCTTTCACTCCCGTATATTGTTGCAAAATGACGTCCAGTCACTCAATGGAACCGCACATGCACTGGGAAACAAATAATTTGGTGGAATCCTTCAAATTTTTTAAGCAGCAATGCGAGTTATTTTTCTCCGTAAGAGCCATTGAGGAAAGTAAACAAGTGGACCACATTCTGCTGCTGGCAGGCACGGAAGGCCTGAGAAGATACAACTCTTGGTTATTCGCCAACGAAGCGGACAAACGAAATCCGGCGGTGATTTGGAAAAAATTCTTAGAACAAATAGAGCCCCAAACTAATTTCCGAATTGCCCGCTTCACCCTACAAAAATACGCACAGTCCGACACTGAGAGTATCGATGACTTTCTCGCAAGGTGCAGGCTTCAGGCGCAGAAATGCAAGTTCAGAGACGAGCTCGAGCTTGAGGAAAGAATTACCGAACAAATAATTATAGGAACCCGTTTCCCAGAATTACAAAAGAAACTACTGAGCAAGAACGAGCCCGTACCACTGCCAGATGTGCTCAACACGTGTAGAAGCTATGAAGCTTCAATCAGCCATATGGAGAAGATGAATGAGCTAAAAAAAGAGGAAAGCCACATAAGCGCCATAAAACACAAGACTGTAAGTTTCGACGTCTGTGGTAGATGTGGTCGTCAACACAAGCCAGGAAATTGTCCTGCACGAGGCAGTACTTGTTCTGCATGTGGTCGGAAGAACCATTGGGCCAAAGTGTGTCAGACACAGACATACAGAAAGAACACGAACAGGCAGCAAACCAAGCGCAAAAAAGCTGAAACAGCACGGGACACAGGAAGAAGCCAACAGAGCTGCATTAATGTGCAAAATGAAATAGAGATCGCAAGTGATTTCGAGAGTATGGCATTTTATTCAGTGCATGAGCACGAAGAAAAAACACCTGAAACAGAAGCCTTCGCGAATCTCGACGTTGCACTCCCAAACAGGCAAGGCACAGACCGGCTAAAAATCAAAATAGACACCGGAGCTGAAGGAAACGCCCTCCCATTACGTACATTCCGTCAAATGTTCCCCAAATGTGTGGACCAAAATGGACATCCACGTCCTGGAACGACGCAAGAAGAAACAGCTGTTCTAACAGCTTACAACGGCTCCAAGATCCCACAGCACGGATCCATCGTAATAAAATGCGCTTACAAGGGTCTATGGCGACACATAAAATTTTATGTGGTGACATCAAATGGACCTGCCATAATTGGACTACCCTCACTCAGAAGCCTAAAATTAGTAAGCCTCCACTGCACCACCAGAGAAATAAAAGATCCGATTGAATCGATCAAGGATTTAAAAAAGGTTTATCCCGACCAGTATGACCGCATAGGACACTTCAAGGGCGACTATCACATAGTATTAAAACCCGACAATCACCCAGTGATCCATGCACCCAGGAAGTGCCCCATCCACCTAAGAGACGAAATAGAAAAGGAACTCAAGTCCATGGAATCCCAAGGCATCATCCGAAAGGTGACAGAACCAACCGAATGGGTCAGCAGTATAGTATACGTTCGAAAAAAGAACGGAAAACTTCGCCTCTGCCTGGACCCCAAAGACCTCAACCGAGCCATCATGAGATGCCACTACAAAACCCCTACGATGGAGGAGCTAACGCACAAGCTATCGGGTGCTCAATATTTTTCAAAACTGGATGCCAAAAATGGATATTGGTCCATACCGCTTGATACTGAATCCCAACGACTAACAACGTTTCACTCACCATTTGGAAGATTCTGCTTTCAAAGAATGCCATTTGGGCTAGTGATGTCCCAAGACGTATTTATGCAGAGAATGGACATGATACTGGAAAAATGCCCAGGGACAATCGGCCTAATAGATGACGTCATTGTCTATGGAAAGACCAAGGAGGAACATGATCTCAACCTCCGCAAGCTTATGAAGGTGGCGCAAACCGAAGGGTTGTGCTTCAATAGTGAAAAATGCGAAATTGACAAGAAACGCATAGCCTTCTTTGGAGCCATATACGACAAAGATGGTATCAAACCCGATCCGAACAAAGTAGAGGCAATAAAACAACTACCCAGCCCCACCAATGTAACAGAACTACAAAAGGTGTTAGGCATAATCACCTACTTAGCGCCCTTCATTCCGCATTTATCTGATTTGACGGCACCCATGAGGGATCATCTCAAGAAAGAATCAGAATATCAATGGACAGCCAGTCACCAGAAAGCACTGCAGAAAATAAAGGATCTGATATGCCAGGAAATGTCTCTCGCATATTTCAACCCATCAAAGGAAACAAGCCTGCAGGTGGACGCCTCCAACAAAGGATTAGGCGCAGTACTCATGCAGGAGGGAAAACCAATCGCCTTTGCGTCGAAAGCACTCACAGAGACAGAACAAAGATATGCGAACATAGAGAGAGAGCTGCTAGCTGTCGTCTTCGGCTGTGAGCGATTTAAAACCTACTTATATGGATGTCAATTCAAGGTAGAAAGTGACCACAAGCCATTAGAGATGATCAGTTTAAAAAACCTAATCTCAGCTCCCCCTCGTTTGCAACGCATGCTTCTACGCCTGCAGGAGTATGACCTGAGCATCACATATCGTCCAGGCAAGGAGATGACCCTGGCAGATGGATTCTCCCGACTACCAAATAGAAAAAACAAAGAAGAGATCAACCTCAATATAAGAGTGGATTTCGTTCAGTTTTCCACTGAAAAATTAGCACAGATCAAGCACGCAACCACAGCCGACTCCATCCTCTGTGAACTCAGAGAAACCATTCTACAAGGTTGGCCTAACACTTCCCGAGAAGTCAACAAAAATTTGCGGCCATATTGGTCCTACCGGGATGAGAAAAATGGCATAATACTCAAAGGTGACAGAATTCTGATCCCTACATCAATGCAACCAGAGATATTGGAAAAGATACACTATGGGCACCAGGGGCGCGAAAAATGCAAACTGAGAGCCAGAACATGTGTTTTCTGGAGCGGCATCAATAATGACATTGACAGAATAACACAGAAATGCACCATATGCCAAGAGCTGCAAAAATCTCAAACCGCAGAAACCCTCATGCCACACGAGATCCCTGTGCGACCATGGCAAATCCTAGCGACTGACATTTTCAACCTCAATGGAGTTAATTATCTTCTAATTGTGGATTACTATTCGAAGTACCCCTTCATCCGCAAACTCAAAGAATTCTCTAGCAAGGAAGTTATCGGTTTTATCAAGCAAATATTTGCTGAGCAAGGAGTCCCAGAAAGGCTTATCAGCGATAACGGTTCTCATTATAACTCCCAGCATTTCAAAGACTTCGTAAGAGCATGGGACTTTGAGCACATCACCTCCTCTCCCAGATACCCACAATCCAACGGCATGGCAGAACGCTGTGTTCAGACCGTCAAAGCGGCTATGAAAAAAGCCATGCTGAGCAACCGGGACATAAACATGAGCCTGTTGTGTCTCCGATCCACCCCAATAGACCACATTATTCCATCCCCGGGAGAATTGCTGTTCAATCGCAAACTAGTCAGCAACCTCCCCGCCAAATGCACCAACCAAAACGTCCGGAGGGAGGAAATCCAGAATCAACTACTCCAAAGACACAGAAAAGGCACCATGACATACACGCCAAGGACCTCCCTGATCTTAGCACAAGACAACAAGTGCGCATTCAAGACCAAGACTCAAGAAGATGGACCCCAGCCATCGTCAAACAGGCCTGTGCTGAACCGCGTTCATACATCGTCGAAACGCCGTCAGGGCAGAGTCTCCGCAGAAACCGCAGGCACCTCAAGGAAGTTGCCCACACACCCAACACCACATCAATACCAGACGTGCACCCTGAGGAAACTCCCAGCACCAACACAAGCATCTGCGCACCGCCTATGGAAGCGCAGAGCCCTGCACATGCAACACAAACCAATACGAGTAGACTAGAAACTACTACAAAATCAGGTCGTGTTATCAAACCACCCAAAAGATACGACTTGTAAGAAACTGTTAGAAAAAACTCCTTATGGTAAAAGAGGGATGTGAAGATATGAGTTGTCCTCCTTAGACAGGCCCTCTCCAATAAAAAGAAAAAAAAGATAGGGACTTCTTTTTCCCCATTTTCATTCCTGAATAAACGGCCCAGCTACATGGCTGTGTTTAATCCAGCTCCCGTGTTCTGTGTTTTCGGTATCTTTATAAAAGACAACATCATACATTATTAAAGAGGTGGTTCAAAATCTCACAGTCCACAGTCTATTCTCTGACAAACTATGGTTTTCGCTTCACTCGGTCTACTGCTGATACGCTAACAACCATCACTGAGTATATATACCAGGCTATCAATAAGAACGGCGAAGATCAAGCTGATGCCCTAGATATCACCAAAGCGTTTGACAGTCTGGCATGCTGGACGATTGTTTGATCTAATCAAGTCATTCCTTTCAAATCGCGTAATGGCAGTAGTAATGAACGGATATCCTCCCGATACTATCATACGAACGCGGATGTCCCTCAAGGCTCTATTCTAGGTCCTACTCTTTTTCTAATTTTCATGAACGATCTCCCTGATGTAATCAGATCCCAAGTAGGCATCTACGCTGACAACATCACAGTTTACTCTCGCCTCGATCAAAAATCCGCTGAGGCTGACAAAGCGAACCTAGCTGCTGAGCTTGTGGACTGGGGTAAGAAGTGGCTCTTGAATTTTAATGCTTCCAAAACGAAGCTGCTATCTATTAACCATCACAGACAATCGCTTCTACCCCCTCACACACACACCATTAGCATGGATCAGGCTAGTCTCCCTGAAAACAAAACACTGCACCTCCTCAGCCTATCTCCCTCAGTAGACGTTAAGTGGAGTGACTACATCGAATCTATAGCTAAATCTACTGCTAGGAAGTGTAGGGCCAGGAAGTTTTTCTCGTCTAAATCTACTCTGCGCATATATAAATCTACCATCCGCCCGAGTATTGAATACTGCTGTCACATCTGGTCGGGTTCCTCTGCTATTCACTTCGGGGTTCTTGACAAAATCGAAAGGAGAATCTGCAGTATGACCGATCTCGACTTGGTAGCTCAGCTGCAGTCAATTTATCACCTATGTCTCTTCTACAAATACTTACACGGTTTCTGCTCCGGCGAGCTTACCTTACCCATTCTCTGACACCCCCTATAAATTGTCCCTCTTTCTCATCACTTTCCTCCGATGTAACCCCCTGCGCACCAGTGGCAGTAAAACTGCCTTGCTCGGGGTGAAATGATTAAAAGAAAATACATACAAGATACAGCACAATAATTATAGATAAAAATGATAAATTGCTTTAACATACATTTAAGTGAAATTATAGTAATTTAAAAAGTACATATACGTATACAGAGATAAAAAGTCGGTAGCAACAGGTTCTGTCGGAAAACTGACTCGGATATCTGACTTCTGTGGCTGTCCAAGAGATAGAAAATTTGATTTTTGTTTCAATGGTCGACAAAAGTAAACGCTTGTTCCGGTGCATCATCAGAATATTTTGTATTTAACCATTTTTTTATAGCATAATTTTTTCTTTATCATTCTCATCTATATTTTAAAGTATTTTTATTAATTTTTCTTTTATCATTAATTATTTTGTTTTTCTGCATGGTCCAGTAGTAATGGTTAGATGCCATTTTTAGCAATTTATTTGTTGCTATGACTTTATTGTCACCATAAAAGAAAGAAAGAAAGAAAGAAAGAAAGAAAGAAAGAAAGATGTAAGAAACAAAAAAAAAACTTCAAAATAACAACTTGAACAAAAAGACTGCACTCTATTGATAATAGTGGCTAGATTTTTAAGCAGTATTTTTATGAAAGCTTACCAATAATAATTCTTAACCCATGTTTGATTCTGGTTTTCTTCTTACACTGAGATTTACACCAATTCAATATTTACGATTAGACATTTAATAAATATAGCTAGTGAATAACTATTTAATAATGCTAATTACGAAATTATTGCACAATTTGTAAGTTGATTATACCGACAGCATGAGTATAAAACGTTTATTCATAGGATATAGGTTAGGGATAGAGTTTACTCTTGAACATTATTTCAAAATTGCTTATTACTTTATGAGTTTGAAAATTCTTTTGTCGTTCTTTTACATACCTCACGCCGTGCCCACATATATAAATAATGGAGTATTTTTATTGTTTTTTTTTTTATTAACGACATACTATATTTTTACTCTTAATCGATCATTATTAATCAATTAAAAATCCATGGTAATTAATAACTACGTAAGCGAGAAACGTTAGTACCATTTCATAATGGTACTAACGTTTCTCGCTAACAGAAATATAAAACAAAAAGTGTCAAGAGATATTGAGAAAAGCAGAGGCGATCCAATACAAAGAGCAATTAATAGGTACCATATTTCTATGATTATTTTCTTCGAGCTACCAACGGATTCAGTTTAAAGAGATTAAATGCTTAGAAATATTTAAAAATTATATAATAAACATTCAGCAAACCGTTCCAAAAGAAAAGATTCTATACTACAGAGGTTGAAACGGATACCACGGACAAGAAGGACAGATTGAAGGGAGTAGGTGTGTGTTTATTTGTTTTTGTTTTTACTGGTTTTCTCGTATTTCTCTTCAATCATTGTACTGAGATTTGTTTTGAAGAGGAAAAGAAAAGAAAAAAGGTCAATATAATTTTTTATCATCATTTCACCCCAAGCAAAGCAGTACTGCAACTGGTCTGTAGGGGGTTACATAAGAGGAGGGTAGTGAGAAAGAGGAACAAGTTACAAGATGTGTCAAGTAATGGGTAGGAGAAGGATGAGAACCCTGGTGTGAAGAGAGCTACATGAGAGTAGAGTGGACAGGGAAAAGAACATGATACAAGTGCTGTCAGGGAAAGGATGCGAGTCAAGGAGATAGGAGATGGCAATTGACATTACATTTAAATTCTTAGAGATTATAGCTGCCATGGAAGCAAGTATATACAGGCGGGAAATCCGAGAAAAGAAGCTGAGAGAGTAGAAGTTGTGGGTTACATTTGTTTGGTTTCACTATAAAAGGGTGGGACCTAGTTGCTAGTCTCGAGTAAAATCATGTAGAGGGGCACCAGGGAGCTAAGCTCATCGGAGCAGAAGCCATGTAAGTATTTGCAGAAGAGACAGAGGGAAGCCACATTACGTCGGTGAGAAAGTGATTGGAGCTGAGCAACCAGGTCGGGATTGATCCCATTGCATCCGTTGGATTTTGTCAAGAACCCCGAGATGAACAGCAGTTGTACCTGACCAGATGTGACAGCAGTATTCAATGCATGGACAGATGGTAGATCTATATATGTGCAGGATGGATTCAGACGAGAAAAACCTACTGTCCCTACAGTAGGTTTTTCTGTGTCGACCTTCCTAGCAGTAGATTTAGCTATGTATCCGATGTAGTCATTCCACTTGAGGTCAGCAGATAGAGTTAGGCCGAGGAGGCGCAGTGTTTTGCTTTCAGGAAGAATAACCTGATCCATGCTGATGGTGGGTAGGAGCTTATCTATGGTGATTAAAAGATAGCAGCTTAGTTTTGGAAGTATTAAAATTCATGAGCCCTTTCTTACCCCAGTTCATCACAGATTGGAGGTCTATTCAAGATCAGCAGCAAGGTTCGCTTCGTCAGCCTCAGCAGATTTCTTATCAAGGTGGGAGTAAATTGTGGAGTTGTCAGCGTAGATGGCTACTTGGTATTTGATTACATCAGGGAGATTGTTGATGAAGATCAGAAAAGCGTAGGACCTAGAATAGAGCATTGAGGAACACCTGTGTTCGTATGATAATATCGGGAGGATGTCCGTTCATTACTACCTTCATTATGTGATTTGAAAGGAACGGCTGAATTAGAGCAATTGTCCAGTTATACCATAGCCCTTACGTAGAAGGCCAGTATGCCAGACTCTGTCTGGAGATATCTAGGGCAACAGTTCGAACTTCGCCGTTCTCACCAAGAACATGGTATATATACTCAGTGATGGTTGTTAGCGTATCAGCAGTAGACCTGGTGAAGCGGAAACCATACTGTTTATTGGAGAAGAGACTGTGGGTTGTGAGATCTTGTACCACTTCAGCATTGATAATAACCTCGAACACTTTGCCAAAATTCGGTAGGAGGCTGATAATAAGAGGGGTCTGAGGGTTCTCCAGAATTCTTAAATACAGGAACCACTTCCAGCAGGTAGGAAAGTAAGAAGCAGAAAGGCAGTAGTTGTAGAGTTTGGAGAGGACAGTGGAGAGTTCAGGGAGCACATTTCTTCAGGACAATGATTGGGATTTCGTTGCCTCCGCTCGCTTTATGAGGGTCAACCTTTGAAGTTATGTTAGAGACCAGTGAGGAGGTAATGGGTACGTCACTCAGTTGAACCTTAGTTCTAGGTGGGAAGTCGGGTACGGATACCCTAAACAAATGAAATGTCGAGTGGGAGAATCTGCGAGCAAAGCACTTGGCCTTGTCCGCTGAAGATGTTAGGACTTAAAATTTATTGATTAAAGTGAGTATTGAGGGTTTGCTGTTATTTAATACGCTTTTACAGAGCCGTCAGTAGTCTATGGAGTTGAACTTGCAGGATGCTATACGCTGCTTTATTCTGTCAGCAAACAACAGCTTAGCAGCATTAAGGATCCTTTTGCATTCATTACGAGCAGAGGCAAAAAGGCATTTATTATGGTCAGACACGTAGCTCCGATAAAGCCGTAAGAAGTGATTCCAGTGGGCGATAGCGGCCGAGCAAGCAGGAGAGAACCGGTGGGACGAATGGGTTTAAGTCATAACTTTCTGGCTGGTATGAAAGCAAGCACTGATTCCAGCTTTAACCCAAGAGGAGACTTCGGATGCACCGTTTTCAATGAAAAGACTAACAACTTTATTCCAATGGACGTGACGTCCATTGGAATAAAGTCGTTCCGCGATTTCCTGTGTGACACAGGAAATCGCGGAACGACTTCCAGTAAGATATTCTGCTAGTCTGAGGTACCTGAGAGGAGGAGAAGTGAAAGGAGATATTAATGGAAACAACCACATGGTCAGAGATTCAAGAGGGCAAAGATGCTTGTCATTACAAAAGTCAGAGATGGAAGTGAAACAGAGATCTTGCAGTGAGTCAGGTCCGTTAGGGTTATTAGAGAAATGCGTGGGGAAACCTACCACTTGCGTAAGGGATTGAGTGATTGAAAAGTTCATTGTATAGACTCCAGCAAGATCTCTGACAGAGTTTTGCTACCATTTAGCATGGTGGGCATTAAAGTTTCCAAACACAAATATATGTGCGAACAGATGAGAAGAAATAGCCTTATCAATATTGTTCGAGATGCTATCAAGTACAAAACAGTCAGGAGATGATGAGGGGTAGCGGTAGAGAAAGAAAATATAGCTAACAGAGCTTAGCAGGGAGAGACGGAGACATATGTAAGAATGATCTGGAGATTCAAGAGTGATCACCCTAGCTAAAGGGATATGTTCACTGACATACATATGGACATTGGAGTTTTTTTCCTATGGGTGCACTTAGTGAGGAAAAAAATGAATTGTTTTTGTCTAAAATTAAGTACCTAACACAAATCATTGACAAAAATGGTCATCAACCAGATCATTCAAGTGCAAGTGCAATTAAGAATATGCATTACTAGTTTACAAGCATTCCTGGTACTAGCAAATTATTATTATATGTACCTACTGTGCATAATTTGATGTAGAAATTGGAGGAAGGGATTGAAGGGTCAAGGTTAGTTTCACAGAGAGCTAAGATGTCAGTTGAGTTTACTTGGAAGAAGGATTCAATGCTACAAAAGTTGGTACGGATACCTTGTATGCTCTAGAAACAGATGTTGACGTGTTTAGGTGTTTTTGTTTAGCTGGTTTAGTTTTGTGTTTCTGATTGTAGAAGAGGCCTAGAGTAGTAGTATCAGTCGGTCCTCAAATGCAATATGTGTAGGAAGGAAACAGGCATAAACTGTGGCATAATGTGTCCTCAGGGTTGCCCACTGGAGGCACTTGCCAGGGCTCCCATGGCACTACAAGAAACTCAGATATTATTCAATTGTTGATCAAAGCAGCCTCTCAAGACACTACTCAAGAGTTTGGGCTCCTAACTACCAATCAGAAACATCAACTAGGAAACTGCCAAACAGGTACTCTCATAATGAAGAGACATTGCCACTATCCACAAACATTGCATAAAGCTTGTGGCAGCACTACTATTAAGATCAGAGGAGAGGAAAGAAACCGGGAACACCTTCCTAAACAGGAAACAAAGTATGAGTCTCTACTCCTGTTCAAAAGAAGAGGGGAGGAGTAGTATGAACCGGGTGATAGTAGAGTCTGTTTACTCCAATTTTAAAAAAATTACTAAGTTTTAACTTAGTTAATAAAGTTAGCCTTTACTGCCAGAAAGACTAAAAGAAAAGTTAACTGAAATCCAAACTGGCACAACTATATTAAAAAAAATATCCAACATTATATACAAGAAAAAAAATTATACATTTTCCAAATTAAATAATCAGAAAAAGCATCAGTCAAGCTTACCAGCAATGAAATTTGCTACCATCAGAATTTTAACTGAGTTTCAGTGAAACTTTAAATTCCTCATAAACTTTTCTGTTGCTCAATTGTTTACAGAAATAATTGATTCCCCTCCTCTTTTCCCTAATCAATCTGATCAACATGCTTCCTTACTTGACTCTTTCCTTACCTCCTCTCTCAGCTCTTGTTGAGCATTTTAACTGTCCTTTTGGTAATTCAGGTCACACTGAAGTATCTGTTGATATCTCCTTTCAGTCTTCTGTTAGACAAGAATCCCTTATTCACAAGACTTCTCTCCATTACCAGTATAGTTATTGGGATGTTTCCTGACTTTCTTCATGATGTCCCTTAGATTGATATTAATCTTCTTATTGAGAATTGTATCACAGAGATTTCTTTTTGGATTAAAGCCTGCTTCGATGATTTTGCATCTTCTTGGAAATACTACATGAAATAACTTTTTCAGGATATACCAATATAAAAATTCCAATCATAACAGATGCCTATTTAGACAGACTATAAAAAGTAGGTGCAATTGAAAAGATTAATCATTCAAAATGGGCAGCAGCAGCAATGTATACAAAGAAAAATAATAATAAAATTTGTGTTTGTGCTGATTTTTCAGCAGGGTTCAGAACATTATAACTAGCCATTAGCAAAACCAGAAATTTAAACAGTGTAAAAATTTTTTCAAAACTGGATCTTTCTGAAGCATATTTGCAAATATGGGTGGAAGATGAATGTTCAGAATTAACAACTATAAATATGCACAAAGAATTGTATAAATTCAACCGATTTCCTTTTGGCATAAAGGTAGCTCCAGCAATATTTCAATAATCTATGAATACAAAGCTTACAAATTGTGATTTCATAGTTGCCTATCTAGATGACATATTGATTAAAAGTGTATCTAAGGAACAACATATTGGTTATTTGAAAAAATACGAGTATGGGTGCACTTAGTGAGGAAAAAAATGAATTGTTTTTGTCTAAAATTAAGTACCTAACACAAATCATTGACAAAAATGGTCATCAACCAGATCATTCAAGTGCAAGTGCAATTAAGAATATGCATTATTAGTTTACAAGCATTCCTGGTACTAGCAAATTATTATTATATGTATCTACTGTGCATAATTTGAGAGCTCCACTGAAGCATATACTTAAAAAAGGCGTAAAGTAGAACTGTCATAAAGCGTTTGAAAAAATAAAAAAAACATACTAACGTCAGAGTTATCATTAATTCACACTACGATCCAAAAACAGAAATCATGGTGACTCTAGATGCTCATGATAAGAGCAGTAATTTTACATAAATATGATGATGGTAATATGAAAGTCATCGCACATGCTTCGTGTTTGCTACTAACAGCAAAGAAAAACTACAGCCAGACCAAAAAAGAGGCATTAGCAATTATTTTTGAAGTGAAAAATATTCATAAATTTATAAACGGAAGTTTTCAAATGCAAACAGAACAGGCTTCTTTTATCAATTTATGGTTCGAAAAAAGGAATTCCTATGCATACAGCAAATTATAGATTACGATGTTGGAGTACCATTTTATTAAATTACAATTTTAGGATGGAATGCCAACCGTCAAAAAAATTAGGATATCCGGATGAGTTATCAAGATTAATACCAAAAATACTGAACCGTTTGAGGAGAATTTTATTGTAGCAAAAAAAAAATATATTATGTAATATAGTATGCAAATTACCAATTGCCTTGGAAGAAATAAAGAAGAATGCAGAACAAGATATGTTTATTGGAGAAATAGAAAAAATGAAACAACAACTAAAAGAAAACAAGAAAGAACGTAATCTATATTTGAACACTTATTCGTTATGTGATGGAGTACTAATGTTCATACAATGTTCATAATAGTAGATTTCCTAGGCACCGCTTAGATGTGGCACAAGGCCAAAAGTATGGGGTGCCCAGTGAGAATTGAACTCACTACTTGGTTGTAATAGGTTCTAGCAAGACAAGCTAGCTAACTATTAAACCACGCTGAGGTGCCCTAAAATGAGTTGTAATAGCTAGCATAAAGCGAATATTCAGTTAATTTCATAGTAAATATTCAGTAATTTAAATGATGAAATCTCTTATGAGGAGCTAGATATACTTGACCAAAATGAACTAAGACATTGAAAAAGTAGTAAAAGCTTAAAGAGGTTGTACACTAACAGCAAAATTACTGACCATAAAAATACAACTTTGGTCAAAGACAGATATGCTGTGATCAAGACTACATACAGATTTTGCAGGTCCAGTAAACAGATCACATTATCTTGTGGTAGTGTTTATCTTCACTAAGTGGCCTGCAGTTTGTAAGTGCAAAAAACCAATTGCTGCTGTGACATTGAATATTTTATACAAAATGTTTACAAGATATGGAATTTCTGATAACATAATGGTACACAATTCACTGCTCACCAATTTAAAGAGTTTTTTTTTAAATTTCAGTTGAACATATTATCCCTCTATCATATCACCTGAGATCAAACAGACAATATGAAAGGTTTGTGGCTAGGTTTAAGAGAGCTTTGCAAAAAGCAAGATGGGAAAATTGAATGAAGAAACACTACAAAGATTTTTGAGAGTTTACTGGATAAAGCCAGATCCCAATAATCAGCAGAATTAATTTTCACAAGAAAAATTAAATCAGTGTTCAACAAGTTATTCCCAAATTTAAAAAAAATAAGAGTGGATAACAAAAAAGACACCAAATTTTATAAAATTGGCAAAAAAATGTTTTGCAGAGTGTAAAAAGATGAAAGAAATGTGGGAAGAAGTTATAATGTCATGAACTGAAAAGATGATATACATGGTAAAAAGCAAAAAATGGAAACATAAAAGACATAATCAGTGAAAGTAAATATTTTCCAAAAAAGGCTCAAAAGAAATGAAGAATCTATGTAAGTACTGTATGATACTTTTGATATACCTACGCCCATAAAATTAATTGAACATACAAGTATGATTTCTAGAAAAAAAGGAGATGGACAGAAAAACTGGAGGTTGATCCAAAATCCATGCATAAATACATGTGTTTGAAGAAACTAGAGTAAAAAGCACATCAGAGCAGTTGTCATAGAAATATTTACAGAAAAGACAGAGGGAAGCCATATCATGTCAGTGAGAAAGTGACTGAAGACCGGGCTGCCAAGTCAGAATCAATTATACTGCAGATCCCTCTTTTGATTTTGTCCAGAACCTCAAGATGAATAGCAGGAGTGGCCGACCAGATATGGCAACAGTATTCAATGCATGGATGAATGACAGATTAATAAAAGTGCAAAATGGATTCTGACAAGAAAAACTTTTTGGCCTGACATAGTGATCCAAACTTCCTAGCAGTTAATGCAGCTATAGATTTGATGTAGATATTCCATTTGAGATCATTTGAGAGAGTGAGGCCAAAAAAGTACAGTGTGTTACTTTCTAGGAGATTAGCATCATCCATACTGATTGCAGTCAGAGAAGTTTCTCTATGGTGGTCAAAGGAAAGCAGCTTCATTTTGGAGGAATTAAAATTTTCTAGCCATTTCCTACCCTATTCAATCACAAATTAGAGGTCCTTTGGAAGGGCAGCAGCCAGATTTATTTTCTCAGCCTTGACAGATTTTTTATTGGACAAGAGAAAATGGCGATGTCATCTGCATAAATGCTTACTTGAGAACTTTTATATCAGGAGATCATTAATAAAGATCAAACAAAGTGTTGGACCTATGATGGAGCCTTGAGGGTTGCCTGCATGATAGGAATGACTGGAATCAAACAATCAAAAATCAAACAATTGTCTAGAAATACCATAGTTCTGCACAGAAGGTCAACTGCTTTCAAGATATCACGAGCAACAGCTTAATCAGGTATGAGAGAAAACAATTTTCCTGATGAATTCGCCTCATCTATGCTGTGAAAAAGAAACTGATCCCAAGAACTATTAATGAATTTTGTGTGCTAAACAAGCATCAGTAAAGTAGAATATTTTTGTTCTCTTTCCCAAACACAGCCATGAAGTGAACAGCCTATTTATTCTTATTTGCACATTTACTTTAAATACACACTCCCAAAGAGAATGCAAAGTTATCTATTAATCTTCTTGGTCCTTTTTCAGAATTTTTAATAGGGAATAATTCACTTTCACTCATTTTTTGTTTTTTATACTTGTTTAGTCTGAACAAGATCAGATAATGAAGTGATTGAAAATGTTGCAGTAACAAGAATGAGATCAGTAATCAAAACAAATTTGAAATAACAATCCCTCATCTCAAAATTACAAAATGTATCTTATTAGGTTCTGCCAATTTGTGACCAGTTTGATAAATGAGTCCTCATTTATGACAAAGGACATGTTTTATCTACACAAAACTGTTAAATTTTGGAAAGACCACCATCTATAAAGACAACTATCAAAATTCCAATATGATATTTTGGTTATTTTTTTTTTTGTTATCCTAACAGTTGGGTAGAAATAGAAAAAAAACTTTCAGGGATGGTTGATACAATCTGACTAATTAATGTAAAAGGTATTTTTGTTAATCTGGCACTGTAGGTTTTCAAGAAAATAGGGAATAGCCTGCTGCATATTGTAGTTCAGTAATTAATGACTACTGGTGCCAATATCTTCAAAGTCAAAGACTGGTAAAAATCAAAATGTCAGACAGAGAGAATATCCATTTTTCCTTGCTTATTTAAAGTAAACATATTTCATCTTCCAAGAAGTAGTGAATATTGAGCAAAAAAAAAAAAAATTACTTCTCAAACATTAATAAACTTACCTGAATGAAAAATATTGACATTTCTTCCAATCATCAGTTTAGCACTTCTTAGCAGACAATCAATTCAAAACATCTAAAAACAACAGGCAACACATTTCCAAAGGAATATAACAACATATCAGGAATCTGTTCAGAATATCATTGTATTTCTACTTGTCTCTGACTTTGGGGTCCAGAAATTGCAGTGTCAGCTGCTTTTTTTATTAATGTCATCCTCAGTTAACTATCACTGGGCCTTTTACTGGTCACTTGAGAGTGACCAGTAAAAGGCCCCATTACAGAAGTGTAAAAATGTTAAACTGTTGAGGAAAAAAAGAATAAAGAAAAACAGCACATAAAGAAGAGAAACAGTAGACATGAAATATGGTTTAGGAAAACATTATTCTTAAGACATTGATCAAACTTCAATACATTATCACTTTAGAGCTAAATTGTGTATAGAAAGAACTATGAAAATACCAAGGAACATCAGAAGTCATCGTTTAGGTAGCAATTAACAAAAGTTTAATAGGCCAACTGGAATCTACTGATACAATATATTTATTATCATGTCAGGTTGAAATTTTTTTATTACAAGATTTATTGACCTACTCCACAACCATGCATACACACTTTAAGGGCAGTAACATGATACCTTGCAGAGCAGAGTGTAGTATGCAGCCACATGATACCCAGTAACTTGGAATGCAACATCCTAAACTTTGGTTAATTACTAACTCATTTTTCTTTTTCTCCAATATCTTTGACTATCTTCCAGTTTCATAGTATTGTGCATACTGAGATAGCTAAAGAGAAAGACTAAGAAAGAATTTTAAAAAAAAACTATGTTTGATCAATAGGTTAGATTTTTATAAGTGGATGAGTCTGAGAACCAGAACATTATGTATGTTTGTTATATTCTGTATTATCTTATGTCTTATTTTTTTATGTACACAATATATTGTTCCATCTATTAAGTACATTATCTTACATAGATAATGATTTTTCAGTGTAGACACTAGAAAATAATTGTATTATTTTCTGTATTAAAAATTATGTTGCATATATTTTTCCTTTTTCAATTTACCATATTTTTCTTTATAAACCTGTTGTTTACGTACCAGTTTTAAAATTAATTCTAGTTAAAGAAGCTTTTATAATCAATAAAAATATATATGAATATACTAAATATTTTTGTTAAGATTTTATGACTAACAATAAATATTAAAATGGGGCATTAGTGGAGTCAAAATTCACTTCTGAAAAACTTCATCAACCAAAAAAAGTTTCATCAGTGCTTTACATCTCATTTATTTCTTGATTGCAACCTGCCAAATATTGTCTTGCTTTCATGCACTAGAAATTATAATTCTCTCAGGCAAATGCTTGAGGAACACTTGAACAGCAATGTTTTTCTATATATTCATATGTGTATAAGCTAAATATGTGTAAATACTTATCTAAATACTTTCTGATATATTTCTGACAATTGAAAATATATTTCATTATGTACATAAAGTAATAAAGAAACATTTAAAACTCAGAAAATCTCAAATATTTGTTTATTCTTAAAAAAAAAAAGAAAAAAAAAAGAAATCTTCCCAAATACTTCAGTAAGCTGCTGGAAGGCTGGAAAATTGTTTCTTCTCCAAACAAAGAAGACTTAAAACTTGATCTGATGAGTTTTTTTTTTAAATTTAGACTGCTGAGTCTAAGTTGAAAACTAAAAATCCACTCATTTAGTATATATATATATATATATATATATATATATATATATATATATATTTGAGATTGTTTTCTGCTATTGCAGTCCAAGAAGTTTGGAATATGATGTGAAAAGGGTAGTCAATACTATGTACTTATGGAAAATTAACTTTGTCCAAATTCATTAAAATTTATTTTCAATATATGAAAATGCAAAAGTCATTTATGGATTTTTTAAAATTGTTTTTTGCCTTCCTTTATTTTTATTTTTTCATTTTGTAATTTTTCTTCTTATGTTCCAGTCTATATTCTAATACTTTATTACTGGATATATTTTTGTTGTTTTCAACTCCACCTGTTTACAATCCAGATAAGAGCATTAAAGAAGAATGGTTATTGTAACTATAAAAAGAACAAAAAGTACAGTTTAAATTGAATAATTAATGGCTGTTAAAAGAAAACAGAAAACTGCATTTCACATTAATTATCCTCATTTTCCCCTTGACTGTTGTGCTTAAGGAGATAAGGTTTATGATGTTTTGGTTTAATCTTTTTTGTTTTCATTCAAAAACGTCAAGGAAAAATATGTTCATTATTTTTTTAAATCTTTGATTACAACTGAAAATTAACATTTTTTAAAAACACTATTCTTTTACATTTTCATGTCATTATTCTTGTTTTAGTCTGAAAAATTCTAACCCAATTTTTTACATTTGAAAAAAGGAAACTTTCTCTTTAAAGAATCTACTCAATCAATTACTTTAAATTTGTACCAAACTCTCACTTATGTGATTTTATAGCTTCCATAGAGAATATATGTATGTATGTATGTATGTATGTATGCATGTATGGAAAGAGTTAAGCTGACAGAAGAAATATATCTCCAAGCCATTCAAACAAAAATATTTTTCTTAATTTGATTGTTAAAATAATTTAAAATGTACTTCAAAATTGTATTTAAAGTCAATAGTTTTGCAAAACCTAAGAAAAATGAGGGAAGAAATATTTTTATACACACGTGTGAGTGTATATATATGTATATATAAGGGAGAGAGAAATAGAACAAATAGGTAGGTTGATTTATCTATGCTTATGTTTTAATCCCCATTGCAGAGATTTTGTTTTGAACCTATTAATAAAATTCATTATTGCCAAAATAGAATTAGAATGTTCAAGTGGAGGTTTAATAAAGAAGAAAATAATGAAGTTGTATCAATTAACTCTTTAGAAAATTTTGTAATCATATTAAAAAAAAATTCTTTTCAAAAAATAAGACATTTTTGTCTTTTATTTGCATTCCATTGGGATTTTTCTCCAATTGACATTTTTGTTTATGCAATTTTTGCCATATTTGACTATTTTCTTTGTGCTTGAGTCTTTGAAAGCTATTTCTACATTTTTCTTATTTTTCATTCTTTTTTTATTGCTGTTGTAGCAGAGTATAAATTATCACCTACGATAAAGCCTGTTTTTTTTGCTGTTTTTAATGCTAGCTAGCCTGTATCGTGGTGACTTCTGCTTGCTTCTGTATCATCCCCTCCACTTCCTGTTGCATACTGATGCTGGGAGCTTGCTTGCAGGGAGAAAGAACGATATCTCAGTTCTTCAACATAGTCTTTGATGAGCTGAGAAATTTGTGTAGCCTATAAAAGAAAAAGTCCAAATATTAAAGCAAAAAGAAAATGCAAATATGCAAAATGGAAACCCTACTTAATGCAAATATAATAGTTATTAGATCATAAAAATCTTGCATAACATTTTAAAAAAGTAGGAAGTTTAAGTATGCAAAGAATACAAAATAAAATAAAAATACAACATTAAAAAAATGTAATTGAACAAACATCATTCCCGAAAAGAACCTTATCTACAATATAGAGTTAATCAAGGTGAAAAATTAAATTGTATGAAATATTCCAAATTTATAAACCTTTAGTTAATAATTAACAAGCTATTCTGCTATATTTCAATTTTTATGGAATAAGTTCAATCAGTCTGGAAAAAATGAAAATAAATTTATTATTCATAATTTTGCAATTAAATGAAAAAAGAATAAAGTAATTATAAAGCTTTAAATCTGTAAAAGTTGAAATGAGGAATCTAAATATTTATAGCTTTATTTATTGATGTTTTTTATTCGCTTTTAACTGTTTCATCATCTGCTATCTAAAAGACATTCTTTTACAAATTTGTTTACAGAGAATTTTAATATAAATGTTTTCTGAGACTGATAATCAATTTCAGATAAAAGATGCAAGAGGTTTTATATGAGAGTATTAAATGAGAATCAACAAACATTAAAAACATGTTTGTATGTAATCAACATTTGATTAATTAACATGAGATCAATAATCTATGCTTGAATATGAGTTGATAACATAAAAATAAAATATCAAATGTTTTCAGTTGGGTTTATTTCCTATGATCTATGCACAAGTAGAAATCGTGAAAAAGAAAAAGAGTGTTAATCTTACTTGGTTAGTATTAAACATATATTTTGATCCTTTAGCAACATGTCCAATGACAATCATAATGCTGGTAAGGGAAGGACTGGAATGGGCGATTTCAGAATAAGGAAATGAAGAGATCACTTTCTGTAAGAAAGAAAAAAACATTAATCTCAGAAAAGAATGTCTTCAAATATATAATAAATTGCAATTCAAAAATAGTTTTATAATAATTATAAATTAAAAAGTATCCATCTAGAGGTTTTTTTAATAAAAATATTTTGGTATTAATGGAAGATTTTGTGCTTATCTAACATTTCATATCTGGAATAAAAAAGGAAGTTTATTCATAGCTTACTGGGGAAATTTTAATTTTTTTCTTTATGCAAAATACTCAGCAATTTTGGGATGTTAAAAACCCAAGTTATAGACTGAAATGTAACTTGATGAAATTATTAATGGTAGTTTTTTTTTTACCTTAGCATTTATTTCTCTCCATGCTTGGAGAATATAATACATATATGATATGTAAGTTCCTAATTACCTATTTTTTTTTTAACAATGGAGACAGAATATACATTTGAACACTGACTTTGAATATTCTGTAATCAGTATATATTGGGTTAAAAATATGGAAGCAGTCTAGAAACACATGAAACAATGTATATTGTTCCTTTTCAAGTGTGTGAAGACAGCAGCAGAAGCAAAGGTGACTGATTATGGAGATGGTTCAGTTGAAAGCAGTACATGTTCTTTTTTTTTTATAATCATTTCAAACCAAGTAAGGAAAACATCAAAACAGTCTCTATATATATATAGTAAGTTTTGATAAAAATATAATATATATAAACAAAAAAGTAAGAATTCAAATTAAAACAAGGCAGTTGCACTTTCCTTTAAAACCCTTATATCTTTCTTACTCTCTCAACTAATGAGAAGACAACCTTCAAATAGAAAAAGAGAAAGAAGAAAAACTGAAGCTGGCCCCAAAAAATGGTAGGTTTAGCCACTTGTATTTAAAAGCTACAAAAAAACCAGACAGGCTCCACATTTCTACTAAAAAAAAAAGAAATGAAAAGAAAGGAATGTCAGAAAATAATTTTGGCCAATCAAAAAAAAATTAACACAAAAAGACATGTGATATTAGGCAAAACCAGCGTATGCACTAGTAATCTGGGAGCCTGGTCAAAAAGATATAAACAGACCGCTCTGAGCTAGACAAGAAGAGACCACAAGAGAAACTGGAATAAGAGAAGTAACTGCTACACAAACCAGCCATGCTTAATGCATGAAGTAGTTTAAGAGGTCATCTGCTAATGATATTTTCTGCCCTTCTTAAGGATGAGAAAAACACAGTACATTGATGCTGACCTATTTCTAAGATGACTCCTACTAATGAGTTCTGACATCAAACTGTTGAAAACCAAGCAGAAAAGGACTTTCTTTGGACTGTTACCAAAATCTGCCTTATGAATAAACTTTTATTACCCCAAATTACAAAGGACTCACTTTAATCTAAAGTAAATAAATAAACATATATTATTTGCTTATATCCTTGATCCAACTTGTTTTAATTCAAAAGTTTCTGATAAAATAAACACCAAATCTTCCTTACCACCACAAATCATTATGGAATTGCAGATATAATTCAGAGAAAATATTCTGGTAAATGTTCACAGCATTAAGAGTGTCAAAAGTATTTGGGATTAAGAGAGACTCATCAAATTTCATTTTCACTAATGAATTTGTCCTCAAATCAATAAGTGTCATATGTATCTTATTAGACATCTTCTGATTGACAAATTCAGTGATAATTCAGCAGATAACCCAGAGAAACAAAAGCCATATTGTTTAACTGAAAGAAGGCAGCATTAAGTGAGATGCTTAACCAATTTAGAGCTGATTAGAGCACCTAGTATTTTACAAAAAGAAGTAGAAGATTAATAGGGTAATAATTTGAGTGATCAGAAGGTTCACTAGAATTCTTAATGATAGGAACTACAGAAGAGAGTTTCCAAAGCAAGAAGCAGCTAAGAATTTATTGTAAAGTTTAGAGAAGACAAAAGCCAGTTCAGGAGCACATTTACTTAAGAAAATTGCAAAGATACCATCAATTCCACTAGTCTTTATCTAGCAGAGGCCATAGACAGAATAATATACATATCCCTGAGTAGAGATTCAGTTCTAAGGGATAAATCAAGTATAGAATCAAAAGTGGAATTGGAAAAGAATTTCCAAGCAAGCATTTTACTTTATCAGCAGCAGATAACAATACTTCAAACTAAGTGAAGAGAAGAGGAATTGAGGATTTACTCTTGTTCAACACACAGAGCTGCCGGTAGCATCTAGAACCAAAGTTGCAAGAAGCTATATGATATCTCATTCTATCAGGGAATAGCAACTTTATGAGCATAAATGCTTAACATGTAATCCATTTTTCACGCATGCCTGATATAAGAATTTTAACTACTTTTTCCCTTTTAATTTAAATCTGTTTTCATGAAATTCATGCAATGCAAAACAGGATACAGCTTTGTTATACAAGATCACATTCATGAAACAACCATTAAGAATAACAAATGTGGAATAACAAATTACGATCTATAGAATGATTTTTAGAAATAGGGTCATTGTTAAATGCTTGAAATAATGATACTTACAAATGTTTTGATTTCCAAAAAGTGGATACCATGCTCATGTACAGCAAGAAGCAATGTCTTTGGTAAACTTGATGTATACGATTGCTGAAAATGATTTTAAAACTCAGAATATTCATGGATAAGAACAATGATGGAAAAGATGACAAAACAAAGATTTGAGATAATTAAAACATTGACACAAACTTCAGGTGAGAGGGTAAACAACAGGTGCCATAACAATGTGCAGGTGACACAATAGTTATCAGCAGAGAAAATTTACTTTGCCTGTACGCCCATGAAAAAGATATGTATCATTCTACCACCTTCACTCAAATAAAATAGTAGGGCTTTTAGCCATGTTCTTAGAAAAAGATGAGTGAATTAAAAGCCATGAAGAAAGCAATGGGAAACCACTTAACTATCTTTCTTGAGAATGATCTTGACATTTTATAATTTACTGGTATTAAGAAAAAAAGAAGTTACCTTCTAATCAGATGTGTTTCTTTTTTAAATTAAAACATTTATTGAAGTAAAAACAGTAAAGTTATAAAGAAAATCTACTGATAGAATATCTGTAAAATAATGTAGTATAAGACCTACAGCTCTAATGATTTAGGTTAACCAGAGTAAAACTTAACAAAACCATTTAAAAAAACAAGGATACTTTATTCACAACTCTTTTGTATGAGTTCAATCAATATTTATATTCATGACTTGAAATTTGGAGAAAAAGAACTCACCAAAGATGAAAATAGCAATACGAGTGATTTGTTTTTACTTCTAGAATATAAAATCAGGAAATTGTCATTATGCACAATACATTTTATTATACATAACACATCACTCAATAAGTGACATATAGATGGTGCCACTAATAAAAACTCCGTATGATTTTTATGAAGTACTAACCTTCAAATAGCATGTGACAACATTTGGGCCCAATCAGATTAATAGTTTACAAATTACAGTTATTTAAGTGAAGCTACTGTTGCAAATTTTCAAAACAATGGAAAAATCTGAATTCCGTGTGTTGATAAAGCATTGCTTTCTGATGGAAAAAATACTGTTCAAGCAAAGCAATGGCTTGATAAGTGTTATTTGGATTCTGCTCTATCAGAAACAATGATTAAGAGGTGGTATGCTGACTTTAAACGCGGTCATACAGACACAAATGATGCTGAATGCTCAGGTCACCTAAAATCAGCAGTTGTTCCGGAAAACACCAAAAAAATCCACAAGCACATTTTGGCCAATCATAAATAGAAGTTGCGTGAGATAGCAGAGGAGTTGACCATATTGGAAGGCACTGTATTCATCATCTTGTATGAACATTTGTTGAGAAAGCTGTGTTCAAAGTGGGTGTCACGTTTGCTCACAGTCAATCAAAAACAATGTATCGACAATTCAGAGCACTGTTTGCAACTGTTTCAATGTAACAAGAAAGAGTTTTTGTGTAAATATGTGACAATGGATGAAACATGGATCTACCACTTCACTCTGGAGTCAAATCGACTGTCAGCTGAGTGGACAGCAGCAGGTAAAAGCTGTCCAAAGCGACTAAAGATGCAAACATCAGCAGGCAAGATTTTGGTCTCCGTATTTTGGAATGCACAAAGTATTTTGTTTATTGATTACCTTAAGAAAGGAAGAACCATCAATAGTGAATATTATATAGCCACAAATGAAGAAGAAAAAGTGATCTTTTCACCAAGACAATGCACCGTGTCACAAGTTGATCACAACGATGGTAAAGCTACATGAACTGCACTATGAACTGCACTTCAAACTGCTTTCGCATCCACCCTATTCTGCAGATCTGACCCCCAGTGACTACTGGCTGCTTGCAAACCTCAAAAGAATGCTCCACCGAAAGAGATTTGTCACCAATGAAGAAGTGATATTGGAAACTGAGGCCAAATTGTTCTACAAAAAAGGCATCAAATTGATAGAGAAGCGTAGTAAACAGTGTATCAACCTAGAAGGCGACAATGTTGATGAATAAACTTGTTTTATTAGTTAAGTGCAGGATTTATTAAGTGATGGGTTAGATTTATATCATGCATTGCACACACACTTTTACATATTAGAAGTGATAGTTTTACACTGTAGTCATGATTTTAATATGTGACTAGGCTGCAGGTTCCAATTCAATAAGATTTTATCATCAAGTACTTACAGAAACTTCGAATACTGTTGAACCAAAAAGTGGCCAATTTTTCAGCAACTGAATAAACGACATGATAGCTTGCTGGGGTGAAACATCATTGAGTGCCTTGTATGCAGCAGAAATTTCTTCAACGTTCACATGTGGCCGCATATCACGTGGCAGTATTCTCATCACTGAACTGAACAAAGAAAACAAATCAAGGACTATTGAATAAGAAAATCATATATATTAGTCTATCTCTCTCTCTCTCTCTCTCTATATATATATATATATATAGTTACGAACCCGAGTTACTGAAAAATAATAATAATAATAAATATTTTAGAAGTATCTTAAAACCTAATAGTAGTACACACAATAAAAATAGAAATAAATAAAAAGGTGAAACAAAAGGTAATTTTGGCTGCATGCATGTGTGATGATGAATAAGTGACTTTAGAGAACATACTTTCCTTTTCTTTTCTCATGTGATAGAACAGTGGTCCAAGTGGATGTTGTCCAGACACCCTGACCCACTTGAATCCAAGGTCAGTGACCTGCTTTTGCACGCATGGGAATAAGACCATATTTGGGTGTACGCCGTTGCATGACAAGCTGTGGCGTGAAAATAGGAACAGCTTTCAATTCAGTTCCACTCCAAGCTTCACCTTGGGTGGATGGACTTGTTATGGTTTTTTATCATCTGCTATGCTGTGCCTGGTTTTGGACAAGCTGGATTTGGTCTGTTATAAATTCCATGTTAAGGCATTGGCTTAACTGGATTTTGTCGGTTATAGTTTTGCTATAGTCTGCTATGGGGAAAAAGGAGAAGGGATGACAAAAATATAGATAAAAATCACGCATCTCAACTTTGAAACAAAAACAAAGAGGAAGACAAAGAATAAAAGAGAAGATAGAATAAATCACACATCTCAACAAAGAAAAAGAAAAGAAGAAAAGATAAGATAAAATAAAATAAACCACTCATCTCAATAAAGAGAAAGAAAAAGAAGAAAAGAGAAGATAAATCACGAATCTCAATAAAGAGAAAGACAAAGAAAAGATAAAATAAAGTATGCATCTCAACAAAGAGAAAGATAAAGAAGAAAAGTGAAGATAAAATAGATCACACATCTCAATAAAGAGAAAGACAAAGAGGAAATGAGAAGATAAAATAAACTACACATTTCAACCTTGAGACAAAGAAGAAAAGATAAAGTAAAATAAATCATGCATCTCAACCTCAAAACAAAAGCAAAGAGGAAGAAAAAGTAAAGAAAAGCTAAAAAGAAAAGAGAAAAAAAAGAAAGAGTTCAAAAGAAATCTAAAATTCCAGAAACAGAAAAAAAACAAGTAAAAAGAACTGTGCTTATATTTCTGAGATGACTACCTCATCTCAGAAATATAAGCACAGTTCTTTTTATTTTTAATTATTTACATTATTTGAACTATTGTCCTCATCTTTGTTACCATTTGTATGACATTTCAGCCATTGTACACTCCAGCCTTCTTTAGGTAGTAGGAATTTTTAACTAAACCCTTTATTACAAGCACTGGGGTATATCATTCTAATTCCTTACCTAGAGCCTCTTCTGGTAGTCATGAGTTATCTCCCTCTAACCCTGTAAGTTACTTGTTCCCCGCTGCTGAAGCCTGGTATTGAACTCACAACTCTTTGGGTCAAGTCACAGGAACTAACCAATGTCTATATTCACTGGGCCATGTGTCCTTAAGGACAAGAACAACTGAATTGCTGACCAAGCATAGAGATGAGCACAATATGGGAATCAGTAATACGGAGTGCTAAAGAATATCATTAATGTCAAAATTGCAATATGAGCTCTGGTAAAAAATACTAGAGAAACCATTAACATCAGAAAATACTAGAGAAAACCACTAACATAGAAAAATTGCAATATGAACTCTGGTAAAAAAAATTTTCTGGACATTAGGTTTATATGTCCCAAAAATTCAGTTGCTGTAAAAAGAAAGATCCATGCTATTATCAGATAAGTTGCTTATCTATGTTTTGGTTACATGGTTGTTGCATAAATGTATCTCATTACTGTAAAATGTATGTTAGCAGACTTTAAATCATTAGAGAGAAAAAGAAAATATTAATAAATTCCATCAGAAACACACATCCCCAAGACATTTCTTTTTGATATTTTATTTTGGCCCATCCTATATTGTCAAAATATTTTGTGTATTGTAGAAATAAAAGTTAGTAATTGTTAAATATTCAATTTTGTGTTTGCCTTTTTCTGTCTGTTGCCACTAATGAGCGATTTCATTTAGCTCAGTGTCATTTGTCTAATTCAGGGAGAACCTTTGAATAGCGAAATTCTGAATTTTGCTATTCTACATTGTGATCCCAGCTGCTGCTGCAGCCATAACGGCGGTTTCATGGTGGTTGCATGGTCAAGGTCTGTAACAATACACACACACACATATATATGGTGTGGTCATAGAAATCAACATTGAATGATGACTGTCTGGTCTGATGATTGCTTAAGGCATGAAACAGACAGTAACCATACTGTGTTGATTTTGATACCCACATAGTTTATATCTACAAAATTAAATTTTCTTCCTCTATAAATATAACAAATTTTATACTATATATATATCTCAAACCCCCAATAGGTTTAGAAGTAGATGCAATTTATGCTTAGACGAAAAAATTAGAATTATCAAATTCAGAGAATCTAGCCAATTATTGAATTAGAAAAATGAAATAGTCTTCAAATGCCATCATAGAAATAAATTTAAACTGTCTAACATGTAAAATCCTGAAATCACCCCCTTCCAACAAACTTGCCAGCACTCACATTTGTGTGGATCATACGTTGGAGGATTGTACAGACCAAATGAACTGAAGATAAGGACCTACCAAGCAATGAATCAACACACCCATCTAAGTACACAATGACTTTATATTATTGATGCACATAGTTTTAAAAAAATATTCTATCATAAACTATGTAAAAGAAAAAAGTTCACTATAATGACTTTGACATAAATAGTTCACGGGTAGAATGGCGCACCCAAGTGTAAGGTGAGATATGTCTCTCATATATATGGGTGCACCTAACTTTGTGCATGCTTCTATAGAATTTTGTGCATGTTTATATGTATTATTGTATTATTGTATGCATTATTGTGTGTGTATGGGGATACCTAGATATAAGTATTTTGCATATATAAGAATGAACCTAATTATGTATACATTCTTCCATCATGTGAGAACACCTGATTTTATGTAAGGTATGTTAATTTTAGATACAATCAATTATACATTCCTGAAACTGATTATGCCCCCATGGACTGATCATTATACCCATAGGTGTACAACTTAGCATAAACAATCCGAATGAGGTAGGCCGGTATAAATGGATATAGATGAGTAAGGTTTATTAAGACGTATGAAAAGAAAATATACCACCCCATTTGGGAATTAAATGTACACAGACATACATTGTCTTTTTGCATAGAGATAAAAAAGTTGCACATGTACTTATATAATTATAGTTGTGTTTGTATATACATATGCATATATGCGATGTGTAGGCATATATACGTAAATCCACTGGATGGATGGAAGTATGAAAATATTGGCATAATTTGGAAAATGTGTGAAAATTACTAGCAATTATGTGTATGTGTATATATATAACACTACTTATACGCGCAAAAAATCCCGTCTTTGTGAAATGTATATGTATTGGTACATGATCACCAGGATCCATAAAGCGGTAAATATGTGTAGACATGAACAAAGTCACATTTGTAAGTATATGTGGGAATGTACACATATGTATATATGGATATAAGTTAGTATAAATGGATGGGTTGGCTTTATGAGGTCAAACAAACACCAATGTCCAAAGAATTAGAAATTCCATTATAGGTCAATCTCTTCACAGAAGACCTGAGCAATCCCAGACAGATCTGGTGGCCTTATTAATAAAAACAAAAAACTCAACAACATCAACTACAAACTCACTAACAACATGCTTACTGTGTTCCGTACATAACATATACACTGTGTTCTGTACATAACACATACACATAAAATAACATTCATCCTCGAAAATGGCTGAAAGTATATCTGAAAGTGCTTGAATAAAGAAAACATTTGGACAATTTTTTTATAATTTATGTCTGCCTTTCCCTTTCTCTTTTCTTTCTTCTTATTTTTCTTTTTTATTTTATTTTCATTTTATTTTTATTCTCATACTTCTCTTCAGTTAAAGAAAATGCTTATTCCAGCAAAATTTTTTGTACCAAATGGAAGAAATATTTTAAGGTCTGATGAAATGAGCTAATTAGCTCATAGAAATGAACTGTAGTTTATAACCACTTGAAATGATGTGTTGAGTTTTCCTTTATATATATATGCAGGTTTAAAGGAGACAGACAAGGTGTGATGATTAAGCTTTATGTAATTTTTCACGTGATCTTATGATCTCTTTCTCTTGAGGTCATATGGTGAATATGGAATTAAAAGTAACTCTCTTCTCTTCCTCATTTTTTTACATGAATTCACAATTATGTGTGAAATCTAAATTTTGATGAATAGGAAAAAGATTGACCCCAGACTGAAAAAAAAAAAAAAGACACAGCCAAATTTCATGATCCGATGTTAAATTTTCTAACCAATGGAAAGTAGCAATTTGCAAAACTGAGAGAAAAGTTAATAAGCTTATGTGAAAAAAGCAAATTGCTATAAAAGAAGGAAGGAAAGAAGAATCAATCAGAGAGATAGAAGCAGTGATATCATAGATATCATGTGGCAACATGTGACAAAAGAAACTTAAAACCACTGACTTGGACATAAGGTCATGTCACACATTCGTTCTCCTTCTTCTTCACCTTCACTATTCTCACCATCAACAAAGAAGAAGACAACAACAGCAACAACAAAAGAAACTTCAACTGACTTCTAAAAATTAACGTACAATTTCCTTTTATTCTCTTACCTTTTACCTTTCTCAGACATAAATTATAAAAAAATTGTCCAAATGTTTTCTTTATTCAAGCACTTTCAGATATACTTTCAGCCATTTTCGAGGATGAATGTTATTTTATGTGTATGTGTTATGTACAGAACACAGTGTATATGTTATGTACAGAACACAGTAAGCATGTTGTTAGTGAGTTTGTAGTTGATGTTGTTGAGTTTTTTGTTTTTATTAATAAGGCCACCATTATTTTTAGTCTTTTTTTGCATGTGGATGATGTTGTCCACAAGTATGCTCTGAATAGGGTTTGGTAGGTTTTTATGAGATCAAATTGAGCTCCTTTGGAAGAGATGTAGCTAATGGTGTATGTATGGGAAATCCTCTTGGTCCTTGATTTACTAATGTTTACATATCTCACATAGAAAACACGCTTTTTAAAAAAAATTAACAAACCCACAACATATGTCCACTATGTAAAAGATATTTTCATTCTTGCTCAGAACAAAAATGAAATTGACAATCTCAAATCTGCATTCAAAAGAAATTTCACCCTCAACTTCACATTTTAGCCAGAATAATAAACTTCTGCTCATAATAACACTTTCATTACTTCTCTAGATAAAAATCCACTAGTAAAAATTCTTGTCACCTTAATTCATTAGTCAATGTCCACTTAGAAATAAAATTGGCAACATTAAAAATTTTCTCATTAGAGCCTACAAGAATTCACCCTCTAGATTGCTATTTTTCAAAGAACTCCATATTGCCAAACACTCGTCAACAATGGAATTCCAAACCAATTGGTTGACTACCATATAAGACTTTTTCTTTCAAACCTGAGTAATAACAATCATAAACACACTGATAATAGTAATAACTATCTTCTACAAGAACCAAATCCATAATTATAAACAGGATGAAACTTCACTCCAAAACATCAGTGAAAAATATGTAACTCCCTTGTGTTGACATAAACAAAAAAATTAAATTATCTATTACACTAAATATAAAACAGCTAACCTCATCATTAAAAACAAAAATTCACCCATGAGATCCAAACTACAAAGAACCAATATTATTTACGAATTCACATGTCCTTAGAAGGACTGCATTCTTGATCCTAATTTTGTAAATAATTATTTTGGCTATACCACTATGAAACTAACCCAAAGACTGATGCTACATCTCTCCCAAAGGAGCTCAATTTGACCTCATTTACATTTGTAAACGAAAGTTAATTCTCAGTTTAAAAATCTTGCAAAAATAAAATATACATCCGTGACACATTATTTTTGAAAAATTAGCAAATATAATGCTAAATTAATCTGATTTACACAAGTATTACTTATTTATAGCATGAAATTTAGAATAAAACTATTTCTTAAACCCAGAGTTCAACTTTTTGACCTGTTTGCCATATTTCAAATGTGTCAGCAGATAAGTACATGGCAATCACAAGTGACATAATTGTACAAATTTTTTTTCCTGTAAAGGGAAGAAACTCTGAAACACATGACTTTTAATTTACACATAGAAATTACTACACAAAAAAAACTTTCAAATACACAAAAAAAAAAAATTATTTTAAAAATAGGAAGGCACAATGATTTGTATTATACTTTTTAATTTTTGATGAGTAAGAATAGTCTTTGTTTAATAAGTTTTTAAACTAAGCTTAACAAACTTAACAAATTAAAAAAAATATGTAAACAATTCTTTTAAAATTTCATTATTAATCGAAAATTTATTTTTTTCAAACTATAATGTCTTCAGTTTATATTATTTATTCAAGCAATTAAAAGCTTATCAAATTAAATAATATCATAGTTATATTTCATTTTTTTATTTTATTATTGGGAGCAGATTTTTGGAAATAGAGGCAAAGTTTTTAAAAAAAAATAATAGATGGTTTACAATGAGTCCTGCGTCTAACTAATAAAATCAATTACCACAACAAAAATTTCTTAAAATTTCATGAATTTATGTGGAAGTGGGTAATAGATGTAAAAAAAAATATTTTTACCAAGATTTTTTAAAATAATAATTTCAAAATTAATTTAATTCATTTATGAATAAGCCCTGAAAGTTTTATTAAAATCCGACAATTATTGGATTTTTGTAAGAATTTTCAAATTAATGTGTTTGTCACCGGAAAAAAACTGAGTTATGTAATATTATGTTTTCCATTGTAAACTCTCATAATGATTTGGTTACCCGCTAACTAAAATCAAAATAAGATTTTTTTACCAAAATTTTGGACATGATAAAAGGAATTAAAAAATTTTTGAAAATAATTAAAAAATACTTTGATCTTTCCTTTTAATAATAATATAAAGATTTTGATGGAAAAAGTTTGTTTTTATTAAGTTTGGGGCCTTTTTTATTCACACTAGGCAGTTTTTTTAGCGATTTAGTGGAGGTAACTACTCCACATTTTACATAACACCACTTACATTCTGTTGCACATGAAATAATATTCATCCTCAAAAATGGCTAAATGTATAGCCGAAAGTGCTTGGATAAACAAAACATATACAATATTTTATATAATTTATGTCCTCAAAGGAAAGAGATCATAAGAACAAATGAAAAATTACATAAAAAAACTTAATCATCGCACACTGTCTGTCATATTGAATGAAACCTGCATAAAAGAGAGGTTGCTGCCCAAATATGAAATATATATATTTCAATTTGGAAGTCAGTTTATTACACTGCCTTGATTCTGACCAATAATTAATATAATAATTAGTTAATAATTATATATATATATATACAATTAAATACTTTTAATATATGCTACAAAGTTGCCCAATATCTGAGATAGAGCATGTGTAAAAGTTAAAGTGGACACTGGCTCAATACCAAATTTGTGACAGTTTGTTTCATGCTTGAACGCAATCTTTAGGCCATGTATGTATGTATGTATGCCGCATTCACCCTAGTCGGGTTGAGCGGGCTTCCTCCCTGACGGAGCAAGTCTCATTGGGATTTGTTTAAGGGCAGGGTCCCAAGTCCTACCCCGTTATTTAACCCATAACTGGAGGGAACGGACGGATTAATACCTTTCCCAAGGGTACTAGTGCGCAAGTGAGTGCAGTGTGCTCGACTGAAATTGGAACTCGGCTCACCGATTTCCCCCTCCAAGCCGACATCCACCGCACCACAACGCACATCCGTGAACGCTAACAGCACCTGGTATTCCCAAGTGGTCACCCACGTAAGTACTGACCAGGCTCAACGTTGCTTAACTTCGGTGATCGAGCGGGAACCGGTGTATTCAACGTGACATGACCGTTATTTAGGCCATGTGTGTTATGCAGTAGATGCTGCTCAATGTGGAATTCTTGTTATCCATAATAAATGTAGAAACAAAAAACCAGAATAATTATGCATTAATGAGGACTTTAATTTCACTTTGTGTTTTTAAATGCCACTGCTCCTTGGATGGAAAAAAAGACATAACCTTTAAAACAGAAAACTTAAACAACAATGGTGAACTCCTGTAATTATTTCGTTACTCAAGTAGATACTCCATCTTAAATATATGATTTGGCCATGAAACATTGATTCACATGGCATAGTCTAAATGGAGTAACTAAAAAAATTATTGATTTCAGCATCTTGGAATTTTTGGCTTAGGCAATTTGTCACAAATATGACAATGATACTAGAAACAAACAAACAGGTGAGGAACAAAAAAATATGAAAAAACAGAAGGGAGAATACTAAACAGTTAACAAAGAAAAAAGAAAAGAAAAAAATTAGTTAACACTCTAAGAACCCAATGTCTCTAAAAATTGGAAAGCAAATTAATGAACACAAAAAGCATAGAGATTGTGCTGAAATTTGGAGTAAGACAACAAATTATGATAGCAACCTACGATTTAAACCAAAACAGAAGATCTGGTCTGAAAAAAACACTGAATTCCATTTCAACCCTGAAAACACTGAATCCCATTTCAACCCTGACCACACTAAGCTGAAGATGTCTGCAGAATTATAACTTACATCAATATACATCCAACTATTAGAGTGTCAATCTCCAAACATAAACAATAATGAACCTAATGATGAAAAATTAAAGAAAGTTATAAAATATATGTCCACAAAGTCATACATCTCTGGTGAGGGCCCCAATACTGAAACATTCAAAACATCTACAGTATGACAAGGAGGAAATGAGAGTCCCAATCTATTTAAGCAATTCCAAGATTATACTCTGCACTTATACAAATACAGATGCGAAGAGATGGGCACTAATTACTTAAACATTCTTCTGACATTCACAGTTGGGATAAGATAAACAAAAATCAGCATCTTCTACCAAGCATTGAAGTAAAATTTTTCCTAAACAAAAACAATGATCTGCATTTGGAATAAAAGCAGTGATTGTGCATATCCTGTATCATTAATAAAAATTCAGGATGTGGAATTAGTAAATACTAAGCACCTCAGTGAATGGATCAGTTGTAAGGAACTTAGTATAAAAGCTAAAAACTAGTCATGTTCTTAAATACTCTTGTCAGATCAAGATTTTCATATGGATGTCATGCATGGTACTAAACTCATTCAGAAATATCTGTTAACTGTATACAACTGCTTTCTCAGATCAAATGTTAAAAAGTGATAGTGAGGACTATCTTTGTTCAAACCTCATGAATTGGCATTACAGAATAATAATCAAAGAAATGAACTAGATAAAAGAAATGACATCATTTGAAAAACTTTCAACAGCAAAAACAACTAAAACGAATATCACATATAAAATGAATATCACATATAACTCAAAAGAGAATATAATAATATAATTAATATGCTGATATTCCACACTGCCTCAAACAAAAGACAAGAAAGGAAGAACCTCCATCAATACTGAAAAGAGCAATAACAGTTACTGGACTTAAGAAACCTATTTTTCTGAAAAATTGTTTTAAGAGAAAGATTTCATAAATTTCAACTGAAAGCAGAATTTTCAGTCAATAAATACCAAATGTTTCCTTGTAAAGAAATGACTAATATTATTATTAGTGACAAATTGCACTAAGTATCCCAGTTATGTAAATATGGAGCACATGATGGAATTTAAAGTTTTAGTAGAAAATCTCACTTTCAAAGTTGTAATTTAGTTTCATAATTTTGAGCAGCACATGATTTTAATTTCATGATTTTAATTGTATTTTTTATTCAACTTAAACCATGAATATTTGGCTTAGTCACATAAATAGACACTCATATAGAAATGTCAAGATATTTACCTGTAATCAGTCTCTCCTCTGCGAATATCCTCATTTTCAGACTGGAGCTTCAGGGCACAGAGTCGAACCTATATGACAGAAAATTTACTGAGCTCAAAAACATTGTTGAAAATCCCATTAACAATGAATACTATTAGTTCATTTAGTAAAATTACATTTTGTATGATTTAACTAGGATAATTCACCAATTTTTTCTTCAAGAGAGTAATGCAGTATTTTTTAAAATTCCAATAAACACCCAAAATCATTAGAAACAGTGTATACATAAATGCATAAGATTATTGTGGCACAAAATGTATGCATGCAACACAGTGAAAAAAGAAACACTTACAGCATCATGTGGTGAGATTGGAATTCTTTGCTCAAAGACGTCCTCAACCAGCTGATGGAAGACTAGGTCACATTCAACAGCATCATTAGTGTTTGTGTAAGGTTCAATGAATAAACGTTTCTTTAAAATAATAAAGAGAAAAAAGAAAATCAAATTGAAAATAATTTCAAACCACAATAGAAAAAAATATTAAGTGCATGGAAGAAGTTCTTTTGTGACAGTATGAAAGTTTGATTTCTTAAGTATTTAAAAATAACTATGTATGTGCCCAAAACTTGGAATGGTTGAGGTGTTAAAACTTTTTCAGTTTATATATATATATATATATATATATATATATATATATATATATTACTTTGCTTCACTGCTAAAACATTTTAATTTTCTAAGGAATTTAAAAATTATTCAGTATAATTTTAAGAAACTCAAATGCAAACTTACTTTCTTGTCAAAATATGTTAATCATCTTTTAATAAATATAAGCATATAATATATATACATGTGGTAAAAGTGTGAAGTAAATTAAAAATCTCTTCTATGATGATACCCCTAACATACCCCTTTTTAACAAGGATTTTCTAAACACTTTAATACATAGTGAATACATTCATACTCTTTTTTAGAGAGATAAAGGAAATGTACATTCGAGTTATAAGGATTTGTAATTCTCCCTTATGAGTGAGAGTTGAGCAATTATCCTATTAAAGATATCTAAGACTTCCACATATCTTATTTAAAAAAACATTCTGGAATGAACTATTTTTGTTGACTATAAAAATAACATTTAGGGGTTAGGATAGAAGGGAAATTTTAAAAATATTTCTGGTCAATTAAAGATCAAGTAAGAAATAAAATATTGGTTTTCATCACTTGAAAAGCAGTTTAGCTGTATATAGGGAGGAAAAAAATAAAAAAATGCAATAGAAAAAAATGGCAATAATTAGTACGTGTTAAATGCTACTATTTGGTTTATTCTCACTAAACTGTCAAAACCAAAGATTTTCTTTATGCCATGTCCCTTCATAACTTTCCACTGATTCTTTTTATTTACTGAAGATGAATTGCTAGGACTCCTTGGAAAACATAATGCTTCTCCATAGTTTTGTCCTCCTTCTAGACTGGCTGCTACCCAGTCAAGTCTTACATGCTATCTAACTCATAACTGATAAGAGAAGAGATAATTTCATACTTTTTCCAAGGACATTAACATGAAAGTAAATGCAACAGACTTGGTTGAAATTTGAACTCAGTTTCTTGATTTTATTTTCTATGTCAATGATTATTATGCTATCTTTGACCAGATTGTTATTATATTAACCTATTACATCAAATCCATAGAAATCAATATCTTCAAAAAACAAAACAATGAATAAATATTTCTCTGCTTATTACTTCAAGGCAATTGAAACATAATTCCATTTGTTCAGATTGATAACATTATAAAATGTTTGGGGTTTACTTTATCAGTTGATATCATTTAATATATTAGTTCACAATTTTTTAATAATTGTTTATTATTACCTTAAACATAAGTCTAGGATCTCTACTGGAGCCAGTCTTCATCAGGCGTTCCCATTTGCTGACAGTATCTGAAAGGCGTTCTTCCGAAGACATATTGCGTTCTGAAAGTATTACAAATTAATTCATTAAGAGAGAGAAAAAGTAATTTATGCTGCTATTGTGTTCTGAATCAAATTTATAATTATAGACCAAACTTAAAAAATAGGAGTAGGTTTAAAATTTCAGATATTCAGACAGTAAAGTGAAAATTGCAAAGGTTTTATATTTCCACAGTAGAGAAATTCTTACTTTCATGAATCATACTCATTTTTTTATGATTGATATTTTTTCTTCTAATAGACAAGACCCTATTAGGTGTTCCATTTATTATTATACATATCAAAATTTTTTATTCCAATTGTAAAATTGGTTATAAATATAAAGATGTTCAAACAATTTTTATTCCAATTGTAAAATGGGTTTATAAATATAATCATAGGTTCAAAAGTATCCAAAGTAAAATCATATAGGCATTCTATATATATATTTTTTAAATAGTGTAGGATTTAAATCTGCCTAAAACATTTTCTGGCACTAGTTCATGATTTTAATAGTGTTTATTTCATTGTATAAATGAAAATACTTTTTGAATATTCCCATCTTTTTTGTGGTATTATAAACAAATTCCTTAATTTTTATATTTAAAATGTTGTGGATTAATTTTCTCATGCCTTAAGTGTCTTCTTGTCATTGATAATTATGTTCTTATTTATCAGAACATGTTTTAGTACCAAACTTATACACAAAAATATAATCAATTGGCAATTTTATCTGTTACAAGAGTTCTTTGTCATTTAAAATTATTGCAGGAAGCATTTTGAACTTTCAGTACAAAAGATTCAAACAAAAATTTTCATATACTAAAATTTTGTCTTCATTTATAAAGAACATTTTATAAATTTTCTCATTATCATATTCCATATCTAATTGAATATAAAAGATGAATATAGAGCCATAAGAAAACATTTTAGTCTCAAAATACACTATTACTTAGATACTCACCTGTCGTACCAATGTACTCATAGAGAGCAAAACATTCTGCATCAGAGCGCATGCCTATTTTAGCTTTCACTGTTTTTATTATCTTAAAAAACAGAAACAATTATTAAAATTATAATATAAAAACAAACACTTGCAAAATAAACATGGCTTTTGATATCTATCTGTATAAGTACCTCTACTAATTCACTAATAAATGAGCATACAGTGATAAAAGAAATGCCCCTAACTTGATAAAAAAAGTTTTAGTGTCAAAATCTTTATACTGTTATTAAGAGAAAAGATCAAAGTATTTTTAACCAAAATTTTGGTTAAAAATCTTGTTTTTCTTGAGTCAGCAGGGGAACCAAAAATTAGTATAGAAAATTTTATCAGTTTTTTTTGTGATAATAAACAAACTGATTTGGAAATCTTGAAAAATAATTGTTAAATTTTAGTGTAACTTTCAGAATTTATTCACAAATGAACAAAATTATTTTAGAAGTTTTTGTTTTTAGAAAATCTTGGTAAATATATTTTTTACATCTGTTATCCTCCTAATGAATCTTATAGAATTTTAAGAAATTAAATTTTCCTCCCAATATTTATATTAGCTAAACACAGAACTTCTTAGAGAATTTAAATCATCAATTTTTTTTATCTTTAATTTAACAGAAACACCATTTACTGAAAATCTGCTCTGAATCATACAATAAAAAATGCCATAAAACAAAGACATTATTTAATTAGCAGAGTTTTTAATTGCTTTTATAAATAAGATATATTATGAATTTTTAAAAGAATTGTTTTCCTTTTTAAAAAATTCTAATTAGAATAGTTAAATTTTAAATTCTTTAAAATTGTGCATTAATTTGACCCCTTTTAGATGATATTAAATAAAAGCTATATTTGCTAATCAGAAATTGAAATGCTTAGTACAATTCAACCAAATACAATATTTTAAAAATAACTTTGAATTTTTTTGTCTGTTTATAAACATGCTGACTTTTGTAGATATGGAAGTTCATACATGATATTATCAGAAAATAAGAGCAATAATTATAGTAGATTTAAAACCAATGTATATAATTTTCAATAAAATATTAGAATATGGAGAATATTTTAAAAGTTTTTAAGATTACTGAGGACTTAGAAATTATATAAAAAAGACAATCACATTATATTTTTTAATTATTTTTTAGAGATAAATCCACCACAGAAAAACATTAGATAAACATCCATCAAGCATGTGAACAGTTACTGCTGTATTAAAAAATGCATTTTTTGATATTTTAAACTTAAAGTAAATAATATTTGTTTCAAATCAGATTAATTATACTTTAAATCAGTTACAATAAGGAAATTAATACTAAACATCAGGAAAAGACAGCTAAAGTTCCTGGGACATGTGATGAAAAAGGAAGGCTTGGAGAGATTTTTAACCAAAATTTTGGTTAAAAATACTTTGATCTTTTCTCTTAATAACAGTATAAAGATTTTGACACTAAAGCTTTTTTTATCAAGTTAGGGGCATTTCTTTTATTTTATTAAATACTTACAGGTCAGATAGAGGGAAAGGGATAGGGAGACGTGGAAGGCCATGATCACCTATGTCCTGAAGGAATGTGACAAATAGAAGAATAATATTCCTCAAATAAAGTTTCAAAAAGTATATATATTATTTTTGGAAGATTTTTTTATAAAGAGAATTACACTGCAATTACACTTACAAGCTAAAAGTGGCACTAAAATCAGATTATTTAGCAAAACAAAAAAAAACTCCTTCTACTCAATTTAAATTAAATATTTTACTTATTGGAAATTTAAATTTGATCTATTAATTTGAAATTAAAATTAAAATAAAATCTTTAAGCTTTCATTTTTAAAAATTTATTCTAAACCTTAGGTAATGTGAATCTGTGGAGGGACCTATATTTGTGATATTTATTTGTGCTCTACATGCTTTTGTTTTTTTGTGTTTTGTTTTTTGAAGGAATTTGAATTTTCTATCATTTTTCAGTTAATGTCTCAGTTATTTCCTAAATATTTTAATTAAATCCTTCAAATTAAGACATTATCCAAATTCAGTTTACTGGCTGTACATCCAAGCTGTTATAAATTTTGGGCAAAACTGGGTGCAATGAAATTGTTAACAACATAAGAAAGATAATTTAACATCATTTTTATGTAATATTATCACTGAAAAATAAAATTATTGTACATGACTAAATAAATAAAATATCTTAATAAACACTGCAAAGAGTAAAAATGAATATATAGATTATTAAGTTTCTGTTGATATATTTTGTAGTGAATATTATTTTAACTTAGTATGGTGAAAATATTTTGCTAAATTATTTTCATTAAATTTGCTGTTGCATTTTACTACTCAAAATATTGTATAAAAAGACAAATTATTATTGCCTTATTTAAAGGCATTCTTAAACACTTAGAAGAAATAAATATTATTTTGTCAGACATGATTGCTTTTTTAGTGGAGGCATTACAATAAACCAACTTACAAAAATAGAATAGGTTATTCAGATTGACATACATCTGATAAAGGTTGGAGGGCACAATGGCAGCAACGTTGTAATAGCAACAACAATGATGAGGACAACAATCCATTTGTAAATATTGCAAATAATGATATTCCTTAACCAAGAAACTGAGACAAAAATAGAATAATTGTGGTAAAAACTGCAACTGAATAAACTAATTTATGTTCTACATTAATTTTACTTAGTCATACAAGAGTGAAGCAATGGACTCAGAGACTTCTACTGACTTTTGGATCTGATATTTTCACTTTATAATGTTCAAACTAGTAAACAAATAAAATTGTTTACTTTATCTTCCAAACTCAAAATTTCTGTGATAACTGAATTAAGTGAGAAAGAAAGATATGCTATTTTCATTAAGCTGCAGATTTATTCATGGATTTATGTACATGTTGCCATTATAAAAAACAAAAGAAAAAATTATGTTTATATTAACTTTTATGAATGCTGTGTATTTTTAAAATTAGTCACTCACTTCGCCACAAGTGGCTGCAGAGTCAAATTCTACAATTCTTTGTTCTCCATTCAAAAAATATATGCGTTCAGCTATAGGTTTCCTGTGGAAAAGAGAAAAAATCAAGATCAATTAAGATTATTGAATTCTTAAAATGGTTTTTATTAGCTAGAATTATTTGGAAAGTATTTGATGTAAGAGCTAATAAAAAAAAGCTAAGAATATGTATATCTATAACAAGGATTTTCTTTTTGTAATATGTACATAAATTCTTGCTGACATAAGATCACATGAAGACAAATTTCAAGCAAACAGAAAAGAAAATTCATACAAGTGATATACCTTTGGGCAATACAATATATTTCTTTACAAGATGGTGGCAGCTTTCTGGTTTTCTTTTCAAGTGTTCTCATTAAGCTCTGAAAGAGTAAACATGCGGACACTGAGTTTTCTATATTTTCCTATTTATTTCTCTATAAAACCAATAAAGAAATGCTTGGCATTAAATCTGTGCATGTTTCCAGTTTACATTTTGTATAAGGTAAATAAAGTAAAAGTTTTGTGTATATATTAAATGAAAAGAAAAAAAAGCATAAAAAATTTATCTTTCATTTTCAAATTAGTTATAATGAGTAATATATTATGTACAGGAACTCTCAACTCACTTGAGTAAATAATTGTAGGATAAAATAAATAAGCCAGATGTTGTTAATCCTTGGCTTGGTATCCCGAGTGCATCTCATAGCAATATTAGCTGCAGTGCATTTATTGTCATAATATACATATATTTATTATAAACATTTCACCTAATGCAAGATGATAATACTACTAAAACACAAGGGGTTACTGGAAGGGAAAGAGAATGAGAAGACTTTAGTGAGGAGAAAGGACAATAATAAAAAAGGATTCAGCAAGGCAGAAGATGGTGATAAATTTTTGTAGAACATAAATGGCAGGGAAGCAAGAAACTGACAGAGAATTCCAGAGGTGAGAAGTGGGGGAAAAGAAACTATCAGAATAGAACTTACAGTTACATCTAACTGTTTTAAGAATAAAAGTATGAGGTTTATTTGCTAATCTAGTAGTACACTTTCATTCATACAGTTGAAGTATCAAGGAGGAGAACTCAGAACTATTGTTATGAAAGTATTTATAGAAAAGGGGAAGTGGTGGAAAGTCAAAATGCCAGGTCAGGACTGATAACATCACAAACTCTTCTTTATTGAGAATCTCAAGATATATAACAGGAATACCAGACCAGATATGGCAGCATAATTCAGTGCATGGACAATCCAGTGAACCAACTTTTTAGCAGCAGACTTAGCAACTGATTCTAACACAGTCTCCTTCTAGGGTGATACATTGATTCCAATGCTTCTCTAACAATTCGATGCTTTTCTTGCAGAATGGTTTGTTTTTGGCCTCAAAATATGCCTCAGTTTCCAATATCACTTTTTCATTGGAGCCAAATCTCATTCCCTGGAGCATACTTTTGAAGTCTGCAAAAAGCCAGTAGTCAATGGAGGCCAGATCTGGAGAATAGGTTGGATGCAGAAGCAATTTGAAGTGCAATTCATGTTTTTCTTCTTTCAAACACACCAGTAATGCTATATAATATTCGCTATTGATGGTTCTTCCTTTCTCAAGGTAATCGATGAACCTTTCACATCCCAAAATATGGAAGTCAAAATCTGATGCTGATGTTTGTATCTTTGGTCAATTTGGATGGCTTTCAACTGCTGCAGTCCACTCAGCTGACTGCCGATTTGACTCTAGAGTGAAGTGGTGAATCCATGTTTCACTCCTTGTCACATATTTATGCAAAAAATCCTTCTTGTTGCATTAAAACAATTGCAAACAACACTCTGAATTGTCGACACATTGTTGTTTTTGATTGACTGTGAACATATGCGGTACCCACTTTGAATACAGTTTTCTCATTGACAAATGTTCATACAAAATGGTGAATACACTGCCTTCCAATATGTTCAACTCCTCTGCTCTCACATAACTTCAATTTATGATTAGCCAAAAGGAGTTTGTAGATTTTTTGGTGCTTTCCAGTTTTGGGCAACACACGAAATTCAAACATTTTGAAAATTTGCAACAGTAGCTTCACTTAAATACTGTAATTTGTAAACTAATAATCTAACTGGGCCTAAATTTTGTGCAATTTGGAGGTCAGTACTTCATAAAAATCATACGGATTTTTTATTAGTGGCGCCATCTATATGTCAGGCCTGAGACTAATTGAGTGATGTGTTATATAATCATTCCAATAACCATGTCAATGGAAAATGTGAGACCAAGAAGCTGCAATGGAGTTGCTCCTCTAGAAGTTAACATAAAACAAATGAATGGAAAAATGCTAATAGAGAGGAAAAAATCATTCTCTATGATGATTAAAACATAGCAGTTTTTCATTTTCATTTTTTGCCCCACTTAGGTCATTTTCAAGAACAGTTGCTAGTTTTAATTTGTTGAACCTATCAAACACTATTATGACAAAAGTAAAGGTTGTTGATAAAGATAAGACACAATGCAGGTTATTAGATACAGTGCTACATTAACATGAAATGATCTAGCAGCATTCAACATTTGTTTTTAGTTGAATTAACCCCATGCAAGGCAGTAAAACCACAAGGGTTTACTTGGTGAGAAAGAATAACAGAAACATTATTAAGGAACAAGAACAATATAAAAGTAATCAGTAAGACAGGAGATAATGATTGACATTGCATTTAAATTTATGAAGATCAAAATTGGCTGGAAAGCATAGAGCTGAAAGAGAGTTCCACAGATGAGAAGTGTGAGAAAGGGAATTGTTAACATAGAATTTATGGCTATATCTAGCCAATTCAACTGTAAGCTGAATCCTTGCAGCCAATCTAGTAGTGTACTTAAATTCATAAAGTCTAGGTACCAAAGTTGTGAAGAGTTCAAAGCGACCTTCAGTTCGTTTATTTGTGCACTTAACAGCCTTCAATTGCTAGTGAGTTATTCAGAGCCAATTTAAGTTGTTTGTATTTGCATTTTATTTTGGAAAATGGTTTTGCTATTTGTATTATGCAAGTGGTGGTTCTCTTTTTTTAATTTTGATATAAAAGTTTATTTGTTTTAGAATGTTTAAAATTTTGTTTGAGTTCTGTAGTTTTGAAGATGTCTTATATACTTTATCTGATAATGTTTTGGTCAAGTTTGGTTAAGTTCTTTCCAGTCTATAAGTATGTGTTTTATTGTGAGGGAAAGCTGCCATTTGTTGCATGTTGGTAGTGCTTCATTTTTAAGTATATGAGAATGTATGTGATAGGAGTGGCCAATCTGGAGCCTGGCCAGAACTGCCTCCTCTTTCCTGGCTTATCTATGTCTAGGGAGCCATTCTTTGATGGTTGGTTAGATGTTGTATAATTTATAGTCTGTGTATTTGTTCCATTCATTTTGCCATTCACAGATTATATGCTTATTTATTTTTGGATTGAAGCCTGAATTAGGGATTTTGAGTTCTTCAAGTTCTTAATTTAGTGCTGATTCGGCTGCAGTATCAACCTTTTCATTCCCATCAATTCCAATATGTCTTGGAACCCAGCAGAGTAGAATCTGTTTTCAGTAATTGAATGTATATTTTTAATGTTGCTTTCTCAGTTTTTGAGAATGGGAGTCCAAATATTTTGATACTTTTCTTTTTATTATCAAATAATAAATGGTATTTAGGATCAAAAGTACCTTCATAGGCTGGATTATTTAGGTTGAATTTAAATTTGGTTACATATTGGAGGGCTAGTTTTTGACTTCTGTGGTTTAGGGAGCATTTCATGGCTATGTAGGCTTTCCTATGAAGATGTCCTAAAGGCTCTGGGGAAAAGACTTAGACATTTGTTTTGGATTGTGTTGAGCATTTTTAGATATGATGATCTGTTAGATCTATATATAAAGCTTCCATAGTCTACACAGAGAGGGAAGCCAACAAAAAATACACATGCCATTACTCTTAATATTTGAAGGTCTTTATTACATGAGGTTTTTAAATACTTTAAATGGGTGAATAAAGGTTAATCTTTATCAAATACCATTCAAGGAATTTGTACTGTTCAACAAATGTGAACTCTGTTTTACTATTTTAAGAACAGAGTTCAAGTGCATTTTCATCATTTGGAAAAAAATGTATGCATTTAGTTTTAGTTTTTGATAACGTGAATCCATTTTCAGTTACCCATTTGTTTATTTTATTTACGCCCACTTGCAATTAGTGTTCAGTTGTATTATATTCTTAGATTTGCAGAAGTCATCTACATATAAAGTGCTGTCAACTCCACAGTTCATTCATTTGATGATTTTATGGATCTTAATGCTGAACAAAGTGACAGAGTATGCTGTGGATTTATTATTGAAGAGGTATATAGTATTGTTGTTGATTATATTTTACATTGTTTTCATTTTTATGTCTGTTTTGGGATCCCCATATAGAATTGTGACTATTAAAGTTAACTGTATGAATGGTTTAGGGAGTTGGTTTATTAATTAGTTTAGGTCAGTTCCTTTTATAAGGTCATATGGTGGGATGTATATAAAGCAGATATTAATAGTTCTATATAGAGTAGTTTTCACAGCTATTGCCTGTTGGTTGGTTTCCAGGTGTATTTTGCTTTGAGGGATGATATTTTTTATTAGAATTGGTGTTTTCACAGAGGCCCTTTGTCCAATATCATGTATATGGTTGCATTGAGCATAATTCTTCATTTTGATTTTGGCTTCAGGAAAGTTACTTAAGGCCAGCAATGCTGAGAAATAGGCTACTTAAAAGTAATAATAGTTCACTTAGGTTTGCTTCTAGGTATCGAGTATTCCACTGTATAAATTTGTGTCATGAATGAGTAAGTTTTGTAGTATTTCTATCTTCAGTGCCCAATCCTTTTTTGGAGTTCTTTTTTTAAATTCTGGTTGTGTTAGTGTTCTGATCTTCAATCTCTATCTCTTCCAAATCTTTCAATCTGTTTTGTATTGTAGTTATGGATTTTGATCTCAAGTGGAATTTTGATTACATAAGTTCTTGTTTTGTCAGTTGATCCTGTTTGTTAGATGATTTTTTATGGGATTTTTTACTCTGGAATTGGGATTGTGTTTACTCTTTCTGCAGATTTTGGATGTTTTAGCATAAGGTTTTTTGGTGGCACCTGTCTCATTACAGTTCATAAAGCTTTTCAGTTCCTTGAGAATGCTCTCAATTTCTGCTGGATTTACTCCAACCAATTGATTTATCAGAGATAACATCTCTGGCATTCATGTTTGTGAGGATTTAATGCATGTGTTTAGCATATGTTGTTTCTGCAGTTTTTCTTACTTTAGAGTGAAGGAGATATTTTGAGCACATTTTACTTTTGAAGTTTCTTTCTCTTTTTTCCAGAGATTTGAGTCAGCAATATGGTTTTACTTACAGTTAGCACAAGTTGGCAGTTATATGCAATCCTCAGGAATTGTTCCAATTTCTCAATACCTCTTGCACACTAGACATCAGGTGCATCTAAGTGGGTTTGTATGCATGGTGGATGTTAGGGCTCATCATGACCAACCTATTAATCTGATCAGGTCTCTCTGACTGTCCATCTAGTCAAAGTAGGGGCCAAGTGGAGTTTTGTAATATGCATGATCCTATGACATTATGGACAACTCAACCACCAGGATTCCATCCTTAGGGATTATGGGTCCCCACCCATGGCCAACAGGTAGCCACTTTTAGTGGAAATTTTATACCTCTCCACAGAGATATAGTCAGCATATTCTTAACCTCGGCCAACAATTTTGTGCAAACTTCAGTATGTGTCTCTGAGGTACTTACATACCAAAAGAGTGAGAAGAGGCATCTTGTTGTTGCCAAAGTCATAAAAAGAAAGAGAAAGAGTCTTTCAAATCTAACACCACCTATGATTATCATCAAAGGGTGGGAATCCAACAAATATTCCACCCAGATTGAAAAAAAAGATTCTCTTATGAAATCTGATTTGTAATGTATGTTTCTAAATGTGGTGGTCAATATACAGTGCACCCATTTTTTTATTGTTGTTGATATTAGAGGTAGTGAAATTTTACTTGAGGGCATATTGTTTGTTGGTTTGGTTTGATTTGTGTCATGTGTTTGTGTGATTTTTTCAATATAGGCAGGTCTTAAGTAATCAACTGACACAATGTTTTTCTTTTCCTTTTTTGAATGATATAATATTTTTTGTTGAGCTGAAACTTTATGTGAACCTAAATAATTTAGGAATAATGGTTTCTTAATTTGTCATTTCTGAGAGAAGTATGCTCACAGTTATATAGATCTGCAGATATAAAAGATTGTTTGGTCACAAATTTAGTAGGTGTAAAATATAACCTATTCATTTTGTCTTTTGAATTACTTGAGATGGTGTCAATATTTTGTATACCTCAAATTATTGACCAGGTAATGTCAGTGAGGTTCCAAAAAAATGAAGTTTAATGTAAGTTTTCTTTCAGTATTTGATAGAATGATAATAGGTAGATTATCAACCAAATTATAAAAGTCAAACTTTGTAGCTAATGTAGTTTTTAGTTGTTATTTAGGATCTTTCTAGAATCCTGTTGGCACAAGTAGTTTGGATATATTTAACTCTGAGTATGGTGACAAATTCCTGAAGGAGTGTATATTGAAACTGTGATCTGCTGTCAGAAGTAATATTACAGATGGCACTCTATAACACATCACTCAATAAATCCTGGGCCTAACTAATAAAACAATAACATTTAGGCAAAATATAACTTTATTCATCAACCTAGTCTCCTTCTAGGGTGATACATTGATTCCAACATTTCTCTAACAATTTGTTGCCTTTTTTGTAGAATAATTTGTCTTTGGCCTCAAAACACACCTTTGTTTCCGATATCACTTCTTCGTTGGAGCCAAAACTCTTTCCTTGGTGCATTCTTTTGAGGTCTGCAAACTGCCATTAGTTGCTGGGGGAAGCTCTGGATAATAGGGTAGATGTGGAAGCAAATTTGAAGTGCAATTCATGTAGTTTTGCCATCGTTGTGATCGATTTGTGACTTTGTGAAAGATCACTTTTTTCTTTTTCATTTGTGGTTGTTTTTTGGCAACTTCTTCCTTCAAATGCACTATGTGTGTTGTGGTGCAGTGGATATCGACTCAGAACGAGAAATCAGGGAGCCGAGTTCAAATTCCAGTTGAATTCCTTGCATTCACTTACGCACAAATACCCCTGGGAAAGGTATTAATCCATCTCTTCCCTTCAGTTATGGGTTAAATAACAGGATAGATTGGGTTCTATAGCCTCGGCTGGCAACCAATCTACCACAGAAAGCAATGGCAACCTACTGTGGGATAATCAACTGCCCAGTCAGTCGTGTCTCTTTCGAGACATGATTGCCAAAGCGTGTTTCATGTATGGCACTTAACTGACTGAATATTTGCTATTGATGGTTCTTCCTTTTTCAAGGTAATCGATGAATAAAATACCTTGCACATCACCTGCATCTTTGGTTCTTTTGGACGACTTTCATCTGCTGCTGTCCTCTCAGCTGACTACTGATTTTATTCCGTTCCATTGTCACACATTTATGCAAAAACTTTTTGTTGCATTGAAACAGTTGCAAACAATGCTCCAAATCATCAATGCGTTGTTGTTTTTGATCAACTGTGAGTAAATGTGACACCCACTTTGAATACAACTTTCTCATTGACAAATGTTCATGCAAAATAGTAATACACTGCCTTCTGATATGTTCAACTCCTCTGCTATCTCACACACAACTTCAGTTTACGATCGACCAAAACAAGTTTATTGAATTTTTTTGTGTTTTCTGGGACAACTGCTGATTCTGAGTTTTCAGCATCATTTGTGTTTGTACAGCTGCATACCATCTCTTAACCATTGTTTGCGATGGAGCAGAATCCAAATAACACTTATCAAGCCATTGCTTTGCTTGAACAATATTTTTTCCCATCAGAAAGCAATGCTTTATCAACACACGAAATTCAGATTTTTCCATTGTTTTGAAAATTTGCAACAGTAACTTCACTTAAATAACTGTAATTTTTAAACTAATAATCCAATTGGGCCCAAATTTTGTCATGTGCCATTTGAAGGTTAGTATTTCATAAAAACATGGATTTTTTATTAGTAGCACCATCTATATGTCAGGACTTATTGAGTGATGCATTATGTATTGATCTAGTTGTTCAGTACGACTTTTGCAATAGTCTCTGTAGAAATATTTAGAATAGAAAAAGCTGCAGGCCATCTGCTAAAAGAATCCACTCTGGTGAGATAGCGAAACCATGGGAAGAGGCCTAACAATGTCGATATGCAAATGAGTGAATCTATCATCAGGTCCCTAGAATTTACTAATGAGTGATTTTGTATGTTTCTTGATTTTGCGTTTTTGACACTGAATGCATTGCTGCCTCCAAATTTTTATTTCATTGGACATGTTCTGCCATACAAAAAATGATATATTACCATGTTAGTGGTTGCTTGGAAGCTAGGATGTGATAATCCATGAAGACTTTTTCACTTACTGATGAAGGTAAATAAGGTTGAAAGCAACCTTTATCCATGTCACATAAGAAAATTGAGTTACTGTGAAGTATCTTCCTTGATTTACAAATGTGTAGAGTCTTTTCTTTTGTTGCACAGCAATATTATTGTTGATTAAGCTTTCCATATTCATTGTAGATATAGAAGTATGAGAAAATGCATCTGCTATAATATTTTCTTCACTTTTTATATATCAAATATCTGAAATGAATTGTTAAATGTTGTCCAGTTGTCTTGTTTCACGAGATGAATATTTGTTAGTATTGAATGTAAAAGGCATGAGTGAGTGGTTTATGGTCTGTAAATAGTGTGAATTCATATCCTAAAATATAATGGAAATATCAGATAACTAAGTAGGTGGTGAGAAGTTCTCTTGAAAATGTATTGTAATTCATCTATAAGGAATTCAGCTTGAGAGAGAAAAAGAATATATGTCTGTTTTCTCCATTAATAATTGTTGCAGAGTTGGGTGTGTTTTTGTTGAGTTAAGATTTTATCAGAAGGATTTCTTTTAAGGGCCGTGTGAAAAACTACAATAATATTTGAATTTGCATGTATGGCACAAGGACAAAAACAAGTAGAAATGTTATATTAAACTAGCTCATAACTTTTTATTTAAGGATTACAAATTTGTAGTGAGAGTGCCAATTTTCAGAAATAGTTTAAAGTTGCATTATGTTTTTAAAGATCTTGAGTGTTAAAAAGTAAGCGTGTTGTTATGAATCAAACTGAAAATGTATGTGAATGTTCATAAGGAAAATCAACAGTGTGTGTTGTTGAGAAAAGTTTGTTAATTATTTTAAGATGGAAGATTCTTTTGATGCAGTTTTGTTTCAAATGTTGTATGTAGGATTTTCTTACAGGGAGAAAAGTTTGTTTATATGATAATGGTTACATAACCTTTTAACTAAACTTTCTCGTTGAGATTCATTAAGTGAGAAAAAAGAGTTGTATGATGAGCAATACTTTTCAGTTTAAAATTAAGAGAAAAGGTTTAAGGTGCATACTTTTCAAGTTTACAGTTCTCACTGAGGATTCTGTTTCAAGCTTGTTTCTGTCTTCCATTCATCTTCTCTGGAGATTTGCTTCACATTATTATGATGAATGACGTGGATGGTTCTGCTTCCATCCATCCAACTGAAGATCTGCTTCATGTTGCATTATGAATGGTGTGGACAGTATTCACATCTTAGACTAACTGAAGATTTGCTTCATGTTGCATAATAAATGGTATGGGTGGTCGTCACTTCTGAGACTCATTAAGGGTTCTGTTTCACACCATAGAATTTATACTGGTTGTGGTCATGTGACTGGCTCAAATCAAGCATTCCAATTTAGGCACAATTTTTAATCTAAAATATTTGTGCAGGTGCATAAAAAATATTAAAGAAATTTAAACAATCAATGGTGATTGCCTTAGAATTAAATTTGCACCCACTTTAAAACTTAATTTGCCACATTTCTTTACAATTAATACTTGCGATGGATAAATTGTCACTCCAACTGCAATGTAAAAATTATTGTTTATTTTTATCTTAGAGTGGGGATTCACATAATATGCTTTAAGTTGGGACTAGAAACATTCAATAAGGTATCTGCTGTTAAAATTAGTACTGTGTTATCATCACTAAGATAATTTAGTTCTACAAATTTTACCTAGGCTTTGTGAAAAGTGCCTAAAGCAGGACCTTGAAATAAAACTTTTACATTCTTTTTCCAACTGTTTTTTATGTCTGTTGATGTAGCTTACAATGATGAACAATGTGAAAAATCTTTGATAGCAATTTATCATGCCAATAAACCTTTGAATTTGTCATTTTGATTCTGGTTGTTGGAAATTTTGTATAGCAACTATTTTGTCAGGAAGAGGTGATGGTCTTGTTTCATTTGTGTCCTAAAAATGAAAGTCTTTTTCACACAAATGTGTATTTATTGATGTTAATTTTTAATCCAAAATGCTAAAGGAATTCAAAAAACAAGTTGGAGATATTCCAGATGTTCCTCCATATTCTTGCTTCACTATTAAAACTTCATTGATGTATGCAAATGTGAAGGATAAGCCACTCAATGCTTTGTCTATCACCCTTTGAAAAGTCCGAGCAGTGTTTCTTAAACCAAACACTATTCTGGTGAATAGTATATCACTTTCTTCAACAGGGATTTGGTAGTATGTCTAGATTAAATCAACTCTGGTGAAAATGCTTATGCCTTGTAATCCCAAAACAAATATTGTGTATATGGGGGATAGGATAGCAATCTTGGACTGTTAAAGCATTTAGTCATTAAAAATCACCAGAAGTAGAAGATTTTTTTTTATCATGTGAAACGGTGACAACCACTGACTCTTGAAAGGTTGAATTATCCGTAACTGCAGCAGGTGCTGAAATTCTTCTTTAGCAAATTTTGTATTTTGTTGAGATGAGTCTCCACAGGGTAGAATAGGTAAGTTAATCTGTTGTTTGAATGTGGTGTTTAGCAGTGGGTCTGTATGTTTGAATGGAGTGGTCACACCTGTAAATTTATTAAAAATTTCGCAAAAAATCTTATCACAATGTCAGTGTCTTGTATTGATTCACCTCAGGCACTGCATTCAACAAATCCAGAATTTTACAGACATCTGTAAGTTTTTCAACAACATAAGTGAAATTTGTCTTCTGTGAAGTCACTTTTCTTGCCATAAAAATAGCCTGCAGTTAAGTGAACAACATCTGTACATCCAACAGGTTGTAGTGAAAGAACAGCTTCAGCCAGTCCTGCCATGTTTACTACTTTTGAGAAAGAATATTTGTCTTTTCTTTATCACTAAAGTTGGTGTCTTTCTCTAGAAAACTTCCTATGGCTGGATTAAATCTTCCTGGATGAGCTAATTATTATGACTGGTGAAGCAGACTCCTTTGAATGGTCCAGGGAAGATAACTTTTGAACCTTTTTATGGTGATCCTAAAACAGTTATTTAATGTTATTCAGTTGGAAGTAGTGAATGTTACATGCCATTTTCCCCCATTAAGCTCTTTGGCCTAGCTCAGGCTATGAATTTTAAAGTTATGCCCATAAACTGTGGTATCATCTTCATAGATAGATACTTACTAATAATCTGTGAGTTTTCCTGAGCAGATCATTAATATATATATTAATATAAAGCAGAAAGAGGTTAGGACTGAGGAAAGAGTCATTAGGGAACTGGTATTGATCTGAAAGCTTCAGAATGAAAGAAATAGATGAACAGGATTCAATGGATTTGACAGATATTTATTTGTGAAAGGGATCACCTTGCCTCACGTGTCAATACACCCGTAATGGCCGTCCACCTACTGTCGGTCACGACTGGCTATTAACAAAAACTTTCAAATAAATAAAAAAAGAACTAAGTTAGGATGTTAGTACTGGTTATAGTGAGTTATGGCATTAGCACATACAGGAGGGAATCAAGCTTGGCTATTTGGTCTTTATAAAACTCACTATACCATAAAGAATCTATTTGGAAATGAGGGAAGCTGTTTTGAGAACTCTGTTTTTGAAGAATGCTGAGGGAAGATCTAGAATGTCAGACAGATCTGAAGCTTTTCCAGTCAGTTTTTAAGTATCTAAAAATTGTTTGTACTATCCTATGTTGCATTTATCAAGTATGATAAAATATTTGGTAATCCAAAACACTTCCAAGACTTTAAAACTTCAAGGGTATTTCTGAGATGCCATTTCTTCAAATTCTGTATTTCTTAACAATTTCTCACTGTCTTATCTTCCCTGTCATTCCTATCATTTTGATTTCTTTAGCAAAAGTTCAAAGGTAGAGTCTTAATTTTATTTTAAAAATATATTGTTGCCATAAAAAAAATCTGTATACTCAGAAAAAAAAACTTCCCTTTTTATTTGAGAAGTGTGATGAAAGACATGATACTTAGATTTTGAAATTATTCAGGAATGTCATCAATATTTCACTGGTAAAATACATTATTTCAAATATCTACTTATAAGCTGGCAATCATTAAAAATTTACAATTTTAAATTAATCAAATACATGATAATGTATATTAATAATATTTGCTTAAAGCAAAGTTTAAATATTGCTTATCAGTGTGTGAAATTAAATCTTGAAATTATTTTTTGTTAATATTTATACAGTCTCACTAGAATATATAATGATGACATTAAAAAATCCTAATTATGCATCATAGTATGACAAAGGATCTAGAAATATTAAATTTAGCATAATATCAATGAACCACCAATGAAAAATGAAGCTTCATTATGACCTGATTATTTTTTCAGATTAGTATACATAATGTTACAAAGTCCTATCCCCTGAATACTTACTTTATAAGCCATCCGAGCAAACTTTCCTTCCTCTGTAGCTGTATCCATGGCACATTTTCGTAGATGGACTTGCAGGTACTTAAGTATCATGATATTAGATGGCACTAAAGTACTTGTCAATATGGACAAGATCTGCCAATTTCTCTTGTTCACATTGCTATTTGGTTCTGTATTAAGAAAAGGAAAAATTGTTGATAGTAAGATTTACTAATTTTTAATGATTGTTTTAGAGGAAATTACCTAAAGAGAAAAAATGAAATAAGAACAATCTACTCCAGAAGATTGAATAAAGGGTTTGGTTCAAAATTCTGATAATGTTACTGAGTATGACAGTAGAAACCTGGAAGGTACAACAAATGAAACATGAGCTTAACAGTCAAGATGCCAATAAAAATGTATAGAATACTAATAATTTCCCATCTAAAAAAAATATAAACATAAATTATGCTGCAAAATTTTTTTAAGGATTTGTTAAAAATGAAAAGTTTATGGCAAGCAAAGTGAGAATTCTGATAAAGTATATTTTAAACAATATTTATCTTGAGTTACAAAGCATTTACAATTTATGGATGACTAAATTGCAAGTAATGGTTTACAAAATGAGAATACATCTTCTTCATTGCTGAGTTATAGAGAAATCTGTTCTTTACTTACCTGGGTGGTCAGTTGTTTGCTTGATTGCTTGTAAGTACAGCTCATCACATAAGAATATACACTCCATACAGCGCTGTACAAATGTTTGAATTAGTTCAGTCTGTTCACTAATATCACTAACTGGAAAAAAATAAAATAAAATTTTTATTAATTTGTGACATGACTTTCAAATACTAGGATTACATTTTAATCCAATGTTTTTTAAAGGATTCATAATAAGAAAGGGACAAAATAAGGGTATTTTTAAAAAGAGATAAAATAAGTGTATTTGTAGAAAGAGAAAAAATAAGAGTTATTGTAGAAAGAAGCAATCATGCTAGGTTATAAATGAAAACTCAAAACTATATTCAGTTCTCACAACTATTTCCAACCTCAAATTCCTTTTTTACTTTTATCAGGATAAAAAAAATTAAACAATTGCTACCTTACCATTGTCTTCAACTCCTGAATATGCAAGCACACTGCCAGCAAACTTGACAGCCATTTCTTCCAGAAATTGTTCTTTAAATGTCATCATTGCCTGTTTTGGTGGAAGCTTGCAATATGACCAATACCCAGCACTAAACTGGTCATGCCCACTTGCCTCTGCATACTGCCGTAAATATTCAATTTTTGTTTTTGTTAGCCTAATAACACAAACGGAAATATAAATAGTTAAATGGAGGAAAGACTGATTTCCCTGCTGATCCCCACAAAAATACAAAATGAAAAAGAAATTATGAATATAATCAGGTAAAAAAAATTTAGTTAATTTAATCATCAATTAATTATTTTGAAAAAAAAATTTCTAGAAAGGATAATAACAGAAAATAATTCATGATTATGGGAGAAAATGAGTCAATAGGTTTAAACTTTAAACTTCTACAAAAAGAAGCTTAAATATAAATGAACAAGAACAAAAAAGACAACATAGAGAAAATCTTGAGAAAAGAAATTTGGGAAATAATTATATTTAGCTGCCTCCCCACTTGAGGCAAAATGTGGAACAAAGAGGAACTCAGCAAAACAGGGAATCCAACAATGTCAAGAGAAATTTGGGAAATAATCACTTCATATAGAATTCTTCTCATGTAATTTAAATCAGTAAAACTATGCAATATATTCAGTTGCATTCACTTTTATTTCATTTTTATATTTATAAAAAATTATAATTCCAGAAATAAAAACAGAAATAGATTTATTTTACTATTTAAGCAAATTTAATTAATTCTGTATTATTTATATTTACAGTCAGACTGATGTCCACATCTTTATTGTTTCTATTGCATTTTAACTATTGTGCTCTCTGATCTTCTTCAGATATTTGTCAATCTGAATGACCTTCAAGGAATTTTGAACTGAAACCTTCATTCATTTAAATGTTAATTGTGTTGCCCCTGTCTAGTGGTGGTATCTTGAGTTGTTTTTTTGTTTTTTTAAAGAAATGCTTTGTTATTGCTAGTCCTGTTTATATTCTGTTTACATTACCTGCCCTAGGGATTGAACTCATTATTATGCCGCCAAATTCATGAACCCATGCTTTAATCCTCTAAGCTACTGTCATGTGGCAAAAATCTGAAGCTTATATTTGGAGCTTTAAACTTATTGCCTTAACTGATGCTGCCATTTCTTTATTGTATTGCCACTGCTGCTGAACCCTTGTTGTCAATCATTTTTCTTTCTTTCCTAATGAATCCTATAAGATATTTATATCTATGCTAGGCCTGCTGAGAATGTCATCATAGCTTAGGATATGTGCTTGATTCCTTCAGATGTCTGATTCTCTAGTGTTCTTTATCTAGTATTTTTAATTAATTTGACAGAAATTGGTGATTACTCTTTTCTTTTCATGCAAGATCCATTATATCTGATTTTTTCTCTCACCTTTAATTGATGTTCCTTTAACCTTACTTTTTGGGATCATCTAGTTTCATCTTTGTATTCTTTGTAGAGAATGGAATACAAACAAGTCCTTAGTCATATTCTTTTCTGTTTTATGTTTGATAGAGATATTTTTGTAGGGTTCAGCTACTTTTTAATATTTTCTTGATATTGTATGAATCACAGTTCTTCTGAATACTTTCTGATATACTCTTGAGACAGAATCAAGTTAATTTTCTGATCTCACTCTTAAACCCTTTAATCTTTAACTGCAGAAGCTGATGTAATTACTATTTTTAAGCAGACATTTGATATTGCTAATCTCTTGTTGGGGTGTGTCTGGGTCACATTGTTGCTAGCAATATAGTAATACTTCTGTTATTCTGTTGGATCTGGATGGACAGTTTCTGACCTTTTTAGTGCTCATCTTACTTTCCATCTTAGCTTGTCTTCTTGAGCCATAGAGATTTTCAAAGCCAATTCCTCATATCTAAGTATGAAACTAATTCTATTCCTGTTATGATAAAATAGAAAAGTTAAATATAAACGAACAGAACTAAATATTTTTAATATCCATATATTGTTTACCATAAGATATTCAGTGTATTTTATCATATCCAACATCATAGGTCAACAAAAAATCAAGTAAATTTATGTCTGATTAGAAATAATTTATCAGGCAAGGTTAAAGAAATATAATTAGGACAAGACATTCAAATTTCACTTGCTGCAAAAAAATCAAAAAAATGAATGTAACATTACTATATGAAGAAATACCCAATTTGAATTTGGGTAAAACATATTGACAATTTTGATCCCACACTATGTAATACTATTTCTATGTATTGTAAATAAAACTAAATTATTTACTCCAGAAAGGACCTAAAATGCAAAAGATTAAACTATATTAATTTCAATGCTTGAAAATCTGGCACAAAAACATGTATGAATAAGAATATATTGATTGAATGACTATTTTAATTAAGTAGCATATGTATTTAGTCATTAACTCCTTGTTAAGACATGGAGTCATAACAAAGTATATATGGACAAAAGAAAAAAATGTTATATGATCTCTTTAGTGAAATTTAATTATATTGCCACAAATATTTATTGAGCTATGCCAACTGTGGCCCAAAGTCATTTTTTAATCATTGATGCAGAATGAGTTAATTCTAATTGACTTGAAAAATTAGCCTACTACTCACTGTATAAGTGATCATAAGTATCATAAATAATATTTTCTTTGAATAGAGCCAAAAGCTAATGCAATAATATGTATACACAACTTTGTTCCATATTTAATATACTATGGCACATAGCATTTGTTTAATCCATCATTAATAGTGAATTTAAACCTATGTTGAGCCTTCTACAGATTTGATCTTGCACAAAACTTGGATTTTCAGTGAAGTTTTCCATAAAAAATGTATTTACTTTCTTAAAGTGGATTTAAAGAAGTTTGCTCCTCCTTCTGGAGGGGGACGTTGAAGAACGTTGCTCTCTATTAACTTTTTACGAGTTCGTACAACTTCTTCATATAATTTCAGTTTCTCTTCATCTGACATACGCATCTGAAAGAGAAAGGAAATTGCATGTCATTGAATTTGAAAAAAGACATATGATGAAAATAGAATGAAAGAGTAAGCATAAATAAATATTAACCATTTGATACAATTTGTTTAGACTCTAAAGTATTTCTTAAAAACCTAAATGGTAATAAAATATAGCAGCATTAAAATTTATTTTAGCTTCATTTCTGGAATACATTTTACAGTTAACAATGAAGCTGGTTGCATTTTAACTGAATGATCTTATTACATTGATCTCAGTAAATTGTGTATTCTTAGATTTGGACAAAACAAACAGGATATTCCTGTTTTTCTGCATTTATTATTATTACCTGTTCTTACATTGAATGCCAACTATGGTCACAATAAATAGAAAAATGTTTTATGTGAAATAAAAATGTTTACAGTCTATAAGTTTTGGAATGTTGAGATAAATGATGTGTGTCTGTGAGAAGCTTATGAAAGTTACACAATATTGATTCTTTGATAATATATAAAGTGAAAGAAAAGTTGCTGTAGTTCTTCACAGACAGATCTATGTAGAGAAAGTAAGAAAGACATTTGCAATCTTAGTCTGATGTAACATCAAAAAGAAATTTAAAGAGAGAAATTTAATCAATAATTGATACCAAATTGTATAAGAATTCATAAAAGATAAAAAAATTGCAAAATATTTTATCAACTAAAATCAATATTTATTTGGACATTTGAAATGCAAGCATAAATGATAAAGTGAAGGCTAGTATGTTATTCACTTATCAATGGCAATTACTACTCACCAATTCTTACAATCTTCCCAACTTCAGCATGAAAGAAAGGTACATTATACATAATTTGACATTGTTAGAAAAGTAGAATCTTTATATCTTCATCAGTTATATTAATTTTTGTGAGTAGCTTAGAAGTTACAAGGGTTTAAGTTAGTATCGCTGCTTATAATAACAATATAAATGAATAACGAAAGTTATAAAGACATACATATATTTATTGTATATTATGATAATGGGGTTAATTATTTTTTGCTTAGAAATAACTTTATCTATTAATTATTCAATCACATATATAAAAAATACATCAGCTAATTGACAACCCTACCCCACCAAATTAACATTATTTAAATTAAAAAAACGTCTAGATTTGCTTAGTTTATGCCATAGATGGACCATAGATGGATGCCAACACTGAAAGCATTTTATATGCATAGATTCACAAATTATATTCTATTTCTCAAACTTTTCTCTTTTTTAAAATTACAACCAATTTTGTTACCATAAGTAAAAGAAAAAAATAATTTCTTTTCAGTTATCATTTATTTTTATGACATAAAAAAATAAATCTTAATTTTCAAGTTACTCATTAAAGATTGAAAGAAATGACTAAAATCAGCTCACTTTGCTTTCCAACAAGATAAAATTAACAGTTTAAGAAAACCTCTTTCCATTAGATTAAAAAATGTGCACAAGAGAATAGATATGGTTCACCACACTTTGTGAAAGAACAATTATAATGAGTAAGTTAACTATTTGATTAGATATGTTAAATGAATTTAACCACTTGTGAAGCAGCAAAATTACTAATCTGGCATATCACAGGTTTCAATAATTCCAGATTAAGTATAGTGAACATGTAATTGATTAACTTTTACTTCACCTCACTTGCGCAAAATAAGATTATTATTAAATATTGAAAAAAAGCATTATATCTTTTCACTTTTATTCTCACATTTTTTCAGTACACATGGCCAATTGATTTTGTAATTAATTCAGTTTAAGAGAGCGTCAAAAAGTTTTTTCTTGACCCAATTTTCAAAATCTGACCAAATACCTAAACATTATTTTTTTGTGGGGAAAAATTTAATCAAACCAAGAACTTTCTGTCACTCTCCCATGCATGTGTGTGCATGTGTGTATATATATATATATATATATATATATGCATGTTTACCTTCTTCCAACTATCATACTCTGGTCGAAGCCATGTAGCATGTGACGGGGAATAGCTCTCAATCAAATGACCTATATCTTCTTTATACAGAGTTTCAAACATGAAACACCGCTGAGTGCAACCTAGTCCACTGTCATTGAATAGTTCCAAAGTGATATAGTTGTCATTGGGATCCAAAGTGATTGTCTCAATGTCTGAGTACTTAAAATCATGGATCACAGTCTTGTCTCTGGAACGAATAAATTTTATACCATCCATGTTGACAGCCAACAGTGAATCACTGGTGTGCGACCACAGTCCTTTGTGTATAATGGAAAATATAGTACATCCATAAAGTGGGAACTGCTTCACACAAGTCAAGTACCAGACATTGGCTTCAATTTCAGATTTGCCTGATCCATAATGCTGAAAGAAAAAAGATAAATTGGTTTTAGACAAATTTTTAAAAATATTCTATATACAAATGAGTGAAACTCACTTGGATTGGAGTTAGGCCAGCTGCTAAAGAAAATATTTTCAACCTACTTTACTGAAAAAATTAATCGGTAGCTAAGCTGGGATAAGATTTAATCTTTCATATTTGTAGAAAAATAATTTTTAAAAAATCTCCAAAAATAATAATCTTATACTTTTACTTTCAAGTGGATTTTGTTTGCTTTAACAAATAAATCTATCAAAAATGTTAGTAAAATTTAAATGAGTGAATCTGGAGTATTCAGAGTATCTAAATGTTTTAAATTACGAATAAAAAATACCTTACTGGATAATTAAAACCTCTAAGTTTAATAATTCTAACAAAAAAAAAAGTCTAATAATTCTAACAAAAAATTAAAGTTTTAATTAACTGATGGTTATCTGTTTTAAGGTGAAATAAAATATATCTATTATTGAATGGAAACTGAATTAAAGATAAGCACCTGTAAAAGTGTAACTGTTAACATAGTTGTATAGCAAACCGTTGCTATTTTTTTCGTACTAGATTCTTTATGTAGATTTTGGATTAACAATGATGCAGTTAAACCATTGAAATAAATTTGAATAAATTGAATCATAAATAAAATAAATAATAGTTTGAGTATGCCAGAGAATCTTTCCAATTTTCTTCTCAGACAATTCTTTTGTATTCTTGATGATATTACTACAGCATTTTGAATAATCCATTCTTGGGTCACTTATTGGCTGCTATTCTAAAAATACTTTTGAGCAAAACATTATCCTACATGAGAAAGTTTGTCAATCTTATAGGACTGATTGAAATGGTGCCATCTCATCATCACACTTCATTAGTTTTGGTATAGTTGAACTTTCTAATTAGGTACCCCCAGAAGAAGCCTTTTAAATCCTTTAGGAAAAATTGAAAAATGATCCTAGTCTGATGACCATTAACTAAATAATAGAGATGTTAATGCTTTGTGTAAAAATAACACCTTTTCAGTTTATACCCAACATATGTCATAAAAAGAGTGGAGGGAGCATAGAACTGCTCTTTCATCTGATTAAGATTTTTAAGGCCACTAAAAGGTTAATGACTCTTAAAGTTTTTAAGTAAAAGAACAAGGCAAATAAATGAATGCAAAATACTAACCCTGTGTGCTTCAGCAATAGCCTCTGCCCAGTCTTTATCTGGTTCTTCCTTCAAAATACGTTCACATAAATATTGTTTTGCTTCTTCATATCTGCAAGATTGAAATTTCATGTCAGTTGTCACTTGACACAGTTATAAATTTTATTTCTAAAAATATTATCAAACTATTGCATGTCCAAAAAGTTTGTTTATTGAGTAAAAATAAAAGACAAATTAAAAAATGTTATCAGTAACTTTATTGGACAACATATATACCATTTATTAACTTCTACTATCTTTCAGACAATTTTATGTCATCCTACCAGGGCATTTTGCCCATTTCAACTACTAACTAGTCTAGATGCCTTTTGCAGTGTTTCAGAGATTTTTTTCATTTAAGGCTTTAAAGAACAGAATAAATGAAAATCTGAAGATGTAATATCTGCTGAATATGACAATGAGTAAAAAATTTTTAGTTAAGTTGTAAGTTGTAACAAATTTTAATTGGTCACCAAACACCAAGTGTAATATTTATTTTGATGAAATATGCTCCTTCTATTAAATATTAACCGTGATCAATACTTGTTTGAATCAATCATTTGGTTCTCTAAAAGGAGCTCAATCTTAGCATATACACAATATTTCCTTTTTTGGATGAAGACCAGCTTTTATTACAAATGGTGGTAATTCATTTCACTTGCTCAATGTTGTTGGGTTCATTTTCATTATCATAATTTCTTTCAAAAATAGAACAATTATGTTTAAATTCCAACAGAAATCATATATAAAAGCAACTACACTGTAGTCAACATTATATAATGTTGAATATTTTCAAGTAATTCATTAAAGTTATCTCTGTCAATCTCAATTAGTTTCTCTATGTCTCTTCATGATGTTGCTCCCTACAACTTCTTACCTTATGTTGTTCAAAGTAATTCTTGCCTTGGTATAACTCATCTATGATTCTGTGGTGCTTGTTCTTTCTAATTACTTAAACTCAATTTTTCCTCCCATTTCACTTGCCTTCAGTGAGTGATTCTCATTGGTTATTAAAAGATTTGGGTGTGTCTTTCTGTTTGTTTACAGTACTTGTTTTGTTGTTCTTATTTCTTATGCTTTATAACCGACTACTGTCTACTTTGCCAAAAAGTTTTTCAAAAGCACTAAATTAATGAAATGGTCTCCAACCTCTTCATTAACCCATTTGAACATTTGTAATCTATCATCAAAAGAGATGAAATATAAAATCATTTAAGTAAAGAAGATCCCTGAGAAGCAATAAAAACTGCTGCAAGTAAAGTCAAAAGAGTAGAAAAGTTAAAATCATTTGATGAAGAACTAATGAAGATGATAGACTGTAAAGGAACAAAATTAACATATAAAATTATATTTTGTTCAGATATATAGAATATAGGGTTAATCAAATATATATTTCTATGATCAACATTTTTTAGATTTATTTATAGATATAAATTTATATTGCATTTTGTTTGCATAATAAAATCTAACATCAACAAAACAAGATATTATGAATATTTTTAATCAGGATAATTTGATTTTTCAGATAAATATATCCTGAGTATTATACCAACATGGTTGATTATTACTGTGAAAACATTGACATGCATAATATGACTATGTACTGCTGTGTTTAAAGTAAGCTTCACTAGTTGACAAATTAACTAATCATGAAATCCCAGTTTTGTAACCTGAGAACACAAGTAAAAGATATGCAATTCTGCTTTATAAAATATAAAAGTCAAGCACTAAAATGTTATAAATTCATTTACTAAATTTATTAAGTGAACAATATGATTCATTCTAAATTTATTCTTGTACTAAAAAAATAAGAAACTGAATAGCTGTTTTCAGTTCAGTTATCTACCCAATGATCAACAATCCAGAATAGATATTAAATAGGAATTGTGAAGTTAATCTACTTAATGAGAACCTAGATATTTATCCTTCAGTTTCTGATGGTATAATAGGGGATTAAATGTAAAATTTATAATTTTGTGTAAGACTAGAAATAAGCTTACAGGAAATACAAATTAACCTTCAGAGTAGAAAATAGGTAAAAACAGCAACTGCTGAATATAATGATAATATCAATTGATCTCAGTCAGAATGATCATTCATATTTTCATTATTTTAATGCTTAATTAATAGCATAAGGATTGAAGAATTTGGATGCCAGCTAATGTGATTTGCAATAATAGAACTAGTGTGTATTATGTTTCTTTTTATAATTTTTAAATTAAAACTTTAATTCTTAATATCTTATTGATTAGTAGGAAAATTACATCAGCAATGGATTCTAATTTTATTTGCAGTTGTTCTTGAATTCTGAAAGATATAAATGAAATACTTCAAGTTCCTCCTATTATTATTAGTCATGTATACTTTGCTTTTGACAGTCAGTCAGTCAGTCAGTCAAATGCCATCCGTGATACGCACTTAGGTGATCATGTCTCAAAAGAGACATGACTGACTGAGCAGAAGATTTTCCCACAGTAGGTTGCCATTACTTTCTGTAATAGACTGGTTGCCAACCAAGGCTATAGAACCCAATGTGTTCTGTTATTTAACCATTGGCTGGAGGGAAGAGATGGATTAATACCTTTCTTAAAGGTATTTGCATATAAGTGGATGCAATGAATTCAACTGGAATTCAAATTTGGCTCTCCAATTTCTCATTCATAAATCTTCCTTATACCAGACTTAGTCAGTAAAAAATAAAAACATTTTAACAAACTTTCTTTACTCTCTCTTGTTTTTACATCAGAAGAAATTTATTCTGTTATTTTTTTAATACTACTTGAACTGATGAGAACTGTATGGTTTGCTTTTTGTAATTTAACAATGGAATTAATTTTAATAGATGTTAAAATATAAACCTTTACTTCTGGTGAAGTTTGTGTTTTACTAACAGAAAATGGAAAATGATACACTGAAGGCACATTGGAATAAATTCCAAAATTAATTCCAAAAGCTAAGCAAAGCATTAAGAAACAAGAAAAATTCATTAGAAACAAAGAAAAGAGTGCTAAACTGTTATGTTCTTCTACAGGGCATAGATGAAGAAGTGGCTGGAGAAATGTTGCTTTACAGGCTGATCCTGAGAATACCATAGATTGAACATGTGAGCAACAACAAAGTTTTAAGGAAAATGGAAACAACAGCTTGGAGAAATTGACATACACGGGACATATTGAAGGTAAAGTAGAGTAGAGCACCTACCTAACAAAGCTTTTCTAAATGGCTGGTAGAAGAGGAATTAAGAAAGACTACAAAAAGATAAACCTTACCCAGAGCTATAAAAGACAGTTATCGAGAGCCATGATCAACCCATGTCTTGAAGGAATGTGGCATATAGAAAAAGAAGTATACTACTACATATGAAAATTAAGTATAAGGTGGTGTCTTCTGTAAAATGTATTTTTTCTATATAAACAGAATGAAGCCATTCTAAACACATCATTTTTTATTTGTCTGTATTTTTAATATAAAGTATTGTAATTATTTACACTATCTACATTGTCTGGACTGTTGTCCTCATCTTTGTTACCATATTCACAACGCTTCACCATTGTATGCCTTGGCTCTCTTCAGGTGATTGGAAAACTTCAAAGATTGAGTTAAAAGTAGGTAACTGATACTGAGCAATCTGGAATAGGTATGGCAAGTAGAATTAGAACAATCTACCCCAGTGAATGAAATAAAGGGTTTAATTCAAAGTTCTTCACCTGAAGAAGGCTGGTGCATACAACGGTCATAACATGAATATGACAACAAAGATGAGAACAACAGTCTCAACAATGAAAATAGTGTAAATAATAACATATTTTTTATTTATTAATTCCAATGTGAAAACTACTGCTGATAATATTGCAAATAGTACTAATATTTCATTCATCTCATTGTCATGTCACCTAGCTTAACAGGTTACATGTATTATTTGATAATGATGAAAGCAAACAAAAAAAATCAACATTTCTAGTAGATAGGAAACTTCAGAAACAATATGAAGTTACTTTACTAATGCAAGGAAGAGGTTTTTTTTTCTCACTAGTTATTTGAAATGCTAAGGACACTGATTAAAAGGCATTGGAAATCTTCAGGGAACACAATCCAATAGAAATAAAATCATTTCATTATACACCTAATTTCTTTGAAGAAATCAAAAATATGCTTCGACTTCTTTAAAACTGTCAGGAGAAATAATCACTGGGAGTTTGTTAATATCCTTAAAAGTATTATTTTCATAATTTAAACTGTTATCAATCAAAAAAGAAAAAAATAGCAAATTCCAGGTAATGCTAAAAGTTTTAATGTCACTGAAAGAATGTGATAAGAAAAAGAAAATGAAAAGAGTGTAAATGAGGATGGGAAAAAAATGAAAAACAAAGGTGCATGAGATGCTTATATTATATAAGATATTTATCATTCAAAAATTAGGGACAGAATAATTGTATATAGTTTGGTAAATTTTCTATAGAACCAACATTCTTACAAATGTCAAACATCTTTAAGAAATCTAAACAAAGAACATACATGCATTTATAAGCATATACCAAGAAGAAATACTGGGTTTAATTCAGTTTGAAGGATGAGGTAAAAAATAAAGAAAAGGAAGAGAACATTCCTTGGTAAGTTACTTACGTCATTCTTTGAGACCAAATAAATGCCAAGCTTCAAATAATGATTTTAACAGTAAACTATTTTTTATTCTCAGGATCCTTAGATCCTGAGAATGAAAAATAGTTTACCACAAAATATAAAATAAGAGAATGATTCTATTAAGCATCAGTTCAGAATGAAAACTCAGAATATGATAACCTATAAAGTTACATCATGATGTGTATCTAAGACCATTTTGTACACTATCCTTAATCATCTCAGGTATTTCTATAGATTACTTAAAATCAGGTGATTTTACTTACCTGAAGTCTTTGTTATCTTGATAATCTCCCCAAATAACTTGTGCCTGTAATCCTGCCAGCTGGAGTGCCACTTTTTCAGAGACTAAGAATTCATCCAGCTGAATTGAGGAAAGAAGAGAAAGAAAAAAGAAGTGGTTAGAGTTTTTAAAAGTTCTAACTTAACAAAAGATATAATTATTATCATTAAAGAAAAAAAAGTAAAGAATTTAACGCTATTTCTACTAAATCATATTAATTTTTGAAGATCATATTAAGAATATTTGAATGAATCTAATCATTCTTATAAATTTGTGAAATGAAGGTCATTTTGAACAGACTCGCTTCCAGATACTTTCACTCAAATGTGTGCATCCCCCAAGGCTCTACCTTGGGTCTTACACTATTTCTGAGCTTCATCTATGATCTCTCTGATGCCATTAAGGAAAGTTGGGTCACAGTGTTGTGCCAGAAAATTTTTCTTGTCAGAATCTATCTTGTACATTTAAAAAGCTACTATTCATCTAAGCATTGAATACTGCTGCCCTATCTGGTCTGGTGCACCTGCTATTCATCTCAAGTTCTTTTGTCAAAATCCAAAGAAGGATCTGTTATGTAATTGATTCTGACTTGGCATCTTGACTTCAGTCACTTTCTCACTGACATGGTATGGCTTCTACAAATATTTTCATTGCAACTGCTCTGGTGAGCTTTTTCCCTGGTGCCCCAACTACATGAATTTAAGTGTACTACTAGGCTTGCATCTAGGTCCCATCCATTTATTGTTGAAAGAGCTAAATGCAAATGTGACTTCTACTCCAACAGCTTGTTTTATCACACTTTCTGCCTGTGGAATTTCCTTCCATTTACTCTTCCATGATAACTACAATCTTAAAAAAAAAATTCAATGCCAGATCAATCACCATCCTCTATCTTCTTGAATCCCGTTCATCTTTTGTCATTTCCTCAATCCTCTCTATACGCAGTCTTTTCTCCCACTTTCACACCTTCTAAGTTCTTGCATATTAGTGGCATTTCCACCTTGCTTGGGGTGAAATTATTAAAAAAAAATTATTTTGAAAAGCTCTTTTTAAGATTTTCATTTTTAAAATGTTTATCACAAACAACTCCTTGTGCTTTTGTTCTGTTTTAATAATTGTATTATATTTTTTCCTTTTTTCTTTTTTTGAATACTATATTTTTTTATTTTTTCAATTTTATACTGGAAATATTAAAAGTAACATTTTAAAAAGTTTCTTTTGCACCACAGAATATATTAATGACAATAAAGAGAAATAGCTGATACTGATGTATTGAAAGCTCTATTTGCAATGAATTATTTTATTATGATTATTTGTTAGATGTGTCTGTAACAAGATTTTGATTTTAACAAAAATTGGTAGGGATCAAGTTCTTTTATAATGGCTTGCAAGAACAGTGTAATCTTGAGAATTCTAATTAAATAATTATGAAGTGGATGAAGCAAAATAACCAAATGAGCAAAAAGTATTATCTTGAGACCTAACCTAATCTCATATTGATAATTATATCAGAATTACTCATCTTTACAATCAATAGAGTCAAAAGGAAATAACAATGGATTTAACCATTTAATAGATTCTTTCACTAAATCAGAGCTTTAAATAATAGCAGGTTAGATTAACCTGATAACAAATCACTTTTACCTGAGCAGTTTAATTCTCTAATATTTAATCTGGTCAGATTTTACTTACCTTAACAACTTTATGCACTGCTTCTGCAAAAAGCAAATGGTACTCAACTGGATCCTTTGGAATATCATGCACATGACGATAAACTCGCTTTCGAAAAACAAATCGACAATCAGAACTTTCCAGAATAATTTTGTTACTTTTTTTTGATAAAGAATCATTTTTGCTTGGTGTATTTGTTAAATGTTTTTGTCTGAAAAACACAAAGAAAATATGTTGACAATTTTGCAAAAAAATAATTTGATTTTCCATTTTATTTAAGTATCATAATATAGATATCTGTTTTGAATAATTAGAAACAAATATAAACACAGACATCTGATAAAGTACTAAAAAACAACTATGTTCTATTTTAAAGTTTTTAGATAACAATTTAAAGCAGAACAAGATTCATATGAGAATTTCAACAAATGTTGTGCCATAGTATTCATGGCATGCATTAACTTCAAGCATGTTGTTAATAATTCTTTATACAGTTATACTGTTAAACTGTTGTCGCTTGTGAATTTAATACTTTGCAAAGATGAGGTTAAGTTCAAATTGATCACGATTAAGATGTAGTGCATTTAAGTCAACTGATATTCAAAACCTGGCAGTAAATTTAGCACATAGACTCCAAAGATAATATGTAGTGCAAGAAGGTAATGTAAATTATACTGATCAACAGAAGAAAGTGTTCATTAGAGTGTAGAATATAATCATTTGTCTCTGTCCAAGATTTTTCTGGTACTGACTGATGTTACAAAAGGCTAATCTAAGAATTCTAATTAAATATATACAAGACAGTATTCAATACAATGGTAAATATACAGAAACTTGAGTCAGACATGTATATTAGTATATAAAAGGATGTCTAAGAGTGAATTTATGTATATGCTTGTTGTCATATGCCTGCCTCAATGATAACCATTAAGATGATTACACATCAATTCGGGAATATTTACATTTCCACATCTATGGACAGATACGGGTTATCGCTCCTAGATCAAGACAAATAGACAATGATAAACAAAAAGAAGAAAATGAGATCACTGTTCAATTGATATAATTGAACTGTAATCTTCCCAGGTCTGCTTCAATATCAACACATGTGCTGACCAATAATTCAAGGATGAATGACAAGGCGAAATAATTTTTGTTATAAAGTTTTAATAAGTAACAAAGTATAAAAATAAGAAAAAAAATATATGAGTATGAATAAGAGTATCCAATAACCTGAACCTCAAAACTTATATTCGGATACCCAACTCAGTCGAAATAACCATTTACGACAAATATCAACAAATATGAATGAATACAGGCAAACATGAATGCAAGAGATTAACACAAAATAAAATGGGGAGAGCCATATCATTATAAGCACATGTCGTATGATGTTTGTGGTAACATAATATTTGTGGAAGTGTATGCATGTTCTAACATGGGCCTAAGAATATAATAACTTATCTTTATATCAGTTCCTTCTCTCTTATTTTACAAACACGATCCACTTAAAATGTATGTATCTGTGATTGTCTCTATTTTCTTTTAGTTGGCTGTCGTGTTTTCAGCATACAAATATCCTGAAATATTCGCACTCTTCTTTATTTCTTTTTTTCAATCAAGCCTTGTATTTTCTGCATTCCAACAATTCTGCAGTTTTTCTCTTCAATATCTCTTCATTCACACGTTATCCTCTCTGCGTCGTTATCTTTCATTCTTTTCTTGATAAACGAACTGGCTTCGTCTTCTTTTTGTTCTTTTAACAAATAAGAATCAGCATACAATAACATTACAATTTCTTTTATCTTCTCTTCATCGATATATTTCCTTCTTCCTTGAAAAAAGATTCGGCTTCGTCTTCTTGTTTTAAGGAATAAGAATTTATAAGTTCATTTTTCTTATCCGAAGTTGCTTAAAATGAATTGGTCAAATTACATCATTATCTCAAATGCATTTTCCTTTTCATTCATAAGTTATAAGTGCTCAGCAATCATGACTTGCTAACCAAAGATCTGATCTGCAACTAATTTCTAATCTCTGCTTTCTACATGACTTGTCTTTGGCAAGGATTCTAGCTTCTGCTGCTTCACGACTTCATGTCTAGCCTCTGTCTATTTCTTGTCTAGACATTTGTTACTAAGAGTGTCTGGGTCAACTAACCTTGACCTGCTATCCCAAAACTGACTTTAGGTTCCCATGTGACAATCTCCTTGTTACCACACAGAGACCAATCTCAATATATGTGTGTAGGTGTGTGTGTGGCTATCTATATCCGTAACACTTGTAAATAAATATTTAAATGTATTTTGAGACAGTTATATCACTTCTATATTTATGTCTGATGATTAAAAGTAATGCTTATACTGAATTGTTTTACATGTGAAAATGCATATCTATATGTAGACTTACTTGCTTTTATTTACTTTATATCTAATGCTTTCTGTTACATCATGTCATATTATATTTTTGTTGATGCCTAAAACTATAGGCCAGATATATTGTGCATCCATAACATGAAAATATGTGAATAAAATGGTATAAAAAGACAATTAGTTTTACATACTTAAAGAAGGTTTCAAACTGATTTTAGGGGTTTTCTTTTAGGTTAAAAAAATTTATCATAGACATTTTTAATAAAATTTTAATATGTACTGCAAAAATTTAAAGAAATTTAAAGATATTAGCATAAATTTAATCAGAGAAAAATTATTTTTGTGTACTTAATGTCAGCTTTAGATTGTTTTTAAGTCAATATTTTATTCATGTTAGTTTTCTTCATTTAAATGTGATTACTACCATAAATGAAGTCAGCTAACAGAAAGATTAAAACTCTGCAAGTAAAAAAAATCTTTCAAAAATAAAATAACCATTATAAAAATAGGATTCAATTATTGTTTATTACCAATATAGCCTACTTTTAAAAGTTATGTTTCATAATTCAGTCATGAAAAATGATAAGTCATAGACATAATATATGACAATGATATGTGTACTTTATTTATATATATTTGTACATGTACAAGCACATCTTACAAAATATTAACCTATACATCCATATACTCTTATATAATAACAATTCTGTTTTATTCTATATGCTTTGCATATGGAGATACCACTGACACACACACATGTATCTGTGTGCATTTGTGTTTAAAAGATACAAAGAAACAATGGATTTTATAAACATTCATTTGTGTGTGTGTGTGTGTGTGTGTGTGTGTGTGTGTGTGTGTGTGTGTGTGTGTGTGTGTGTGTGTGCTTCTGTGTAGTCAGGTTATCAGTGAGTAAACAATTTTCCACACCAAGCTTGACTAGTGAGAAAGATGTCTAGTCTCCCAGCAGGATGAAAAACAAGACTTCTCAAAAAGGTGGATGAATCCTCTTGTGGAATCAATGCCCATCTAGTATGTGCATATATGTAGGTGACATCTGATGAGAGGGAAAACTCAGGAAAACATGCAGTTTGAAGTGATTCCTTGGTATCTTTCACTGGGTATTAATCATGGAGACTCGGAGTGTGGTGCCTGTGTTGTACAAGGGCTTGTCATTACAATCCAATCATGTGCAGATATCTCAGCATTTTAACTCATTGTTTCAGGATATTCTGTCATCTTATCCTGGCTTCTCATTACCTTTTATGCATCCCAATGGAATTACGGAGATTTAGTGGGAACTCAAAATCTGTGTGACAGCTATCAATCTTCTTGAACCAGTTGGTAAGCTCTTTGTGAGGATCTTACTGAACAGGTTAATAAATGACATATGCCCTCTAGTTATATCAAGAGTGCAGAGTGGTTTTTAGAGTGGGCAAAGGTACTATGGGTATGCTTTTCTTGGTAAACAGCTGCAGAAGAAATGCATTGAACAGTGAGTACCATTGTACCAGGTTTTTGTAAAATTAACTTTTGACAGCATAAATTTGGATGCCTTTTGGAGGATTGGATGCTGTCCCACTTTTGTCATCTTAGTGAAACAGCTACAAACTGATATGAAGGTTCATCTCACATTCAATGGCTCTCTTTCAGATGAGATTATAATGGACAATGGGCAAAGGTGAAATTCTTGCAACAACATTTGTTTTTAATTTACTTTGTTGTGCTTTTGTCACATGCCTTTGAGGACTGTCACCTTAAGATTTAGAACATCAAGAAGTCTGTTCTATCTCAGAAGGTTCAACACTAACTCCAACAACTTTGAGAGCTTGATCTAAAATTTTCCATATACTGATGATGCAGATTTTTCTAGTTCACTCGAAGGAAAATTTGCAACTCATAATGGATTGCTTCTCTGCCACATGATGCTTTTGATGATTAGTCTGGGGAAGACAAAAACAACATTTTCCCATCCCTACAAAGAGTCAACAATATTTGGAAAAAATAACAGGTTGAAAGTTATTGAAACTTTCCCATACCATGGAAGCATTTATATTAAAGATGATGCTCTGGATGCTGAGATTAGTTTTGTTTACACATTCATAAGGCAAGTTTTGCATTAGGCAAATTGGAAAGTAGATTTTGGTAAAAAACAGACGGCAATATTAGGACCAAATTAATTGTGCATACAGCCTGTGTTCTAATGTTTTTGCTGTACTCATGTGAAAGATGGACAACATAACAGAAGCATATAATGGCTTGGGCAATTCTACTAAAAATAACCAAGAGATATCCTTAACATCAATTATCAGTTTTCTATTCCAAACACTGTTCTCCTCAAAAGGTCTAAATGCAACAACATTGAAACAATAATGATCCGTAATTATGGATAGGACACATGAGAATGGTCAATAACAAAATTCCTAAACAAGTTTTCTATGGAAAACAGAAGATAAGAAAGCATCATCACATGGCTAGAAAGAGGCTTAAAAATAATTTGAAGGATAATTTGCATGCCTTGCACATGAATGTGCAGCATTGAGAAGAACTGACTTTAGATTATACAGAGTAGAGGCACTTTATGTGGGAATGATGCAATGCCTTTGAGGATAACTATCTCAGGCATGATCTACAAAGAAACACTCACTCTGATTTACCAACTAATATACAGTCTTGGAAATGTGGCATGTACGAATACATGCTGCTGTTGATGGCAAATTATGTAAATCATCTGAAAGGTTATTGTAACAGTCAGAAGCAAGCCAACTATGCTAACTTACCTTCTTGTCCTACCAACAATACCTGTATTGTTTGAAACAAGTTTTGCAGATCATCATTGGAACCGAGAAGGCACATGGTGGTACACAGAGTTGTAGGGTATGCAGTTCTAATCAACCCAATGAATGATAGAGTTTATTTGTCATATATACATGATATCTATGAAAATGAATACTAATCTCATGAGTCCCCATAGGGGCCATGGAGACTGAAATAAGATGGAAACCATTACAAATGATCAAAAATGTGAGGAGGGAGCATTCACCTGAGTAAGATGCAGTAATTACGATTTATAAATATATGAATAAATCAAAGTAAATGATGGAACTTTATAAATTCCCTCTAGGGGCAAAATGAGTTGGTTAAAAAAAAGTGGACAATGAGGTAAACACTAAGTGGCTTTATGCCTAAATGCAAGCTTCAGCATGGCCTGAAGATTGTATTCAAACATGATTGCTGTCCCAGTGTTGACTTCAGTGTACACTTTTATATTTAAACATGCTCTATACCAGATATTGAGCACTTTATCCATATAACTATATTTTTATCACACACACACACATACATATATATATATATTAATGCATATTTCAGCAGCAACCTTTCTTTTAATCATGTTCCATTGAAAATTACCAACAAAGAAAAATTTTATTTATTTTTGATTTAATTTTCTTGTATTGTTACATTTTTCCTTTTTGCTCGAGATAAGGAATATAAAAATGTTCTGTAATTATAATTTTTGCAAGCGCTTTCAGCTACTTCACTGGACATTCTCAAGGGTGTTATGTTTTGCTGAGTAATTTTTCCTCATGCTTTGACTTTAACATAATTTATTTTATGTTTTTGAAAAGAAGAGTTCTTTCAAAGCTCTTATATGCTGCACAAGATTGGAATTCACATGAGCATATTTCTATTTTTAAAATCTTTCAGTACTCCATTTCCACTATTAAATAATGTAAGATAGGAGAGAATTGTTTAATATATATAGTGCTTCTCTAATAGTGAGGTACTATTGATATTGTGATTTAAATAGTATTATTGTATTTTCAACCAGAATTTTCCTTAAGCATTCTTGTAAATTAAAATAATTATGTTTTCTATGGCATTTTGGTTTGATAAATAACATGTAAGATGTCTACACAAAAAGCTGGTAGTGTGTCCAATATAGGTATTTGATTTATGACAAGAAACAAGGTCTTGTCTTGGGCATTGCAATTATATATATATATATATATATATATATAATTACTGGCGTATGTATACATGGTATGTCACATGCTAAAAGTCTGCCTCCTTCTACCAAGTGCCCATAGATCAGAGGTAGAATCACCGACTGACGCCAATTCAGTTGTGTTTCAATTCTGGGTAAAAGCAATTGGATGTCTAACCATACTGATGAGCTGTGATACAGTGAAACAGACTCTCTACAGATGACTATATATATATATATAAATATATAAGAAAAAGTGTGAAAACCTGTAAAAGGTATGTTTAAAGTGTAGATTTATTGTTGCTACTATTTTTAATATTACTTGCTTTTTGTATGACATATTAAGTGTCCTAATGGTATTTGTGTCACTACACATGCTTTGAGTCTAGATTTTGTCTTTATACTTCAAAATTGTTTTCAGCAATTTTGATTCAATTCTACTCTACAGGTCATCTAGACTCAAATAGAATTCTAAAAACAGTAAAAAGAACTAGAAGTGAATCAATATGATTTAGAAGACAGTATGGACAGTTGGGTAATATTTTAAGCTAGTAATGTAGAAACCTAAATTAACAGTCTCTTCAAAGTTGATGTTTAAAAATAAAATGCAGAGAATTGCTTTATTTTCCTGGAGAAAATGTTTTTGAGTGGTACCAATCACAACCAAGAAGATTTAAGCTAAAAATTTGGTTTGGTTTGGTTTGGTTTAATTTGGTTTATGGCATACCAACCTCAATGCAGACAAGTGTTTTACGATAGATTTGTATGAATATAATATATATTTTTTGGAAAAAATCTGTTTGTAAATCAGGTTTTAGATTATATTTTATTAACACATTTTTGTAAAGAAAGCTTTAACAAGAGTCAAATGCATTGCTGGTAATATTTGTTTTTCTTCAAAAAGTTATTGGTGGAAATTTTTTTCCTCTCAAAAATGTTGCTCTCAATATATATATTTTTCAAAATGTATTACTGGTAATATATTTTTTTCCTGTTTTATATTTTCTTGTAGAGGTTGACCACTTTTAGATATAATAGTATGTTATCCATATTTACATTTTTGAACAGATTAGTATTATAAAATTGTTGTCTAATAATAGCTAATTCTGGACACTCTGTCAAAATAAGTTTAATCATCAATACTTGTTTACATGCCTGGCACACCAGTTGAACTTCATTACTAAGTAAGAAAGAATGTGTCATTCTCATATGGCCGATGTGCAAATAGGCTTTACGACTTCTCCTTTTCGAGACTTCATGAAAGATGTATAACTTACTCCAAGCTTGAGCTGGATTGCATAGAGTATATTATATGGATAATCATCCCAGTACTTCTGCCATTTTTAAAATATATATTTATTTGCTCTCTAAAGCCTGTATATGAGATCTTTATCCCTATATCTACATTCATGTCCAAAGCTGATTTAGCTGCCATGTCTACTTTCGAGTTCAAATGAGTGATGAAAGTTATTTTCCTGCCAAAAACCACACCTAGAAACTTGTGCTGCTCCACTAATTGAATTTCTGTTTCATCTAATTTCATGCATGGGTCATTATTAAGTTTTATAAGTTTGCAGAAATACATGTATACAGGTTTTTGTTTTAGAAAACGTAAATCCATTTTCTGTGGCCCATTTCTGCATTTTATTTAGGTATTGTTAGAGTTGCCTTTCTATGCTGAGCTTTATATGGGATTAAAAAAATCATCTACATAAAAGGAACTACTGGGCTTAGAGATCTCACAATAGAGTTGATTTTAATGCAAAAAGGTAAAAAATGACTGCCATGAGATGTTCCTCCCCAAAAAATGCTTCCCTTACAAAGATCCCAAGCTGCACTAAGTGATCTATGGTATTTCTTTTTTTCTGAATGCACATTGGTAATCACTGATTAAGTTGTTCTTTTCCAAGTACCAAGTCACTCTGTTGGTCATTCTTTCCTTGGTTTTACAGACAACTGGTTAATGCTATTAGTCTGTAATTTCCAGGTTTTGGAAAAGGTATGAAAGGCTGTCTCTGCAAATCTGGGAAGTGGCCACTTGTTCATATATTATTAAGAAGTTTTAGCAGCAGCTTCAATGATTTGTTTGGCAGATGCTTTAGGAATTGATAATGAATATCATTTGGTACCACAGCTGTATCATGGGCTTTTTTAAAAGATTCACTCCATTCCTCTATTGTAAATGGAATGTTGTAGTTCTCAGCATTTAAAGTACAGTTTTTGCTTTTCAGCTTTTTGTTTGAACTTAGTGAATTGTTGACTGCCATTCTTAGCTGATGAATTTTTGAGATGGTTGTTCCTACTTTGTCAGCAATATCCTTTTGGTTGGTTATTTTGTTGTTATTTATGCAAAGGGGTTTTATTGCATTAGTATGATATTTACCAGCTATTTTCTTTATCGTATCCCAAACACATTTAGTTTTTGTCACTGCACTAAGTTTGCTGATGAAATTTTCCAAGCATTCCTGTTTGTTAACTTTGATTTTTTTCAAAGCTTTTGCACAAAGTTGCTTAAATTTCAGCAAGTAATCTATTGTGGAATCTTTGTTAAAACCCTTAATGCCCTTCTTCTTAGGGAGGCATTTCTTTGCAATAGAGACCAGGATGATTTTATTGTTATATACACAAATCATTGTCATTTATAACCAATTCCATATTCTTTTCTTTCCGGTTTGTATTTTTACAGCCCTATAAGGTGATGTGACAGTTAAAATCTCCTAGTAACATAAAGGGAGCAGGGAGTTGCTTTATAATTTTCTGCAATTTGTTTTAATTTATTTCTTCATTCAGTGGAATGTACACTGAGCAGATGTTGATTGGTCTGTGCAGTATCACTTTTTCAGCTATCACCTTTAAATTAGTTCTCAAGTTTATCTGACTTTATAGAACATTATTTCACGCTAAGATGGATATAACACCTGATGCCTGAAGACCAGTGTCTTTTATCTAATAGTATTGTTGGAAATTTTTTATATTTATCTTGTCATCCTTCTTAAGGAAAGTTTCTTGAAGGCAGATAACTTCCAGAGTCATATCTGTTATTAACAGAAGCAGCTCATTAATGTTTGTCTTCACTCCAAAGCAGTTCCATTGCAATATTTTATACATGCTTATATGTTCTTATTTATGGCTTATTTGTTTTTTTATTTGTTTTAGTTTAGAAGTTTTAGCTGTCTGTGGGTTTTGGTGATCTGCTTCCATCCCATCTAAATTTTCAAAGTGATTTTCAGTAGACACTTCCAATTTTTGCATGGTAGTTTCAATTTTTTGGTGATACACTTATTCTACTATTTACAAACTTTGGTGGATGTATAGGTAATCTCTGTGATCTTTGTTCTGCAGATGGCTTAACACATTTGGGAGGAGAAGTCTGTGTCTGAGATGATGTTATCCACTTATTGCCAGTTACTTTGTAATATAAATCTTATAAGTTGTTTTGGAAATTGGGCCAATCATTCAGCCCCAAGTGCACAAGTCTTTCAATAAGGTCCCTATACTTGTCAGTAAGAATGGAGTTATTTGGACTTGTCCCATCCACTACTCTTGCATAAGAAGGGCCTCTCATGTACCCATCAACTACTTTTTTTGCTTTCAAAAAGGAAATGTTTCTTTTATATTTAACTTTCACAATTTTGTTTTCTTTTTTCCAGAACTCACAAATACGAGAGTAAGCTGGATGATTCTCCTGGCAATCTGCACATCTAATCTTATCCTGGCATATCATCATCATGATCAGAGTCTTTTTGGCTACATTTTGTGCATTTAGGTCAGCTCCTACAGGTATCTCTGTGATGTCCAAATTTCTGACATCTAAAACTCCTCAGAGGAGCTAGAATATATAGCTCAACTGGTTCAACATAATAGCATATTCTTATTTTAGAAGGAATTTTTGGAGAATTATACATGAGGATGTATGTATTTATAATAATTTTTTCACAGTTTTTTCTCATCATGATTTTTTGGTAGTCCAAGACTCCAGATGAGATTTCTTCTGTTGTGGCCAGAGAGGGCTCTTTACTTCTTTGATGTGCTCAGTCTTGTATGAGGGAAAGTTTTAATACTAATATTTTGGAAGGTTTTCATTTTTCTTAAAGACTCCCATTGTTTTCTTGTTTCAATCTCTACTATTAAATTGCCATCTCTCATCTTTCTGACTGATTTTGGATTAATCAGACAAGATATTACTTTTTCAATCAAGAAAGAGGATCATCTTGACAATGGAGTTTCTCCCAAAGACTCTAGTACAAAACATTTTGGAAAGCTTTTCTTTTTCAGAATCTGAGTCCAAAAGATATCACTTGGGTTTTATGTTTTGATTCATAATTTTTAGGATTTAAATTTCACTGTCTGTTCTCCCCACCCACTTTGGAGTCCACCACTGGGTCCTGTCAAGGGGGAAACCCAATCACCTTGACAGGTCAGGGCTACACAGGCCAGTATACTCACACTTGTGAGAGACTTGGAGCACCCATCACCACATTTGCTGCACTATCAAAACCTTTAGTGAACAACCTGAATGGTGAACAGTCATGTGCAGGTTTAAATGTCTCTACAAGCCAACTGACCCTCAGCCAGTGCCTTCTAATGTCTATACATTAGCTTGAGTTGTTATTTATCCCCCAGTTCATTTAGATATAATTTCCCTGAATTATTTAGTATCTTTATAGGCATTAGGGCTTGACCTGACCTGCCAATTGATCAGAATGAGCCTATCAAACCACTCATCTAGTCTAGGTAAGAGCTAAAGTGGCGTGTTGGGAATTGGAAGTACTAAACCTGACCGCCAAAACCCTCAACAACCAGGATCTCATCCTCAGACATCAAAGGTTGCCACACATGGCTAACAGGTGGCTTCACTGTGGGGGTCTTACCCCTCTGCAGAGGTGTAGTTGGCATATTATGAAGTCCCAGGCAAAAGGGCGATTAAGCTAAAGAGTATATTCATGTAGAACAATGATCCTACATATTCTGCAAACTGGACAAAAAATTTTAAAGACATCAAAATAATGATAAGGCTCTCAGCCTTAACTAATTAGAAAACTTGTGATCCATTATTAAAAGAGATGTCTATGATAAAGAAATAAATATTCAAGTAAATAAGTTCTCTAGAAAGGAATAAAAACTGATACAAGTAATGTTAAAGTCAAAACATGAAAAGTTAACAAAATCATTGGCAGAAAACTGATGAAGGCCATAGAATGTATATCACATGTAAAATAATCAAATAATAATTTAATCAGATATATGTGATATTGTGTTTAGCTTTCTATAGCCTATATCTTTTGGATTTATTTATAGATAGAAAATTATATTGCATTTAGTTTATTTGAATAATAAGACCTTTCATTACAAGTTAATCTTTAAATAAGGATATATGTACAAGCTGAAACACGATATATAAATCTATCCTGAAAGTTTATACAAATTTTGTGAAAACACTAACTTGCATTATAAAATCTAACACTATTAAATCTATTATTTTCTCATTTTCCTTTTTCTTTTAATTTAGTATGCAAAAATATGGCATAGATTGTGCAATCTCATATGGTTTTATATGCATATCCCATATGAGTTCTTAACTGTAAACTGAGATTTTTTTTGAGAATGTAACAATAATTTTATTATTCAAAATTGAGAAGTGTTTGTATTTCTGCAGATTAGACAACAAAAATGTAAATTGCATAAGATTAATAATAAAGATGAAAATTAATACACTTACTGATCCCACTGTGCCAATATGTCAGCTACATACTCATATCCTCGAATAAACCTTTCATGCTCAGATGTAACCTGAAATGAAGAGAAATAAAATGGTGGACAAATGTCATTCAAAATAAAAATCCAGTAAAATACTAAGATTGTTATTTGAACAAAACAATCATTCCTGTAAGCAAAGCATTTTGGTATCCTGAATCATTTGTGTTATATATTCATATGGAATGTTTAACAAACAGCGTATAAGCTTCAATTATTTATGTTATATTTCACTATAAATTATTTCATTAAAGATCATTTAATTAAAAGAGAGAAAATGTTACCAACAGCATCTGATTCAAATAAAAGTGATGAAACAATATGTTAACCTTTTAATGTTCACTGTTCCACTTGTGGTACATGTTTTAAGCATTAAAACATTAGATGTTTGTTTATTCTAGCTTGAACTTACTACTAATATTCTTAGAATATACATGAAAACATTGACTAGACTAGTTAAACTTTCTTGCTAATTAATTGATTACCTACAAATACTTTTCTGTAGTTTCTCACATTCTTTATAAATTTAGTATTTTTATCTATATATTTTAATCAATATATAATTACAAAAGTGATGACACATGGTTATTAAATATTTTATAATTCATGACTTTTATATTAAAAATTTACAAGTAAAATACATTGTAAAATTAATATTTTAAAATAAATTCAGTATCTTCTATTAGCTGAAATAATCTTTTCAAATTATCATCACAAGTTAAACCTCAACTTTGAGTAGTTTCATGCAAGATTGATGAGAATAATATAAGAATTGTATGACAATACCTATACAAGCTTGTTGATAATTTCATACATTTTACATGTATATTTTGTAACCCTAAATCACAACACTACAACTGTGAGAGGAAATCTTAACCCCCCCAACATTCAGTAAAATGACTGATGTCAAACAATGGAATACTATTAGTATTTACTGATTACTCTGGTTTTTTTCTTTTAGATTAGATTATTATAACATGTAGGGATGTGTGCAATAGAATTAAGCAGAAAATAATAAGAATTCAATATAAGAAAATATTTTTCATAAAGAATATTCTCTCACTGAAAACTGAAGATAACTTGTTCAGCAAAATAAATGAATAAGCCACTATTTCCAACTGCAGAAGTACAATTTTTATATTATCAGAATGGATACATTATTTTTATTTTTTTCGAATTGTGAAAATACAAACATGTTTTGAAGATCCTGATAGTTTTCTGAAAGATAAGGAGAATGTGAAATTTTTTGGGTTGTAATGATAATGTCAAGAGAGGAGTGAAACTGGTCACTTTGAATATTTGATAGCTATTTTAAAAAATAGTCATTCTAAGTGTTTCTTCGGTTACATTTTCATGACAATAATCACTTAATATTTTTCTGAAAATTAAAAAATTAAATTAAAAAAATATTTACATTTGTGCAATTCTATTTAAAGTAGTTCTTCATTATATATTACAAAAAGAAAACCAGTTCTTGTTAAATGGCATTATAGTTTTGCCTGAAAATTTGCAAACATCTTGACAAACTAGTCAGTCTTAGGTTATACTAAGAGGATTTTGTTGCATATCAGTATTGTTATATAGCATTAAGTTTTGAAATTGCTTACATTATATTAGAGCTGTGTCATTAGAATATTGTTTTTATATCTAAGGTTAAATTCTTTGTATGATCAATATGAAGCTCTGAAAATACTGACATATATATATACACATACCTCTTTATATATATTTTTATATAACTCAGTTATTCAATATAAAGAATATGTTTATGATCATTTTTTTTTCATCTTTAAGAAAAGTTATGTTTTTAGATATGAGTTGATAACAAATGGAATGATGTCAAAGAAAAGACAGCATTCAAATTCAAGGCTTGATTTTTTGCAAGCATTCAACTCTAAATAAGCCTATTTAGTAAATCTTTTTTTCTTCTTTGTCATCAACATCATCATCATAGCTGTTTTTGAAAGCAACATTTCAGTCAATGTATTTTGTAATAAGTAAGTTATTATGATGTAGAGTCACAGTACTAGATCATTCAGTACAGACAGAACTGAAGACATTGACAAATTAGTCAGTAAAACGTACTTGCTTAATCTTACACTATGGCATATGATTCAATCTCTTTTGTAACATCTGTTTTTATTCACATTTTGAACAATAGGCTTTATTTCAACTAAAGGAGACATTATGATCTACTAAATTGAATTTGTTGATTGTATTGCACTAACCTACCTGAAGTGAATGAACCATTTTTTTAATTATACCTTATGTGTACAAGGATTCTTTAAATAATGGCATAATTTTTTTTATAATCATCTCCTCACAAGCAAGGCAGAACTTCCACTGATGTGCAGGGGGTTACATAATAGGAGAGTGAAGAGAGAGGAGAACAGGTCATAGTAGGTGCTGGAGAATGGGTAAGAGAAGGATGAGTACATTGGTGTAAAGAGAGCTGCATGAGAGAAAAGTGTAAATTGAGAAGGAGGATGGGAATCAAGGAGATAAGAGATGACATTACATTTAAACTCTTGGAAATTGTAGCTATCAGGGAAACAAGAATACAGAAGAGAGTTCCACAGGCAGGAAGTGCGAAAAAGAAGCTGATAGAGTAGAAGTTGTGATTAGACTTGGTTGTTTTACAGTAAAAGGGTGGGACCTTGTTGCCAGTCAAGGCAATTCACATAGGGGGACACCAAGGAGCAAAATCTGTGAAAGTATTTATAGAAGAGACAGAGGGAAGCCACATCTGATCGGTGAGAGAGAGACTGGAGTTGGGCCACCAGGTCAGGATCAACTATATTGCAGATTCTTCTTTGGATCTTGTCAAGAATCCCAAAGTAAACAGCAGGGGTGTCCGACCAGATATGGCAGCAGTATTCAATGCATGGGTAGATGGCAGATTTGTAAATGTGCATGATGGATTCAGAAAAGAAGAACTTCCTGGCCTGACATAGGGACCTGACTTTCTTAGTAGTAGATTTAGCTATTAATTCAATGTAGTTGTTCCACTTCAGGTCAGCTGAGAGAGTGAGGCTGGTAAGGCGCAGTGTATTGCTCTCAGGGAGACTAGCATGATCTATGTTGATGACCTGGTAGGAAAGATTGTCTATGATGGTTAAAGGATATCAACTTCATTTTGGAATAATAATACTCTCTTTTCAAGAGTAAATGAGTTTCCAAACATGAACCAAGAAACTGACAACTGAAATCAGCTACAGTGACAAGTAGATAGATAATTAATGATTAACTTTATTTCTCTTAAGAAAAATATTCCTATTTGTACCATTTGAACTATGTCATGCATTTTAAAAGTAAATAGAACAAGAATTTAGAGGCCACAGTCTAAATTCTGATGACAGGCAAACTTCATTACAATTTTATTATTCATATCAGATTTAAGACAAAGCAAAAATTCTTAAATTAAGTCAATTTTGTAAAATTCACAAAATAATACTTTATAAAATATTAAGAATTTGTTTAGCTATCTTGCCATACAAAATAAAAATACATTTTTTAATGATTTGTTGTAAAAGATCACAGTCAAAAACAATTATGCTTTAATGTAACCAAATAGCTGAATAACAAATAAGTAGTTGATTTTGCTAATATTTTGATGTGTATTAATTACTGAATGAAAATATTTGGTAAACTTTTAAAATGGCTTAATTAGGTAAGATTCAAACTTTTACACAAGACCAATGTGAGTTATGATAGCACACCAAATACATTGTAGTGGTTACATATGCATTTATTACTGATTATTTTGCACTAAGACATAAAAACAATGAAAATATAAAACCAAAGTACTTAATAGTCATGTATATCTTTTATGTGGAAATTTAGAAAAAAACAAAACAAAAAAAGAATATTCCTTGATAATTATCTACAGAGTAATTAGGTATCACCAGACTCACACTTATTACAATGAGGGTAAGTATAATGTATGTTTAATTAAAATTCTGATTGACTATATTGTTTTCAATGAGATGAATTTTGTACAGAAAACCTTAATAATTGTTCATCAGTATATAGATTATTCTTATATATATATATGTGTGTGTGTGTGTGTGTGTGTGTGCATTTGTATATAACAGCAATAGTATATAATGTTCTTTTATTTATACATTTATGAGTTGAAACCCTGGTGAATTCTGGATAGGTTTCAGAATGTGTACCTTAAAGTTTTTGTCAAAATTGCAGCCATCCATGATAAAATGTTCAGCAAGTCATTCCAAAACAGTTTATCATGAATATCAACTCTTAAATGCATGAAGATAAAAACATATGCAAATTACTAATGTCCTACATGGAGGGTGGAGGGATGCAAAATGGCTGAAATGTTGTGATGACAACAACAAAGATGAAGACAATAGTCTGAACATAATTAGTGTAAATCTTTTCACTCTTTTCCTTTTTTTATTCTTATTTTTATTTTAGTTTTTTTTTCAATTGGAGTAGATAGACTAAACTATCGCCCGGTTCACACTCCACCCACATCTATTGAACTGGTGAAGAGGCTCATCCCTTGTTTCCTGTTTAGGATGTGGTTTCCGGCTTTCTCTTTTCCATTCTTTTTACCCTTACGTAGCCCCCTGCACATCAGTGGCGTTACCGCCTTGCTTGGGGTGATATGATTAAAAAAAAAAAAAAAAAAAAAAAATAATGATAATACCTCATCCCTGAAATTCAAATAGAAAAACTCACCATCATATTACTCCTGCTTAAGTTGCATTCTATTAACTCTGCTTTGTCACACTGATTACCAGTACAACTATTTTTTTAAGGTAAGCAATGTTTGTATAAAACTTTTTAAAATATTTTTTAATACATCTATGCATTTTTAAACACAATTTGAAGACAGATGTACTGTCAAAATATAGTTAAACACTGCATCTTTTCTTCTTTTTCTTACATTGTGCTCTTCTGTAAATGTTACAAATTACTGGAAGAACTACATCAATTGTTTTGTTTGTTAATAATAATCTAATATTACTAATATCCTATAAATGTAGACTTTACTTATGCAGATTTCTATTTCAATTATTTTCATGATACTTCACTGACTGAGTTTCAAAATCAAGCATTAATACTTTTCCATCTGGTCTTCCTTTCAACTGTATTCTCTTGTAATAAAAACTGATTTTAAGCAACTGTTATTCTTGTTATCTGCTATTATTTCAATTTCACTCATGAGAATGTTATTGATATCATCATTTTAGTTATTATCATTTGATATTAATCAATGTTTATACTGTTATGTGATAACAATATTGCATAAGATATAAAATTTGATAAGTTTGATAAATTGTAATAAAAATATTTGAAAACAGGCTTTGATTATATACTTAAATTGAGATATTTATTGCAGTAATCAGTATTTGTCATTCTGTGGTAAGAATCTTATCCAATAATTTTTTTTTTTAGTTACTGTTTTAACTTTTAGTTCTCCCAGTACAAGCTCCACTCAAGGTGAGATTGTTGTAGGGAGAGGGAAGGGAAGGAGGAATTAAGAAATGTGTAATACAAGGATAGATATCATTTGAGCCTCTGAATAAAGAGACCAAGGTTGTAGGTGACAGTTCTGGAGGAAAAAAATAGCTGAGCTTTTCAAAGAAACATGAAAGGAATAGGTATAGTTTGCCACCATGAACATGGCATGGCATCACCTTACCATGAAAGTCTGAATTTGTAGAGCTAAGAAATATAATTCATTGTAATAGTGATAGAGTAGTGAAAAGCTAGCAATGTTTCGTCTGTGGCATAAGAGTTGCAGGGTAGTAAATAATTCATCACCCAAGCAGAGAGTCTTGAGGGATGCCAGAATTGATTTCATGTGCCTCAGAGGGCTGACCATTAATGATGAACTTTATAAATTATCTGACAGAAAAAACTTGATAACTGAGAGGACTCTCCCAGATATTCTATAGCAGGCTGGTTTGTGTAGCAATCTCCCGTGTCACGCCTTTTCAAGGGCCTTTAAGATATCTAAGGCAATCACCATTGAGATATTTCTATTATAAAGTAATTCACTGATTCTATGTGTGATAATAGTTAGAACATCAGTAGTGGACCTAGAAGAGTGAAAACCATATTGGTTATTGCTCAAGAGTTTTTTTGTTTTTTTTTAGGTGTTTATGATGATTTCAAAGAGTGATATGTCGCAGAGATGAGGGATTTATCTGTATTCTTGTACATAGGACACACACTAGATACCTTTCATGGGCTTGGGAAACATTTCTTCTTAAGGAAGTGGTTAAACAGCTTTGCTAGGGTTGGAGACAATTCTATTCTAGGTAATGTTTTTTTAGAACAACAACAGGAATTTTATCTAGACCAGTAGTGTTTGTAATGTTAAAGTTTTCAATAAGTTTGGAAACCTCCAGAGTCAATGTAGAAATATCATAATATTTGAGCTCCAGAAGGTGGGGAAAGTCAGGTAAGGGAGAGTGTTTGTAATCTGTGCTTAATGCTGGTTAATGTTCTAAATCCATATTAGTGAGTTAAATTATGAAAAATAGAACAAATTCAAGATAAACAGTCTAACTAAGCTAAGAAAATGCAAGTGACTTTCATAAGATAGCAAAGATGATATCACAAGTGTCCAAGAAGTAATATCCTGATAAAAAAAAATATGCATACTTTTTTTGCAAATCTTTAGTATAGATAAGCACGTATATTTTTATTCTATATATTTCTGTGTATGGAATGTTGTTAACTATGACCTGCATATATAGCATCTGTAGTAATTGTGTTGCTGCTACTGCTATTTTTCAACTAAGAAATCATACAAAATTTTTTACTGTTGAAAAATATTTTTTATTGAAATAACCTAAGAAGATGATTTTGCCAGATGAACTGTTCAGATTGTTCATGCTTTACTTACTTCATAAAGTGCCCAGCCTTCAACAGACTGGAGACCAATTTTTTGTGCCACCTTCTCTAGAATTTCTGCTGTTGTGTCACAGGGCATAGCATGGACTGCTTTTGTCTTTTCATCCATGAAATGTATTTTACAAACTAAAGGACTCAATATCTGTACACTCTGTAATGAGAAAAATGGAGAAAGAAACATTTGAAAAATATATATCTATGAAAGAAATAAAATGAAAATGTCAGAAAGACCTCAAGAGAGAATATATAAAAAAAGATAACCTATCATAAACCTGAATTTGTGAAATTCTTTTACAAGATGTTTCATTTTTAATATGTTACAAATTTAAGAGTTTATAAATAGTTTGATCAAATTTTTCAAAATATAATTCTTTTTATTCTTGATGTGCTATGTACCTTCAGGACATAGGCAATCATGTACTTCCATTTGTCCCTTTCTCTTGTCACTCTTGGTATCTCTCCTAAAACCTGCTCCACCATCCATTTGCTCAAGCCTATCAAATGTGTCTCGAGCTGCTTTCTCGTCTCTCTTTGTGAGTATTAGATTCTCCATTCCTCCTGCCCTTCCTCATTACATGTCCCAGGAATCTCAGCTGTCTCTACCTGATATTAAGTATGAATTTTCTTCTTGTTTGCATTCTCACATGCTCAGTTCATGTTATCCTCAGCATTCTTCTGTAGAACCACATTTCTGCTGCCTCAAGCCTCTTCTTCATTCTTCAAGAGATCATCCAACATACAGAAGGACAGATATCACATAGCAGTTCAGCACTCTCTTCTTTGTTTCCAATGAGATTATCCTGTCTCTCAGTACTCTGGCTAGCTTTTGAAATGTATCCTTGGCTATGCCAATGCGTTTTTGGATCTCAGTGTTGCACTTTCTATCCTCTGTCAGAACGCTTTCAGGTATTTAAATTTCTTTACTTGTTTTATTTTGGTTTCTCTGACTTGCAGTTGGCATTTTGGGTTCTTCTTTTTGCTGATGACCATATATTCAGTTTTTCAGTATAAAGTGTGAAGGAGCCAAATTTCAGATATTTCAACATCACCATTAAATAAGAATAGAGCACTTTGTAAATTTCTTAGATGAAGTAATATTAATTATTATTACTTTTTGACTTGTATTTCCTCTATCTCATTTCATTTCTTTTGCTTTCTCATAACTCTCAGGTCATTATTGTACAACAATTAAGAATTTTGTTTAGGGCTAAAAAGGTTATTTTAGGGCTATTTTTAGGAGCAATATTTTTTAGGTTATTTTTTTAAGGTTATTTAAAGTCTGACCTTAAATTTGTTTATTTCACTTATTGTATGCTTTCTTTCCTTCTAAAGTTTAGTATCTGAAATTAAATTGATTAATTTTAGGTTATGGATTATTAAAAATTCTGTCATGATGTGGTTGTAAGTAGTGTGATATATCCAGCTATGATCTTCAAAAATTTAAATGCAATGTCAATCATCATAATCTGTTGCTTTGAATTCGGTACTTTTATTGATTTCTCTGTTTCTTTCCCTCTCAGTAACTCCTTGTGTCTTAGTGTCTTATCACTTTTCTTGGGGTGAAATTATTAAAATTTCATGCTTGCATTTGGAAATGAACTCTGATCTCTTTAGGAGTTTATATTACTTTGTAAAGGTGATAAAACCACTAAGATATCAAGGGTTAACAAGAGTGAAAAAAAATGAAAAGACTTTAGTGGGGAGAAAGGACAATAAAAGAACAGGATCAGAAAGACACAAGAAGGTGATTGATGTTGCATTTAAATTTTTGAAAATCATAGGTGGCAGGGAAGCAAGAAACCAGAAGAGAGTTTTACAGGTGAGAAGTGCAAAAAAGAAATGATTAAAATACAACTTATGATTACATCTATTTTAACAATAAAATGATGAGATCTATTTCCTAATCTCCTAGTGCACTTAAATTCATATGGAGGAAAGTTTATTAAAACAACTACCATGAAAATATTTATGGAAAAGACAGGAGGAAGCCATATCATGCAAGTTATAAAGTTACTGAAGTTTAGATACTAGATCAGGACCAATAACATTACAGGCCCTGCTTTAGATTTCTTTTTGAGAATCTCAAGATATAGGGTACAAGCACAAGACCAAATATGGCAGTAATATTCAATGTATGAATGAATGGTAGATTTATAAATCTGCAAAATATATTTTAGCAAGAAAAATTTTCAGACATAATAGTGAACCAACTTTCCTAGCAGCAGACCTTGCAATTGATTCAACATAATCCATTTAATGTCAGTGAAAAATATGACCCCAAGAAACACAATGAGTTTCTCTCAAGAAGTTAGTATCAACTATACTGATGGAAGGTAAAAATGAACTTGTATGATGATTAAAAGATAGCAGTTTCATTTTGCAGGCATTAAAATTTACAAAGCATTTCTTATCCAGTTAACTGATTGGAGATCTTTTTTAAGAGAAACTGCCAGTTTTACTTAAGCAGATCAATCAGATTTAACATTAGGACAGGAGTAAATAATAGTGTCATCAGTATAATTAGCTAGTTGAGAACTGATGATATTAGTCATGAAGCTAAGAATTATTGTAGGTCTGAGAATAGAGCTCTAGGTATCCCAAATTAATGGGAAAAGATCTACAAGTGTGACTGTTCAGCATAACTTGCATTATACAATTTGTTAAGAATGATTGGATTAAGTCAAATAATTGGCCAGAGACACCATAGCCATTAAGCTTGTGAAGAAGGCCAGTATGCCAAACCCTGTCAAATGCCTTTAGAATATCTAAAACCACAATCTGGGCCTCACTGTTCTTATCTAAAACTTGATAGTCAAATTCAGTAATAACCTTTGGCAGGTAATCTAGAGTAACAAAAGCCATATTATTTTTCTTAAACAAGGCTGAGTGAAGTGAGAGGTTGAACCAATTTGGAATTGATTAAGGTCTCTGCTACTTTACCAAAAAGAGGTAAAAGGACTTCTTTTTCTTCTACATGCTGTGTACCTTCAGGATGTCAGTTATCTTGGCTCTTCAGAAGTTCTTTTCATTTGTAATTCTTAATAAATTGTTCCTGGTTATTTCTCCTAAAGCTTGCTTTGCTATTCATTTATTCAAACTTGATAGAGAGGTTATGGATTGTTTTCTTTTTTCACTCTTGACTTTCAAGCTGTCCTGTGAGTATCAAATTTTCCAAGCTCTAGAAACTTTGATTATTTCTTTCTGGTGTTAAGTGTCCTTTTTTTTCATTTTCTGTAAAATTTTGTCATTGCTCACATGCTCAGTCCATGGTATCCTTAACATTTTTCTGTAGAACCACATTTCTGTTGCTTCTAGTATCTTCATCTGTGAGGAGATTGTCCAGTATTCACTGGCATAGACAAGGAGTGATATTACTTAACAGTTCAGTACTATTTTTTGTTTCTAACAAAATTTTCCTGTTTCTAAATACTTTGCTTAACTTTTGGAAGATATTTTTTGCTATCCAATGAACCTTCAAATCTGAGTGTCACATTCCATCCTCTGTTAAAATACTTCCCAGATATTTAAATTGTTGTACTTGTTTGATGTTGGCATCTTCAATTTGCAATTTGCATGTTCCTTTGTTAACAATTAAGCATTCTCTCTTCTTACAATTGATGTTTATTCATTGCTTCTTACTTTCCTTTGCAATCTCCTGTAGGATTTTTTGTAGTTTCCATTCTGTGTGTGCTATCAGCACTGTATCATCTGAATTTCTCATGTTACTAAAATTGTGACCTCCAATAATGAATCCTGGTAGGACTTCTAATTCTCTCAGAGTCATCTCACTGTATAGGCTGAATAAATCTGGTTTGCTGATATGACTTGCCAACATGTTCCCCTATGTGCTTTTATTTTGTTTCTTTTTTTTCTCTGTTTTTCCTTAAATATTTCCCTTTCAGAAAACAATGTTCTTATCTTTGTTAGTTCTTGTTTTAATGTGCAAATCTTTTGATTTATTCACTCTGTTTAATTCTCCCTTGATCGCGTAATTATTTTATAGAGAAGTTTGTTGAACTTACACTTAGTAATCACTTAATATTCATATCCTCTCTCCCTGTACTCTACCTATCTCATCTGTAATGCACTATTATCAGACTGAGATTGGTAATTCTTGATATCATGGTTATCCTGGCATCCTCACTAAACTTAGTGTAAAAGATTTTCTCACCCATAGCCTTTATTTTATATATATATATATATATATATATATATATATATAAATTACTTTTTGCAATAATTTTCACAATACAATTAAATTTACCATGGAATACTCATACACATCTGTCCCTTTCTTAGATGTCATGATAAAATTAAACAATCATACACTTTCCACCAGTCTATACAACAAACCCAAAAACCAACATAAATTCTTACACTTTAACAGTTGTCATCCCCTTAAATTAAAAAAAATCTATCGTATACAGCTCATTTCTAAGAATCAAACACATATGCTCAAACCATCTAGATTTTCTATACAACATTAACAACCTAATAAAGCAATTTCTAAAATGTAAATACCCAATAAAAATAATAAAAGAAGCACTAAATAAAACCATCCACAGAAATCATAAGACACTTCTCACAGACAAGAAAAGAAAAAACATCAACCAAATTCCCATGGTTTTTAACCGCAATCAATATTCCCACACACTTATTCAAAATTTAAAACATGATTACAAGAACCTCCAATCAAACAAAAAAAAAAAAATCAAAGACATTTTCGATAAACTACCCATAAATGCAATGAAACAAACACCCAACCTATCAGCTATCCTCACCTCTACCAAATATCTAAAAACTACAAACCTATCAGGGAATTACAAATGCAATAAATCTTGTTGTTTAGAAACATTTAGTAAACGATACAGTATTTTCTATACCAAACATCAAATTACACCCACAATGCCTCACCTGTGACAGCCAAAATATAATATATTATCTCTTTTGCTCAATATGTCCAAATAGTGGATATATTGGTGAATCTGGAAACAGTTTTAGATTCCGTTTTAATAATCATAAACTAAGCATATACCAAAACAACCCTTATTCCCCCATAGCTGAACACTTCAATCAACCAAGACACACATTAGAAAACTGAAAATGTTTACTGATAGATTCCGATTTTAGTTCCACATACTCATGCAGAAAGAAAGAAAAATACTGGATTTTAAAATTCAATACATATAGGCTAGGGTTAAATAGGGACTTAGGTATTTTGAATCTTTATAAATATTTCAATAGTTAAACATTTTTTAGATACACTTAAAAAATTTGTCTTTAAAACAACATTTAAAAATATTATTACAGTTAGGTTTATGTTTAAAAATATTCAAACTCTACATCACGCAACGAACGCTCTCACTATGGACGCTTCTAGTTTAAATTTTAAAATCATTTGTTTCTGATGAAAGGCCGAGGCCGGTCTGAAATATCAAATATATATATATATATATATATATATATATATATAATAGAAATAAATAAATACTGTCAAAAAAATACATTTTTAACTTACAACTTTTTAGTAGTTTTTCCTATACATATTAACACAGTATTGGATTATCATTATATATATATATATATATATATATATATATATTTTATTTTACATTTTATTTTTTTATTTTTTCTTCTTTTTTTTAAGTTGATGTAGATAAACCCTACTATCATACTCCACCCACTTCTATTGATCAGAAGTAGAGGCTCATCCCTTGTTTCCTATTTAGCGAGGGATTCCCGGCTCACTATCTTTTTTCTCTACTTAGGCCTCAATAGTGGTGCTTTTGCTACTTTATTACAACATGGGTGGACGGTGACAATGGCTCTCCATACTGAGGGTATCTGGTTGGCAGTTTTCTGGTTGCTGCTTCCGACTGGTAGTTACGAGCCCTAACTCTTGCATAGCATCTTGAGCAGCTGCTCTGATCAACAGTTGCATAATATTGAGGTTCTTGTAGAGCCATGACATGCATGGATAGGTGTCCCTGCAAGTTCCTTTGGTGGGAGACCCTGAGACCACTCTATGCTGCAGTCAGTGCCAGTTTCCTTCCTACACATGTCGTAGTTGATGACTGTCTTCTACCACTACTTGAGGCCTCTCTTTACCAAAAATAACAATGAATACTGACAACTATAAATACAATGCTAGACCAGCCTCACAAAAATCACCTAAACCCCTCAACATTTCATTCACTAACATTTGTGGTATACTTACCAAATTTTGCAGTATGGAATCTTTCCTCCATGAAAGATCTCCAGACATCCTAGCTCTCTGTGAAACTAACCTGACCCCCTCAATCTCCTCCTCTGATTTCTTGATCCCAGATTACCTTCCCCTCTTTAGAAAGGACTCCAGTGTCCATATGCATATCAGCAAACATCTCTCTCTGGCTAGAGAAGTTTCTCTTGAATCTCCTGACCATTCATACATGTGTCTCCATCTCACTCTACTAAACTCAGCTATCTTTTCTTTCTCTATTGCTCCCTTTCTTCTTCTGATTTCTTTGCTGGACAGTATCTCTGATAATATAGATAAGGCCATTGCCTCTCACCTGTTCACCAACATGTTTGATGACTTTAATGCCCACCATGCCAAGTGGCTGGAAAACTCTGTTACTGATCTTGCTGGCATCCTCAACCTGAACTTTGCAATCACCCAGTCTCTCATGCAAGTGGTTAACTTCCCTACACATTTCCCCAGTGCACATGAAAGACAAGCTTTTCTGCTAGATCTTGCCTTCACTTCTATCCCTGATTCCTGCCATTCCATACAATTTTAACCTCTTGGCAATGCTTATCATGCTGTGATTTCTGTTAATATCTCTCTCCACTGCCCTTCTCATAAGGAAACTCCAACCATCAGAATCTTACTGCTATCAAAAAGTGGACTGGGAGGCACCCCAAGATTTTCTGTGCAATGTCCCTTGGAAGAAAGTGTTTAGTCTCCCTGTTGAAGACTGAGTTTCTGAGGTTTCCTCCTGGGTGAAAGTATCAATGTCTCCATCCCAGCCAGGAAGTTCCACCTTAAACCTCAATCGCCCCACCCCTGGTTCTCTCCTGCTTGCTCAGTCACCATAACTCACAGGAATCGCTACTTCTGTCTTAATCAGAGCTATGTGCTTGAGTATAATATGCACCTTTTTGCCTCTGCTTGTAATGAGTGTAAGAGGATCCTCAATGACACTAAGCTGTTGTTTGCTGACAGAATGAAGCAGTGTATAGCAGCTTGCAAGTTCAGCTCAAAAGACTAATGGCAACTTTGCAAAAGTGTGCTAAACAGCATGAAACCTTCCATCCCTCCTTTAATCAATAAATATAAGGTCCTCACAGCTACAGGGAACAAGGCTGAGTGCTTTGATCTCAGATTCTCCTCCAACTCCTCACTTAATTTGTCTGGAATATCCGCACCTTACTTCCTACCTAAAACTGAGGCTCAACTGAGTGACATTTATACCACCCACTCACTGGTCTCTAAAATAGTTTCAAAACTTGACCACCATAAAGCAAACGAAAGTGATGGAATCTCAGTCATCATCTTAAAGAAATGTGCCCTTGAACTCTCCTCTGTCCTCTCTAAATTCTACAACTACTGTCTCTCTGCTTTTTGTTTTCCTGCCTGCTGGAAGTCCTCATCTGTGGTTCCTGTTTTCAAGACCTTGAGAGAACCCTTAGACCCCTATCAGCCTCCTACCAATCTTTGGCAAAGTGTTCATGGTCATCATCAATGCTGAAGTGGTTCAACATTTCATAGCCCACTGCCTATTCTCTGACAGAAAATATGGCTTCCACTTCGCCAGCTCTACCACTGAGATGCTAACAACCATAGATGCTATTAATAGGGAAGAATTGGGTTATATGTTTTAATAAGGGAAGAAAGTTAAAAAATAAACATTTTGTTGTGACAAATCTTAACACAAATTTTTGTCACCAATTTGTGGTGGAGTTATTGTGGCAAAACTACACTGCAAAGTTGTAGTGACTGGTTTGGCCAGATGTAAGAACAGAGAACACAGAAGGTAGATTCAAAACAATGTCTTAGTATAACAAGAATATATGTACAAAGTAAGTGTTAATAAACAGTAACTAGAAATAAGTAAGTCTGAATGGTACAGTTATGTTGCTTATTGCCTGACTAGTAACTAGCTTTAACTGCGTACATAACTGTCGTCAACTGCCTCATTGGAAGTCACGCAGGAAATTATATATAGTAAGAGAAAGAGTCCATTCCTCATAGGATGGCACCATAACACATTTGTTATATGAAAAGCTTTTTCATATAGATGTGGTAAAATTATAGTTTTAAGGTATGATATATTTATGTGGAAAAGTTCTCAATATCAAGGACAGGGCATGAGTATATATATACACACAGAAACAGATAAAAAAATTCAACTGAAAAAGAGAATTGATTTTATTTGATATCATTTTTCCCATCTTCAAAAATAACTACACAGACAAAAAACTAAAAAAAAAAAATAGATGGGATAACATTAAATACATAAATGATGTTTAAAATAAAACTAAATTTTAAATGTAATTGAAAACAAAATTAATTTTTTGTTTTCAATCAATGCAAACAATTTTATCAATGTATTGCGAATAAACATTGAAGTATTAATAAAATAAAACATGGATTATTTTCAAGCTGTTTTAATAATTACTTTTATCTTTTATATTTTAAAATTATCTCCTGGACAAAGTTTAAACTGAAACTGCATTATTTTAAACTCATCTAGGATACTTTAGAGACATAAATTTGGTTTAATATAACCAAATTTATGTCTCTAAAATAATGTATTTTTCATATTTTAAAAATCTAGTTTGCTTTTATTTCATTAAAGATACTTTTTTAGCAATTTTATCCAATTATTTGTTTCATTTTTTAAAATTTTTATTATTGTTACTCTAGTACAAGGTATGGGGTTACTGTGTATAAGTGTAAGAAAAGGAAAGATAACGGAAAAGATAAACATAATTTGAAACATGAAGATGTCAAGATTTAATTAGCAAATGAAATTTCAAAGTTCAGGCAGAAATGTTAGAAGTATACATGTTCTTCATTATTATCTTTCTCAAAGTTTGAAAGAAAAACAAAACTTCATTGACTGATGTACTTACAAGAATCTCCATTGCTGAGGGAGGGTATTTCCTGGCCATAACTCTTGGTTTTCTTAATTGGGAAAAACAGATTTTTGCATATTTCCCAACATTCGGATCACCAAGATGTTTTCTTACATAAGAGACCACATACTGGGTGGTAAGATAAAAGAAAAAGTGAGAAATAAAATCAGATATGTTGTTATAATTACCTAAAAAGCTTTTATCAGTATATAAGCATCTTCTTAACAGAAAAAATAAAACTAAATATAGTAAACAAAAGTGTGGCAAAGTATGTATAAAAGAATGATCTATAATATAAAGAGTTAAAAAGCATCAGAATTTTCAGAAATATGCTAAAGCAGCAATGAGAAAAGAATAGTAAATAGACTTAAAATTTTACTGCTAATGTATTAGAGAATGCATTGATGAAGGATTATACACATGTAAATAATAATAGATTAAAGCATAGACAATTTTAGTAGAAATTATATTTTTAGTGAACTTTTAAAAAAAGAGTCAGTAGTAAGTTACTGTGCACAGTGAAAAGGTTTTTACAGTAATGTTCCACATGATAAGAAAAAATGAAATTAGAAAATGAATCCCAAGAAACAATGGCCAAATCCAAGTTCAAAAATTCTTTATGATATAATCAAATATATAAGTCTAAATTATAAAAGAAATCATATTTTGATGCAAGCTCTAAATAAATTTCCAAGATTTTATTTGTGTATATTCTGATGATATCATAAAGATTCACTATAGAAAGATCAGAGGAAGAACTGTACAAAATATTGAAAACTTTTGCAATAAATGAAAACTTTTCTTGACAGGAAAGAAATTATGATTCAAGAATCTGGATTATGGCATTCCTGTCCAATTGTCTAATAACTAATCTATCACTTAGGATCAGAATTGGTTTAAGAAATAAAATGGATTTATCATAAATTAACAAAATGTCAGAACATAAAACCATTTTCTTGGCATTTACTTCAGTAAACTAAAATCAATTAATATACATTTTCAGAAAAAGGTAGATCTTAAAATTAAAATCATTTTCTTAAGAAGTGATAACATAGCTTTCCAGAAAAAAAATGATCACATGTATTCAGTAAATATGCAAATTATAAAAGGAAATGCTAACTTTAGTGCAATGGTTAACAGGCTGATCTCAATGGTTATTCATTGGAATAGTGAGTTTGATGTTTTTTCTCTATGATTGTTTCTTTCTGCAGGTCTAAACTGAGTATTGATCAATTGATTTGTATAACGGCATAGCAACTCTTTATGGGTCATTTAATGCCAAAATTTAATTTTCTTGGGAGCTTTGAAGTAAGAACAAATATGATATATGCTATTCTGCTTTCACAATTGAACATGTGTTGGTTGGATGGTTGGTTGGTTGATTTTGTTTAGCAACATATAAATTGCTATGAGTTATTTAATACCAAAGTTTTGAATCCAATTTTTACCTTCAACTATAGATATAGATATATTGGTTATTTTACTACAAAAATATATTGCTGGTATTTTTATTATAAAAATGTATGTTCATACTTTCATAGTGCATTGTTTTTGTTTGGGGGTTTACTGTTTGCTTATAGCTGGGTCTCTAACAAGTGCTAACACCCCACATCAGAATGAACCTGGAAACAACATCAATTAAGAGGTGATTCCATGCTCTTCAAAGCTTCCAATCACCCAATCAGAGGTCTTGCTTCTACATATAGTTTATTGTCATAACCAGGACTACTAAACTGAATAACAATCAGCTAAAAATGAAATCTTAAGTAACCATACTGCAATAATTTTAAAATTTTCTGTCCCTAATAAACTTTTCTATTTTTTATGGAAGTGGTTGAGGGACCAATTAAACATGTCAACAAAGAATGATGAATATTTAAAATTCTTCTTATATTAAGGTCAATTTTTATTTTAGACATTAATTCTTCAAAAATCTTTAAAAATGTTTTATATATCATTTTTTAAAAGTCATTGATTCTGAGAATTGTATAGACTTTTCATCAAATTTACAAAAAATTAAAAAATAATCATAAAAAGTGTGTTGTATATATTCTCAAATAAATAGCAGCATAGGTATAGAAGGAAACATTTAAGATCAAAATTTATTTTATTACTATTTATCATTATACAATAGTATATTATAATTTTATCATTAAAGTCTACCATATCATTTTCCATAGTATCAGCAATCAGATTAGGAAATATACTGTTGAATATATCTGTCCATTTGTTTTAAAGATCCTAATAATTAATACTTCCAGATTTGTCAAATGATTTCTTGCTTTTTAGGTATATTTGGCCCATGCAATACTACTGTTTATATATATATATATATATATATATATATATATATATATATATATAAATATGAAACTTAGAAATAATTTGAATTCAAATTTGAACAATGTTCTATTTAACAAATATGACAACCCTATAAATAAGTGAATTCAATTATAAATATTTACAAATATATATATTCTCAATATATTTGTGAAAATGACTTTCTTGTTCTGAAAATATTTTCTTTTAAAATATTCAAGGATCAAGAAATTATGAAAATAAGCAATTGTATGAACAGTCCTGAGATGCCATATTAATACATTATACTCCTTGGGTATTAATCCAGTCCTGTACTCTTGCAAGTAAATGATTCTATAGATAATGAATACCATCCTGTGATACTTATGTAACCACTGATGCAAGACAACAAGAGTTGTAACTGGACTAACTGATCAAGTAAGGCATTAGTCCATCTGGTAACACATGCTTAAAAAAGAACAAATCTAGTAATCATGCCAACAAGGGAACGTGTTGGACATTTTGGAGATCCTATTGAGTAGTGTGAGCAGGTATTATTCTCCTGCAAGAACAGCAATAGGATTGGTTGAACAATGTTATGAGTATTCAGGATGCCTTTCAGTGTTCCCTCCACAAACAGTAAATACAAGTAAGAGTTGTAATTTATAGCGCTTCACACCATGATGTCAGTGGTTGTGACCATGTTCATGAACTAATACTCTGGAAGTGATTACACCACAGATTTGCACTGCACACACAAATGGCTATCACTTGCATGAAGACAGAACCTGCTCTCATTACAGAACACTAAAGAGCATAATATTATCACCAAAGTGATTCTCTCACAACACAAGATTTACATGACAGTGTGGTAGCATAAGTGAAAGTCTGATCGAATGCTCACATGCTTATAGTTCTGCTGAAAATAAATGATTCTGAATGGTCCTTGTTAATGTTCTTGACACTACATCTTCTAGTCTGTGCTGCATCAGCAATATTCTCTGCTACTGCTGTCATTACAAAGCATCAGTCTTGACAAAGACCTGTACTATGCAGTTATTCAAAAGTGGTAAACATTTTTACCAACTTTGAACTAACATAGATTCATTACCTCCAACATTGCAGGAATTCTCTGAACTCATTATCCAAACTCTCCAAATATCTGCATTCACCAGACACTTTCACCACACTGAACCTTACTGCAACATGCATCACTGTCTGAAGCTCAGATACTATGTGATATAGTAATACTCATACCAGTGCACTGATATGAGTGTTACTATGTCACATAGTAACTTTTTAACTCAGTGTCATCTTTCAGTGTGTTGTAATATTATTTTCCATCAGTGAATTAAAAAAATTTTGCACACAAACAATGTAGCTGTATTTTTCTTTGATTTTAATCCCTTTTACAAAGGACCTCTCCCTTGATATAGTATTCAAACTGATTGACTGAAATCTTCTACCCTAAAAATACAAAAAAAGTAACTTTTTTAAAATCTGATAATTATTTTGCTCCAAAATACTTAATAAAAATTAAATATTTTCATTTTTACTTACCTTGTGCAATGTTTTACTAGCAGAGAAAGCAGCAGAACACAAGCACATTACACCCCATGCCTTCACAAGTGCTTCTGGCTCAGGATTTTTGTGAGTCTGCCGAATTGTTTGGCAGTAAAGTTCATCCCTGAGTTCAATCCTCTCAAGTCCATACCTTACATAGTTCTGTAAGAACTGTATCACAGAATCAGAATTGGTTTCTTCACCACGAATGTACTTTGTGAGTTCCTGTAAATAATAATAGTTTACTAATGTAGATAATGTAGATATATCACGTTTAAAAAAAAAATCAGTTTGGATTTTTTTCATTCATATGTATGTATGCAACAGAAAACTAACAGTTTTTGTACTATTTTATAATTTGAGATTATTTTTAAGAAATAAGAGTAATATTTTAATGATGCTGATACTTTATTGGTTTAAAAATGAAATTGTAGAATAATTCAATGCTAGTCAACTGTAAGTCAGCAGTAAAACTTTAAAAGGTAACAATATTATGGTGTATTACTATAATATAGCCCTAAACTTGAGACAAAAGCCACAGAAGACACTTCCAAAAGTTGTACAGCTTTCTTAAAGCTAATGATGATCATATGTGAATCATAAGTATAACTCACCAATTTGGATGCTATAAAAGCATCATCCAAATTGGTGAGTTACATAATAATTTATAGCATGAAAAACACTGTCACTGATGACACATAAAACTGAATGCAAATAGGCACTCTATATCAAATGTTAGATATATCAAGTTTATTTCCACCATCTGGTTTAATCTTCATTTTATAGACTAGACTATGTGTATACATGAACAAATATATGAAAAGAAAATTTTAAGTAAGATGCAAGTTTTTTTTGTAATGAGAAGCATTGAATATATATATTCAATGCTTCTCATTACCCTGAAGATCTGGTTAGGTGAAACCTAGGTAGGTTTGTTGGCTCTTTAGGTTATCTATTTTGTCTGCTCTGCCTACGTATTGAGCACTTTTTTGTTATAGATTACTCATTTCGGGTTTTTTTCTTTGAGCTACATACTTTGACTGATGTTCACATGCTTAACTCTTTCTTTATTTACATCCATTTTTTCCTTCCACGTATATACTCGGAGGGTTTTTTGAAATGAGTATAGTGATAAGTTTAATTATAAAAAATTTTTAAAAATTATTTTTTCATCTATCCTTTTAGTGTTTCATTCATATCAATAATCAATTTATTGATATAATGAGATAACTCAAGGAAATCTATGATCTACACTACAGTTATGTACATCTTTAGAATTCTTTATAACAATCTTTCTATCTTATGTATTTATAAATTCATATATATATATATATATATATATATATATGGGAGACTTTGTAAACAGTAGCTACTCCGGCATATACGCATCGCTCATTCAATAATGAATTAGAGCACTCTAGCTATTGGGTGTGTATAATGATATATGTGCTAAAATGTCTGCCTTCTTCTACCGAACGCTTGTTGACCAGAGGTAGAATTGCCGACTGATGCCAATTCAGTCGGGTTTCAATCCTAGGTAAAAAAGCAATTGGAGTCTAACTGTACCGATGAGCTGTGATACAGTGAAACAGATCTGTCTGCGGATGACTATCGTATTTACGCTCTCACACCCTCATTGAGCAATCTGGAAGAATGGGAGACTTTGTAAACAGTAGCTACTCTGGCATATATGCATCGCACATTCAATAATGAATTAGAGCACTCTAGCTATTGGGCATGTATAATGATATATGCGCTAAAATGTCTGCCTTCTTCTACCGAACGCTCGTAGCCCAGAGGTAGAATTGCCGATTGACGCCAATTCGGTTGGGTTTCAATCCTGGGTAAAAAAGCAATCAGAGTCTACCCGTACGGATGAGCTGTGATACAGTGAAACAGATCTGTCTGCGGATGACTATAGTTTTTACGATCTTACACCCTCATTGAGCACTCTGGAAGAATGGGAGACTTTGTAAACAGTAGCTACTCCGGCATATACACATCACTCATTCAATAATGAATTAGAGCACTCTAGCTATTGGACGTGTATAATGATATATGCACTAAAATGTCTGCCTTCTTCTACCGAACGCTCGTAGCCCAGAGGTAGAATTGCCGACTGACGCCAATTCAGTCGGGTTTCAATCCTAGGTAAAAAAGCAATCGGAGTCTAAAACCTAAGAATCAAATAATTGCATCTTTGGATGTTCAAAACTTATTCACAAATGTTCCCGTCCAGGAAACAATTGACATCATGATCTGTGATGTATACAATCATGCTACTCTCCCATCAATCAATATTAAACCCACTATATTAAAAAAACTATTATTAGCATGCACCACACAAGTACCCTTTCGCGATCCCTTAGGCAATATTTATACACAAATAGATGGTATTGCAATGGAATCTCCTTTAGGTCCCCTCTTTTCTAATTATTATATGGAAAATCTAGAAAATAAAATAATTAATGGCAACAATAAACCCTCTATATATGTAAGATACATAGATGACATCTTTGTTTTAGCTAAGAATATCGATCAAATTAAATATCTTAAAAACAAATTTGAAAGTCACTCCGTCCTCACATTTACATTAGAACTTAATATTAATAACAAAATCCCATTCCTTGATGTATTCATTGATTCTAGCACACATAAATTTACTACTTCTCTATAAAGGAAACCAACTAGCATAAATTCGTGTCTTCTTAATTATAATAGTGAATGCCCCCAACGATATAAGTTAGCTGTTATAAAAACTTACTTCAACGCACACAAATGATATCTTCTTTCAAATCTATATTTTATAAAGAATTACACAACATTAAGCAAACACTAGTCAATAATGGATTTCCTAACTCCGTTATTGATCAACAAATTAAAATGTATCTCAACAAAATTAACAATAGCTCTAACAATAATGATAATATTAATAATAATGGTTTACATCAAAATAAACATAACACTATTAACTTATACTATTGCAACCAAATACATAATAATTATAAACAAGATGAAAACACTCTCAAAAACATAATCCGTAGAAATGTTAAACCAGTGGAAAGTAATAATCAAATTAAACTCATTATATATGATAAAAAGTTTAAAACAATTGACTTCATAGTCTATAATAACCCAACAAGCACTAAACTAAATTCTCTACAAAAAACCAATGTAGTGTACCAATTTACATGCCCATTCAGAGATTGCATCTCTGATACTAACAAAAAACCTAGTACATATATTGATTTTACTACAACCAATGCTCTCCCATAGACTTACATGTCATCTTTCTGATCAGAGTACTATTAAACAACATTTCTCAGAAAAACATAAACATGTAGGTAATATCAGACAGATTTTGGTCAACAATACAGTGATCCTTACTCATACTCACAGTAAGAGGAACCAGCAGATATTGGAGGCCATGTACATCAAATCTAAACAACCAACACTCAATAAAATCAACTTTAAAACAGGAAATAACATATTACATTGCATTTGACTACATGGTTTTGTTGTCATTTCGCGCTATCACGCAGTGTGACGTCATAAAACCGTATTTAATTTAAGAACTGTGTTTATTATTTTTGGTAACTATTGCCATTGCCAAGCAGAGTTTTATGTCAACACAAAATAAAATCGTCGGTGATGGTGGATGTTATAATATTTCAGTTTAAACAACCTCTCTGAAGATGGCTCATGTGAGCCGAAAGCTTAGAAGAAAATCAATAAATAATTATCCAAATGTTGGAGAATTTTTGTCTTTATTTTCAACTGAAATTAAAGCAAAAATATGAGGTTTAGAACAGCTCATGATTAAACATAATAGACATTCATTGTCTCTTATATTTAACAGCATATGTTTAGAAAATTACTTGCTGCCTCGATACACTATATATATATATACATATATATATATTATTTATAAAAATTCTCTTTTTAGACACCCTCCAAGACAATATTTCCTTTTTCCACTCCTCCCCTTTTATTCCAGTAGTAGAATTTAAAGTAATTTTATCCCTACAGTAAAAAGACTTTAGAAAAATATTTTGAAAAAACTTTTGGCAGAGTCGAATATTACATAATGTTATCTTTTTTTCACTATTTCCCTTTTCAGCTTTTTCTTTCTCCTTTTCCATTTCTTTTTTCATTTTATATATCTATCCCTTTCTTTCCACTCTCCTTTAGCTGGCATTTCTTACAACGGTTGTCTGGCATGAATTTTTTTTTCACCCTCATGTCTCTTTTAATTCCTTCCCTGTTTACCCCATTGTTCATTTTCCCCCTTTTTTTCCATTTTCCCTTTCCCCCACTTACATTCCTGTAACATGCTTAATTCTTAATTTCTTAACACAGCTGTAATCTAAAAGTTCTTTTCAATGATTGAGTCTTGAATTCTTTTTGCTATCTCTCTTTTCTTTTCCTCTTCTTCTCTACTCTCCATATCAATGTCTAACATAATCTACTCTCTCTTTTAACACCTCTCCCATTATTCTTTCTCATTTTATCTTATTTTTTCTTTCTTTCATGTAAACTTCCAGTGTACAAATTTCTTTTTGAGTAAACTTCTGGTATATGAATTTTGTCCTGTCTTTGCATAATAAAGAATTTTGTCACTAAAGAAACAAGGTTTTTCCTCACTGAAATGGCCATGCAACATATGTAATTTCTGGAGTTTTATTTGAAAACATACATATTTGACTCTGTAAATAGATAATACTATTTACATTGAGCCTTCTACCAGGATCATTTTTATTATTAATGAGATTAATATTAAAAGGATCTGTTTTGGGATTTTACCTACATGCCATTTTTGTTTTGGATTTAGATATATTACCACTATAAAAAGACAAAAATATTTTTATTACCACCCATAATGATGGTAGATTATTTTTTTTTAATAAAATTGAAAAACAGGCTGGCCAATCGGTTTTGGACCTCACTTAATAGAGCCAAATTGAGGTGAATAAAGTATTAGCGTTTTAAAAAAATAATGGAAAAAATGTAGAAAAAAAACTCTAAATAGTTATGAGTTGGAGGCCAAATATACACTCTCTGTTTACACAATTGCCTGCAAAATTTTGAGGTGGTAAAATGAGGATGTTTTCCCAGCAAATCATAATAGCTCATTGATTTATATGTTTAAATGTAAGTGCAGATCAACATACATAGGGAGAACTACACAAAGATTCTAGAATTAAACAGCAAATCCCCACAAATATGTGGAATTTGAACTATTCTTCGTCTTATAGGCTGACAAATATATACAGGTCTTCTAATACGGAACAGCCTATTAATAACCATAATTGTGCTGTTAGCTTTAGTGTGGATGCATTTTCTATCTTAAGCATGTTCCACTCAAGTTACCACCTTTTGGAGGCCATCTACATTACATTTTTAAAGCTCTCTCTGTGTAAGATACCTTATTTAATGTTGGCTGCTTCTCTTTTATTTCAAGAGCATCTACAATGGTGTCTTTCCTTGCACTGTGTCCTGTATAAAATTTTGGTGTTATCCACTAAAATCTTTCTGTTTGTTTTATAACATCTAGTTTATATCTGTGTGAGCATTTGTTTTTATAATTAAGCAAATATAAAGTTTTACTAGCAGGTTTTTTATATAGTGGAGTGATAAATTCATTATTATTAGCATCTACTAAAACTTATATAAAGACTCTAAGCTCACACCTCATATTAGACTAAATATTTTTTGTAAACTGTGTTTGATAGAAAAAATATACACATTGCATTTGAAACTCACCAAGTTCTGTATTAAAAGAAAAGATCAAAAATGGACCATAAACAGTTTTTGTTATTTTCTTATTAATTTCTCAATTATATAAATGTACTTATTTACCAAAAACTACATGCTTAGATAAATATGAAGGCAAATTGTAGGTATCATGCTTCTCTTACAAGTTATTTCATTAAAGATAGCTTTGTTTAATAAATAAAAAACTACATGCATCAATGGAAAAACTATTCCTTGACAACATTAAGTGTATTTCTATACAAATTTAATACGATACTTTAAGAATGAAAACTAATGTTGTTCCTTTTTGTTTGGTTTTAAGCATTTTGCCAATATTTACTATGTCAGACACTGGCTTTATAAAATGAAACTATTTTTGCAGTAATATTTTATAATGTGAGGAAACATGATTAGTAATAAATTGCCTTGTTATATGTATGAAAACTGGAAGAGAAAAAATTTAACCTATAAAACAAGACAAGTTTATTTTGTAGAGTCATTTCAAAAAACAAAAAAACCAAACAAATGTCTTCAGAAAAAATACTGAATTCCTATTTTCACGATAGATATTCATTTCCATTATAGTGGGTTATCCGTTCTAGTGAAGCGTAGTTGTGTGTTGAAGCAGATTAACTGAATTTGGCCTTGTTAGTATAAGGGGGGTATAAACAAGAAAATCAAATTGAGTATAGAAACAACATTTATATATACACAGATATCAATTAAGGTTTTTTTCACAAATAAAGTAATGTCTTTTGGATGGGTTCAAAGAACGTTAAAATGTTCATAGCAGTAAATGCCGAAAAGAGAGTTTGTGCATATGTATGTGTGAGCATTTGTCAGTTAGGAATGTCTTTGATGTATCTGCTCCGTAGATCAGGTAAGTAGCTCAGGCGACAGCGAAGAAGAAGATGAAGGGGAAAGGCAAGGCGAGCATAGTGGATCGCTTGACGAGGTCAAGGGACGTGCTAATTATGCTCGTACTTCTGAACTCTTGCGATGCTTTCCGTGTCGGCTTTTTATTTCATCTTTGTGGGTCCCAGCAGGTCATTTGGGAATTCACACCCATATTTAATTCTGGGCTTCCCATTGGATGATAAATAAAATTTGCGTAGGCTTGCAAACAGGAATTTGATATTTATTAATTTTTGGTTTTCAGCTGGAACATATGCATGGAGCCATGTGCGCAAAGACCAGTTTTGGTCATTTGCTTTCTGGATCTCTGAGGGCAAACATCCAGTCCCTCGCTTTGCTCGGTATCACCACACCATCATTAAACAATGAAAAATGAGAGATTTGATTTAGGATTAATTCTAATTTCTGATCTAAAATTATAATTATAACAAAAATACCATTGCAGCAATATTGTGAGCTGAAGTTATTAAGAAAAAGTTAATTCATTTAGTTAAATCAGAAAATACTGTAAATATTATTCTATGAAACTACATTTCTGAATCTGTCAGTCATTTTTATGCCTGTTCATTTACTCATATAATAAAAGGTAAGTTATAAATATTTCGTGAATTTGAGATAACACTAATTTTGAAATCTGCTTAATCAAATTTAGAAATAATTATATTTGAATGAATTTCAGAATTGATTGTATTCGCTTGATCCACTTAAACCTTATAATCCTTTTGTTCAGTACAATGTTGTCCCTGGGATGGTCTATCTTTGGAGAGGCAGCTTAGAACTGATTAAACCTGCATATAAAATAACTAGGAGGAGGAGGGAGGAAATAAGATTAAATTATATAGAACAATAGATAATTATTAACTCATTTTCACTAACTCCTTAGATTTGTGAACTTTTATAAATATTTCATGGGTACATTTTAAATTATCTTTATGGAATATTCATATTCTTTAAAATCATTAGATAATAATTTTTAAACAAGACAATTAAGAATTTCTTTTATATTGCAATGTATAAAATATAGCCAAGAGTAAGATTCTTATAACATGACTAAAAATCATCTACACTTCAAATCCTTCAGTAATACATTTTACCAATCTTCAAATTTTAAAATAAATAGAATTTTAAAAGGTGAACAAAATGACCATATTCATTAATTTGAAGGGAGAATAAAAACAGACCAAATAGTTGGGTTTTAATCTCTTTTGCATCATCAACCATTCATCTACTCAGACACTTTACGATTTGAAATAAAAGAAAGACAACCATCTTTTTGAATATATTACTCTCTTAAAAACAATTCTTGCACACCCTTCCAAAAATACTTGTTTGAAAACTAATAAACTTTCATTTCTTTCTATTTTGGCATTGATATTTCTTCTTTTCTGATTAACTTTATACATACTAATATCCAATTAAGGTTACTGCCAAAATGGAATAAACAGCCCATCTAATTTAACTGATTTGTGTGTTTATTACAAAGCAAATATCATCACTGATGAAAAAACTATGAAAAAAATAAATGGAAACAGCTGTTTATATATTAACTTAAAATGCATTATCTCCTGATTCTTGTTTAGGATTGGTTTTCTGATTCTTTCTAAAGTAATCTCATTCTCTTTCATTTTCAGTAGTTCTTTGTGCCTTACTGACATTATCACCTTGCTTGGGGGGATTGATTAAAAAAAAAAAATTCAATTTTCTATCATAAACCTAATACCTCATTAAATTTTAGGAGCAATTAGAGGAGACAATTTTTAGATAATGATAAGCATTTTGTGAATATACAGGTTACATATTAGAGCTACTTTTCTACAAGCAAAAAAGCTACATTAGTGGCAAGAATGAGAATAATTATTCAGCAGCAAATGATATACAAACAAAACTTAGGTTTGTCTTGCTTTTTATTATGACCTCAATTCTTTTTGTATCTAGGATCAAATTATAATAAAGAAGACATGTTCAGATCACTTTCATCATCTTTTCTCATATCCTTATACCAGAAAAAAGGTTTCAATAATATGTATCTTATATTCATTAGTTAAAATACAGTAAGACAGTATGGAGTTAGCTCTAGGCTTTCCAAGATTATTCTTGAGCAGCTGATTGCTTTAAGTTATCTTTTATCTTAGAGAGTTATACATTTTGGTATGCACATAATACCAAAGATAAACTGAAGTGGCATGAGATCTTTGAGGTGCTGGAGTTGTTGGCACATTCCAATTTAATAACTGAGTTAAGTTTGTCATCTGGCTGCAGAAAACTTAGTAAAGCCTGTAACATATCCTATACATGTCCCAATCGAATGAGCATGGTGGTCAATGGAGCACCTGAAAATCAACCAAATGTTCCTGAAATCAGTTTTATCTCACCTGCACATCATAAAGGAGGGTTATCTTGCTACAACAAACCCAGAAACACAGTGATCATAAAAAGAGCACATATGGTCTTCAAAAAGACATGTCAGTTTGACAAAATAATACACTCTAAACCATTACAGAGTTACTACAGGCTGTGTCTTCTATACACAAACTAAATTGTCTGCTAAAAGAATTAGAAACATGACTTTCACAGTTCAATGAAATTCTAAGTGAAGTCTATTAATCAATGCTTTGTTACTGATAATGTTATTCTTACTGACTGATTACAAAGTCTCATTGAAGGCAGTGTATGCTGCAATTTGCAATGACCAGTAGATTGAGCAGTACCAGCACTAAATTGTGATATGATTTAATGTAATTTTATTTTCATTGGATGGTTATCATCCTTATCAGTTGCTGAGGAGCCTGTGGTTACCTTCACTTTTCGAATGTTATTGATGTACACCTGAAATTCTCATAGTGTTAGTATGACCCTTGCTGCTATTGCCTGACAAAAAACTAATGCAGTTGTAATCTTGAAGATAGAATGACATCTTTATGGTCAAACAATTATTGCTGTCAAACAGTATCAAATCCAATGGCTGCCATGGCTATACTGTCATAGTTACCATACCTCTTTACCTATTATATCACACGTACATTATCTGGACAAGTACATTTCAAGTGGGGAATAGCAAAAACATTGAGTATATTGCTATTTGTCATGCAGAATAATACTGATAAGTTCAATAGATATTTGTTATTATTATTATTCAACATAGTAATGCATTCATGTTGAGCAATACAAAGAATGATTTAAATTACCTCCAAGCTACAGTAATGACTTACATGCTTTCAGAATTGTCTTAAAAGTAAGAGAATAGAAATAACTAATCTTGTTACAATAAAATAGCCTCAGAAATCAAGGTAAGAGATCTTTACCATAAGAAATTTGTTCTGTATTGCTGCAAAATCCCTGTCAAGTACACAGCTACACCAAAACATCTATGAATCTATTCTTGAACTGCATATAACTTTCAAAATAGGCAGAAGTATGCAGGAGACAACATTCTATTCAAGGCTGGTTATAATATCACAATAATTCATGATCAACTTCTGAAATTGAATGAATATATAAGACTAGCAGTCCTTAAAAACCTTAATTTATTTAAAATAGGATTTTAATATTTTTAGACTACATGACAAGTAACAAAGTTTGAACATGTTTTAGCGGAAACAGTAAAAAGAAGTTGGAGATTTGTTTGCTCACTTTCATTTCCTTTTTAGTTTGCATCAGATTTTCATTCGTTAAAATTATATTGTAGAAAACTATGACTACAAGGTGATTCTTATGTTTACTTGTTCTCTTGTAATAACAATTGCATTTTACAAATACTAATAACCAATTATTTAAATCCCCTGTAACTGACTGTTTCAGTTTCTGAATTTGTCATAAATTTAACACAAAAAATTAGCATATTTAGTATTTGTTGGTAGGTTAGAAGTTCTGTTTCAATATATAATAACTGATAATAATAAAAAAGCATTATTACAATCTTCTCAATGATTATGCAGGATGATTATCATAAAATTCTATTATTTACTTGAAACGTACTTTCTTACAAAGTTTAAATGTCAGAGCTGAAGTTTTTGCAGCAACATCAAGATAAGTAAAGTGCTGCCTCTGCTAAGGGAACCTGATTTAAATATCTGATGATAAACAGTCAACATTATGGTCAGGCTATTCATAATACCCAACTGACATTATCTGAAAATTTAGTGACCAGTGAACAATGCTGTTGCCAGGATATATATTGACCAAAGATAGGCTGGGTTAAATAATCAATGGGCATTGGAAGTATATCAACAAGCTGCTAGGAAATAAATGTATTATATATAATATATTTTCATTTGGAAATGAGTTATTTATGCAAACTAAGTTTCAACCTATTTATGCAACCTAGGTTTCAATCTTCAGGTGATTTACAATGTAAAATAAGTTATTATAAATCGCCTAAAGATAGCAAAAGGTTGAAATCTAGGTTGTGGAAATAACTGATTTCCAAATGAAAAATATTCAAAAGTTCTACATTATAAATGTATTGAACACTTTTTAATAAAACTGCACACTGGTCTAATTTAATTATAACCAAAAACTAAATAATTATAGTATTCCCATAAATGTATACATGTTTTTTCAGTTTATAATAGTTTTTTTATGTAAAAATGACACGGTCTCTGTGTGTGTGTTTTATATATATATATATATAAGGATACTTATACTAACTTAACCCCCAATTTTTTCTGCAAGTATGTATATATATCTTTTTCAAAGCACATAAAATTTTTTTTTAATTTTTTAAAAAATTTTTTAAAATTTAAAAAAAAAACTTTTTTTAATAAATTTTATTAATTTTATTTTTAATTTAAATCTAGATTTATAATTAATTAGATTAATTTAACTAAATTTTAAATAAATCATATATCAGCTTTTTTCCCCCAAATAAAGCTTTTTCTAAAAATCTTTTTTCTAATACTTTAACCCATTTATAAACGCTAGTTTTGTTGACACGTCTCTAGCATCTCTATGAATATGAAATTTTCTTTTTTCTTTTCTTTTTCCTTTTTCCTCCCTCTCTTTTTGTTTTGTTTAGCTCACTTCTCAATCAAACACCACTTCCTATTTCATCTGTTACCCCACTTCCCCTTTGTAAAGCTAGACAAAGCCAAATTTTAAAATTTTTCACTTAAAACTCAATCTAAAAGTAATGTTGTGTGACACGATAACTAGACATATATGTATTTTATTATAATAGATTAAAATAGAAAATAGATTAGAATAGGAAATAGTTTAAAAACATATTTAACAAAAGTGAAAAAGAAGAGGAAAAAAATAAATAAATAAGCGCTTTTTCTTTTATGAGGAGGATGGTGGAAGAGACAACGGTATCCGATTACTGTTTTGAATCCTGCCACTCTTCCGGTAAATGTTTGACTCAGTGATAAAGTTCAGCAGGTAGGTTTTCGAATGACCCAGTCAAAGGCTGTCCTTTACTGTATCTTGACCACACATTAAGAATTTTCTGGCGGAAGCTTTATTAAGATAAAAAAAAAGATAACTGAAATTTCAGACTTACAGTCACCAATGTTTGTCACCGGTGGTCTAAAGCATTTCCGGATTTCCAGATTTTCATTTAAATAAATAGAAGTTAGTTAAGTGAGTTAAGTCAGTTAAGTTGAGTGAAAGGAGTTCAGCCGGGTGCGAGCTTGAAGTAAGGATCTCCGTTCGTCTTGTTTCGTCCAGTTCGGATTTGTTGATCTCCATTAATTAGAGTTAGAGCTGTGTGTCACATTCGCCTGCCCCAACCAAAAAGGCTAACTCTAAACGAATAAAGCATCCTTTCAACTCATCAAAGTTGTGGAAGTTCGTTCCTTATAGTCAATCTTGTACCCCCAGCTGTCCAGCCGACATTTTCTACAAACTCCCGGCAACATCACAGCGTGGAGAACGGCCGCCGGAGAAAATTGTTCGGGACGGACCATTGGGGTGTTACATTTGTCCAAAATTTAAAAATAGACATTGATTACTATCTAGTTTTTTGTGACGTAAATTTTTGAACTTCTGCTGGTAAAATCTTAATTTTCAAATTTTTTTTTTATTTCTTTTTTTATTTCATTTTGAAATTTGATAGTTGCCGATGAGATTTGAAATCTTTCTTAGGGATTTCATGTTGAAATGATCATTCAACAGTTTTGAACTTCGAAATTTATTTTATTTTATTTTATATATATATATATATATATATGTGCACACAGGTGAGTGGTAGCTGATAACAGGTTGGTAAATTGGTAAATTCACCTTGGTCCCAGAGAAGAGGCTTGGTCACCACCCTTAAACAGTGTCTTTGATCAATTTCTTCGTTACGAAACATCTGGGACTCCACAGTTTGAGGCTTTAGTTGCTTTGCTGGTTTACTAAATATTCTCTGATGCGTCAACCAGGATCATCTGATGTAGGCAGAATTCTGACTGACTGCAGCTGAGTTTATTGTTTAAATTGTTAGCAGCTGACTTTAGAGACTGCTTCAGCTACGGCAGTAGCTGTTTTCTTTTTGATCTATAGCCTTTCTAACTCTATCTTGATTTTTAATTCTTTTTCGGCAAATGAGAAGCATGCTCTGGCTGCTTCGGCCTTTGTTTGCGCTGCAACAGAAGGGGTAGAAGATGCTTTGCTCAAAGTCTGAGAGCGACAGGAAGCATAAGAACTTGGCTAATGAGATGTCTGCCATCACTGAAAAGGTGATTGAAGAGAGATAAAAAAGGTTGGCCTCTAAGAAAAAAAAACCGTAAGGACTTGTAAGGAAAAATGTAAGGAAATGTACATTCATTAGTCATTTTTGTAGACCGTTTTGATAAAACTGTAACTCCACGATGAACTGTAAAGTATGCTGCCATAGTTGTCAGTTCTTGCTTTGATACTGGCAAGGGTCCGTAATCCCAATAGTTGGCTTAGAACAGTGTAAATTTGATAGGCTGTGAGTCATATCATTGTTCTACTGTTCTGACCCTTAGAGTACATATCCATGTCATACACATGTGTAGTCTAGAAGACACCAAGATGAAAGCCTTAAAGCAATTAAAATTCTGAAGAAAACAAAATCACATACATTGGCTAGCTTATTAAAAACCAAAAGGTGTAAAAGCAATGATGGTTAACCTTAGGTGTAAATTGAAGATAAAACACAAACCACATGCTTGGTGTAATACCTACACTGTGTCAGTTTCCTCATGCTAAGTGCTACCAGAAGTGGCCAAATGGTGACTAATCTAAAAAGTATCTAACCTAAAAAAAGGACACAAAAAAGGGGAAACAATATGCTTCCTGTACTGCATAACAGAACATAAGTTCTTTGCTCATCTTGGTTGTTATACTCACAACTTTTGTCTTCATACTTCTTAGAATTTCAACCCTAACCCTTTATTCAATACATATGGCTAACAGAACAATTTCTTATTCTGTTTACCATTTTAGAGAATATTTTGTATCATAGTCTTATTCATTGTTTGTTCAATTTTTCCACTGAACTGGAACAGAAGACTTTTCAACACAACCACAGTGAAAGATTGAACTCACAACTGCCAGATAATCATGTCTTAACCAACACTTTATCCTACTTGACCATGTGGATTCCAAGAAGATTATCAGATACAAAGACACACATTTGATGAAGACCAAAAGGTACAACAGATGTAATTATAATAACCAAAATAAGCATGCTGGTCAAAATTATTGTTCTTTTGTATACTGTGGGAAATCAGAACTCTCCATAACTTCCTATACCTTGTAGCCCTTAGTAAAGTTTATCTTTTTGTTATTTCTACCAATCCCTGTTCTACAGTCTATTTACACAAGATTACTAGGTAGGTTATGCACTGCATTTCTCTATTCCTTCCTGTCTTCAATATGTCCTGTGTGTATGAGATTCTTCAAGCCCTCTTTCCTTATTATGCATCCAAAGAAATTCCAAGAAGCTTCTAAAAATAAATATCCTTTTTGTTTCCATTTTCATTAAAACTTCATTATTTCTTACATGTTCAAGAAGATTAAATAGTAAAGGATATATAAGTCCTCATTTAAAAATTCTGACAAAAATTATAACAATAAAAATATAAATTTAAAAATATTAATTAAATAATAAATACAATAATAATAACAAATAATAATAAAATTAATAATAATAAAAGCACTATAATGGTAGCTCAAGATTAGTACAAACAATCTCAGGAAGCAAATCCACAAAGAAGAAATATCACCATTTGTGGAATGTGTGTGAAATATGATGTAAATGTACCCAGGTTTATATCAAAAGAGTATAGAATACTTAACAGAGTTCAAAGGCACATTTCTTCAGAACAATGCTTGGTATTCTGTCACCTCCGCTAGCCTTATGGGGGTCAAACTTTGAAATTATGTTAGAGATCAGCAGTTGAGCCTCAGTTAATTTTTGGGGTGAATTTTCTCAATACACTTTTTTCTTCATCTCTTTTCTCTTCAATTTTTAAAATATTATTCTCCACTCTATTCATTAACTTTCTAGCATATATCAGAAAAGAAGCAACAATCCAAAACATTCAGCCAAGAAATGAGTTAGCTGATAGAAATGTAACACACATGCATAAAAGCATACATATGCATTGATACATATTAATAAAAGATACAACCATGTGTGTATGCACACACACACACACACACATAGTGGAACCTGTCGTATGTGACCACCCTACTGCCATCAAAAACTGATTGCATACAGCAGGTGGTTGCACACTAAAGGATCATAGTCATGATCTCTTTATGCCAGGAATGTATATTCCACTCATCAGAATGTACATATTAGAATTTTACCATGTAATCTGGTAATAAATGAGAACATAAGAAAATGGCCTAACTTTAAAAAAATTTATTCAGCATAATTCATTTAAAAATTTTAAAAAACGTATTTACAATGGTCAACAAGAGACCAAAATATTTATTCACAAAATATATTTATTAAGTGGACTTAAAAAAAAGTATACAGTTTCAGTTTTTTTCTTAGAAGTGAGTGATAGCAAAAGAGAATCTGCGATAATACATGAAAAAAAAAAAAATCTGTCAGTGATCATGGGTGGGGGAAGAGAAACAGAGAGATAGAGATAGATAAACCCAGATAGAAATAGAGTAGATAGATACACACACACAAAAAAAAAATAAACGAATGAAAGAGATAGACATTTGAGAATAGGACATAATTGTGATTTTCCAAATCCCTGAATTTATCCAAGTCAGTACAGAAACTGCAATAAATCCCTTGAACATGTCAAATGCAATACATGTTGTACAAAACAGCTGATGTTTGACCATGAGGTGAGCTCAGGCAATGTACATTTCAACAAGAAATAACAGTTTGATACAACACTACAATAACAAAACAATGAGGAAGTGTTCTTGACTTAGATCAAAGCAAAATTAAATAGTTTCTCATTTAGTTTCTCCTAATTTAGAAATTTGCAGTGTACAACCAAAATGAATATTTCCTCAAAGCGGTTGCTTGATCAGTGATTTTCACTCATTGATGTTAGCTGCTGGTCGCGTTCTGGAGGTGGTCGCTCACTAAGGGTCAATTAACATTATTAGCAAATATTCTGTGCATAGAAAAATGGTGTTAATAACAGGTGATCAATAACAAAGAGTGTCGCATATGGCAGGTTTCACTGTATATATATATATATATATATATATATATATATAAAATTCAATGGAAATGAGTTGGAGGCCAAATGTATGCTCTCTCTGTTTACAAAGTGAGGGCTTCAAGTACTGAATATAGATAGTCTCCAACACTTTGAGGTGGTAACTAGAGTAGGACATATTTAAGATGGAAAATATGCCCACACTAAAGTTAGTGGCAGAATTATAGTTATTAGTAAGGTGTTCCGCAATAGAAGACCAGTATGTATTGGTCAGTCTATCCGATGAGAAATAGTTCAAATTACGGATTTTTGTAGATACGTGTTTAATTCTGGCATCTAGTCTTTCAGTAGTTCTCCCTATGTAGTGCAATCCACAACTACATTTAAAAATATAAATCAAAGAGCTATTATGGTGTAGGGGGAGAACATCCTTTCGTATAGAAGGAAAGACAGATTTAACAGAAAAAAAACTACATGAGTATTGGCAGCAAAGTAACAGTGTCGAACTGCAACAGAAACCCATTTAGCAAATCTATCACTGACAGAATCCAATCAAGGAAGGCACAGGTACATGGCATATCTTTGTAATATAGCTGGTTTAACTTTATTGAACTCCAATACCTTATTCTTAATCACTGATTGGATAGCATCCAATGGATTACAGTGATTACATAGACTGGTAGCAATAAACCAGAGTTCATCATCCATCTTAGTTTTGGAGCAGATCCTCAAGACCCTATAGGTAAAGGTCTTAATTAGATTAATTTTACATTTTTGGGGACAAAAGGAATCCCACTCGATAAACAAACCAGTAAATGTTGGTTTTGGATAAACTGAAATTAGTAAACCCAAGGAAGATCTGCTCACCAAAACATCAAGAAATGGAAGAGAAGAATTAATCTCCTTCTCTTGTGTAAATTTTAAAGCTAGATGCATATCATTAAGGGACAAAAGGAAATGGTCCACTTCAATTTCATCACTAAAGAGACAAAATGTATTGTCTACATAATGGAAATAAAGATCAGGTCAATTAAATTCAGATAATACACTTTCCTCATGAAATCCAACAAAGATGTTTGCTAAAATGCTAAACCAGTTAGCTAACCCGTTTTTCAATCTTATGTTTTAAAAAATAATTTCATCTTGGGTGGTAATAAAAATATTTCTGTCTACTTATATATATATTAATTCAGATACTTTAATCCAAGTGAAAAAAGTCGGAAGGTAAATTCCAAAAACCCAATCCTAATTAATATTAAAAATTTTATTTTAATATTAAAAAATGATACAGGAAGAGAGCTCCATGTAATAAAATATTACAGAGCAAATATAAATTAAAAAAGGATTAATTCAATGATGTTGAATGACCATTTCGATATGAGAATCCCCACGGGGGATAACACATCACCTCAGCAACAGAAAAATCCTTTCAGAAACTGGAGAAAAATCAGTCTAATTTTCCTTTTTAAATAGATTTGCAAAGAAATTAAAAAAGAAAAGAAAAAAGAAAAAGAAAAAAAGAAAAAGATAAAACAAAGTAAAAACAAATAAACAAGAAAAGAAAAAATTGACATCGTCTGGTTCGCAAAAAAAGGAAAAGAGAATTGTACATTTTGTTCATTGATTATGTTCAGAAAGGAAAAATCATCAATAACAAATATTATATAGCATTGTCGGTGCATTTCATAAAGAAATCACCCAAAAAATGGTTACAAATGAAGAAGAAAAAGGTGATCTTTCACCAAGACAACACACCAATTCCCAAGTTGATTGCAACAATGGCAAAACTCCATAATTGCACTTAATTGCTTCCACATCCACTCTATTCTCCAGATTTAGCCCCCAGTGACTACTGGCTGTTTGCAGACCTCAAAAGAATGCTCCAGGGATAGAGATTTGGAAGTGATTTGGAAACTGAGGTGTATTTTGAGGTCAAAGAAAAATCGTTCTTCAAAAAAGGCATTGAACTGTTAGAGAATCGTTGGAATCAGTGTATCACCCTAGAAGAAGACTATGTTGATGAATAAAGTTGAATTTTGCCTGAAAGTTGTTGTTTTATTAGTTAGGCCTGGGATTTATTGAGTGATGTGTTAGTTTAAGGACTTTCAAAAAGCAAACTTAAGGCCTTAGAGATTGATGTGGTTACTTGAGAAAATTTAACCAAGAGTTGTGTAGGAAATACTCCAGGGATGGAAAGAGTATATAAAGGATGTTTTTTGTGACAGAAGAGAACAACCAAGGATACACATGGACCAGAAATATTAAAATCCAAAGTGGAAACTGCAATGGCCAAACTGAACAGAAACAAAGCAGCTGATCCAGACGGCATCGTAATAGAGCTGCTGATAGCCCTGGAAGAATATGGCATAGAAAAAATGACTGAAATAATAAACAAAATTTATAATAGCGGAAAAATACCAGACAACCTATGCAAGTTGATATTTATAGCACTGCTGAAGAAACCAGGTGCAAATGAGTGTGAACTACACAGAACTATCAGCTTAATGAGCCACATTACCAAACTGATGGCCAGAATTCTGATGAATAGAGCGAGAAGCAGAATCAGATCAGAGATAGGGCAGGTGCAGGTTCATCAAAGACACTGGAACAAGGAATGCCATATTTATGATTAGGATGCTCTCCAATACAAATGAAGAAAGACTTGTACCTATGTTTTATTGATTATGCAAAGGCATTCGACAAGATACAACACAAAGAATTGATGGAGATGCTCGGCAGCCTTGACATTTTTGGGAAAGACATTAGAGTAATCAAGAATCTGTACTGGCAGCAAACAGACTGCATATGAACAGGTAACGATTTACTTTTTACTGGATCTGTTCAACTTGTACAGCAAGAATATTTTGAGGACCCTAGATGACACGCCAGGATTTGTTATTGGAGGCCACAACTTGAACAACATAAGGTATGCAGATGATACAGTGCTGATTGCAGACACGGAAAGGAAACTACAAGACCTCCTACAGAAGGTAGCGGTGGAGAGTGACAAAAAAGGACTATAAATAAACTTTAAGAAAACTGAATGTATGGTCATCAGCAAAAGGTGCAACCCAAAATGCCAAATTCAGGTGGGAGATACCAGAATCAAACAAGTACAAAAATTTAAATACCTAGGAAGTGTTCTAACAGGAGATGGAAAGTACAACACGGAGATCCGAAGGCGAATTGGCATGGCAGAGGACACATTCCAGAAGCTGAGTAAAGTACTAACACACAAGAAAATTTCACTAGAAACAAAGAAAAGAGTGCTGGATTGCTATGTGATGTCAGTTCTTCAATACGGCAGTGAATGCTGGACAATATCATCAAAAATGAGGACAAAACTGAGCATGCAAGCAACGATGAGGTGTTGGAAAGAATGGAATCAGAAAGGAAATTAATACTGAGTATCAGAAAGAGACAACTGAAGTTCCTGGGGCATGCAATAAGGAAGGAGAGCTTGGAGAACCTGATACTGACAAGCCAGATAGAAGGAAAAAGAGACAGAGGAAGGCAGCAGATAACATATTTGCAGGGCCTGATCAGGAGGATGATGGAACAGGGATTGCGAGGTGTAACAGGAGCAAACATCTCCACATCTCTATATCCCACAAGGGATAGGGAGATGTGGAGAACCATGATCGCCTACATCCTGAAGGGACAGGGCACATAGAAGGAAAAGAATCTGGATGTAGTGATTTTAAATTGAAGCAGGTGGAGACACGGCCACAATGCTTTCAAGCATTGAACAAGAATTGAAGTATAATAAATATGAACACTTTCTTCCTTTCTTTTCTCAAGAGCAGGTTTTATAAACCACTTAATGTCACATGGGCTATGAGTCAAGCAAGTTGTGAGGAAGTTTTACCATCACACCCATCACAACATACCTGTCCTCTGTGACCACTAAAAAGATGGTCTTCTTTTGACAAGTTTGTGCAGTCATATATATATATATATATATATATATATATATATATGCTGTATGCTGTTTAATGTTTGAATTCCTGAGAAGATTGTGTGTGTGTGTGTGTGTGTGTGTGTGTCTGTATCTATATATTACATAAGAAATGATAAAATCTGTGTTTATATCATACATATATGTACATTTATATGCACAATTATATGTGTGTAAGTAAGAAGCACTCATACACACCTATAAATCAAGTACAATACAAATTGACATTAGAAATGAAATTGTTAATTAAATTGTAAAGAATACAGAACAGACTCCCATGTGTTGTTTCTTTATATGTTACAATTGTAACCTCTTCAAGTCAAAGATAAATCATTACCTATCCTCCATATTCTTATAATCTTCACTTCTTACTTCCTCTTACATTGATATTACAAATTACATTCAATAATCATCTACATTAGGTAGCTCTTGAGCCTTGTATTGGGTCAATATTAGTTTAAAAAAATCAAGATTTTAAAAATGGATTTAAATTTATTGTTTTACAAAGGAATAAAAAATATTTATGTTTGTAATTAATATACAAAGTAGAAAAAATATAGCAATATAGAGTTTTTTCATTATGGTTTTGTTATCCCTCCTATAGCGCATGTTACACTCTTCAAATATTTTATAAACATATTTTGATTGACAGAAAGACATATCAGAGACGCTGTTTGATTTCATTGAAAGAAAAAAACAAACAAACAAAATTTAAATAGGAAAGCAGTGGAACTTTTAGGGGTACAGGTATTATTAATGATTTTTTAAACTTATTAATAAATTAGAACAATTTCTTTTGATGATTATGATCTAATTGTGCTTAATAATTTAATAGGCTTAATAATAGTAATATAAGATATTTTTTAAAAACATCCCTAAACAAAACAAAAAATAAATAAAATAAAAAGGTTGATATAAACAGTGTGAGCATAGAAATCAGCACTGCATTATGATGGCAGTTTCACACCTTCAGTAATCATTAGATGATAAACAATAATATTGCACTTGAAAAAGTTGAGTTAAATGAGAACAGAAAAAGATTCAGTTTGTCTATTTTAAAATAATTATGACCTGTGAAAGCTTTAGATACATATTAATATTACAAAATCACTGAAATTACACTAAAAAACATACACATTAGCTCAAGTGTTAGTTTATAAAATTCTCTATTACCATGCTCTGCAGTTACACAGCAAAAGTAGACAAATGTCAAGGAGTTTTATGCCACTGAACAATAAATGCCTGCATAGTAAAACTAAAAATAGTTAATTCTGTGATACATTAATATTTGTGATACACAATGCCTTAAAAGACATTTTATGCTCATTCAAGTTACCCCAAAACACATACAGCCTAAAACAGAGTACTCACATATTTGATATCTAATGTTACTGCATTATATATTGATTGTATGAAATGTCCTCTAGTTTTGCTAGTTATAAACATGCATTTAGCTTTTTCATAAAATATATTGGCTTATGTGCAGAGACTTCATGATTAACTTAATGGCTGTAGCTTCTTTAACTGTAGAAGAGTACAAAAGCTGTTCCACTAGAAATAATATCTATAGTTACTGCCTTCTTTATGTGAAATTTGATTCTTTTTTTCTACAGTAATCAACTCTATGCCTTGTTTTAGACTATAAGAAAAATGTAGAATTAAACCCTTGATTTAATTGCTTAAGTGATGTATGCCTAATAAGTCAATAAGTTTCTCTCAACTGACCTATATTTTTTGTTTTAACTTGCTACTCTAGATATAACATCAAAATATTGCTATGAATAAACTAAAATAAACAAACTGTAATAAAAAGCCAAAAAGTCAGTCTGCCACAGAAAAAAATGGCAACAGGAAAATCTACTACCTAGTCAATCATGGATTGAAAGATACATGATCTCCCAAACATGTATCACATATGGCACTTAAATGATAGTTTAATAGTAAATAGATAGTTCCTACTATCGCCTGGTCTCACACTCCACCCCCTTCTTTTGAATGAGTTTAGAGATGATCGCCTTGTTTCTTGTTTAGGAAGGGGTTCCCGGTTCATCCCCTTTCTCTGGTCTTAGTGTTAGTTCAGCTGGAAGCTCTTTGCAGCTACGGAGTATGGTGGCAACGTCTTTACATTCTGAGGGTACCGGGTTGGCAGTTTCCTGGTTGCTGCTTCCGACTGGTAATTAGGAGCCCGAACAGGCTGCTCTGATCAACAGTTGAATAATACCGGGGTTCTTGTAGTGCCATATCGCGCATGGACGGGCGTCCCTGCATGAACGTTCGGTGGGCAACCCCGAGGCCACATTATGTTGTAGTCTCCATCCTTCACAAGTTGCAAATGATTGACTGACTGATTCTATTCTAAGACCTCTCCTTAACTGAATCACTATGGAAAAAAGCAAACATAATAGCAAAACTAAACCAGCTCATTTGAAAACACCCAAACCTGTCTGCATCTATTTCACTAACATACGCGGCATCAGCACCAACTTCCCCAGCGTAGATTCTTTCCTCCATAATAACTCACCTGATATATTAGCCCTATGTGAAACTAATCTTAACCCTTCTATCCCCTCATCTGAGTTCTACGTTCCTGGCTACCTTCCCCTCTTCAGGAAGGACTCCAATGTTCATATGCATGGGCTTGGTGTCTATGTCAGCGAACACCTTCCCTTAGCTAGGGTGTCATCTTTTGAATCCCCAGATCATTCTTTCATGTGCTTCCGCCTCTCACTTCTCAGCTCGATTAGCTATCTCTCCTTCCTCCCCTGACTGTTCGTTACTTGACATCATTTCTGACAATATCGACAAAGCCATTTCTTCCCATCCCTCTGCCCATGTATTCGTGTTTGGTGACTTTAACGCCCAGCACACCAAGTGGCTGAAGAACGCTGTCACTGACCCTGCTGGTGTCCACACCATGAACTTTTCAATCACCCAATCCTTTACGCAAGTAGTGGACTTCCCCACGCGTTTCTCCGACAACCCTAACAGAAGGGACTCACTTCTAGACTTCTGCTTCACTTCCATCCCAGACTCTTGCACTACCAGACAACTCTGCCCACTCGGAAACTCTGACCACACTGTAGTGTCCGTCAATATTTCACTCCACTCCCGCCCGACCCATGAAACCCAGACAAGTAGAATATCCTACTGCTATCAAAGAGCAGACTGGGATTCATTCCGAGACTTCCTCTGTGACATCCCTTGGAACAACGTCTTTAGTCTTCCCATCGAAGAATGTGCATCCGAGGTCTCCTCCTGGGTTAAGGCTGGCATCGATTCCTTCATCCCTGCTAGGAAATTCCAGCTTAAATCTCATTCGTCTCCATGGTTCTCACCCACTTGCTCGGCTGCCATTGCCCACCGGAATCATTTCTTCCGACTCTATCGTAACTACGCATCGGACCAAAACAGGTGCCTTTTCACTTCAGCTCGTAATAAGTGTAAAAGGATACTTAATGAAGCTAAGATGTTGTTTGCTGCCAGAATGAAGCAATGCATAGCATGCTCTAAATTCGGCTCTAAAGACTACTGGCGACTCTGTAAAAGAGTACTTAACAAGAGCAAGTCCACAATACCCCCGATAATCAACAAATTTGAGGTCCTCACCTCCCCAGCAGATAAGGCTGAATGCTTTGCCCGCAGATTCTCGAACAATTCGAGTCTGGACTCATCTGGAGTTTTTACACCCGACTTCTCACCTAGAACTGAGGCACAATTGAATGATGTCCACATTACACCTTCGCTTGTCTATAAGATAATCTTAAAACTTGACCCTCACAAAGCGAGCAGTGGTGACGGAATCCCAACCATAGTCTTAAAGAAATGTGCCCCTGAACTCTCCTCTGTCCTTTCTAAGCTCAACAACCTCTGCCTATCTGCTTCCTGCTTTCCTGCCTGTTGGAAATCTTCCTCTGTAGTTCCTATATTTAAAAACACTGGAGAACCCTCTGACCCTGCAAATTACTGCCCTATCAGCCTTCTTCCGATCTTTGGCAAAGTGTTCGAAGCCATTATCAATGCCGAGGTGGTTCAGCATCTCACAGCACACAGGTTCCTCTCGGACAAGCAATATGGTTTCCGCTTCACCAGGTCTACTGCTGATATGCTAACGACCATCACCGAGTACATATACCAGGCACTCGACAGGAATGGCGAAGCCCGAACCGTTGCATTGGATATATCTAAGGCGTTCGACAGAGTTTGGCATGCTGGCCTTCTATGTAAACTGTGGCGCTATGGTATAACTGGACACTGGTTTGAACTAATCCAGTCATTCCTCTCTAACCACACAATGAAGGTGGTATTAAACAGACATGCCTTTCAGAACTACTATACAAACGCAGGTGTCCCCCAAGGCTCCATCTTAGGTCCTACACTCTTCCTGATATACATTAATGATCTCCCTGATTCCATAAGAGCCCAAATAGGTTTGTACGCCGATGACACCACAGTTTACTCTCGCCTTCTACAAAAATCTGGTGTAGGCGTCAAAGCTAACCTCACAGCCGAGATTGAAAAAGACCTCCAATCTATATTGGACTGGGGTAAGAAATGGCTAGTAAATTTTAATGCTTCTAAAACGAAGCTACTCTCAATTAACCATCATCGACAATCTCACCTACCTCCCATTAGCATGGACCAGGCTTGCCTCCCAGAGAGTAAAACACTACGCCTCCTTGGTCTCACACTTTCAGCGGACCTCAAATGGAATGACTATATCGAATCCATTGCTAAATCCGCTGCTATGAATGTCGGTTCTCTGTGTAGGGCCCGGAAGTTTTTTCCGTCTAAATCTATCCTGCACATTTATAAATCTACCATCCGCCCGTGCATTGAATACTGCTGCCATATCTGGTCGGGTGCCTCTGCTGTTCTCCTCGGGCTTCTCGATAAGGTTCAGAGGAGGGTCTGTAATTTGATAGATACCGACTTGGCAGACCGCCTGCAGTCTCTCTCCTACCGGTACAACGTGGCTTCCCTGTGTCTCTTCTATAAATACTTCCACGGCTTCTGCTCCGATGAACTTAGATCACTAGTGCCCCCTAAATACGAATTTGAACGAGATACTAGATTAGCAACTAGATGCCACCCTTTTACAGTGAAACTGATAAAATGCAGCCGTAACTTCTACTCCAACAGTTTCTTTCCTCGCACTTCCCGACTGTGGAATTCTCTTCCAAATGATTGCTTCCCCGACGGCTACAATCTCCAGGAGTTTAAATGCAAGGTCAATAGACACCTCCTAACACACTAACCTGCTCCCATTCTATCAAAAACTATTCCCATCTGCCCAACCTTGCTATCCTTACTCATCTGTCACCTTCCTCCTGAAATTCCCTATGTCTAACCACTCCTTCTCTTTACCTTCCCCTATGTAGCCCCATGCGCAATAGTGGCAGTGGAATGCCTTGCTTGGGGTGAAATGATTAAAAAAAAAAATGACTGGTTCTTTAGAAGAACATTCTGCCAAGTAGTTTTAACTAATGCTATATTTTGCAATTGGAGTTTTAAAATTGGAGACAATTTAAAAACTGATCAGCAATAAGAGCAATATACATATAATATATATGTGTATGTGTGTGTGTGTAAATCATTTCCATTTTCTTTGTCTGTAAATATGAGGAGGTACTGAATTATTCTCAGCTCAAATCATTCCTAAAATTCAGTATTCTAATATTTGTTTATTAAAATACTATTTTTTCTGAGATGAGGTAGTATTTACACTATTTACATTATGTGAACTATTGTCCTCATCTTGGTTACCATTTGTATGACATTTCAGCCATTGCATACTCTGGCCTTCTTCAGGAATTTTGAACTGAATCCTTTATTACAATCACTGGGGTTTATCATTCTTATTCCTTGTGTGAAGCCTCTTTTGGTAGTCATGGTTATCTCCCTCTAACCTGATTATCTCTAAGTTACTTGTTCACCACTGCTGTAGTCTGGTATTGAACTCACAACTCTTTGGATCAAGTCACTGGAACTAACTAACGTCTATATCTGGTGAGCCATGTGTCCTTAGAGGGAGATAACTCATATAACAATAGTCCAAATAATGTGAATAGATTAAAATACCTATTTTGCGAAGCTGCTTGAACTAAGAACTTTTCAGCACCCTTTTGTACATTAATGTTATTCTAAAATTTGATTTTAATAGATAATTTCCATTTCATTTCATCAGTTTTATTCATCAAAATATTACAACTGGTTTCCAAAATTAGAAATTAATCCTTATTTAACCTGATATCTTTCTTTCAATTCTGTTTTCACCATGTCTATTAATTTATCTATCTATCAGTTTGCTCTTTGAAGTTGTAGTAAGTTTGTCTCTGGTATGATCAATTGGTGCTGAAGTTCAGGGGCAAATTGATACTTCTATTACCAATTGGTGCTGCATAATATTTTTATTTTAGATGTAGATGCATTTAATAATTTGATGATATCCAAGTGTCATATTTCAGTATTTTCATAACTTTGCAACTGTGTTGTTATTAGCCAATGTATACTTTTTTATCTCTATTTAAAAAAAAACAACATTGCTTTGTCATTTCTTCAGCTAGGTTTACAAATTGTATTTGCAAAAAAATATTACTTTTAAATGATGATCGTTTCATCTTAGAAATATATGATATTTCCAATCTTCAGTTTTTTTTACAATAGTTGTTTTCGTAATCTTACAAAGACGATTAATGATGTCAAAATTAAACACTTATTCAATTTTATGTAAATTGATTTACTGTTTAAAATGCCCACATTCAAAAGTAGTAAATTGGAAGAGTTTCAATTAACATGATTATTTTTTAAACTATGTAGAACAAGAGAAGGTGAAGAAAAATGGTCAAGATTAACAGGTGGTGTATTGTGGGTGTCAGAAATAGTCAGAAAGACTTGAATGAAATATTTTTATGCCTCTCATGCAAATATGACATCACTACAAATAAACTCAAACTAAGTTTCTCAGGTAGTTGTAGTTTAAGCTTCTGTGGTGTGACAAGCTTAATTGCAAAAAGTAATCAACAGAAGTTGTGCTATATTGGACAGCTCTTTGTTTTGCAACAGTTGGTGGTTCAAATTATGAAAGCCAAGGCTTGCATTGGCAGGTCACTTTGACACAGTTTTACAGTTATTATTAAAAAATGCATAATTCTAAATGGATACATTTGAAGACTTGATGAGAAAATTTTAATCTATATTTATGATAAAAAAAGTAAAAATTATAAACAGTTTATGCTTAAATACTTTCAGACAAACATCAGAAATTGATGAATTGACATATTTTAAAATAAAATCAGTTGTTAAAAATATTGCTTCTATTGTGATTAGAAAAAAGAGAAAAGGTTGTTTACCTTGAATAAAGAACAGGCTAGATGAATATTTTCAGCATCATGCAGATGAATATGTGAAGTGACAATAACACCTGTCTTGCTATATCTTAACATTTCATCTTTGGAGAGCAGATCCTGCAAAATAAAATAAAACAAAATGTAATATAGACAGACAGACAGACAGACAGACAGACAGACAGACACACACACACACACACACACAACATTTTATGATATAAGTCAAGGATTTATATAACATTGGTATTAATGAAACAATATTTGATATACATATATAACAAATGCACCATGTGAATTTTCAGTTTAATGTTCTTATCAGAAATAGTTACAATAATTTATTTGGTGGTGTGAGACTTTATTATGAAACTCAAGAGTTGTTAATCATATTCTATATATATATATATATATATAATTGTATAGTTATTGCAATTCCTGTTTGAATTTCAGATATGTCAGTATTATTGTGGGTATTGTCATCAATGTAGAAATTCATATTTTATGATTTTTCTACTTTTCTTCAGACAGATTAACATAAAAGCTCACCACATAGAATACAACTCTTTATTCCAATAACAAACATAAGTTAATGCAGCACCATAATTCCATCATTATTTAAAGTTATTTACATGTGAAATATCTTTGCTTATAAAATAGGTCTGTGTTAATAAAATTTCAAAATGAAAAGCCCATATGGTAGAGTACTATATGGTTTAGGCTATATGTTCATGCAGTAAAGTCTATTCCATTGCCTTGGTTTAATAAATTATATTACTTAATGTAAATGTAGATATGATTATAATGATTTTAATGCATAAGAAGACACAAGAGAAATGATAAAAGCATTGATACAGAGAAAGTGAAGCTTAATGAGAACAAGAAAAAAAGATAAAAATGTAGAAAAGAAAGAAAAAAACATGAGAAGTTTGATGGGGAGAATTAAGATAGGAAATGAATAAAAAAAATTCACCATTTGTTGCATGACAAAATGACAAGGAAGATACAAATATGATGAAGCAAATCAACAACATAATGGACATAGATGGCTTGCAAAGAGATTAAAAATGTGAAATGGTAGACAGATAAAAGAAAACTAACGAAAACTACATTATTGACATTGTTTGGACTGTTGTCCTCATTTTTATTGACATGTTCATGACATTTCAGATGTTGTATGCTCTGGCCTTCTTCAGGTGATTGGAATTTCAAACCAAAACCTTTATTTCGATCACTGGAATATATTGTTCTCATTCCATGAGCCATACCACTTCTGGAAGTCTTAGAACATATGGCCCAGTGAATAAAAACATTGGTTAGATCCAGTGAATTGACCCAAGATTTTAAGGAATCCAAAGGTGAGATCAGAAGTTGAGATTGTCCAAAACATAGAACTGTTACATTATGCAAATGTACATAACTGAAGAAACAGTAGATCTGTGAAGATTTTGTTGTGGCCTAATCTTTATGAAATAATAATTTCCAAGACATTTACAACAATACATGATAAACTGTCTCAGCTACTTGAAAACTGATTGATAAAAAGAAAATATCTAGAGATCAATGACCAGAGACAAAACGTTACTCATCAAAAAAATCATTAAGGAATCTGTTTTAGAAAATATTGACTAAATCACCTATCCTGGTGTGGAAAATTCTGACCCAAAACATAGCAGTGCAAATCAGCCTGTCTGCTATCATAAAACAAGAAAAAAGTGAACTTGAATCCTGAGCCAAAATATCAGAAGAAGGATTTTTCAAGGAGATTACTTTTCTCTGCTGTTATTTATCTTTTGAAAATGAGGATACTAATTCATAAATATGACAGAAAATGCAATCCATCTAATGCACACAGATGACTAAAATTTTTTCCTGAACAACAATATGGGAATGGTAATATTAATGAGACCAGTTAAGAATTATAATGATGATACAGAAAGAGAATTCTGTAAAAAGAAAAATGCAATACAAAGAAGACATGGCAACAAATGGAAATAAGCTGCAAAATAACAAAGCAATCAAGGTATTTACTACAAGCTAAATACTTTGACATACTTGAATACAACATCATAAATCAGAAGGAAATGAAGGAATAAATAAAAAATAAATATTTTAGAGAAAAAAATTAATATTGGATACATTATTTTTACATTGATTACAGACTGATCAGTATTCCAAACATTTGAACCTGCCAATCTGTAGTGCCAATTCTTTTTTGAAACTTTAAAATTCTCCTAAGGCATGGATTTCTCACTAACAGAAAACCTTTATTTTAGATAGACCTGGTAAATAAAGCCTTGGTGTTCTAGTTCTAGAAAATAAGGTGCCTTGTACCTTCTTATTTAAACTGAAAATATGAGCAAAATCAGAAGTGGGCATAATGAGAAGTTGTCATAACCATAATGGAGGTGATACTGTATGTCAAAGAGCAGTATACTCTCTGCGAAAATAATGAATGCAATGGTATCATATTGATGATATCATAGTTATCAAAATGGAGGTGGAAAATCAACTCTGGACTAAAGAAGTCTAAATCTATCTGTTGCGGATCTGATCCAATAAATACACAACGCAAAGTAATACGGTAGAAAATGCAATATATTAAATAGAAATATGTACAGATAAGGTTAGTAGAATGTCGTACAATATGGTTAGTTGAATATGAGAGAATGCGAGATAATACGAGATGTGAGACTTGGCAATGTTACCCTCAGGACTAGATTGCTGGGATACACTACTGTTACACCACAGTGCTACTACACTCTTTGCAGTCTGATACACTGTAGTCCACTAATGACTACTACTATATATAGTCTTAGGAAGAGTCCATATTAGTGTAAACAGAGAAGGTGCCCCAACACCCAACTCCTAAGTTTTTTTTTTTACTTGGAATGTCCTTTTAATATTTCTTCCCTTTTGGATCAATAATTAACTGCTCCGTTGATTTCCTTTTCTTTTAGACCTCCTCTGTTGAGGTTCCACCTGGGGCATTTGAATATTAAATGTGTCATAGATGGTGTCTACCGCCTCTTCCTCCTGAGGCGTGTTGATTTCGTCTTCCGTTAACCTTTTACTTATTTGATTTATATGCCACTTGTGGGTGAACCTCGGTCCGTCAATCATATAGATCATATTTCCAATCCGTCTTTTGATAACGCCTGGTTCCCAGAATGATATGTTATTTTTGTAATTTTTGAAATAAACTTTTTCATTTTGACTAAAGGTTCACTTTGGTGTGATGATTGCTGGTATGTGTTCTTTTTGATTTGGAATTAATTTGTTGAACACCAACCTCACTTTCCATGCAAACATCAATTTGGTGGGTGACAGTGTCGATGGTGCTGATTTATTTGGTGTTATTCTGTACACCTGTAAAAATTGTTGGAGAGCTTTTCTCATTGGCATATGCAACACTTTTTTAGAGCCCACTTTAGGGTGTCTACAAAGTGCTCTGCCAGGCCATTTGACCTTGAATGATATTGAGGGGTTTTAATATGTTCAACCTGAATGTCAGGCAGAATTCTTTAAATTCTTCCGAAGTGAATTGAGTCCCATTGTTGCTCACTAGACAGTTGACAACGCCAAAATTAGCGAATAGCTCATGTAACTGGTTTATTGTGTTTCTTGTCATTGGTCTCTTGCATTGAAACACTTCAGGCCACTTCAAATAATTATTCACAACTATCAAATAGTATAGTCGATCAATAGGACCAGTGTAGTCAATAGGGATCCTTGACCAGGGTCGATCTGTTTTTGGCCAAGGTTTGTGTGTTATTGGCAGTGATTTAGCTGCTAGAGTGCAGCCTTTGCATTTATCCACCATGTTCAAAATATCTGTATCAATTTTCGGCCAAAAAAATGTAACTCCTCATTAAGCTCTTCATTCGGTTCCTACCAGGGTGTCCTGTGTGGAAATCTTTCAGTATTCTGTTCTGTAAAGTTTTTAGCATGACTACCTTATTACTGTACAGTAGTACGTTATTGCATATGAAGAAGCTTTCTGCAATATTTTGGTCTTTTTCAGTGATTTTCGCTTTCGTCTCTTTTATGAATTCATCCTTTATAGCTTTGTATTTGATTTCTTTTAATGATACGGGCAGCTCCTTAATTGTGTTACACAGCGTATTTTCTAATTCTCCTTCAGATCTTAGTGCAGCAATAATGGAGTCTTCAAGCGGTTCTATCTGTTGAGGAATCAGTCTCAATAGACTGTCCGCATGCCCAATTTTGCTAGAAGGTAAATAAAATTGTCATTTAAAATTGTAATTTAATAAAATAATACCCCACCTCAACAGTCGGTTTGCTGTGTACGTGGGTAGGCCTTTTTTTTAACCATATATTGTAAGTAATGGTTTGTGGTCTGTCTGAAGGGTGAAGAACCTTCCGCGGATGTACCTGTGGAATTTAGTCATGGCAAATATGATGCCTAAGGCTTCTTTCTCTATCTGAGAGTAGCTTTTCTCAGCTGGAAGCAGTGATCTGCTAGCATGGGCGATTGGCTTTATAGTTTCGTCTTCCATCTTATGTTACATGCATGCTCCAATCCTGTGCAAACTCACATTGCTGGCTCTCAGTATCTCCAATTTTGGATCATAATGTGTCAGAAATAAATCGGAAGTCAATATTTTTTTTAATGTTTTCAAATGCCTGTTGGTATTCGTTTGACCAAACCCAGGCCTTATCCTTTCTTAGGGGTGCTCGAAGATTGTGTAAATTTGGTATGAAATCTTGGTAGTAGCTGACTAGTCCCAGAAAACTCTGTAGTGACGCAATATTATTTGGTGCTGGCATATTTTTATTGCTGAAGATCTAGTTGGATCAGGCTTTTTGCCATCTTTGTTTATTATATGGCCCAAGTATTTAATCTCTTCCAAGAAGAAATCGCACTTTTCCTCTTTGACCTTAAACCCGTAATTATGAATTTGTTCAAAAACTTTTTTATATGTTTAGTAAGCTGCTCAATCCTTTCACTTTTTATCAAAATGTTGTCAAGATAAGCTATTGCAAAATTGAATTCCACCAACATCGTTTCCATGACTTGCTGAAAAATAGCAGGGGCTACTTTTATGCCAAATGCTAATCTTTCATATTTGTACAGACCTCTATGTGTGTTGATGAATAAGAGCTTCGAACTTTCTTTAACTACAGGAATCTGTAGGTATGCCTCACTCAGGTCTATTTTGGAGAAATATCTGCCTCCATTTAATTTTGTAAAGACTTCTTCTGGACTCGGAGGTGGGTAATGGTAATCCTTTACTGCCTCATTCAAACCTGTCGAGAAATCCACGCATACGTGTCTTTCCCCAGACTTTTTTTTTAATGTAGACGGCAGGTGCTGCTCAAGGGTTGTATTCCATCTTGGATATAATTCCTGGGCTGGTTAATCTGTCCAGTTCGATGTTTATATTTTCTAGTGCAGCGAAAGGCAGATTTCTTTTTTTCCTAAATACTGGTTGAGCATTTTCCTTTAACAGCATTTTCGCCGACATTTTTTTGCATCTGCCTAACCCATCCAAGAATACTTCAGGGAAGATCTTTTTTAACTCTGACTTTATGTTTTCGAATTCCGTAGTCAGGATTTTGACTTTTTTACAATACGAGCTGATTGATAAGTCTCAAAGGTTAAATCTTTGCATCCAGTTAGTTCCAAACAAGTTGTTGGTATTTTTTAATATGTACATTTTTAATTTTTTTGTAACTCCATTGAATGTCATGTTCAAAATCACGTCTCCTTGCGAAATTAATTTTCTTTTCCATGACTGATCTCACCAATTTTTTTGTTTTTAAAAGAGTAGGTTTATTCAGATGTCTCCATGTTTGGAAGCTAATTATTGAAGTATCAGATCTGGTGTCTAACTGCATGTTTACAGTTTTGTTTAACATTATGACTTGTAAGTACTTTCAAATGTTAGTACCTTCGTCTTCCTTGGTCCTTGTTACTTTCACGCTACTGCTTCTGCATTTAGAAGCTTTATGTTCCTTTTTGTGACAGTTTCAACATGTTTTAAATTTAAAAGGGCAATCCTGATACCAATGGTATTCACCACAGCTATAACAAGGGCTTGGAGGTGGTTTCTTCTCTGATCTTCCAAACGATCTAATAGGCGAATGCCAGTTTTTCCTTGATTTTGTCATTTGAGGAGGGATGAAAAAACATGTTTTCCTCTGTATTTTTTTATGTTAGCTACTCCAGCTTCTTCAATGTTTTTTGAATCATTTTTATGCTAATGCACTGCTGGCAATATTCAGCTAATTTTTGTAGAGTTAGATTTTGCTTGTTTTCTAATTTTGTTAAAATTCTCCTTCTCATTTCTGCATCTTTATTTGCTATCAAATCTTGTACAAAGACTAAGCATTTGAAATTATCTGCCATGAGTTCTGCTAGTCTAAATTTGTCGCATAGTTTATTCACCACTGATGTGAAAGTGGTGTAGTCTTCGTAAATTTAAACATTTTCATCTCTTATGGAATAGAGATGTCTTTGGGTTAAACAATTCTGTTAATAGTTTTATGGCTTCAGCAAATTTTAACTCACACGTTTTCTTTGGAAGTATGTAATCCACAAATTTGTTTTGAGTTCGTGTGTTCCCAGTTTGTGAAGGAGTAAACGTACTTCCTTCTCATCTGACCAGCTGCTACAATCAACTTCATAAAAGTCCTGATATCATCTATAATACAGAGCAAAGGTTTTTTCCTCATCCGGGTCATAATTAAAGTTTTTAATTGAGTTCCAGATTGTATTTTGTGCGAATGTGTTTTCGTTTTCTTCATTTCGACCTTTTGCCAATATAGCCTGTCGAATTAATTCTTGTGTTTTTTGTTGTTGTTCATTGTTTCTCTTGTCAACTTTCTGTTGTAATTCCAGCTGTTTTTGTAAAAGTTCAAGCTGCATTTTTTGCTGTTGCTCTTGTATTTGTAGTTGTTTCTTCTCATTAAGTTGTTGTTGCACCATTAAGGTTTTTTGGAATTTGTTGTGGTGGCAACTGACTTATGAACGTATTTTTTTCCTCTGTGTGACTGTTTGGATCTTTGACGCCACTGTTGTGGATCTGGGGTTAGATCCAATAAATACACAATGCAAAGTAATATGGTAGAAAACGCAATATATTAAAGAGAAATATGTACAGATAAGTTTAGTAGAACATCGTACAATACAGTTAGTCGAATACGAGAGAACGTGAGATAATACAAGATGTGAGACTTAGCAATGTTACCCTCAGGACTAGATCACTGGGATACACTACTGTTACACCACAGTGCTACTACACTTTGTGCAGTCTGATACACTGTAGTCCACTAATGACTACTACTATATATAGTCTTAGGTAGAGTCCATATTAGTGTAAACAAGGAAGGTGCCCCAACACCCAACTCCCAAGTTTTTTTTTTACTTAGAATGTCCTTATAATATTCAATCAACTTAATGAGAAAAACCTGCAGAATATCCCAGTCATGACTATATTTATAGCTTGTTTTTGGTAAAAGGATATAGAGAAGTAACAAAAAGGAAATACACTTTATATAGGGCACAAATGTAAAAAAATAATTAAAAGTTTCTATAAAAAATTTGGCATTAAACACAGCAAAGACAAAAGTAAGATCATCTTAATTTGTGTCACTTGTACAGATGTTGATTGATAAGTATCAATAAATCATATCAAACGTGTCTTAAACTGGACAGGGTAACAAAACTGATATCAAAATTTAGTAAATTTATTTCTCTTTTACATTCCATTTCTGATTTACTTTTTATCCAACTGCACATTGTAAATTATGATTCAGCATTAGATGAAAAACAATAACCTTGCACTGCTTCTTTTAATTTTGGGATAAAACCAGAGTTCTGATGTTGGCAAAACAGGGATGTTGCCAAATCATTTGCACTGTTCGTTGACTGCAATGTGGCCTTGCATTAACACAATGCAAAAAATATTATTTAGTGCATCTGCAGATGTATTTTTTAAATGCTTACAAATTTTCATTGCTTTTTTATGTCTGCAAATTTTGATTGACATGTAAAGTTCTAGTGTTACAATCATATATTTGATCACAGTTTTATATATAACTCAGACATAGTGTTCATGACTAATAAATGCTATTCCTTAATGCTGTAACATGGTCTGATATTAAGAACATTTGAAGAGTACTTTATAAACTACTGAATGCCACATTATTCACCAAATGCTGTAAGTAAAGCCATAATAGAGAAAAAGAAATTGAACATTAAAGTTCCTATAGATGTTTAATTATATTTCAGAACAAAAGAATTGATCAGTGCTATAAATACAAAAAAGAAAGCTAACTTTGACTAAATGGAAAACAGTTGAACAAAGATTTTTGACATGGAATAATCTCAAATGGAAACACTAAGTTTCTTGATGATGGCTGGATGTGTGATACTTCTACAAAATTCAAACTTTGCAAGCTGCAGACTTCAATATCATGAGAAAGTAGATAATGAAATATCCACATTAGTGGTAAGTTTTTGTTAAGAGGTTTTATAAATCAAGTTACAATCAGTGAAGAAGTAATGTGAGAAGACTAACATAAATCCATTCAATTTGTTAAGTAAAGTGAAGTGAAAGGTGAAATTCCAGAATAATATTTTGGCTTGAAATATAAATGAATTCTGTTTGAGGGTAATGTAAGTCAACTCTGATTCCCTCACCACCACATACTTTTAATTGCAGTCACTGTTAATGACCAATATCACAATATTATTAGATCAATTAATTAAATATGATGCACATTGTGGTGATAAAAATGAATTTCAATAACAAATGGTACCTTGACTAAAAGTTGGAAATATAAAGCTTTAAAATACAAATTCGAAAAAAATGACAAGTAATATATTTCTCATTAGGGTTGGCAGTGTTTTGAAGGTAATCTAACAACTTGAATTATATTAGAATAAATATCTGAAATCAAAGATATATGGTATAAGGCTAGAAAGTTGTGAAGTTTCATGCTTTAATGAAACACTTTCCATGTTGTCATACATTTTCTCCATATATATATATATATATATATATATATATATATATATATATATATATATATACTTAATATTGGAAAAATAAAATAATTATTGTAATAAATACAATTTGTGTTGTTTTTTTAAGAACAGTAATAAATTAGAAATAAATCTACTATATAATCACTTGTAGACTGACACTTGCTTATAAAAAACATTTAAAATTCTGGTTTTCAGCAAGTTTCCTGATACAACTATCAGTTTCAAAATAATTTAATCTTTAGTCATCAAATATTTGAGGAAGGGAAAAAAAAGAGATGTTAGCAAAACATGCTTATTGTAATTCTACAATTTGTTTTTTACATCCTTAATACTGTCATATAGGAATTAACTTAATTTTGTAAAATTACAACTATTGTCTTTTCTTTTTCTCTTTTAAGAGTTTTGAATTATTGTCTGTTCTGAGTCACTATTGCACTCTGGGCATTTGAACAAAAAAAAAAACATTAAATCAATGTCAATCTTTTATTAGTGAAGGAAATAAAAATCCTGAAATGTACCAACTTTCAATAAAATTGTCATACAGTTTTTGCTTGCAATTATATCATACTGATTGCCAAGTTCAGTAATTTTTTTTCTCTCTCTCTTCCCATATCTATCTATCTATCTATCTATCTATCTAAATAAACACACGCACATATAAACACATTTGCTTGCTTCCTTGCTTTTATGGCATATCAACCCTTGTGTTATTTAATATCAGACGTTTTTCAATCAATTATAGCTTCAAGTAATGATTTGTAATCCAAATAATTTGCACACAATTATATGGTTTCAAGTATTTCAAGCAATGATATGGTTTCAAGTAACTAGTAATCCTTTATATACAAGTGTTTGTGAATATGCATGTACACATGCATGCATGCATGCATGCATAACCTCTACTCTGCATTTTGTTCTATTTGGTCTTGTGCTGAAGTAAGTGGGAATTAGTAAAGTATCATTTCAAATGTTCATGAATCTATAGAGATAAAATATAAAAACACAAAAAAAATTAAAAAAACCCAAGATTGCATTTATAAAAAAATTCTTATTTACTGACAAAAAAACAAAAGCTTTGGTTATGCTGTCACTTATTCATGAATCAAATTTCTAAGATATCAAATTTGTTTTCAAGTCAGAGATTTGGTTTTGATATTTTCTATAACCTTGAAAAAAACTATATTTTTAAAAATAAAAAATAATCCTTTTAATAAGTAACTTGTTAAAAAAAAGCTTTGCATTTTTATGCAAAAACCATTATAGAACAGTTGCCTATTTTAGATGTTTTTTTTTCTTTTTTATTGGTATGACAAGATACAAAGTACATAAAAAATGAGAATCAGGAGAAAATCACTGAAGACTAAATAAGAAAAAAGGATAAAAAGAAAAATAAAGAATAGAGGAAAGATAAGAAAAATAGAGGATGACATCAGAAATACAAAAGGAAGGAAATGATGGAGTGAAATGAAAAAGAAAGAAGTGATAAAAAGAGAAAACAGTAAAAAGAACAAATGAGAGAATAAGTGCAAAGAGAATAAGAAAACAATAAGGCAGAACAGATAAACATAAGAGAGAATGAAATGGAAAAATATTAAATTTAAAAATATGCAATAAAGAGAAAGGGTGTAAAGATAAAGGATAATGTGAGGAAGAAAGAATGAAAGGAATTGTAAAGATGGAGAGAAAAATGTATAAGAGAAAAGAATAACATTGTACTAAAAGAGACATGAAGGTGGAATGAATAAAAGATAGAGAGAAAAAATTAAATTGATGGCTCAGAACAAGTGAAGGTGATAAGGTAATTCTATTGCATAGAAAGTGAAAAAAAAGGAAAAAGAAACTAAAAAAGAATAAAAGGATTTAATTTCTTATTTTAAAATTATAGCACATTATTTTTTTTAATATTTAAATGGATAACAAAAATATATTTGATACAGAAAAAGGAATTAAAAAAAGTAGAGATGAGAAAAAACAAGAAAAGAGAAATATCAAAACAGAATTAAAAATGAATGAAAGAAAAATTGCATAAAGAATGTTTACAAAAGATAAATAAAAAATATAAAAAGTAGAACAAAGTAAGAAATCAGAATGTAAATTGAAGGAAATGAAAAATAAAAAAGGAAACAGAAATGGCCTACAGAGAAAAGATGAAATACAGGAAAACAAGCAAGATAGAACAAAAATTAACTAAGTCAATGAATATTAAAGGAAAAGAATGAAAAACAAAGATGGAATCAGAAAACGTAAGAAAAAAGTAAAAACATATGTATGACCAAAATACAAGGTAAGATAAAAAGAAAAATCAAGAAAAAAAAACAGAAAATAGAAAAATAAAGGTTCCAAATAAGGCTTTCCTTTAGCAAACTCCACCCACACTGATTCATAAAATTTAATCACAATATCTTATATTAGCAGACTTCAGTTGCTTTAAAATCAAATGTCTTATGTAATGCTTATATAAACTGATTCTTTTACATAACATTAAAGCAAATTGAAAGTATTATTCAGAAAGAATGCTATATAAATTTTCAGTCAACACATTTCAATAGTACAATACTCTTGTCTATGCAAGTGAATTTTTTTGAAGTTTTATTAAAAAGTTGATTATCAAGATGTAAACCTACTCAACCAGAGTTCACTCAAGTTTATGATATACAAATCCCTTAAAATCTGATTTTATGAAAATTAAAGAGCATTTAAGTGTAGACATGGAGGTCTCTGAAAATATGGGTGATTCCTTTATGTTAAACTATATTCTTACAAAAATGATTGAAAAAGTAAAATATAAAAGTTATGACTATCAGTAAAGCAAGAAACAAGAATAAATAAAACTGTTGACAATAATTATAATTAGTGATAACAGATCTAACTGTAAAAACGACTATAACTACTTCGATTAATACAATGGTTAGAAAGTTATTTTGTTCCTTAATAAGGGCTAAAGAAATGTGAAACTGAACTAGAGTTAACAAGTATTACTAACATTCCTTTTTTTTATTTTACCTTCTTTAAAACAAAAACACTTCTCAGTGCTGTGTGTAATCATAACATGGAACTATTTTCCTACACACAATTTACATCTAACCCCTTGGCATAGGAATGGACAAGTAACACTTTCACTTCACGCCTAGCATGCCTTAGAACAACACGTATATCCTCTTTATGTAAATATATGTGAAATAAATCTCAATTCATATAATGATGTCTCTGTTGCAATTTACCACGCCTTAACACATCAACATCTTTACATGGTGGCAGCTTGGGATGTAAAAACAATGAAATGACATTAGATAACTTTTTCAGCAACGAAAAAAAAATCAACTTCCATTATTTGCAATAACAGGCAAAAAACACTTCGAACAGAAACCGAACAAAGCAACAACACCACCAACAAAAAACCGCACTGGAAATAACAATGAAGCAAAGGAAAAAAAAAAGTTGTCTTTCACAGAATACCCAAACATTGCCAAGGTATTTAATTCAACCCTTCTTTTTTTAAACTCTCCACGCGTCATCATTTTGTGCTCAATTGACCGCCATCTTGAATCTGCTACTACCACTCTCTTTTCATAACAACCTAACTCACAACGTGTTTACTTTCTATCTCTACAATGTCTCGTAACGATATTCCATTAATGGATTAGGAAACTCCAAATCCGGCCGAAACTTTTAAACTATTCAAACAACGTTTGGAACTGTATTTTATTCTTAACAAAATAAAAACAGAACAACAAGTAAACTACATTTTACTGCAAATCAATAATGAAGGACTGGAAAAGGTTCAACATGTGGTCAGTGACGGAGGAGGAAAAACGTTCTCCTGAAATTATTTGTAATAGATTCATAGATCAGCTAGAACCAAAAGAAAATTTCAGAGTCAATCATTTAAAACTAATGTCGTACAAACAGAAACAAGAAGAGTAGATGTAGACAACTCACACAGAGATGTTCGTTATCTGAATCCGAACAACAGCAGATAATTGAACTTATTATCACCAGCACGCCAATTCCAGATCTTCAAAAAGAGTTACTAAGAAAAGACAATACTCCAACACTGGAAGAAAGTAAACTGTTTGTATTGGCAAAATATATGAAGCTTCTAACTTACACCTAAAACAACTTAGGGTCATGCTGAACAATAACAAGGATAAAAGCACCACTATTGAAGCTATAAGAACACCAACACGTTCTAAGAAATCAAGCAACTGCCTCAATTGTGGTAGAAGCCATGAATTTTGCTGTGAAGCCTGCCCAGCATTTGGATCAAAATGCAATGCATGTGGTAGAGCTAACCACTGGGCAACAGTTTGTTTATCAAACAAGCCAAAACAAAGATCAAGGTCATAAAGCAGAGACCATAGAAAATTGAAATCAGAGCATCAACCACAACATCGATGAAACCAGTCCAAGAAAAGGCAATCCATCCAAACAGATGCAGTATTCAAGTTCCTCTAATCTTTGATACTGCAAATCTATTAAAAATAATTTCAGGAGAACGTTTTTCCTCCTACGTCACCGACCACGTGTTGAACCGTTTCCAGTCCTTCATTATTGATTTGCAGTATCAAGGATTAGAGGAACAACTCAAAGGCATAACATTCAATAGCATCAAAGCATTCTCTATCACTCAGAGAGATGAAGCCATTGTTTACATAAACATCAAATTGCCAAACAGAAGTGGAGTTCACAGATTGCGAATGAAAATCGACACATGAGCCCAAGGAAACACACTACCTGTCTACATTTCGTAGAATGTTCCCAGAAAAACTAGATGCGGATGGTTTCCCAAACAACAAAGAAATCCAAACAAGGGACAAGAAACTGGTAGCATACAACGGCACCCCAATAAAATGTTATGGTAGCATTAATATACCATGTAAATACAACAAATCTGACTATCATAACAGCACGTTCTACATTGTAGATGTACAAGGGCCAGCAAGTCTAGGACTACCCTCACTAGAACAGCTGAAAATAATTACGCTTCAATGCAGTCAAAAAAGATGCACACCAAACTCCTGCAGTAACACCAATCAATGCAACCAAAGACCTGATGCAGATGTATCCAGACTGATTTAGTAAAATTGGCTCCATGCCAGGGTCTGTGAGACTATCAGTCAACAAAAGCATACAGCCCCATATTGATGCACCTAGAAAAAACACAATTGCTCTAAAAGACAGCATAAAAAAGAAACTTGACAACATGGTCAAAAATAATATCAGGAAGGTGACAGAACCAACAGACTGGGTTTCAAGCTTAGCATACTCACATAAAAAAGATGGGAGTCTAAGAATCTGTTCAGATCCAAGACACTTGAACACAGCGCTCAAAAGACCACACCATGCAACCCCTACAGTAGAAGAGCTAACACACCATTTCGCAGGTGCCAAGCTATTTTCCAAACTTGATGCTAAAGCTGGTTATTGGTCTGTACACATGGACAGCGAATCTCAACTACTAACAACATTCCAATCTCCTTATGGCATGTACTGTTTTCAGAGATTACCATTTGGATTGAGTGTATCACAAGATATTTTTCAAATGAAGATGGACCAGATACTTGAACAAGTTGATGGTGCAATAGGAATCACTGACAATGTTGTTGTCTATAGCAAAACAGAAGAAGAACACGACAAGATTCTACACAGGCTCATGCAAGTAGCTGCTGATAATGGTCTCATATTTAATTCAACAAAATGCAAAATCAAGTCAAAAAGCATATCTTTCTTCAGGATGATCTATAGTGAAAATGGTGTCAACCCAGACCCAGAAAAGCTCAAGGACCTACAAAACATGCCTTACCCAACTTGTAAGAAAGAGCTACAAGAATTCTTAGGTCTTATCACATACTTATCACCGTTCATTCCTAACCTGGCTGACAAGACACATACACTAAGAGGACTGTTAAAGAAGGATGCACACTTTCTTTGGGAAGAACACCACAAGGAATGTTGTGAAAAACTCAAAACAGTAATCAGCCAAGATTCTACATTGACATATTTTAACACAGTTGAAATACCAGTACTACAAACTGATGCAAGTTTGAAAGGACTTGGAGCTGCATTAATGCAAAACAAAAAACCCATCATATATGCGTCAAAGTCTCTAACAGACACTGAGAAGCGGTATGCATGCATAGAAAGAAAACTTTTTGCAATTGTATTTGGTGTCCAAAGATTTCATACATATCTATATGGGCATAAATTTAAAGTACTCACCGATCATAAGCCACTCATCATGATACTACAGAAGCCACTGACTAGTGCACCTCCTAGACTACAACAAATGATAATCAAGTTACAGGGATACCAGATGCAAATAGAGTACATACCAGGACAGGAAATGACTCTAGCTGATACTCTAAGCCATCTCCCCAGCACTGAAAACATTGATACGATTGACCCAGATGTTCGAGGACTTAGTGAGATTCAGGAGTGAGCACCTGAATGAGATAAGAAAGGAAACCAAGGCTGATCCAATACTTGATCAACTACAAGAAATCATAACAACAGGATGGCCAGACTCAAGGAGCTACCGCCAGCAATCCGGTCATACTGGCCATATAGAGATGAACTATCTGTCAACGATGGTATTATCATGAAAGGGTCAAGGATTATCATCCCTGAAACCCAACAGAAAATCATCTTAGACCAGCTGCACTACAGCCATCAAGGCATTGAAAAAACACGTGTTCAAACCAGAGATGCTGTATACTGGGAGCGGATTAATGCTGATATTGAGAACATGATCAAGAAATGCTCAATATGCCAGGAAAATCTCCCAGCACAACCAAAGGAAACTTTACAGTCACATGACATCCCCAGTAGAGCATGGGAAGTTGTTGGCACTGATTTGTTCCACTGCAATGATCAGGAATACCTAATAATTGCTGATTACTACAGCAAATTTCCAATTATACGGAAAATGGCTGGCCTGACTACAAGCAATATGGTCATCTCAGCAATGAAGCAGATATTCTCCGAACATGGTATTCCCACTAAAGTTGTTAGTGACAATGGGCCGCAATATTCCAGTGAAGCATTCAAAGAATTTGCCAAACAATGGCAATTCGATCACATAACATCATCACCAAAGTTCCCAAAATCGAATGGTTTTATTGAATGACAAATTCAAACAGTCAAAAGAACATTAACTAAGGCAAAGCAAGCAGGAAGAGATCCTAGCTTAGCAATGCTATGCCTATGAACAACACCAATTAACCACAACTTCCCAAGTCCTGCTGAACTCTTAAACAATCGCATTATGAGATCAAACATAACTGCGAAAGTTCCAAACTTAAGATTTCCCAACCCTGACCATATCCATGAACAACTGAAGCACAGACAGGATATGCAGAAAGTGTATCATGATAGAACAGCTCATGATTTACCAACACTTGTCCCTGGACAAGATATACATATGCTGGATAACCAAATGGGGAAATGGAAACCAGCAACGGTTCTGAGTAAATGTGCAGAACCAAGATTGTACATCCTTCAACTACCAGATGGATCTACAAAAAGACGAAACAGAGTCCAGATAAGAACAGCAGGAACCTCCACCCATAAACAAGTTCATTTTAATGATCACATCACCTCATCACAAACTGGACACACTAACACAAGCAACATCTCACACCAATTAACCCCAAAACAATCAACATACAACACAACAAGAAGTGGCTGTGAAATACATAGGCCAAAAAGATACATATAACAAATGTACTACTGCACATAACAAACATCTGAACAATGTCTTTCTTTTCTATCTGGTAAGAGGGATGTAGTAATATCATGGAGCTATTTTCCTACATGCAAATTACATCTAACCCCTTGGCTTAGGAATCAACAAGTAACACTTTCACTTCACACCTAGCATGCCTTAGAACAACATGTATATCCTCTTTATGTAAATATATGTGAAATAAATCTCAATTCATATAATGATGTCTCTGTTGCAATTTACCACGCCTTAACACATGAATATCTTTACAAGAACCTTCTCATACTTGCATCAACAAGTGACAAAAAGAATATAAAAAATATGAATAGGAAAAAAAAAAGTTAGACATTATAAAAATGTTTTATTGCTTTTTGTTGTTATTGTTTTCGTCATCTTTCTTAAAATTTTTTTTGCTGATTTAGCTTTGTCAGTTTTAAATATTGCGTTGTATTATCATTTATAAATGTTAACATTTTCACTTCTTTAAAATTTTGTTGGTTCTAAAGTTAAACAAATGACCTATTTTTGCAGTCATTCCAATTTATATGCTTTGAAATGACATTTTTGTAAGGAAAAAATACAAAATATGACAAATGTTTGGTTTGACAAAGTTAAACATATTTTCTAAGATGCTGATGATACAACCATTTGCTCCTATCTCGATAGTAAGTCTGATCAGTTCAATATGGTCAAATTGGCAGCTGATCTCAAAAATGACCTACTGGAGCAAGGAATGGCTCATTTAACATCTCCAAAATGAAGATTCTCTTTATCAGTCACCTGAAAGACCTCTTCCTACCTTCTATCAATATGGCTGATACTAACCGCCATGATTTTTGCATCTTCTTGGGCTTATATTCTTGGCTGGCATGAAATAGAAAAATTACATTGAATCCATTGCTAGGTCTGCTGTTAAGAAAGTTCATGATGTTGTGATTGACAATTTTCCTCCCCTGAATCTATCTTACATCTCAATAAGTCTACCATTAATCCATGCTTTGAATATTGCTGCCAAATATGGTTTGGTACTCCTGCTATTTAGAGATTCTTGATAACATCTAAAGAAAAATCAGAAATATTATTGGTTTTGATCTGACATCTAAACTTCAGTCATTTTCCCACCACTGTAATGACACCACCTGTGTGTTTTCTACAAATACTCTCATGGTAACTGTTCAGATGAACTCTTTGCTATGGTACCTAGGCTTTATGAATTTAAGCACAGTAATTAATTAGTGGCAAGGTCCCATCAACTCATAGTTGATGTGGTAACCATTAGTTCTATGTTAATGGTTTCTTATATTACACTTCTCACTTGTGGAACTCTTCTGGTCCTTGCTTTCCAGTCATCTTTGAGCATCAAAAATTTAAATGCCATGTCAGTCAGTATCTGCTGTCTTCTTGATAACTCTTTGATGTAATGAATAGGTAATGAATATGCATACACCTTGGTTTTCCTTCACTGGAATGTGATTGGCTGGTATCAGCCATAAATACAGACGAAGGCAAGGACATCCAGAGAAAGTGTGAGAGACAGAGAGAGAGAGAGAGAGAGATCATCCACCAGAGATCTATTGGTCTTCCACTACAGCTCTACTGACTGTGCCTACTTCTCAGGATACTGCATACGACGATTACGTCTACATACTAGATTGACCTACCCGGTTATATTTGCCTAAACTTAGCAACCTCATATTGATATATATATCCCTTTCCAGGACATATCACTCTTCTATTGTTTTTTCTCATTAATAATGTTTCTCTTTTCTTATTCTTTCATACACTTAGTAACCTCTTGTGTCTTAGTGGCTTTACTGTCATGCATGGAGCGATATGATTAACAAAATATACAGAGAACGATTATTGAATCATTTCTCTTAACGACTAATTTTCTAATAAAAAGACTTTTAGTAGATTGTTTGTTAGGTTTGAAGTTGGATTGAGATTGTTGTTTATAAAATGTATTATGTCTGTAATTATAAAGATTGTTTTGACGATGGATAAATTATAATAAGCATAAACATTTTTATCTCATATGAATACAACAATAAGATTTATTCTTGAATAATTTTGATCATATGTATTTTCGTCATACAAATTTAATTGTCCATTGCAAAATGCCTAAATGAGACGTCATCAGTTATAATAATTCTGATCAATTTAAACCATAGAAAATTGAGCCTAGCAGCCATCATTAAAGTGTTTTGTTCATTTATATCAGAAACATCTCTTATTAACCCCACTTTTTTCTTAGCTCCAAGTCAATATTTAATAACTAAGAAGTGCTACTGACAAAAAAAGGCAGAACACCACCCAATTAATTCATGATAAGAAATTTAACTTAATCACTGATTTTATATACATTTTCTTGTTTTATCAGAAAATGACATTTTATTTTTGTATATGACAAGTAACATGGCAAAGAAAGGGGAGACAATCTCTTCTAATTGGAGGTGTAAAAAGTGTATAAAATTTTCTTTGGCAGTATTTATCTGTATGTTCTGTATACAATCCATTGTTATTAGAAGAAATCTTGGTACATATACAGTTTCCAAGGAGACTCAAAGATAGCTATGAACAGGCAAGGATAACGTCATATGTAAACAAAGAATAAGAATAAGAAAAAATATAATAATATAATATATTGTTAAGAAAACAATGAAGGAAATATACAAAGATGAGAAAAACACATGAAACATAAGATGGACAAACAGAAATGAACAGAAAAAGATCAAGTAGATAAAATTAAAGTGTCAGTAAATGAATTCTATCAGCAAGGTGAACAGATCAGATAAGCAGGTCAAAAAACGAATAGTTATATAAAATAGGTGAGTAATAAATTCAAGTTTTGAACAGGTGCTTTGACTGATTCAACTAAAACTATAAAATTCATGCATGTGTATATTTTTTTCGAGCATTCTGCTGCTTTCTACTTGATTAGTAGCAAGTTATAGAGAATAACTTCTAATATAATAAGAGATTAAATGAAACTATAAATGCTAAAGTATAAGTGGTTATTTATAGTGACAGGCATGGCAGTACTGACAGAAAATGACAAAAAGAAAAAAATCTCTCCTTTTTAGAAAAAAGAAGAGTCTAAAAAAAGAAGAGAATAAAAAATACAAGAGATTTAATGAATGACAGAAACAGAGAAAAATTAAAGGAAGCAAAATATAATAAGTAAGTAAATAAATAAATAAAAGAGAAAAGAAAACGGAAGGAAGACAGTTTCAGAGACATAGAGACAAAAAGGAAAAAGAGAAGAGAAAATTTAAAGACAAACATATGACTTCCATGAAATATTTACCTCTTATTCAAGAAAGAATGTAAAAAATAATCTAAACATGACTACTGATACATATATACAATATGTTATGTCAGTTTTTATTATGCAAGTCATATATGTTTCTTAACATTCTGTTATCAGTTTTTCATTCACTGATTTCATTGACAATTTTGTCCAGAAATTGAAATAATGCTATGTATTTATCTTAATATCATCATCAAAATTAAAAAGGAACTAGAATTTTAAGATCTACAATCAGCCAGTTAAGTGCCATACATGATACACGCTTGGGCGATCATGTCTCGAAAGAGACATGGCTGACTGGGCAGAAGATTATCTTGCAGTAGGTTGCCATTGCTTTCTGCGATAGACTGGTTGCCGACCAAGGCTATAGAACCCAATCTGTCCTGTTATTTAACCCATAACTGGAATGAATAGAGGGATTAATACCTTTCCCAAGGGTATTTACACGTAAGTTAATGCAATGAATTTGGCTGGAATTAGAACTTGGCTCCCCGATTTCTTGTTCCAAGCCGATATCTAATGCACCACAACGCACATCTGCAAGATCTACAATACTTGTCCAAAACATTACACCACTTCCCGCAATCCTGCTTCCTTCTATGTTATGTTGATTGATAGCTTTACAATATCTTGTTTCACATTAGAGATTATAGTTTAAGGTAATATTTACGCATCTGAAATTAAAAATAAATATCAGTAAATATACTATTTATTTTCAATAGATTGAATAACTTTTGTGACATCAAACAAGTTATTGTAAGTACATAAAATAAAATAGATATTATAAGTTTACATAATATATTGCTCATATAAATTTAGTCTGAAAATTTTGCCAATATCAGTTGCATGATACTAATTTTGTGAAAACATTGATCCGCATCATAAAATCAGACATAGGGTATATCAGTAGTGCATAATACTTAGATATTAGAAAGAATGGAACTAAAAATGAAAAAAGCACTTTGAACATTAGAAACTACTTTGTAACAGTTTACACATTTTCACTTTATTAACCTAAAAGATATTCATTTTAATGTTTTCTCTGTCAAAGCTTGATTCAAAGCTTCAGAAATATTTGATTTTTCTACAAGAACCTACAAATATCTAAAAATTGTTTATAAAATTTCATTCTCTATATCAACTTTGATGATTGGGTCCTTCTGACAGCCCAGAACTATTTTAGTAAAATGTCAAAGTCAAGATCATGGTAAGTGTCATAACATACATAGTAGGTAAACAAAGTGAGATCAACAAGTAAAATGGAGTCAATTTTGTTCTGATTCAAAACATTATTCCAAAGATCATGCAAATATTCTTTAGTTTATTGGTGAAAGTCTCTCCAGTTTGTTACTTAAATACTGATTATTTATTTCCAACTGTGTTTCATAGAAATACCATCACATTTTTGTATTTTTCATTAGTGCTTTTGTCTGTGGTGATACCGAGCAAAGCGAGGGACCGGATGTTTGCCCTCAGAGATCCAGAAAGCAAATGACCAAAACTGGTTTTTGTGCACCTGGCTCCATACCCAACCAATATCTCTTTAGTATCTGCCAACTATCAAAAGATTGAATGCTCAGGACAAACAGTACTGAATCTCACGCTACAGAACCTCAGACGGGAATTTACCTGGACATTTATAATAGCTGAAACTGCTCAGCCACTCCTAGGATACAATTTCCTAAACCATTTCGGGTTAGTGGTGGACTGCAAGAGCAACAAACTAATCGATAAAATGACTAATAGACAATCCAATGCACATCCATCATCCATTATCATGAATATAGATGTAGTATCGAATAAAGATGCTAATAATATGGTACGACCAATTCTGGAGAAATATCCAAACTTAATTTCTCCTCATCATGACACAAATGCAACAAAACCAATGATATACCACAGAATAGAAACTGGTAGCAATCCTCCTACCTTCTGAGCCAAACAGTTATCAGCTCAGAGATGTGAAATTGTGAAAGAGGAATTCAAGAAACTCCTAAAGGCAGGAATAATTTCCCCTTCAAATTCAGAATGGAGTTCAGCCTTACACATGGTATCAAAGTCAGACAGCACATATAGACCTGTCGGTGATTACAGACATTTAAATACCAGAACAAAAGTTGGTCGATATCAGGTCCCAAATATAAATTCCTTGTCTTTGAAGCTTCATAACAAGAAGTTCTTTTCAAAGATAGACCTGTCGTCTGCTTATCACCAGATACCAGTTCACACAGAGGATGTCTGCAAGACAGCCATCTCTACCCCTTTTGGGTTATTTGAATACAACTATATGCCTTTTGGACTACAGAACGCATCATACACTTTTCAAAGAATGATGGACAATATCTTTCGTGATACTGATTATACCTTTGTATATATCGACAATATCCTGATATTCTCAGAAGATAAAGAAACTCATTCAAAGCATGTCGACCTATTACTACAAAAGTACTTTTAAAAGCCAATCTTCCCTAAAATCAGATAGACAACAGCGTCACCTCTGTTTTATCAGCGAATATGTGAATGACATTTCACATATAAGAGGCTCACAAAATATAGTAGCTGATTGTTTATCACGACCTGTCAATGCGATCACTATTGATGTATGTGACTTACAAGAAATAATGAAACATCAAGCTACTGACAATGAAATTCAGGCATTCAAAGATCAACTGAAACCATACACAGTAAATAAAAATGAAACCATATTATGCAACATGACATTACCTTTTCCACGACCTTTTGTGACAGAGAAGCTCAGAAAATCGGTATTTGACAGTCTGCATAATCTATCACATTCAGGAATAACATCTTCAAGAAAAATAATAAAATCCAAATCAATAAAAACCCGGTACACAGAATGCCAGCATTGCCAACAAGCAAAAATAATAAAACACACAAAGAGTAAAGTAAATCCATTTGAATTACCTTCCAGCTGTTTTGAAACAGTGCATGCAGACATTGTCGGTCCCTTACTACCAGTAATGAACCAAACTGACTCTTATTTTTCACCATACCAATATTTATTAACATGCATTGATAGAAACATGAGGTGGATAGAAGCATGCCCAATAACAGAAATTATGGTGAAATCAATATCAATGGTTTTTGTCAATCTGTGGATCTCCCAATTCGGGGTTCCTCTTCATGTCATTACAGACAGAGGAAGCCAATTTGAATCCAAATTATTCACAGAACTATACAAAATAATAAGTTTCCACAGATTACAAACAATGGCGTACCATCCACAAACAAATGGATTAGTTGAGCGAGTACACAGAACCCTAAAAAAGGCTTTTATAGCCAGGAAAGAATTGTGGTTATCAGCTCTACCTGCCCTCCTTTTGGGAATGAGGAGAACACCTAACGAATTGAACTATTCTTCATTTACTGCAGTAACAGAGAGTCATGCACAAGCTCAAAAATTATTAATCGACCCTACCAAGAGCGAGAACAGCGAAATAACAAACTCTAAAACGCTAAAATTTTCACTGACGAAATGCAAAAATTTAACATGGATAAATTATCCAGTGGACACCTGTATTCAATACCTAATTCCTACATTCCAAAAGACTTATAAACATATAAAAGTATCTGGCTAAGAACTGACAGAGTAAGAAAACCATTGGAAGCTCCATACACAGGTCCATTCCAGGTATTAAGTCGTCATGAAAAATATTTTACTATAAAAAGATCAGACAACGTCCATAGTAATGTCTCAATAGATAGACTAAAACCTGCATATATTTCTGAAAATATAAAATCAAAAGATTCCATCGAATCAAGACAGGATTTGGATAACTCCCTATCTTGTACCGAGGAAACTAATAATAACAAACCAGAAATGAGAATGAAGTCCGGTAGAACAGTTAAGTGGAAGAAAGAAAACACATATTTTTATTACTAACAAAAAACAAAAAGAAAACAGCAAACAAAATGAAAACTACTATTTAAAAAAAGCAACAATAGATACCAACAACAACTCCATTTACTGGGGCGAAAGTTATGTGGTGATACCGAGCAAAGTGAGGGACCAGATGTTTGCCTTCAGAGATCCAGAAAGCAAATGACCAAAACTGGTCTTTGCGCACCTGGCTCCAGGCATATATTCTGGCAGAAAACCAAAAATTAATAAATATCAAATTCCTGTTCGCAAGCCTATGCGAATTTTATTTATCATCCAATGGGAAGCCCACAATTAGATATGGGTGTGAATTCTCAAATGACCTACTGGGACCCACAAAGATGAAATAAAAAGCCGACACAGAAAGCATCACAAGAGTTCAGAAAGTACGAGCATAATTAGCACGTCCCTTGACCTCGTCAAGCGATCCACTATGCTCGCCTCCTTTTCTCTCTCATCTTCTTCTTCGCTGTCCCCTGAGCTACTTACCCAACCAAAGGAGCGGAGACATCAAAGACATTCCTAACTGACAAATGTTCACACATACATACACACAAACTCTCTTTTCAGCATTTAGTGCTATGAACATTTTAACGTCCTTTGAACCCATACTAAAGACATTACTTCATTTGTAAAAAACCTTAATTGATATCTGTGGATTTATAAATCTTGTTTCTATACTCAATTTGATTTTCTTGTTTTATAACCCCTTTTATAACTTATAGTGGGTATTTAATAACGAGGCCAGATTCAGTTAATCTGCTACAACACACAACTACATTTCACTAGAACGGATAACCCACTATACCTCCATTTCTTAACTTACCTTTCACTATTCAAGTCATTTAGTATTTCTTGTGATTCATCTGTTCATTTTGATATTAGTAAAATGTTGTCAACGAATTTTAAATGATTCAAATATTCTCTCTGCATTTACTTCCTTCCAAATTTATTTTCTGGAAGATACTTTCAAGATCAGACATAAATAATTTAGGCAAAATCATATCTATTTGTTCACTCCTTCTCAAATCTTCATTTTACCCATGTCTTTGCGTAATCAAATTATTGCATTATCATCATAACTCAATAGTTTTCATATCATTTTTTTTGTTTGCTAAATGTCAAATGATCTATCAACTAAAAACAAAGTGTCAACTAAAGACTTAAAAAATTTTTATGACAGTTGTCTCAATACAATTAAAAATTATATTTTTAAAAATTCAAAATAAATTCTTTCATATTTGTCTACACTTTTGATATAAGGTAGTATTTACACTCTTTACATTGTTCAGACTATTGTTCTCATCTTTACTGTCATGTGTAGTTATCTTTCTTTCACTTAACTAATTGGAGTAGATAGACTTAACTATCGCCTGGTTCACACTCCACCCACGTCTATTGAACAGGTGAAGAGGCTCATCCCTTGTTTCCTGTTTAGGATGTGGTTCCCGGCTTTCTTTTTTTCCTATCATTCTACTCTTAAGTATCCCCATGCGCATCAGTGGCGTCACTGCCTTGCTTGGGGTGATATGATTTAAAAAAAAAAAAAAACTCTCGAAGTTATTTGTTCACCATTGCTGTAGTCTGGTATGAACTCACAACTCTTTAGGTCCAGTAACTGGAACTAACCAACCTTTATATTCACTGGGTCATGTGTCCTTGAGTTAATTCAGTTTAAATTGTTCTAATTACCATCTAACATCAAAAACTGAACATTTTTGGACAACTTTATATTGTGAATTTAATATGTTTATATTAGGTTGTCCCAAAAGTTTGTAAACACTTGCAAAAAATTGAAATTTTATTCGCTAAGTAATCTAAGGTTACCAGAAAACACTTGCAAAAAATTGAAATTTTACTCGCAAAATCAACAAAAATTATTCCTCAAAATAAAGACCATCATTTTCCAAGACTTTCTGCCATCAATCTGTAAGCTTTTGGATCTGGTCAAAGTACCATTCAGCCAGCTTCGAATCAAAGAATTCTTGACATGCTTCCTCGACTTCATCAAACGAGTTGAATCGGCAACCCTTCAGAAAGTGTTGCATTGAGCAGAAAAGGCCGTAATCTGATGGAGCACAGTCAGGACTGTAGGCTGGATGTGGCAGAACCTCAACGCCATCCAGCTCTTCAAACTTGTCTTTGGTCTTCCTGGTGGTGTGTGGCTTAGCATTGTCCTGCTGCATCAAAGTGCGCTTTCGGTTGATCAGAGTCGGGTACTTTTGCTTCAACTTTTTGTAGACTCACTCAAGTTGCTGACAGTAAAGTTTGGCACTGATGGCATGACCATTTGGAACCAACTCAAAATGCACAATTCCTTCAAAGTTTCACCAAATGCACAACATGACTTTCTTGCTGAATCGATCTTTGTTTTGGAACCAACAGTGTCTCTTGCCCTTTCTTAAAGCATCGCTTGTCTCGATTGTGCTGGACCAGATAGACCCATTTCGCAAGTGTTTACAAACTTTTGGGACAACCTAATTATTGATATCCTTGGGATATTTTTTACTTCATGCACTGTAAAAACATAAAATAAGCAAAAGTGTATAATTCTATTGATTTAATGATAGGAATCAATATTAAAATATTAATAAAGTACACTAACTATTAACAGACATTGGAGAATTTCACTGTTGCATTTTACTATTTAGGAAGGAAACAACAAATATGATAATAAAGCAACTTTATATATACAATATTATTTACTCTTATAAATATTGCTTTATTCATTGAATTTTGCAATATGCTACCTGTAGCATAAGCAATAAAAAGTTATTGATTGTAAAATGTTGCATTGAGAGATTAGCTTTGAGCCTTAAATATTATGACAGAATGACATAAATAATATTTTTCTATTTCTGCAAAATCATTAATAGATTAGTAACAAGTTACTTTCAATAATTGTTTTACAGAAAGAGAAAGAATAGAAAAAAAGGGAGAAAATAAATTGTAAAACATTCAGAGAAAAATCTGAAAAGCAAACTAAAAATATGTAACAATAGAGAGACAAATAGAAAATAGTAGTTCAAGAAAAATAGGGGATTACATAAATGAAAGCAAGAAAGGTTAAATAAAGTAAAGAATAACAATGAAGAAATAGCAAATGAACTTATCATATGGGAAAGTATTACTGCTGGTTGATATGAACAAGAAATTAGAGGAATGAGATGATATGCTTATAAAGAGGTCATTTTAAGAGAAAAATTGAATTTCTATTAATGGGGACTCAAAACAACATATATTAAAACTAGGGTAGTGGAATTTAGCATGTAGACTATATGAAGATAGCAATGAGACAATGAAATAAATGAAATCAGAATATTAGATGAGTAGGACAAAACTGACCTGACTGATTATGAATTTTTATCTAGTTGGAATAATACAAATGACTCAAATTTGACTATACCAACCCTTGGTCTATGCAAAAATCCAGAAGGCATTTAGAATTGAAAACAAAATGAAAATTTATCAGATAATGGATGACACTGTTACAGCGAAATCAAAGAAATTTTAAAAAATTCTAAACATTTTCTGGGAAGTAAGAAAAATATGAAACAAGTTGTACTCTTCAGTATTTGATTATTTAACACCACATCTCTCCAGAGTCTAGGCAATCACGGCCCTCCACAATTTCCTTTTGTTTAATATGAGTGAACTGCCATCACTTCTTCAGAAAAACAGTGATGTAGTTTTCCTGATTGTCTTCTTCATGGTTCTAAATTCATTACACTCTTATTGCAGACTGGCGGCCAACCAGGACTTGACAACTCAGTCTAAACAGCTGCTGGGAGAAGAAAATGATTCATGCCTTTCCCAAAGGTATTAGTGGAGGGGAATGCAACAAACTTGGCTGGTATTTGAACTAAGCTTGTTAATTTCACTATCTGTCAATAATCATTCTGTTACTCAAAGGAGAGTACTGGAAGAAAATTGCTGCCCATTAAGTTCCAGAAAAATATTATAATAATAATAATGAAAATAGCAACAACTGCAACAGCAGCAGTAACAACAACAATTAAGCTAATTAGAAGAAAATGTTGTGTAGTATGTATGCATATCAGATCTGAGATATTATATTCACTGCAGCAATCAGTCTGATGCGATATTATAAAAATTAGTAAACTGTTCAGTCCTCTAGAAAATAGAGAAGATAATGAAGGGCAGAAAGTAATGACTGAAAAGGGAAAGAAAATCTATTTTTTATTGACTTGGTTGTTTTTATTATATATTGTGTTATTAAATAGTTATGTGAAAACTTGTAATGCAATTTCAACTGGAAATATGAAATCAATTTGTCTAAATCTCAATATATATCATAGAAATGATGAATGAAAAAATAATAAGGGTAGAAATAGAAAGTTTAGAAAAGAGAAGGAAATAAGAATGAAAATAATTGATGAAAATAACAGAAAGGAAGAGCTTGAAAAGTAAAAGTGGAAAAACAATATCTTCAGAGAAAGACAATGAAGAAAGAGAGCAAGAGAAAATAAAGGAAAGAATTGGGTGAAATAAAAAAGATATTCTACAGTATTCTACAAAAACAAAAAGGAAGGAAAAACTAAAGCCATAAATAAGAGAAAAGGAAGAACATATAAAAGAAGATGAGAAGAAAAGACAAACTAAAATGTTGGATGATAGAATTGATCTGTGAAAATACCAATGAACACTACTGGCATAAAGAGTTTGTCATACTGACAAGATAAACCAGAGATATTTTAAATGATACACATGTGTACATGAACAAACTTACTTTTAAAGTGGTATTTAAAAACTAATAAAACAAGTAAAATATTTTGGTACCTTATTAATAGATTATATATTCAATATTACAATAGTAGAACTCTTCCTTAAATGTTAAGAGGAAGTGTTCAAATAGTAGAAGCATTCTTTTAAAAGGCACTATCAAAATTAAACTAGATTATTTTAAATAAAAGAGCCTTGGTTATGCTTTAACAATTTTAAACTCTTTACTTTAAAACCCCTTAAGGTTTGAATGAATATTTCCTAATGGTGAGATATGTACAAAGGGATACTGATAAAGGAGCTCTTCCAAAGGTATTCTGATGGTTGATAATTTAGTCAAATTTTGGGACGTGTCTTGGGATAACTTTACAGTACCACTTCATATATTCTTTTGTATTAAAAGATTTTTATAAAGGATTTTAAAAGATTATGGGTTGTATTACAAAGTGAAAATGAAAAGGATAATGAGTAGAACAGGTCATCTGCTTAACTCTAAATTGCAATCAGAAAATAACTGTCATATATAAATGAATGAATAAAATGCCTTGTTTTCTTTGCAAATTGTACAAAAATTAACTGCAAGAATTGTTGTGTTCATAGTTTTTGTATCTTATTGTTTATTTACATACTAAATACAAGAGATGAAAATAAATCTGATGTAACATGCAATGAGTGTGTATATTATAAGGTCAGAATGAAAAAGTAGGATTTGTCATGTGACAAGAAATCTGTAATTTGAATGTGATTTGGGCCAAAATGAAATAAAATTCTGTAAAATTAAACAATATTATTTCACATTAGTGAAATAGTTAACTGTTTTAGAATGCATACAGCAGTAAACATTATTTACATTGTTCACATTGTTAACATATGACATCTCAGCTGTTGTACACTCTGGCATTCTTCAGATGATTGGAATTTCAAACCAAACCCATTATTTTGATCACTGGGGTATATTGTTCTCATTTCATGAGCTATGCCACTTCCAAATGTCTTAGTTATCTCCCTTTGACACAACTCTCTAGGTTATTTTGTTGTAAATACTACCTCATCTCAGAAATATAGACAAATATAGCAGTAAACATAAAGTAAAAACCAGATATTAATTAGTAAATCTCAGCTGCAAAACACTGTATTAGAAGAAATCTTACTACTTTCTAAACTTTAAACTAAAACTACTTTCAATTGTTATAATGGACTTAGTTTTCTTATTAAAATAAAGTATTTTTATAATCCAAGATTGACACATACATAAAAAAAAACAAAAAAAAACAATCATAACCTTCTAAACACATATCACTGGAGCAGATTTATCAAACTAAGGATATATGTTAAACCAACTAAAGCAATTGTTGTCATAATTCAAACACAAAAAATTATACATTTTTTTATGCATACGGATCAATAAGGCATCTAAGTAAATTTTAGAATGGACAATTCAAAATCAAAACTAAGATGAACATTAACAGGTCATCTGCTTAACTCATTAACATTATCAGGTCATTTGCTATAAAAATATGCCTGTAAAAAAATGCTTCATATATTAAATCAATATATTTAGCCTACTCATGAAAAAAGCATTTGTTTTATACAGTAGGTATTTTCAACATAATCTCTTTCCTTGCCAGTGTAATAGTGAATATTAATTGAAGATTATACAGTGAAAATTTCAGATCAACATTCAATTAATCACATGTCAGTCTACAAACTTATTGATCACTTTCATATGCATATTTATGATAAATAAACAGACAAATAAATTAAACTTAAAAGCAATGCATTCATATTCATCAAAGAAGTCTATTAAAAAGCTTTTAAACTGATACACATACTTGTAAGTATTATATGTCAATTTAAATGTTATCAAAATCTGAAGAAAGCACCTTCAAGGAACCCTAATATGATAAACTTTGATGGGCATAAAAGAAAGATAAAATATTTGCAATTTCAAACCAAAAGGAGAAATAATTAACTCAGTGCTAGTTCATAGCAAATAAATAAATAAATAAATAAAAATAAATTGGATAAAAGGCATCTGATAAGTTCTAATGTTACTCTTAAAAAGAAAAAGAAAAAAGTGAAACAAGATAGAAATGAAACCTCAAAATAAACTTCTTATCTCTAAATACAGGTAAGTGACATTTGCAAAACTCTTTTCTTGCATTAAATACCAATGAAATAAACATGAAATCTGAGCAAAAAATGCATGCAAAAATTAAATACAATTAAAAATAATTTTTAGCATATGAAAACCAAACTAATGATCCCACCACAAGCACAATGTAAATGAACTTGTGTTTATAAATATAACAAATTTATGCTAGAAGAAGAAAAGAAGGGTGAAATTCAAGAAATCTCAATCAAATCAAGACAGGAAATGATTCAAAATATGGACAAGAAGCTATGAGTTCAATAATTATACAATTAGTAAAATGGTCATTTTATAAATTAAATTATTAATAATATTCATGTTATAAATGACTTCATTAATATCAATGGAGTTACCCTGTCATTTAAACAAAACTTATTCTCTAACATTCTCAAGGAGGTTGGACAACAAGCTTAAATTCTGCTGATAGTAAAATGACCTAATGGAAAAAGAAATAATGTTTTTAATTTTTGAATCATACCTGACTTAAGGTCATGGTCTGAGGATCGGAAAATATTAAGATATTCTAAGCTACAAATACAGAGTAACTTTGTAGAAAATATTTTCATGAGTGAAAAAAGCCTGTTTTTAGACAAAACAACTTATTAGATATAATTTTGAGTCATTAACATATACAATATTGTTCAGACACTCAATACTCTTTTTCATATATAACACAGTACATTTATATTTATACTGTTTTGAAGATTTTTATTAAATGTGGTAAACCAGAACTTATTAACAATAGCAATTTTATTTTCATATGAAATTATTAGTCAATTCCATTAAGTTTTTTTTTTCTGTTGTGCTTGAAAAGTATTTAAAAACATCAAATTAAGCAGCTTAGGTGAGCTATTTCAGAATGTTGGCCCACTGTAGATTTAAATGAGCTTAATTTATCTGTTTTTGGCCAATTTTCATATTATTTAAAATGAGGTCTAAACATCTAATTGTTCTAGTTGTATCATAATTTCTAACCTGTAAATGGTTACACAGTTTTCTCATTGTATAAATCTGAATAAAATACATTTTAGTTAATATTTCAAATAAATAACTCAATTCATTTGCTTCTTTTCAGAGCAACAGCAATTTATAAATCAAGCTCAATAGCATTATATAATCAAATTAGTTGGGTAGAGTGAGAGAAAGAAACAGATTGGTAAATTATACTTTTTTAAACGAATGCCATAGTGCATACATACACTTTGTTTTTTCTCTTTATCTATTACTCTCTTTACTATGTAAACAGCCAAGTTGATATGAGTGTGTTAATAATAGATTACATATGAACCAGTCAATATCAATCAATAACAACAGTTGATTTTCACAATAAGATTGTTGTGAGGATAACATTACCTTTCAATAATCTCTTCCTCTCTTTCTTTTCTATCTTGTCTATCTCAGGATTATCATTAACACTTTCACAAACCAGTACATCTAATACCTACTGTACCAATGTTAGTTACTGTTCAGACTACTATGAAACAACTATATCAGATTTATTATTTTGTAAATTAGACTTTTTTGCTCATCTACTAACAATGACATTTCTTCAATTAGATAGACCAGTTGTGAAGCTGTAAGCTAGTATCTACAAAGATTGCTTTGAAAGTACTGCCTCTTATTTTATTATATTGGTCCACAGTAGCTGAAACAGAAGTGGGATTGCAGTCAAAGTTGAACCTTACTGCTAATAATCCACATATTTTGTCTTGTTACAGAAAGCAGGTCAATAGGAGACTGACAAAATGGCATCTAACATGAGTGTACACAAAACAGTGGTGTTGCAAAAAAACTGCCCCCAGTAATGTTCATTATCACTGAACATTTACAAAAATCAATTAGTGAACAGTTAGGCATGAGTAATGCATTGGTGGCAGCAATATGTGTGACAAGCCATTTTCTAAATAAGTCTGCAGAGCTGTCAACTCTTGATGAGGTGCCTTGAACATCTCATTTGCATGAATTGGTAGATTACAACCAAGGAGCTATGTACAGGGATGAATCAATATTTTGATATTGCAAAATGTTTGAGCCCAATTGGTCAAACAGATATTCCCAAAAAGAATAGGAAAACCACTGTTATGACCTGCTGAAGATGACAGTTTCATGGACTGTGATGAGAAATGGTGTCATCATTTTGAGCCAAAATCAAAATGAGACTCCATGGAGAGGCAATGTGAATTCTACATCAAAGAATAATATCAATAGGCAGCCATCAGTGAGCAATGTGAGAGGATAAGAAAAGTGGTGATCCTTCTGGATTTCCTGAAATCAAACAAACTATAAATTCTGACCATTATCTCATGATGTTAATTAAGCCGAGACCTGAATTCCAAGATTTCGGCCAAAGAAGAAAAGTGTTTTTACTTGTAACATAATAAAGACTGTAGAGTTATTTTTGAGCAAGCTGGTTCAAAAATTAAAGCATGTGATAATGTTAATCCCTCATTTAAAAAAAAATGATATAAAAACCAAATGCCTTGTTTAGAGTTTTTAAAATATTTATGTTAGAGTAATAAATACAGACATATTAAAATGTCACTAAGACAAGTAGTTACTGAAAATGAAAGAGAATGAGAAAACTTTAGGAAAAGAAACTAGAAACCGAAAACAAGTGAGAAATAAACACTCCTGTTCAAAAGATGGAAGAAGTTTCATAAAAAAAAAATTCATAAAAAAATGTGGGGTAAAATATATATATATTACAAAATAGTAATACTGAAATAATTAAAAATATCTTTATTAGTCCTCTCTCAACAGCAAAAATCGAGGACAAAACATGTGTGTGTGTACATACATATATATATATATATATATATATATATATATATATATATATATATATGAAAACAATAAAGGTTAATTACCTTTAAACCTGTTTACCGAGTGATGGCTGGTAGGACTTAATGTACACTGATTCCAAAACCTTCAGATGGTAATTGCCTTACTCAGCACTGAGAAAAATCTATATGACCAGACGCACAGCTGTTTTTTATCTAATGCTCAGCTATCATAGAAAAGGATACATTAATGTGCATATGTAATTTGTCCACCTTTCCTTTGTGAATATTAGCTGATACTTGTTAATGTGGGCTTCCAACCATTGACCCATTCTACATACATTGTCAGTGTAATGCTGACATCAAATTTTATAAATTACAGAATGTGTAGGTAAAACATCCAGACCAGTTTTAATATAGGTTGGACACCAAAAACAATACCATCTTCTTATACAAAATGAAATTTGCTTAGAAAATTTTGCAGTTGCATCACCAATCTAGGGTAAGCACAAATAGACAAGAAATTTTTTGGGACCAATTGGCCTAAAGCTACAAAATTCACATTTTTTTCCTTTATACTAGAATCCATAATGTACCATGGATTACCATTCTTACTCAGAACCCTCTTAATTAGTTTAGTTTCATAGTATAAAGCCAAAGCCATATTAATCAAATTAATTTTCAGCGATTCAGAATAGAATGAATCCCCCTGGGGATATAAATCCTTAAAGGTTAGTTTTGACTTCTGTGCCATGATATTGAGAAAAGGAAAAATACCATTGTTCATTTTACATGTGAAATACAATGACAGATTATTAAAATAATTATAGTAAATTTTGGATTAGTTTTCATGAGCAGTTTTATGTGGCCTAAAAAAAAACTACACTTTTGGGGGAAAAATATCAACAGGTCCAGCAGCAATTCAAATTGGATTTTATCTCTCACATCATAATTCTAGTTCATTGTTTTCTAACAAACACATTTATTCTATATCAGAAGCAATCATAGATCTTACAAGTACAAAATTGATTTCTGTTAGACAAAATAGAAATGAGAAATCAATACTGAGGAAATTCAATAGAGAGAAAAGTAGGTGTATTTACAGAGCTGCTACTCTGTATTAAATGAGATAAAGAAAGTTATCTTGTAATTTTAAATCATAATTTTCAGCAGTAAATTTAAAGCAACTCACAACTCAATATGAAACAAAAATATCTAAGAACACATATTCTATACAGTGACCAAGCTAGTAAGCAAGTGCTTAATTTTTATATAATAAAAATTATGTTCCATTCAGTAAACATGGGGAGGTTATTCAATATTCTAGCTATGATCATCAAATTATAGAGAGGCAAGGACCTCCTACAGAAGGTAGCAAGAGAAAGCAAGGAGAAGAAAAGACTAAACATAAACTTCAAGAAAACTGAATACATGATCATCAGCAAAAAGAAGACCCAAAATGCCAACTACAGGTCGGAGAAACTAAAATAAAACAACTAAAGAAATTTAAGTACCTGGGAAGTGTACTGACAGAGGATGGAAAGTGAGATATTGTGATTCAAAGACACATTGGCATGGCCAAGGACACATTTCAAAAGCTAACTAGAGTACTAAAAACAGAAAAATCTCATTGGAAACTAAGAAGAGAGTGATGGATTGCTATGTGATGTCTGTCCTTCTGTATGGCAGTGAATGTTGGATGATCTCCTCAAGGATGAAGGAGAAATGTGGTTTTACAGAAGGATGCTGAGGATACCATGGACTGAGTATGTGACTAACGACGAGGTGTTGGAGAGGATGGAAATGAGGAGAAAAATCATAATTAACATAAGGAAGAGACAGATGAGGGTTTTGGGACACATAGTGAGGAAGGAGGGCCTGAAGAATTTAACACTCACAGGATGGATAGAGGGAAAGAGAGACAGAGGAAAGCAGCATGAGACCTACTTGATCGGACTGAGCAAATGGATGACAGAGTGGGGTTTGGAAGAGATATCAAGAGGAAGAATTTTGAGAGCGACAAAAGACAGAGCCATGTGGTAGTCCATAATTGCCTACACCTTGACGGGACATGGCACATGAAGAAGAAGTGTTTCTCTTCTACTAATGTTACCATAGTCCAATATTCTGTTTTATGTAGAATACAACATAATAATTTTTCTACCATAGAATGTGAAAGTGGGTCCAGCTGATTGTGTAGATAAAATAACATCCAACAGGTAAAAAGTATTGACAGTACAGTAAAGTGTTATGAAATACAAAGAGCATAACTAAATGCATAAAACAATCTTATTCATTCTCTTTTGGCACATCACTGTAAGAAATTTTGTTTATATTGTAAAAGTAATCATTATATCTAAAAATTATATATGTTCAAAATATACATAATTATATGGTTGTCTGCATTTGATAATTTTTTCACTCCCATCATGTGTGCAAAAGATATCAGTGATAAACAAACTCAGTGACTGAAAGAGTGAAAGACACATATGATTGAGGAAGCAGCAATAGCAAGAGTTTATCATAAGCAAATGCTGATCCTATAAGTAGCAATAAGATAAAATGCTCAAAAGGGCTTAGCATTAAGTTACATATTCATTTTTACTTATCATTATTTACATCTGTGTCCTCATCTTTGCTGTTATTTTCACAATGTTTTGGCCATCATAACCTCCTGGCCATCTTCAGTTCCAGCTGTCTGTCAATTTAGATAATCTTCAAGGAATTTTGAACTGAACCTTTTCTTTAATTTTTCATGTGTAGATCATTCTCATTACTGTCCAGGTTTAGTGAGATGTCATATTGGTTAATTGAAATTTTAGTCCTGTTTTCACTGAGTCTGAGATACAAATATCAGAAAGAAAAAAAACATCATGTGCCAAAAATATTAGCAGTTAATAATAATGAAGCATGCCAAAAAGACTGCAGTGGCAAATGAAGGTAACACAAAAAATATATATATAAAAGTGAAGGAAGCCAAACTTCATAAGGCCACATAAGTTTTAAATCTCTAAAACCTATCTTTAAGACAAAAGAGATAACCTAGAGACAATCACTGGTTAGTTTATTTAGTAGCACAGTAATTATAATTATGAGTTCAATCCCTTGGTCAGATAATCGAGAAAAACTATGACTCAGTAGAAACAGAACAATAATTAAGTAATACCAAAAATAAAATAATGATCAGATTTGATGGATGGCAGAATGAGAACAATAAAAGGTTTGGTTCAAAACTCCCTGAGGTTACTTAGATCAATAAACACTTGAAAAAGGCTAGATAGTTAAAGCATTATAATAGTTTGAAGACATTAATCTGTAAATTATAAATTCTAATAATGAAAATGCATTCATCTCCACAAAAGATTTTGATGATCTGTTTATTAAAAGAACAGCAATATTTCTCTTTTCCAGTTGGTTATAATATTTGGAAAAATGATTAGGGAATTACTTTTTGTAAAAACAATTTATCCTTGAAGTAAAGATAGTATAATTGCTCTCTTTATCTGAATACATAATTTCTGTAAGGAAGACCTACCAAAATTAATTTTTATGTAAATATCAGGAATTAATTCATTTGCTAAAAAAATTGTTATATGTTTATCATTAAATGTGATTCATAGCATTTAGTTTTAACTAATTTCTTTAAGAAAGGTTGCATTTGATTGTATTGTGACAATTCTCATATCAGATCTATGGGAAAATGATTTCCCAATTTATGACTAATAAATCATTTAAAAGTAGATTAAATAGCCTTTTAAAAGAAAAAAAAACTTCATACAATTTTGTTTAGGCTTTTTTTAAACAAGAAGAAGGCAGAAAACTGTTATACCAAAACTGAGAGAAACAAATAATAAATTAATAGCAATAAAACAAAATTAATAAAGTAGTGTATATTTCCTAGTGAATGTCAAAAATACAATCTCATTGTTATGAATTATTTATATGAAGCATAAGGTGAAGTTTTTTTAATCATTTAATACAAAAATAACACCTTCAAGAGTAAAAAGAATGATACATTGAAATAAATTCGTTGTACTCTGAACACCTGTCCTTCATTATAAAATAGAATTTTGCAAAATATATAAAATATATATAAGAAGTCATATTCCTACGATGGAATTTATCTAATACACAGAGAATTACATTCCAAAACCAAAATAAAAATAATTTGAAATAAGGTTTACCACATGGAAGTTAGATAAGATAGTTTGTGGTCACTGCAAACAATTTAATTAAAATAGCTAGTTTTGAATATTAATGAACTGGTAATGGTAATGAATATAAGTATATTATCTATTCTTTTCTATAGAGCCAATTAACAGTGGATTGCAGTAACTACCCTTGAAACACCTGATGATACCTGAAGCAACATTAACTTGAATAATGTGTAGTAACTTTATACATAAGGATGGTGCACATAATTTTATTCACCAGTAATTAGTCTCTAATAGAAAATCTCAGATTATCCACTGAAATTGCCTCATTCAACTTGTTACATAATCTTATCTATTACAGCAAGTTGAGATAATCTAATCTTAAATGGGTTGTCCATGATAATGTAGATGACCAACAGCATCTACTGTGTAAATAGAAATGAATCAGTCTCTAAATTTCACTCTTAGTTTTCTCTAGTTTGCCAGAAAAAAGAAACATTAATATCAGTTTTTAATATAATGATTTATTCTTTAGTGAAAGATGTGTAAAAGAATAAGCAGTATCAAATGGCTTCTCATGAATTGTGTGTAAAAAGAAACTGACTCATGAACAATCAATTTGTAACAGATTAAGACAAGCATCTATCCAGCATTGTCTGAAATTAAGTATTGCTATTATTCTATAAATTATATGAATCAGCATCCTCATCCTTGGAAGTATTAAACTTACAGCTTCAAGGATCAATACAAAGTGTCCATGAGAATCAAAACTTTCATCTTTTATGCTACTGTTTCATAGTTGCATTTCACATCCTAAAATTACTGTACAAATAATTTATTCTTTTCAATTTTTATTATTCACTATTTAAACATTTTAACATGTTGACTGCTAGTGGTCAATTATGAAATCTGTCTTCAAATGCTAATTTTATAATAGTCAACTTGGACAATAATAAATTTTTATAAAATTATTTATAGCTTCAACTAGAGATTTAACACAGTTTTCATGCTAGAAGTAACAATGCAAATAAACTTGTTGTTGGTATAAGATACTTTGTAGTTGGCATAATAATAAAAAACTGCCAATTTTGAATGGCATGGTTGGCAGTCAGTATGATAAAATATATAGTATTTTTGAGTACAAACTACTATATTGTAGTTATTTCTATACTTGTTCTACTTATTGGATTATTTGATAATGTTACATATTCAACTCATTCAGCTTGTATGCTTTCCATTGTGGTTCTCCATCTATTGTTTCCCCCACTCCAACTTGAGACAGACGAAGCATTCCATTTACAATATTCTTCATGAAATAACTCATTTTCTTGATATACTATGAAACTCCTTCATTACATTTTGAAATTAGAGACGGCATTATGTACTGGAAAATACAAAAATTATAGTGAACATGATCAATTATATTTCATTTAAGACTTTCATTGATATCCTAAATCTAATGCCGGATCATTATTATTTTTTAAACATGGTCCCCATCATATATCATACCTATCAGATAAAAGCTGGTCATTGCTAATCAAACCACTTAATTTCATCTCATAATTTTGATGACTTTATCAAGTGCAGCTGTTAACATAAACTTAAAAGTACAGGTATCACATTCTTATTTTTCTGTATTTATTATTACAATCTGCTGTATCATTTTCATTGGAATGAATAAAAGAAGAAAAAATGTGCAGCTAACATAACAGTTTTTGGCACAGAAAGTAAAATTAATAAGTTAAGTTCAAATTACAGCCTAATCTAATGTTCAATTTTATGCTAATGCCTTTAACAAAGATATAATTCAATCTTGTTTCCACTCAGCTATGGGTTGAAAGCTAGTCTAAAAGAAAGACAACTCCAAAGTTAATGCAGTAGAGATGGAAACAAGAAATCACTCCACACTCATTCACTTGACATTATGGAAATTTACAGATCATAAAGAAAAGGAATCTGTGAAAGCCCATATGACTATGTCATGAAGGGACATGGCATTTAAAAAATAGGTTTTCATTTTTATTATTAGAATTATAGGGTATTTTATAGGATTAGATGATAAGCTACTGCATTCATTTAACCAAACTGAGAGCTGGCAAAAATCAAAATTTGACATTCTACAACTTCCAATGATGCTGAATTAATTAATGTATTAAAGAAAATATATCACAACATGAATTTATCATTGTCTACTGTCTATCATCAGTTAGAGAATTTCACCAAAAAGGGTTGGTGGAGTTTAAAGTTCTAAGCAGTAGGAAATTACCAGTAAGTAGGTATTTATCTTAAATCTTCACAAAGATTTGTATGCTTTTTAAAGGCTATTATTGCAATTAAATTTAAGCTTTTCCATCTTACAAAATTGAAAGATCACCACTGCTATGTAATTGCATGTTCTGTTGGTAATAAGAAGAGGTACAAAAATATCAATGACATTTTAGTCAGATGTAGAAATCACATACTACTTTACAAAAATCCAAGTAAAAATCATGTAAACTGAAACTTTCTACTGTTATAAAAAAAAACAAAAACATTTATAAAAAGTAAAATTTCTTACCTGCATCGACTTTCTCTTTTTTAAAGACTTCATAACAGTACCAGCAGACTCCTTGATATGATCATTGAAATGTTTTTCAGCATACTCCACAATGTCATAGTAGACCTGATCTTGTTCAGTGGAACCAGTGCTTGTATAACTCTCAATCATTTCTGGGGACATATCTCCAGAATGTTGTGACCGTCGGTTTGCCTCTTTGGAGCTATCTATCATTTTACTATCATGGACATCATTTGACATTAAATGTTTAGCAGACTCAGCCATGCCATTGAGAGGAAGATTTGGCAGGTCCATCTTTGACTGCTCAACAACTTTTTCATTTTGTATAATACCATTGCTAGATGGCATCTGGTGCCGCCGACTCTCTTGGCCTGTAGAGTCCTGTATTTGTCCATCTCCAATAATGCTGCCATTAATAAGGGTTCTCTGTTCTGGTCCTGATGGTGCTGATGTGGGCTGTGGTGGAGGTGGCAGAGGAGGTGAAGGTGCAATGCCATTAACCATTAGTGGAGGCGGCGGTGGTGGGGGTGGTGGACTCTCCATGGAAAGAGCTGCAATGGGACAAAATGCAGATTGCATATAGATTTCAGCAGAATAATGTGGATCAGGTAAGGTAGCCTGGATCGACTTGTCAGCACAGGTTGTTTGAGTTGTAGTAGTAGTAACATGCTTGGTAGTAGGAGGAGTAGTGCTAGTAGAGGTGGAAGTAGTAGAATAGGTAGTAGCAGCTTGGGGACTGGGTGGGGGAGTTGGAGTCCGATTAGTGGATGCATCAACAGTAGTAGGGGTAGAGGCGCTAGTAACACAAGCAGCAGGTGATGGTGACCCTTCAGAAGTATCCCTCCAGTAGATTGTGTTAGTACTGTTGTCCGGTTGGAGGAGGGACGGAGGGGGAGGTGGTGGAGGAGGTGTAGAGGACAGTGGTGGAGGAGGAGGTGGGGGTGTGAATTGTGCACTGTTGGTACTGGCGCTACTGCTGGCACCACTCCCACGACGCAGTGGACTGCTGCTGCCACCTTCAATGATGGCATTGTACACCTCCAGGGGTGGGGGCGGCGGCGGCGGTGGAGGACCACTTGTAGTGTCACCATCACCTCTGCTGCTTCCACTGTCCTCCATTATGGGTGGAGGTAGTGGGAATTCATCCTCCTCAGAGGTCCCTTCATAAATGCCTGGGAAACTGGGTGGGAGTGGGGGTGGAGGTGGCAGTGCTGGGGAGGCAGATCGGGGATCCATGCTGCAGCTAAGTGCGTTCATTTGGTCTTGATGGATGCAGTTGGCAGCAGCACCGTCACCATACATACCAGATGCTGCAGCTGATGATGAAGTCGTTCCTCCTGCTTGTGTGGATGCCATTTTTTGGCCTGGGTCACTCTCAATCCTTTCTGATGTAATAAAGGGTTCTTGGAAGTTTCCTAAAGTTGGTGATTGGCCTTCTTCCTGCAAATACAAAAATAAAAAATAAAAGAGTAAAACCGAATGTCTCATTGTAAAAATAAAATAATCAAGCCACCCTTCAAACTACATTTAAATAGGAATATATACAAGAATAGAATTAAGATATGGTTTTTGAAGTTCTGCAGAATCACTCATTGTAGTAAAGATATTTTTTTTATTTTCAGGGAAACAATAAAATGATCTGATAAAAAATGTTTGTAGAAAATATCTATTAAAAGAACAATTGTATAGTGACAGCTATTCTTGGAGGTTAGAAATGAACAAGAGTCTTATAGTTAATGAAATAATCTTGAAAAATTGATGTATTATAAAAGTACATTTGTTAGCTAATTTATGTTCAGTTCAAATGATTGTGAATTCACTGCAATTACTAAGGCTAAGCATTGTTTATTTTCATGCAAAACTAAGCAATAATACCTGCAGTATATTTTGTATAGCATATACTTTACAATGAAATAATAAAGTGGTTAATTAAATGAATACTTAACTAAAAATAATGTTGTAATTTACATTATTTAGATTCAGTCTAATGACATCATCCTTATTGTTATCATATTAGTTTGAATGTAAATAATGGTAACTCCTCATCCCAGAAATTCAGACAGAAATTTAAAAAATAATGTGTTCTTGAGGAAGCAGAAAAAACAGATACAATCTGTTCATAAAGAAGTTTGCTAAATATATTTTTAACAGAACTTTTCTATCAAGAAACAAAACATATTTGTCTATCATCTTAACTTTCCTTTACAATGACTGTTTTATTTTTAATCTTCAGAAGCTGGTCAGATGAATATATCATCAACATTCTTTTAAAGATAATAAGGTTGTAAATTAAAAAATTACAATTCTCTGTAAAATAAAAAGAGAGTGAAGACTAGAAAAAATAATTTTGCTCAACAATTATTTTTTCATAGTCAACAAAAAGCTTAGGTCAGAAAGAGAATTTTTAGAAAAAAAAAGGTTTTATGAGTCATTGAATTTTCTTTTATAAATACTAATTTTTTTAAATACCATGTCTTCTTAGGCAATCATGGCTCTTCATGGTCTTTCAATTCATAGCTGATGAAGGTTAGAGAGCCAATTCTACCTTGCTATTTAACCCATTGCTAGAATAGGAAAAGATTGATTAAAAGGCATTAATCAATCATTAATAAATCAATAATGCCTTTTAAATTAGTGCAAAAGTGAATGCAACAGACTAGGCTGATTTGCCTTTCTGCCTTTCCAGTATTTACTGATAGATTTCCAATTAACAGATAAGATAGTCCAGTTGACATTGAATAAGAGACAACTTGAAATATAATTCCAAAATTCAGAACAGACTAATTTGAAATAGTAAAACAAATGAAAGTAAAAAAAATAAAAAATGTCTCAGGAGTAAAACTGACCAAAAGTCTTCAGAACACTACAAAGTATAAATGGATATTTATTGTTTTTTTTGTTTTTTTGAGAATTTTGGTACGAGTAACTACACAAAGTACTATGGCCACCATATAAAGCAATCTCAAATGATAATAATCTCAGAAAATACTTTATATGATATTCCAGAAGGTAAATTAACCCAAATTTAATGAATTTTAATTCTTTACACTTAAAAATGATCAGATAGAAATTTTTGCCAATTCTGTTTCACTGGGTCTGTTGATATTTCAAATTTTAAAGGAAAGTTGCTTTTCAGAAGTTTTCATTTTGTCAAATTGTGTTTGAATTCAATTATTGAAAATAAAATGTCAATATTGATTGATTTTTGCAAATATATCTGTTAAAACATGATCTTGATTAATAAACTGAGTGACACTACTTCACCAAACAATAGAAAATTTCACCCTGAGGAAAAAATTCAATAAACTTAAATAATGCCTAAAGGTTAAATCCACTTCAGCAGGAAGGGAGATAAGATACTGCTACTGCTTAGAACATATCCATTAAGTTGAGGAGCAGGAGTCTAACATCTTGAGAAGTTTGTTAGCCAAGGATGGTGAGTATGACTCTAGGTAGGATCACAAAAGTCATCATAGTTATCTTTTTGGTTTTGTTATTTTCTGATATTAGGTGAATATAAATATTAGCATTCTAATTCTTAAAAAGAAATGTCATCATATTCTTAGGTATTAAATGATTAAATTGTCAATATGGTAGACATTTCCACATGGTTTGGCATTTAACCAACATCTCTTCTAAACATGAAACAACTAAGAAAAAAATTCTTCCCATATTTTTCTTCCTGATCATATTAGTAACATTATTTTTGAATTAAAAAACATGCATATCTCATAGAATTAATCTAATATTATCAAGATTGGCAAGCATATAAATATCTACACATAAGATACTAATTTCCACATCTTCCTATATTAAAAGAATCTTTCATAGAAAAAATTAATTTTCTTTTAATCATATCACCCCAAGCAAGGTGGAACCACCACTGGCAAACAGGGGGTTACAGAGAGAGCAAGAATAAAAGGGTACAGGGGATGTTGAAGAAAAGAAAAAAGATGGGAATTTAGGGAGATAGAAAATGGCAATTGGCATTACATTTAATCTTTTGCATCAGGAACACAAGTAAAAAGTAGGGAGTCCCACAGGCATCAAGTGCAAGAACTGTTAGAGTAGAAGAGAGAGTTACATTTAACTATTTTAACAGTAAAAGATGGAACCTAGATGCCAACCTAGTAGTACATGGAAATTTATGTGGTCGGAGCATGAGGGAAAAAAGCTCATCAAAGCAGTTGCATGGAAATATTCGTAAAAAAGATAGAAAGAAGCCACATCACATCAAGGAGAAAGTAACTGGAATCAGGATGCCAAGTCAGGATTGATTACATTGCAAATCCTTCTTTGGATTTGGTTAAGAACCTCAAGATGTATAGCAGGAGCACCTGACCAGATATGGCAACAGAATTCAATGCATGGATGAATAGTAGATTTATAAATGTTCAAGAAGGTCAGTTGAGAGAGTGAAGCCAAGGAGGAACTGTGTGTCGCTCTCCCAGAGATTAGCATAAGCCATTCTGATGGTTGGTAAGAAAGTTTCATCTTGGAGGCATTAAAATTTATTAGCTATTTTCTACCCCAGTCCATCACAGATTAGAAGTCCTTTCCAAGAGCAGCAGCTAGGTTTACTTTGTCAGCCTCAGCATTTTTGCAGGTATAAATGGTGGTGTCATCTGTATAAATACCTACTTTGGAACTGATTACATTAGAAAGATTATTGATGAAGATCAGAAAAAAACAAAGGACCTAGGATAGAGCTCTGAGAGACACTTGCATTCATATGTAAAGCTCTGGAAGCTTGTCCATTCAGAGCGACCTTCATTTCACAATATGATAGAAATGATTGGATTAAATCAAACAATCATTCAAAAATACCATAATCCTGGAGCTTGCACTGAAGGCCAGCATGCTAAACCATGTCAAATACTTTCAAGATATCAAGAGGGACAGCCTGAGCATCACTGTTTTTATCAAGAGCCAGGTATACATATTCATTAATGTTTGTTAGCACATCAGTGGTAGACCTGGAAAAGCAGAAGCCATATTATTTGTCAGAGAATAGGTTGTGAGATGTGAGATGCTAAACTAATTCAGCATTGATAAGAGACTCAAACAATTTGCCAAAAAGAAGTAAGAGGCTAATAGGCCAATTGAGGAGTCAGAGGACTCCACAGAGTTCTTAAGAACAGGAACTACAGATGAGGATTTCAAACAAGCAGGGAAGTAAGAATGCAGTGAGGCAATAGTTATAGAATGTGTAAGACCAGGGATGGGGTTATGTATATGCCACTCAGTTAAGTCTCAGTTCTAGGTAGGAAATCGGGTGCAGGTACTCTCAATGAGTCAAGTGTGAACTTGGAAGAGAATTTGCGAGCAAAGCATTCAACCTTGTCAACTGTGGATGTGAGCACTTCAAATTGATTGAATAGAGAAGGGATTGAGGATTTGCTGTTGTTCAGTACACTCTTGCAGAGTCGCCGGTAGTCTTTGGAACTAAACTTGTGAAATGCAACACAATGCTTTATTCTATCACCAAACAAAAGCTTGGCATCATTTAGAATACACTTACCTTCATTATGAACAAAGACAAAGCTTCAATTAAAAATCAGAAGAAAATACTACTAACATTCATAAACAAATTAATATTTCATCAGTACATTGTTTATTAAGATACTTATATTCAATTTAAATAAACAAGCAAATGATAAATACTCATGCCAATATAAACTCTAAAAGAATTGTCACTGATTAGACTAAATTCAAATCATTTGGAGATAGCTTTTGGATATTATAAGCTTAAAAGTAGACTAACTTGAATCTAAAAACACTTTAAGAAGTGTTTAGAGAAAAAGTTGTAAAACTGCTGATAGTTCCACTTGCCAGAATTTGTGTTAAATACAGTTGAAACATGTTTAACGTGAATTTTCCTTTAGTTTTGGAATCTAATATTCTTCAAAATAAGATATTATCTTAAACTGAAACTTAAAGATAAATTAATTATGACTTTAATCAAACTGAGTTTCTGAAAGAAAATGAGAAAACTTTAAAAAGTTTTTTTTTGAAGATGACACAAGCTTCTTGACATAATCATATCAAAAACCTAAAGTTACTTCCAGGTCATTGATTTAAAAACATTAAATGAAAAAAATATTTAGAACTAATCTGATCATTGAGTTACTGATGAATTTAATCTTTTGGAGATTTACTAATAAGACATTCATTATTAGTTTATTCAAAGAAATTATTTTGAATACATTCACTTTCAGTTATCAGATAAAGGTTCACTGGAAATTTCTATAAAACCTTATTTTTAAATGATTCACTGTTGAATTTGGTAGTCTTTCAACATAAATGAATGATACAGTACATAAAAAAATTTGTAGCCGAAAGTGATCAAAGTTTGAATATTATTAGTTTTGTTGTTTGTTTCCATGATAAACTAACTAAGAATGAAATGTGAGATTATGTAGATAAAGCTATATTATGGCTATTGAACTTATGGAAAATCATGAAATTCCAGTCTGGAAATACAAAGTTATTTCTATAGTGAAAAAAATACATTATATTGTAAAAAAATATATCTAATTTATTTTATGAAACAATCTAATAAACCTTGGTTGTGGAATAAATTGTTCATTGCTGTTGTCATTAAGTATATATTAGAAGAAAATTATATTTTTCTTATTATAGATTGTTTTTACACTTGAAGTGCAGCACTATTACTTTTAGGTGAGCTTTTATGAATCATTTCAATTTGGTTTTCATTAATCTAAAACTAAAGAATAAATCAAGATTAAAACCTGTGAATGTTTGCCATCACAGCAATAATGAATTAATAGCAAAAAATTTTATACAAAGTTAATATAGAATAACAATAAGAAATTAGTTGTTTAAATTCAGATATAGAAAATGATTTTTTTTTTTTAATAAGGCAAAATCTGGTGACTAGAAGTAGTAATTTAATTCTTCTAATAACCTCTCCAGATTATTAATTCATAACCTGTTCAATAAATAGCTTCTAGGAATTATTAATGATTTAGAATTAAATCAGCAAGAGATAAATGAAGAAGTAATTCTTTAAAGGTGATAATCTAGTTTTAATTGCAATCTGATTAATCTTGAGTCCTGCAGGTGAAAGAAAATCTTGATTTTTCATAAACCTATACTAATTATGAAGAAGAGTAATTTCTTAAATATTTAATGGTTCTGTTTACAATTAATCCATGTTGAATTCATGAGCATTCTTTTTTAGAGGGGGATTATACAAACTACAAGTTTATCAATAAGTAACTAATAAAGCTAATTTATTATGAAACCGCATATTGGGTAATATAAGCTACTGGTAACTACTTGATGATGATACTTTTATATTAACAAAATGTGATTGAATTCTGTAATCATAATTCTATAAATCTTTTTTATCTATATTTATAGATATTTTATGGCAGACAAAAGATTAACTCAGACTAATGATCTGCAAAGCTTAAAAGTAATAAATACTAAAGAATATTGTAAATAAATTATATATTCCATCAGAAATCATAAGAAATTGAAATAGAATATTTAAAATGTAAAAAGAAAACTTCAAAATTTTAAGAGGCAAAGCAGATCTAAAAAAATGTATTAATATCAATAGACAAATACATTGCTCAACTCAAAGATAAGAACAAATAGAAATAATGCATGCACACATTTACATACATATCTACTCATTCATAGCTGAATTTGAATAGATATGCAAAACAAATGCATGCATGCACACAAATGAATAGAGAATACACCCACACAATTCTTATTTTAATACAAAGAACATGGCAAAAATATGCAGGTTTTGCTTAAAATTTTTTCTGATGTTAAGTCTTACAAACATGGATTATTTTTCATTTTAATAAACAATATATTCTATATTGCTTTTCATTTTTCAGCAACAAACCATTTCTACGCTATACATCAGATTGTATCAAATAGAAAACTAGAAAGAAGCATTGCTGGAAACCAGATAAAAGCAAGCCTTTTGGTGTAATCAGTAGATTTTAAATGAATTTTAAGAATATATATATGTACTTGGATTGAAATAATTTATAACATTGTGATTAACTGTTATTATTAATTTTGTTTTATCTAAATCTGTTAATCAAATTAAAAGAAAAACAAATGATATTTTAAAAAAATGAATGAAAAAGACTTTTTCTGATCTGCAAAATTTGTTCCTTTGTTTATTGCTTTTGAGGCCACATGATTAAAGTGTAGCATTTGTTCTCTTTTTGTTCAGGAGAGTAGGAAGAAGATGCATATTTGTTTATATGTAAGAGCCCACTTTTATTTATCTAAATTATTTTTCTAATTTTGAGTTCTTTAAAATTTTAAAATTACAACATAAGAAACATGAGATGATTTAAGTACTGTTCTTTCAAATATTAGAGTAGTAGTAGTAGTAATTATAATTATTGGGAAGGAGAAAAATACATTTTACCATATATAGATATGTTTATGCCAGTGTTCTACATAAATAAAAGGAAATGGAAAAAAAAAAAGTATTTAACAGAACCTCACCCAAAATTTGAAAAAGCTGTAGAACATGAAGGCAAAGATGGTGCTTATAATAATTGGTGCATTTTGAAATATCCCCATATTCTCTAGAGACATTAATGTAAGAGTTGAAAATTCAAAAACAGATATAGACTATCCTACTACAGCAGTGACAGAAACTGAATTAATCCTGAGGAAGGTGCTGGAGTTTTTACAAGACCTGCAGTCACTCAATCCATAGCGACAAATTTACCTTAGAAACAAATGAATGAAAATGAAAATGAATGCAATCAAGTAGACCATGACTAGTTAGGAATTGTGCAAATGTATTTTATTTTATCATTTTGACCAAAGCTATCTGGGTGAATGGATAATTCTTTTAGAATGGATCTAATTTTCTAATGGATCAACCAATACAAGCAAGGAAACCAGATTTAGTAATCATAAAAAATTAACGTTTTCCACATAGTCGATAATATTTTGAAAAATATTACAGTTGACTTAAAAGAGTGAAAATTACATTTGTTTACAACAGTTGTCTGTTATCTGTCAATCTGTGTTTATTATTGTTATTTGTCAAATTTTACTAGTCAATATTCTCTGAGATATAAAATTGGTGTTATTAAAAATTTCCTCACAGGAGCATACAAGAATTCATTTTCTCACTCACTAACTCAAAACAAACACTTGTCAACAACAGATTTCCAAATTATTTGGTTGACTAGCACATTAGACTTTTTCTTCCAAACCTGACCAATGACAACAATAAACACACAAAAAACAATAACATTAATATTTCTTTCAAAAACCAATGCATAGCAATTATATACAAAATAAATCTTCACTTTGAAACATCATCTGAAACTACACAACCCCCATTGACATAAAAATTAAATTAATTATCTATTATACAAAATTTAAAACTGCTAATCTAGTCATCAAAAAGAACATTTCACCTGCAAGATCTAAATTACAGCAAACCAATATTTTTTTACAAATTTACACGTCCTTTAAAGAACTGTGTTCTTAATCCACCCAATTTTGTACATAATTATATTGTCCATACAACTACGAAACTAACACAAAGACTCACACTGCATCTCTCAGAACAGATCTAATTTAAACACGGATGGAGACATACCAAACCTTATTTGCATCATACTTGTTGACAACGCAAAATATCATATCATCTACATGCGAAAAAAAGGCTAAAAATAATGGAAGCATTATTAATAAAAAAGAAAAACTCAATAATATTAACTACGAACACACTAACAATGTGCTTACCATGTTTGGAATATAAAACATACACACTACTCTACAAATATACATAACACGACATATATTCTGTTACACCTAAAATAATATCCATCCTTGATAATGGCTAAAAGTATAACTGAAATGCTCAGATAAACAAACATTTGGACATGAAAAATTATATAAAAAGCTAAACTATAAAGTTTTGTGAAAGAAAACTATTTCTAATGTGATTGCAAACCTAAAAATTGAATTAGACAAAATACTATTTTTTTTCTAAGTGTTCCCATAATACAATGCCTAAGACTCAATGTAGATTTTGGTCGATATATTTCAAAGGAGAAAATAAGGAGTGCAAGGATATGTAAGAAATAAACTTGAAGATTGTATTAGTCTGGGATTTATCCTCTATTGAGTCTGCTGCATAAAGTAATGATTCTTGAGAAGTAGCTGTCCAAGTGGAACTCCCTTCTTATTAATTGAGTATGTATGAAGGAGCCTGGGGTGATTCATCTAGTATATATATCATAGTGGGTATTAGTTGTGAAATTTACAACTAGTGAAACTAAGGAATGTAGCTCATGGAAACATTTGCCATGGAAATAGTGATAGAGTAGTAAGAGGCTTGTAATGCTTCATCTGTGGGATGGAGTTTTGAAAACTAGAAAATAATTGCCCACAAAGCTGTGAAGATACTTCTGAACTTCTGAAAACTAGGCAGCTTCAAACCAGATATGGCAGCAGTACTCTATTTTTGGTCTTGTCTGGCTCTTGTAAAGATGAAGCATAACAGCTGGAGTGGTACAAGGAGCCAGTAATTTTCTCTAGCATTTTTAGTAATGGATTGCATATATGAATTCTGTCTGGAATAAATTTAGTCTCAAAAAATGAAACGCAGTTTACATATTTTGAAAAAAAAGTGCACTTTGTATAACTGTCAATTTATCTATCATTCCAACAGTTAAACATAGTGGTAGAAGTAGAAGAATTTGGAGTTATTTTTTCTTGAAGAGCTAAGGTGTATGGGTGAAACTGTGACTGTATCATGTATTGTGAAATACTGGAAAAGGACTTAGTTCAATTTGAAAAACATCTTAAGCTAACTTGGTTATTTCAGTATAATAATTATGTGAAATATACTGTAGTGAAAATGAGAGTTGTCAAAGGATTTAGAATGACCAAGTTAGTTGCCAGACCAGTTTAAAATTAGAGTTTATCAGTGGGAAGTTCAAAACCTGAAAAATCTTAACATAATTTGTAAACAGCAGTGGAATAAAATTGGAGGTAATCTTAACAAAAAACTTATTTAAGATAATTCTAAACATCTGAGAGCATCATACAAAATAAGGAAGACGGTGTTAAATGTTGAAGTAGTTTATTTATGTATGTCCAAATTTTTTGTTATGTACATTTTTGTTAAATTTTCCAATCAATTTGTGTATTCACAAAAAATTACTTCTTTCTACTTAGACATATAACTTAAGTATTTATTATGTTCATCTCAAAATTTTAATTTTTTTTCTTTCAGATAGTGTTGGATAAATTTAAAAATATACTTGTGTTAATTAAGATGTCAGTTAGCTCTTTTAGTCGTTCTGTCAGCAAAGGCTGATTTTATTTTTTCCTTTGAATTTCTAAGGAAAGGTATCTTAAAATTCTTTTGTAGTGACTATTAACGAATCTCCTGACTTTAACTAAGTTAAAACTTAGTAATTTTTTTTAATTGAAGTACACAGACCCTATGATCGCCCGGTTCATACACCTCCCTCTTCTTTTAAACAAGAGTAGAGGTTCATCCTTTGTTTCCTGTTTAGAAAGGAGTTCCCAGTTTGTTTCCTCTCCTCAGGTCTTAATAGTTATGCTGTCGTGAGCTTTTAGTAATGTGTGTGAATGTTGGCAATGTCTCTTTATTCTGAGGATACCAGGTTGACAGTTTCCTGGTTGCTGCTTGTGACTGGTTGTCATGATCTTGAGAGGCTGCTCTGAGCAACTGTTGAATAATATCAGGGTTTCTTGAAGTGCCATCGTATGCATGGATTGGTGTTTCTGCAAGTGCCTCTGAGGCTGCATTATGCTGCAGTCTGCGCCAGTTTCCTTCCTACACATATTACTTTTGATGACTGACTTATACTACTACTCTAGGCCTCTCCTTACCAAAAAACTCTAATTATGACATAATACAAAGTAAGAATTAAAATTAAACCAGCTAAACAATTCACCTAAACCTGTTAAAATCTCTTTCTCGAACATCTATAGTATCTGTACCAACTTTTGCAGTGTTAAATACTTCCTCCATGTAAACTCACCTGACATCTTAGCTCACTGTGAAACTAACCTTGACCTTTCTATTCCTTCCTTAGATTTCTATATCCCTGGTTACCTTTCCCTTTTTAGGAAGGACTTCAATGATCATACGCATGGAATTGGTGTTTATGTCAATGAACATCTCCCTCTATCTAGGGTGATTTCTCTTGAATCTCCAGATCATTCCTACATGTGTCTCTTCCTGTCTCTACTAACCTTGGTTAGCTATCTTTTCTTTCTCTACCACTCCCCTTCATCTATTGATTGTTTCATACTTAACAGCATCTCGAACAATATAGATAAGGCTTGTTTTCTCTCAGCCATTCGTTCATTTATTTGTGTTTGGAGATTTTAATGCCCAACATGCCAAGTGGCTGGAAAACTCTGTTACAGATCTTGCTGGTGTCCATACCATGAACTTTTCAATCACTCAAGCCCTTATGCAAGTCATGGATTTCCCCACATGTTTCTCTAATAATCTTAATGGACCTGACTCATTGCTAGATCTCTGTTTCACTTCTATCATTGACTCTTGCCATGTCATGTAGCTTTGCTCTCTTAGCAACTCTGACCATGCTGTGGTTTCCATTAATATCTCCTTCCACTTCCCCTCTCTCCAGGAACTGCAAACCAACAGAATATCTTACTGCTACCAAAGAGCAGACTGGGAGTCATTCCATGATTTCTTGTGTGACGTCCCTTGGAATAAAGTTTTTAGTCTTACCATTAAAGACTGTGCTCCAAGGTCTCCTCTTGGGTTAAAGCTCCCAGCCAGGAAGTTACAACTTAAACCCCATTTCTTCCCCTGGTTTTCCCCTGCTTGCTCAGCTGCTATTACCCAAAAGAATCACTTCTTCTGTATTTATCGATGTCATGCGTTGACCATAATAGGGGCCTTGTTTCCTCTGCTTGTAATGAGTGCAAGAGGATACTAAATGATGCTAAGCCGTTGTTTGTTGATAGAATGAAGAAGCGTATAGCATTCCACAAGTTTGGCTCCAAAGACTACAGGCAGCTCTGTTAAACATCAGCAAGCCTTCAGTCCCTACTTTAATCAATAAATTTAAGGTCCTTACATCTTCAATGGAAAAGGCTGAGTGCTTTGCTTGCAGATTCTCCACTAACTGAACATTTGATTCATCTGGGGTATCCACACCAAACTTCCCATCTAGAACTGAGGCTCAACTGAGTGACATTCACATTATCCCATCGCTGGTCTCTAACACAACTTCAAAGTTTGACCTTCATAAGGTGAGTGGAGGCAACAGAATCTCAATCATTGTCCTGAAAAAATGTGCCTCTGAACTCCCCTTTGTCCTTTTCAAATTCTACAACTACTGCCTCTCTGTTTCTTGCTTTCATGACTGTTGGAAGTCTTCTTCTGTGGTTCCTGTATTTAAGAACTCTGGAGAACACTCAGACCCTTCTATTTGTCACCCTATCAGCCTCCTACTGATGTTTGGTAAACTGTTTGAGGCTATTATCAGTGCTAAAATGGTTCAACATCTTATAGCCCACAGCTTCTTCTTCGATAAACAGTATAGTTTTTACTTCAACAGCTCAATTCCAGTCACTTTCTCACCAATGTAATGTGATGTCCCTCTGTCTCTTCTACAAATGCTTTCACAGCTTCTGCTCCAATGAGCTTAGCTCGCTGGTGCCCCCTCTGCATGAATTTACTCAAGCTACTAGACTAGTAACTAGGTCCCACCCTTTTACAGTGAAACCGATCAAATGTAACCACAACTTCTACTCTATCATCTTCTTTTCTTGCATTTGCTACTTGTGGAATTCCCTTCCATATACTTGCTTCCCTGACAGCTACAATCTTCAAGAATTTAAATGCAATGTCGATCGCCATCTCTTATCTCCTTGACTCGCATCCTTTCCCTGACAATTCTTGTATCATGTTCTCATCACTCTCCTCTTATGCAATCCCCTGTGCACCAGTGGCAGTACTGCCTTGTTGGGGGTGAAATGATTATTAAAAGCCCTCAGTTTTTATGTTTGCAGCTACATTTGAATTACTTCTGCATGTGTATGTGTGTGTGTGTATATATATATATATATATATATATATATATATATATATATATATATATATACGATCAAATAAAGAAGAAATAGAAACCTCATATCAATCTAACATATTTAAATTTTATTAAAGCTTCATCAGAGAATGAAATTTTTTTCCATATCTCATTCTCTGATGAAGCTTTAATAAAAGTGAAACATGTTAAATTGATAAATATTTCTTGTTTGTTCTTTATCTTATTTTGTCACATTTTGATCGGTATTTGATCCAAATATATATATATATATATATATATATATATATATAGTCATCCGCAAACAGATCTCTTTTCACTGTATCACAGCTCATCAGTATGGCTAGACATCCATTTCCTTCTAGCCATGATTGAAACTGACTGATTTGACATCAGTTGGCGATTCTACCTCTGAGCCATAGGCACTGGGTAGATGAAGGTGGACTTTAACGTGTTATATACAATGTAAATACATGCCAGTATCCAAGAGTGCTTAAATTCATTACTGAATAAATGATGTGTAGATGTGTGAGCAGCTACTGTTTATATATATATATATATATATATATATATATATATAAACCAGTCATTCAATTAAGCATGAAAAGTTGAAAATTAAGCAAAAAATGACTTACTTTTAAGAATATTTTATGCTCTCACACCCTGATTGAGTACTCTGGAAGAATGGTAGACTTTGAAAAACAATAGCTACTTTGGCATCTATGCATCGTTCATTCAGCAATGAATTAGAACACTCTCAGCTATTGGGCATGTATAATGATAATATACATGCTAAACAGTCTGCCTCCTTCTACCGAGTGCCCATAGCTCAGAGGTAGAATTGCCGACTGATGCCAATTTGGTCAGGTTTCAATCCTGGATTAAAAGCATTCAGAGTCTAACCGTACTGATGAGCTGTGATACAGCGAAACAGCTCTGTCTGCAGATGACTATATAAATATATATATATATATATATATTTGTTCAAACAAATCATTTCATATATATATATATATATATATATATACACACACACACACATATACATGTTGTGTGTATATAATTAAAATGTATCTGTATAGACAATATCAGTAAGAAAAAAAGACGTTCCAGGAAAATAAGATTAAAAATATGGGCATTGTAGAAAATGCATTACAAAGTATAAGAAGAGAATTTTGAACCAATTATTTTAGTTTGAACATGTTTGAAGATCTTTGAGATTGTATCCCCTGAAAAATGGTAAATACAAGATTTACAACAGTTCAGGATCAGTTAACTCAATTCCACTTTACAATAGGCCATGGTCAGTCAATTCAATAAGACTTTGCAATAGGTCATGGTTAGCTAATCTACATTAATCTATATCAAGTGACTCACAACTGACAAATACAACTACACATCCACATGTGTTTACTTTTCTCCTGTAAACTGTAATTACATTTACTAAATGTGCAAATTTATGATGAAGAGATACAGCTGAAGAAAGTCAACTCCTACACACCTTTATATACAAAGACATTCATGTAAAAATGTAAAAAAATTAAAATTTTGAATTTCATTGCAATTATTAGAAGGTTATTTCTTAATTTACTATTTATTAATTTGATAATGACTAAAAGAAACACTGATATAAAATAAACGACACTAAATTTAACCTTTATGATAAAAGGTGTCTTTATTTCAACAGAGTTTAGAAACCTCTTTAGCATTTGCATAAAAAGAATTACATTTGAATATATGAAACTGAGGAATGTTTTTCATGAAAAGATTAGTATTATTTAAAAATGGTTGATGGGTATATATCAGTTGAAACTTTAGTCCATGTTATAATTAAAGTACCAGAATTTATAAAAACAACAGTAGATGGCTGTTTTAAATACTAGAGACACAATTCCTGCTTAGATGTATTGGCACTTCAGTAATAAAACTTCTGTTACTGCAATGTTACCTGCAGAAGTTATTGCAAGTATTTCTTCTTAAGACTTCCAAAAGATTTTGAATTGTCTGGTTCAAAGGAAAATTTTTGCAGTTAATTAAATTTATTTAGAAATATGTGAAGTTTCCTTTCAACCAAATAAAAAAGCTATTTTGTCAGCTTGTGAAAAGATTAAGCCTGAACCGATGAAATTAAAAAGATAATCACAATCACTCATTTGTTTATTTACCAGAGATATTATCAACTGAAGATTGTTGGCAGTCAGTAAAGAAATAGTGCAAAATAAATTTATGCAAGAATTGCATCCATTTATAGTACCTGTTATTGTTTCACAAAAATCTTGTCTCTCTACAATGAGGTAATGATGAAACTCCACCGATTTTACTATAAAACAAGAATTCTTTCATACTGTTGAAAATATAGTAACACACTATCCACAGCAGAAATATTTTAAAGTATATATAACAAAGACCTAAAATATACAGGGCTCACATTTTTAAATCAATAAAGCAAGAATGTATACAACTTGATGCAGATAGCCCAAGGAACAAAGTAACTTTCAAATATTAACCAGTTACCAATCCATTAATCCATATATCCATGTTCTCAATGATTCAGAAAAATAATAGGGGAGACTGCATTAACTTTGAAAGACCTGCCACTTCTAGAAATTGCTGCATGACTAGATACTAAAAATATAGTTTACACTGGAATTAGTACTTCTCTATTACCAACTTATCCATTTATCCCAACTCCTATATGAAATTCATTTGCGAGTGGTGAGAGTAAATCTGAAGATTGAAATTCCTTGCTTAAAAACATTTTTCAAATGGACTTTAATGATCACTAATGTCACTAAATGTCCTTTGTAGGGCTCTGATTTGTTGTATTTTAATAACTATAACTTAACAGTAAAAAAAAATTATTCAAGACTATATTATAAAGGGAAGATCAAATGTAACTACAGCATTGAGAAATTCAGTTGTTAACAGTGTTTTCCTACATTTGTCAGTAAATTAATAAAAAAATACTCAAGTGTTTCATAATCTCATAGAAATAGAACTGGAAAATACAATAAGTTGATCACAGGGTAGTTACAATAAGCCAGATACCAGTTTTTGTGAAAACAAGAAACATTTCTGCAGATAAATCTAGGGCAGAATGATTATGATCATCATCATCATTATCATAAAAATATTGGAGGGAGTTTTACAACACCAACCAGTTTAGGAAACTTGAAAGTCATTGTTTTTATCAAGACACCATCTCTAAACAATTTCCCTCCATCTTGTTTTTGACTTTACTGACAAACCACAATTACTCACTTTTCAGTTTAAACCCAATAGAACTAATACCTAGTGATATTTAGTGAGTAAATTTCTAACCTAGCACATATCAAAGATAGTCAAAATATAGTAGCAGATGTTGCAACCAGTTTTTATGATATGAGTAGGTGTCTGTGATTTTCCAAAATTATTAAAGTGTATGCTATTGATAAATAAACCAAATAATTTAGCTAAATCCAGATACTATTGATCAAATATGAAAAAATCTATGATCTACTTTTGTATATGGTGGCTATTTTGCTGACAGTCAAATATTACTAAAAACACTAGATATGCATTTCAAAACTTTAAATTACCTTTACAATATTTTCAAACTGTCCTATATAGATACTGTTGGACTACCTTGTTTTACTCTATAATGATTCAGATCCATATTTAAACTGTATAGATATCTTTTAACACTTATAGAGCATTAAACTTGTAGTAAGGCTCAACCAGTAACTTAGAATACTAAACAAATGGTAGCTAAATTCTTTGTAAATTCATGAATTACAAGATTTTGAGTTTTATTTTCTGCCATGACAAATAAGGAAAATCAATTTGAAAGCGAGTTGTTTTTAGAACCATCAAATATTACTGGCTTTTCATCAGCTGAAAACAACTGCTTACCACACACACAACAATTAAAACTGTAATTATAGCTTACTACAAATAATGGTTTCAGCTTCACTAGTTGTACTCCTTAGTATATTCTGTACATCTTTATCATCTGTTTTATACTGTAAATATTAATTCCTCAACTGTTGATCAGCACATCTGACATAAAAATTAGGTAGTAAGTTTACTAAAAGCATTTGTGTAAAACCATAATTACAATTTGATCTCAAGAAGATTTCTAAATAAATTCTCATACTTTACATAAATGTCACATTACAAGTGAATCTACATATTGTGATAACATATGGCTTAGAGTAGAATAAAGTTCTAATTAATTCACTAAAATAATTTTCCATTGGGATTATTAACACTCTGTATGATTGAATATCTGTGCACAGACAAAAACTTAGAATAAAAATAAGATATTTTATGTACAGATAAGAGTGATGCCAATGTTAAAATATGAGTACATCAGTTATACTTTAGATGGCAGGTTAAATATTATTAATTCCAGTAATTCTGATTTAAATGATCATAACATTGAAAATAATGCAAATAAATGCCTACAATATGTCCTTTAACTATTATACTTTTCAAGCTCTTTTTCCTGATTATGTCCCAGAAATTTCCACTCTCTTTAAGATTACTTACTGAACATCAAATGTAAAAAAAAACAATATATTTTAAATCCAAACCCTAGTAAATTAATAATTTATGCTAATGTTTACTTATTTTTCTAACAAACACATGCTTTAACATATTTAGATTAAGCCATTCATATCAAGACAATTTCAATGTACAAAAACCAAGACAAATGCTCTATACTGTCCTTCCAATGTATATGGCAATCTCACATCTAACATTCATCATCAAAATTATACCCTCTACTTCCAATTGGATTTGAATTCAGAGTTCCTTTTTATTTACTTTAAATGGAATTCTCAGGAGTGTGTGTGCACTGCTTTGTTAGAAAATAATTCTAAATTATAAGAGAGAAATATTAAGGAAAGCTTTGAAAGATCCATAGTTTGATGTTCTTCTTAATAAGCCAATAATATTTATCCAAATGGGAACTGATATTTCAGAATGCCAAGAACAAACCCCATTTACAGAATTCAAAGAGAAATGAATAATTATCAAGAATTTTTTATATATAATCATTTCACCCCAAGAAGGCAGTAAAAGAAAAAAACAAGGTACAGGGGATGTTGGAGAAAGGATAAGAGAAGGATGGGAATCAAGGAGATAGAAGATGGCAATTGATGATGCATTTAAATTTTTGAACATTCTAGCTCTCAGGGAATCAAGCAAACAGAAGGGGGTTCTACAAATAGGAAGTGTGAGAAAAGAAACTGTTAGAGTAGAAGAGAAAATTACATTTAACTATTTTGACAGTAAAAGGGTGGGACCTTAATGCCAATCTAGTAGCATGTGTAAATACATATGGTTGGGGAACCATGGAAAAAAGCATATCAGAGCAGTTGCCATAGAAATACTTGTAGAAAAGACAGAGGGAAGCCACATCACATTGGTGAGAAAGTGACAGTATTCAATGGATGAATGGCAGATTTATAAATGTTCAAAATAGATTCTGATCGAAAAAACTTCCTGTCCTGACACAGTGACCCAACCTTCCTAACACTAGATGCAGCTACAGTTTCTTAAACTTATTTCAAATAAAATGAAACAACAGAGAAAAACTTTCCTGAATATCATGAATAAAAAATAGCAACCAAATAAGGAAAGTAAAAAAATGCTATATTTAAATTGTAAGTAATAGGGGAAAAAATCAATGTGAACATCACTAATCAGTTATATGCTCAGTTAGCAAATTAATACTGAAAACAGTTTGTTATTTATTCTATTTAATGTAACTCAAAAGAAACTATTTCAATAGAGAAGTTAATATTTTCATTTGTTGGAGAAAGTAAAATAGTACCCAAAAGCTTTTGAAAAACAAGAGTAAAAGAAAAGCTAAAATGAGTAAAATCTGTTATTCACAATAAATTAATACTAACTTTACTCCCACCCCCAACCTTTGAAGAACACAGGTACATATATAATTAAAAAATAATTTCCAATAATGTATAAATGCTATATAGAATAAATAGTGGACTGTCAGTAACTAAACTGGCTACCATACTCAATATTTTTCAGTGACGTGAGATGTTAAGAATCCAATAGGACAAAATATAAAACTTATTGAAAGGGCAGAAGATTTTTTGAGGAGTCAACAGCCAGTTAACTAGAGGCAGTGTCTTGATAAAACACCATGGAGAAAGTAACAGGAAACTACTATAAATCCCAAGAATAATCATGGATATCTACAAACAAATTATGAACCCTAACAGCATGAAGAGGGTAAAGCTTGTAGGAACTTACTCCTTGCCCAGTAAGGAGAAGAATGATCAGATTAAACATCAACCTTTTAGGTATATGCAAAATGAGGTGGCCGAACAATGGAGATTTTATCAGTGACAACCACAGAATTACATATGCATGCAGCGAAAATAACAAAAAAAATGTTGGCTTGATACTGGATCAAGAGAAGAAGATACTCTCTGGATACTGTCAGTTGTCTGAAAGAATTCTTGTGGTTAAACTGAAAGGAAAGCCTCTCAACATATTTATTATACTGGTATATGCACTGACAACACAAAGTACAGAGGAAGAAATCAAATCTTTCTGCTTTATGCTGGACAACACAAAGGCTCAGTGCAAGTCACAAGAAATTAGAATTACATGGAAGACCTGAATGCCATCATTTCCTATTCATATGCAGACACTTTGCTGCCAGTATAGGTTTTTGAATATGTCAAGGTTGCTGAGTATCTCTAACAAGTCTTTGTTGCATATTTTGTTTAATGCCTTTGTGTAGTCTATAAAACACAGGTACACATCCTTCTGCATTTGTATTGCTCTTTCTGAGCATGAATATCATATTCCTTGTTCAAGTGTCTTTGAAAAACCCACACTGTTCATGTCCTATCTGTGGGTGGATTCTGCTGTGTGTTCTTTTCATTAGAATCCAGATGATGAGTTTTGTTATGTATCTCATTAAGCTGATTGTTTGGTAGAGTTCACATTCCTTTGTACCTGGCTTCTCAGGCAGTGCTATGAAATTCAATCTGCTTAGGTCTTCTGGTATATTGCCACTGTTGTAAATTTAATTTATTATATCTGTAATCCTGTCTACTCTGAATTTATCTATGGCTGTCAGCATCTCTATTACAATACTGTCTTATTCTTCTGCTTTGTTTCTGCTCAATTTGGTCATTGCAGCTTCCAATTTGGCTTTTAATATTTTTGGTCCATCACTATTTCTCTCTATTGTCATACACTCTCTCTCATCTTTTTTTTTATATGAGCATTCTATCCTTGGATTTTACGCATCCTGTTGCTGAGCATGTCTTTTGTCCAGTTAGTTCCTTTTTTATGTATATCTTCTTTATTCATTGTGTTCAATCTCTCTATTTCTTCACATTTGTTGTTGAATCAGTTTTCTTTAGCCTGTCTGCATTTGCTCCTTATTTCCTTGTGTAGCTTCCAGTATTCCATTCCATGTCTTGGCATTGTTTTCTGTCTCCTTTGCATCATGTCAAAAATTTCATCGATAATCCACTTATTTTTTCTCCTACAAAGGATGATGTCATTTGCTGATGTTACAAGAGCTTTTCTTAGTGCATCCCATTTAGATTTTCCATTTCCAATTTGTCCTTCGTATTTCACATTGTCTGTATATTTTTCCAGCAGGTTTGGGTTGTTCACGAGTTTGTTGTATTGCAATCTGGGTACTGTGTTAGGCTTTTCCAATCTCAAGTTCTGTCCTTAATTTGCATATAACTGGAAGGTAGTCACTTCTGCAGTTGGCACTAGGTTTTGCAGTAGAGAATTCTATTCCTGAATCACTTGTTGATAGTTATATAGTCAATTTGGTTTTTCATTTCTCCTTTTGGGCTTTTCCATGTCCATAATCATCTTGGATGTTCTTGAAACTAAGTATTAGTTTTTACCTGGTCATTTGCTGTGCACCATTGGACCCATTTCTCTCCATGGTCATTCAAAATGTTTAAGAAAGTCTATCTTTTATCCTCAGTAAGGTGAGAAGATATAACAAGCAACAAAGTGATAAGGTAGATAGTGATGCATAAAAATACACAGTGAAGATTGTTTGGAAGCAAATACACAAAACCTTTGAAAGAAAGTTTTAAAATAATACAAATAAATCTGGTTATTTCTTATTGAAAATTTGGAAGGTCAAAATGAAAATTGTTATTTTCAGAAAAAAATACTTGCAATAGTGTTAGATTAAGAAACAAACAATATTTTGTTTTATCACTATCAGTTTGAATCTTTAAAAAAATGGAAACAAACCATTAAACCTAGTTAATCTTTTCTAGTGTTTTTCTAGTTTTGGTCTTCTATCAACTGAAAATTTTTTTGGTGATGAATATTATTAATTTATTATTTTGATATTTCAAATAACTGACCACTATTATCTAATTCTTATAAATCAAGCTGAAAATCTGTATATCTATCTATATCAGTCTACTCATCTGTATATTTCAGTTTATTCATCTATTTAATTTATTTTTTTTTACTCTTTTATTTGTTAATACTTTGTTCATTCTACCTTTTTTAAGTTTTCACCTTTCTTTCTAGCTTTTTCTTCTCACTATTTCTTACTTATCTGGGTTTGTTTTGTCTTCTTTCATGAAGCCATTCTTCAATTTTCCCTTTAATGTCATTCTTTCTTTTATTTATCTGAATATTTTCTTATATTTTCATTGATGTCCTTTTTTCTTTTAAACTGAATCTTATCTCTTCTTCCTTCATTACTTTTCTTTTGCATCTTTTGTTTCTTTCATTTCTCACTCCTTCATCTTAAAAATTCTGAAATTAACTATTCTCATAATCACAACTAAATCCAGATTTTAGTGTCTGCCAATATTGTCATGAGTTATTTCCACACAACACCTATTCCCTAAAGAAATACTTTCAAAATATTACAAATATGCAAACAACTTATAGAAATCTGAAAAGCAGATGCTGATGATTTTTCAAAATGTATTGACATATATTGACATACTGACATATTTGATATATACAAATTCATACACACTCACATTAATTTTAGCTTCATGAAAGAAGTCAGTAAAGGGAGTTACTGAATTTATCCCAAGGACACTTTACATAAGATGAAAGTGATTTGTTTGTAAGATATTTGCTATTAAGGTATTTGTTAATTTGATATTATTTTTATTCATAATCTATCATCGATATGCAGTCAAATCTGAAATGTATCATTTCTGTGGAACAGAAGAAATTATTTATATCATATAATACTGATATTAAAAAAATACTACATTAAATTATCTTTAATCTTAGGATCAAATGTAAACAAATCTTACACAATATCATATACAAAATGCACAACAAACAAACATGAATTGATAAGTAAATATGTACATGCATATAAGATAAATACATACACAGCACTTGAGAAAATTGTATTAAGAAATAATCGTTTCACACTGCATTTTTTTTTTTTGTGCAGAGTTGGAGAAACCTGTTAAGAGCAATTTTATAGAAACTCTATTGATCCATCATTTCTCTAATTATATGAGTGTATGTTTGTATGCATGTGTGGCTTATATATAATAAAATAGAAAAAAATCTTTCTGGCCACAACAACTGATAAGAATCTTCATTACCTTTTCCCCATATTCCAACATTTTTCTCAGATATGGGTTGTCTGCCATTCTAGCCTGAAGACCCCTAACATAAGGTGCGAAATGCATAATTAGTTTTTACACTTGTCTCATTATTTCCACATAACATTTTCAGCTTACTTCAGCTTACATTTCAAAAAGTAAAAGTTAATAATTTTACACATAGACTTGTGTTAATTCATAGTAGAGCTACTCATACATATATTTATAAATAATATTTATGTTCACTTATATATTTAAGTAAACATTTTAAATACATGCACTCACTTCCAAACAATATGTTCATTTTTTTTATTTGATAGTTATATCATTTTTTTTTCATCATATATCTTCTTAATCTCTAATAATGTTAGACAGAAATGATTCACAGATTTTTATTCTAGCTTTTGCTTAAAAAATATTTTTCTGTGGGATTTATTTTTTATTCTTTATTTTCATTCATAGCTAAGATCTTCAGAAACACAAACTCAACTCTTTCTGAAAATACAGTTGATTCATTATTATAATCTATAGAAGAATTAATTTTCTTCCTCCCCACAGGAACCTGATAAGTAACTAGTAGCAGGACAGGATGGTCTTTTTCAAAATAAATAACTTGCTTAGTTGATATATTAAACATGAATATTACTTCAAACTATGATGGTATATTGGTAGATACTCATATATTATGGTAGAGCTAATTTTACAAGTGCCTAAATAAATTAATCACTATCAAAAATGGTTAAGATTTTTATCCACTGGTTCAAACATTAACTGAACATTTCTACAGCAATATTACCAGTTAGAACCAATATCTATAGAATAAAAGATACCTATTAGCTGATTTTTTAAGAACTGTAATAACTATTTTATTAATATGTATATTTGTGTCTGCAAAATTCATAAAATTTAAATGTATATTTTTGTTAAGAAAGGAGAAAATGAAACTCAAATACAAATAAAATGATTTGTGCAGTTTATGGAGTAAACACTGTGGATGATTAAATATATTAAAAGGAATTTGCTAAGTTTCATGCAGGAGATTTCACACTGAAAACACTTATGTATAGGTCAGTTAAGGTTGAGAGTATTCAAATCAAGATATTACTTGGGAATAATTATGTTAAACAAATTGAAAGATAGATGTTAAACAAAGTGGAAGATAGTGAAAATATTGAAATCAAGCAACTTAGTCATATTACTTGATGTGTGTTGCTTCTATATAAAAAAAAATACAATGCAACACTGTTTGATTCACTATTGAAAATGCAATGAAAATATATAGTTTACGGAAAAGTGATGAAAAGTATTTACTTTAAAATTTCATAAAATGCAAAGAATCATGAAGCAAGGGAAAAGAACTACCACTAATCAATAATAAGGCTGATAATCATAATTATCTTCATTCAAAAATGTTGTTTGTAGTAAGATTGGAAAAAAAAGTCCTCTTTAATTCTTTGGAAGATGGCAAAAAAATAGATAGAAAAGTTCATTGCTGAGAAAAATAAAATGTTCTGAAAGGATAGACTATTGCCTGAAATATGACAGAAGGCCATGGAACAGAACAGTAATTATATTATTCTATAAAGTTAATACTAAAATTTTAAAAAATGCTTTTTACTTAGTAAATCAAACAGAGCTTTTGACCAAATCTTATACAAAAGCTAAACAGTGAAAGAAGTTTTGTTCTAGTCTCTCGTTTTTGTATTTTAATATTTCTTTCATTTTTTTTCATCTGTATCTTTGTTTTTTATGTTTCTTTTATTTTCAAATTATTTATCACAATTTTTATTATTTTTTATAATTTTTTTTTCTTCATTTTGCCTTATTTCCTTTCTTTCCCCTTATTAATTTTATTGTTATCTTTATTTTTTACTTTCTATTTCTATATTTCTCATATTTTTACTGCCTGAAATATTTTGTTTTTTAATTCAACACTTAGGATCTCATGATAGAAAGAGAACAGCACTTGGATTTAAGCTCAATTATTTAGTTATCTATTTTCTTAATCTTGGCCAATTGTTTCTCATTACCAATACTTCCCTATCTTCCCTATGACACTGCCTTATCCACTGCTTTTATCTAACCAAGAAAAGCTTCAGCTATAATCCTTCTCTGTTGTCATAGTTGCTGTTACAGTTTTCATTGATCCTCATGCATTTCAATTCATTCCCATATGCCAAATACTGACAACCTGCCTATGTCTTTCAATCAATACGCTCTTCTCTTTCTGATTACTATAGCCATCATTCAATATTTCTGTATATCTTTAAGCCACTTGTGTTCTGATCTCTTTCTCAAAATTTATCCCATATTTCTATATCCCTCTCTCAAATTAAACACTTCTCATTATATTTGAATAAAACAAAGCTACCATATTTTTCATTTGTAAACAAGTTATTACGCAACCTAGATTTCTACCATGTGGTATCTTCAGGCAATTTGCAAATCATCTGAAGTCACCACAAAGTCACACAATAACTCATTTACAAATGAAAAATATTCAAAAGTTCCACAATATAATTGTTTTGAACACTTTTTAATACAACTGTTTATCTGCCTAATTTAATTATGACCAAAAACTAAGTAATTAAATAATTATATATATATATATATATATATATATATTTTTTAAATCATCTCACCCCAAGCAAGGCATTCCACTGCCACTATTGCACATGGGGCTACATAGGGGAAGGTAAAGAGAAGGAGTGGTTAGACATAGGGAATGTCAAGAGGAAGGTGACAGATAAATAAGGATACCGAGGATGAGGGTTGGGAAGATGGGAAGAGTGTTTGATAGAATGGGAGTAGGTTAGTGTGTTAGGAGGTGTCTATTGACCTTACATTTAAATTCCTGGAGATTACAGCCGTTGGGGAAGCAATCATTTGGAAGAGAATTCCACAGTCGGGAAGTGCGAGGAAAGAAACTGTTGGAGTAGAAGTTACGGCTGCATTTTATCGGTTTCACTGTAAAAGGGTGGGATCTAATTGCTAATCTAGTATCTCGTTCAAATTCGTATTTAGGGGGCACCAGTGATCTAAGTTCATCGGAGCAGAAGCCGTGAAAGTATTTATAGAAGAGACACAGGGAAGCCACGTCGCGCCGGTGGGAGAGAGACTGTAGGCGGTCTGCCAAGTCGGTATCTATCACATTACAGACCCTCCTCTGAACCTTATCGAGAAGCCCGAGGAGAATAGCAGGGGTACCCTACCAGATATGGCAGCAGTATTCAATGCACGGGCGGATGGTAGATTTATAAATGTGCAGGATAGATTTAGACGGAAAAAACTTCCTGGCTCTACACAGAGAACCGACTTTCATAGCAGCGGATTTAGCAATGGATTCGATATAGTCATTCCATTTGAGGTCCGCTGAAAGTGTGAGACCAAGGAGGCGTAGTGTTTTACTCTCTGGGAGGCAAGCCTGGTCCATGCTAATGGGAGGTAGGTGAGATTGTCGATGATGGTTAATTGAGAGTAGCTTCGTTTTAGAAGCATTAAAATTTACTAGCCATTTCTTACCCCAGTCCAATATGGATTGGAGGTCTTTTTCAATCTCGGCTGCGAGGTTAGCTTTGATGCCTACACCAGATTTTTGTAGGAGGCGAGAGTAAACTGTGGTGTCATCGGCGTACAAACCTATTTGGGCTCTTATGGAATCAGGGAGATCATTAATGTATATCAGGAAGAGTGTAGGACCTAAGATGGAGCCTTGGGGGACACCTGCATTTGTTTGGTAGTTCTGGGAGGCATGTCCATTTAATACCACCTTCATTGTGCGGTTAGAGAGGAATGACTGGATTAGTTCAAACAAGGTTGACAAGAAAGTTCTTGCAGAATTTTTAATTTTCATTTCAAATGATGTATTTTCAAATAAGTTTTTGTTATAATATCTTTACTTTATATATCATTTTAAAGAGCGTTTTTCGCTCTATCTAATCGTTTAAATTACAATCGTTTTAAAACAATTATGTCTTCTTTTCAGAACGTTGAATACCAGATGGAAAAAAAGCAAATTCACACAATTTTCTTATTTCAATTCAAGCTAGGTCGAAAAGCTGCTGAAACAGCTTGCGATATCAACAAAGTGTTTGCCCAGGAACCACTACTGAATGCACAGCACAATGGTGGTTTAAGAAATTTCGTGGTGGCAACAAGAGTCTTGAAGATGATGAGTGTAGTGGTCAGCCATCGGATGTTGACAACGATCAATTAAGAGCTTTAGTCAAAGCCAATCCACGCACAACTATTCAAGAACTTGCTTCTGAATTAGACGTAACATATACGACAATTTCCAACCATTTGAGAGAGATTGGAAAGACAAAAAACTTGATAAATGGGTGCCTCATGAATTGAACAACAACCAAAAAAACACTGTTATGAAGTGTAATCTTCCCTTCTTTTACGCAAAAAGAATGACCTGTTTCTCGACCAGGTTGTGACTTGTGATGACAAGTGGGTTCTTTACGACAACTGGCAATGCTCAGCTCTGTGGTTAGACGCCGACAAAGCTGCATGACACTTCCCGAAGCCAAAGTTGCACCAAAAGAAGGTCATACTGACTGTTTGGTGGTCTGTGACCGGTCTCATCCATTACAGTTTTTTGAATGCAGGCTAAACCATTACAGCGAAGAAGTACTGTCAACAAATGGATGAAATGCATCAGAAACTTCGACAACAACACCCAGCATTAGTCAACAGAAAAGGTCCAGTTCTCCTCCACAACAATGCCCAACCTCACATTGCTAAACCGACCCTGCAGAAGTTGAACGAATTGGGCTACGAAACTCTGCCTCATCTGCCATACTCTCCAGACCTCTCACCTACCGACTACCACTTTTTCAAGCATCTTGACAACTTTCTGTGTGAGAAATGCTTCAAAAACCTAAGTGATATCAAAAACGCCTTCAGCAACTTCATCGCCACCAGAACACAAGATTTTTACGTTACTGGCATAAATACACTTGTTTTGCATTGGCAAAAGTGTGTTGATTCTAATGGTGCTTATTTCGATCAATAAATTTTTGTTTGAGCCGAGATATGTTCATCTGAATTTAAAAATTAAAAATCGCAAGAACTTTCTTGTCAACCTGATATTTGTGAGATAGTAATATATATTTTATATATATAAAGAACAATATTGGGTAGAAAAGTGGAAAAAGTTTTCTTGTGATGTATTTCATCCTTTAGGACTTTACTGGACTAAATTTACTTGATTGCCGGTAATAATTGTCATAAAAAATATATAGGTGAAACCTCAAGAAATCTAAATAAAAGATTATATAAACACAAAAGTGACATTTTACAAAACAATACATCAAATGTGTTGATTTCTCACCATAACAAGATTGACCACAATTTTGACAGAAATATACTACTTTGATCAAAGGAAAAAACAATTCACTATGACAAAAATGTCAAGAGAGTGCCTTGATCACAAGGTTGTTACAGTAAATTTGTGCCCTAATTCACAATATTTCATCATTGCTGGCAGAACTTTTATTATCACAGTGTGGGATATCTACGAACGAAAGTGATGAAAATAAAAAAAAAATCTAAATGAAATTGGTTAGATAAAAAAAAATATTCCTAACATCCCTTATTATGCATATGTAATTGTACCAACATAACAAATTTAGTCTGATGAAGCCCTAAGTGCTAAACGTGTCACAAGAAAATTTTTTCCACTTTGTCATATATATATATATATATATATATATATATATATAATAAATTAACTTTAGGGTATATATTAGATGATGATGACAGATGGAAGTTACTTCATTACGTTTGTTTAGCAGATTTAATTTCAGAGATTTAATAATTTGAAATTTTACCTGTAAACATAGAAATCATGGCTCAAGTAAAGATTTACAAGTTCTGTTATTTCAATATTTTTTATTTTACAGTAGGGGTTTTATTGACTTCCTTTAATTGACATTAATTGTATGTGGAAAGTGATGTGCTATTGCGATACACCTTAAAAGATAAGATGTATTGATAATAGCAGGTTTTAAATAGCAAGGTATGTCAATATAAAATACCAAGGTATGTCAATATAAAATGTTTTTACTGTAAGATTTTCTATGATAGAAATAGAGCATAGGTAGACTATGAAGTCAATCAGACATTTTTTAGTCATGGAAACTTAATTGGTTTTCAACAATTGCAAGTATTGGTATTGTTATCATTAATTTTTTTTTTAGGATGTTGTTATTTACTATTGGTTAATTGAGACAAACCCTCTGAATTCCACCTCCCTTTAATTGACTGAATATGGTAACAATTGAGTTGTTTTTTAATTTCTATATATAATGATTCCTAACAGAAAAAATATTTCAATGCTTGATGAGACTCTTGAGGAAACTTGAAGCAACAGAAATGTGGCTCTATAGAAGGATAATGTATTGCAGTAAACTATGTTTTCATTATAAAAACTTATAATAATATATTACTATATATAATGCTCTACTAAGTATCAACCACTCTTCAAAAAGTAAATTACTACAGAGGACTGTTAACCCATTTGTTTGTACTACTTCTAACTCTAATAAGATTTTATATATATATATATATATATATATATATATATATATATATATATATATTCTAGTCTTTACATTTATAAAAATCACTTTCTCCTTATCTTAATTATTTATTATTACTTTTAATCATATGAACTGAAATGATCTTCCTGTTTTCAAACTATTTATTTTTCTTTACTAAAATTTTTGTGGTTTCATTATCTTTCTAGATTTATATATCTGCTTTGTTTTCTTTTACTTGATTATCTTTTTGGTAGAATTGAATTACAGTCTTTTCAATTTGAATATTCTTCCATCATTTCCCAATTCATGTTTCTTTTAAATAACACCTTTGTGCGTATTACAATTATTAGAACTGTTCTTTTTCTTCATGTGCATTTAAATCATACTATTTATAAATTATTGTATTCCTACACATTTCTTTATCAATTAAAAAAAAATTTTTTTTTTTTTGCATTCTTTTTTGTATTAATTCCATACTACAAAGAAATATCTAAAGAATTCTCATTTAAAGAAGAGCTCAACTGCTATGCAATATAAATCCTCATATTTGCTGGACAATGACATCACAGATGAAGAGGAAACTTGAGGCAACAGAAATATGACTCTACAGAAGGATAATCAAGATACTATGGAGTGAACATGTGAGCAATGAGGAAGCTTTATGGCAAATGGAAATAAAAAGTTAGCATCAGAAAGGTTAAATTTCTAAGGCTCATAATGAGAAAGGAGGGCTTAGAAAATTTAACACTTACACGACATATTGAAGACAAGAGAGAAAGAGGAAAACAGTGCATAACCTACTTAACAAGCTTATGCAAATGGTTAGTAGAACAACAGAGATTAGGAGAGATGACAAAATTTATTAGGAGCTACAAAGCGTAGGAAGTTGTAGAGAGCCATGATTGCGTATATCCTGAAGGCACACAGAAGATGATGCAAATTATTCTCTTTCTAAATTAAACTTTTTTAAAATAATGATCTGTATTTTTAAAAGAGAATTTTCGCAAAAAAGTTGTTTTAAGGAGACTTTAAACACATTTCATGTATCTGGAAGCATATGAATGTGAATCTCTGTCATATCTTTCAGTTACCTATTTAATACATCAAACTTGCCATGTTTTTTCCAAATCTAAAATGCTTAAATCTGCAGATATAAATGAATGCCTTTATTGTTGATTTAATTGCTTGTTAAGTTAAATTTCTTTTCCTCAATCTTTACCTTCGTTCATCATTTTTATATCCATTTATATTTCTTAACCTGTTTATCATATGAATTTAAATATACATAACTGTTTTACCTTTTCTCTTTGTTTTTCAAATTTATTTTCTTTTATCTTTCTTTTCTTTTTTATACACTGATCATCTTTCTTTATTCAGTAATTATTTTTGAATTCCTGGATATTTAAGTATATTTTTCTCAATTTTCTCCATTTTACTTATTTTAAAATACATTTCTTCTTTTTCTCTTTTAAACACAAAAAGTAAACATTACTTATTCTCATGTAAAATATTAATAAAACTCCATTAAGCACTATATCATTATTTTTATTTTTACAATTTCCCAATGGTATATGAAACATTTTTTTAACATTAACACTTTATGCACATGAATGAGTGCAAGTATGCCAAGAAAAGTGTTTGTATAAAGTGTAAATCTTCACACAAGGGAATATAAATATGTGTACATGTGGTACTGAGTCTGTGCATCAATAAGAGTATTTACACACAAATACTTAATATAACTGTGAATTGTAGTCTAAAATTTACTTATACATGATCAGTCATTAACATTTCTTTTTGGCTTATATTGCAGCTTTTAATTATATAAATATAAATTTAACAGGCATGCATTAGGATTATAAAGCTTTTCATCTTATCTGTGCATGTTAATTATATCATTTTCTTTGCTATACAGCTATTTTCTTTGATATACAGATATAAATATCTCTACATTTTTATTACTTCTATAAAAAATATTTGTATATCTGTTAGTTTGTTGTTAAAAGTTTAGAAACTACAAGAATGTTTTTTTATGCAACTATTTTTTATAAAATTAAGTTTACCTTTTATTCCAGTTAAAATAGGAACTGTTTTTGAATTAGAATGATAAAAGTTTCTATATATATTGGAACTAATATAATGTTTCAAATATGTAATATAGAAACTTTTACCATTCTAACTAATAATAAATATAATCTACAGCATTTATATAAGCTTGAAAGATAATCCTCAAAGGAATATATATCTCCTTGTTACTTTAAAAGAAAAAGTACAGAATATTACAATAGATAATTGTAAAAAACAACCCTGAGAAAAGAAATTTCCAATATGCTTTTCATTAAACTTGACTGTTCTTTTCTATTTTTCAAAGAATTTTACAAATGACTTTCTTGAAATGTTTTGGTTCATTTTAAATGCTATTTCAGATTTGACTTTGAGTTTAAAGTTAATTTGCATGAACGTTATTGAACAAGATTTTGACACAAGATCTATTTTAGAATGAAAACACTTTAGTGCTGCATTCTAAAACATAAATCTGCTCTTCTCTTATTTGTTAATTATATTTGTATTTCAGATCTTAAAACCTTATATGATTAAATTGATAAAGAAAGCTTTTTTAGTAACATCAGCAATCATGATCATCTTAGAGGAAATTAAATGAAGAAAAAATGAATGAATGGGAGATAAAATTCTCTGATGAAAAGTATAATAAACAATGTCATGACATGGAACAAAATATAGGGCACCACATAAAAAATAAGGAAGAAATTCAGACAGGCTAAAAAGGAATGGCTAAATAAAAAAATATGCAAAAATAGAAAGAACGAGTATCACAGATAAAGCAGATGCACATAAAAACACAAGCTCATCAACAGGATGCATAAAATTCAAAGAGGTAACACTGATATTATAGAAAGAAAGATACTTCAGAGATGGAACAAATATATTGGAGAACTCTTCCATGATGAAAGAGAAAATCTAACAATACACAGATATATCAACAAACCGGAAATATTAAACTCTGAAGTGGGATCTGCACTGGCCAAATTGAACAGAAACAAAGTGGCAGGGCCAGACAGAAATGTAATAGAGATGCAGGCTTGGACAATTTCTGCACAGACAAGATTATTGAAATAATAAATGAAATCTACAACAGTGGTTTTATTCTGAAAGACTTAAGTAGATCTATTTTCATAGAATTGCCTAAGAAGCAATGAATATATGCAAATGAATATGAACTCCATCAGGCAATCAGCCTAATGAATCATATAATAAAAATTATCATCCAAGTTCTGATGAATACAGTGTGCAGCAGAATCACACTGGAAATAGGGTAAGGATAATGTGGGTTCATCAAAGGCACTGGAACAAGGAATTTGATGACAGAGGACAGAAAGTGTGACACTGAAATTCAAAGGTACATTGGGATAGAAAGTGATGGATTCCAAAAGATAAGAAAAGTATTAAGAAATAGAAATATTTTGCTCAGAATGTTATCAGAAAGAGCAATACAAATGCATAAGGACATGTTTCTGTGTTTTATAGATTACACAAAGACATTTATTAAAGTACACTACAAAATTCTATTAGAACTGCTAACCAACCTTGATATGTTTGGAAAGGATATTAGAATAATGAAGAAGCTATACTAGCAGCAAATCAGATGCATATGTATAGAAAAAGAGTTTAGCAGATATACAAAAATAGAAAGGAGTTTAAGACAAGGATGTGTTTCCTAACCAGCATTATTTAATCGGCGATTCTGAGAGAACTAGAAGTTCTACCAGGATTCATTATTCATTGGCAGCCAAATCTTAAAATAAGATATGAAGGTGATATAGTGTTGATAGCAGACAAAGAAAGAAAACTACAAAAACTGCTGCAGAAAGTAGTGAAGGTAGGGAAGAACAAAGTATTAAACATCAACTCTAAAAAGACAGAATGCATGATTGTGAGCAAAAGGAAGAGCCCAAAATGTGAATTGCAAATTGGAGATACCAAAATTAAAATTTCATTATGTCAGTTAAAACATCTATTAAACATCATGTTTTTGCTTAATTTTTTGTTTGATATAAATTTAAGATAATAGTTAAATAATAAACCATGAAACTGACACTAGAAAGTTAAATAGAGTCTCATTTTAAAATGGCAGAGTCTCAGAAGCATTCACTTTTACCATTTTTAGAATATAAGAACAAAGTGCAGATTTTGTTCTTTATCTCTTAACAAAGAAGGCAAATTTATTTGAGTCTTATCTGAATAGTTTCATTCAATTTAACACAAGGAAAAATTTATACATAAATGAAACAAAAAGACAAAATTAATTATTAAAAAAGCAAATGAGCAAAATTAAACCATAAATATATAAACATATTAGCAGCTTTCAATCATTTTTATAAGCATTTTGTTAAGAAATTAGTTCCAAGATGACAGTCTGTACAGTGAAAAAGAATGATACTTAGTTTAATGTACCACAAAAGTGTGAAGAAACCACATCTGCATCTATCTATGACTAATTATGATTAAAAAAATTTGCTAAAAACAAGATATTTTAGACAATCAATACTGGCTTAAATACAAAAATGTATATTAGGATAGTTATCAAATATTTAAGTGTTCATTACTTTTGTTTTGTGGTTGTTCTTATATGAAGAATATGATGAAACCTAAAGAATAAAATTATACATTTTTGTTATTCAAATATAAATTACTTTCAAATCTATTTTTGAATTATGTACATACTTGTAGCTTTAAAAATTATCTGGTAATAAATTATCTGATAATATAAATACATATAGTAGTTTCTCCAGAATCTTAATTTTATTATCTTTGTTAAAAAATTATTTGGCTAATCCATTCTACAGCTTTCTTCAAGCCTACAATTGACATGGAAATGTGGGTTCTCTTTCTTTCTCTCAGTAGTTTAAAATAGAAAATAGTAACCAACTAAAAAAATGGTGGCAAATATACTGATAGAAGCAACTTCTTATACCAAAATTTGTAACAACACATAATACAGGCAATTCTATAATATACTTTAAAATTTATTTTATTATTTGTTCACCTAATATAAAGTTCAAGAGTCACAAATGAAGTTTGTTCTTTTATAGTCATTTCCCTCCAAGCAAAGCAGGACTGAACATTGGTATGCAGAGAATTACAATGAGAGAAAAAACAGGGTACAGGGGATACCTAAAAGTGGATAGGTATATGAGATTTAGGAAGGGAAATGTGACTTAGGAAGGGTTACAATTTTGGAGATTGTAATTACTAGGGAAGCAGGTATACAGAAAAAAGTTCCACAGGCAGGAAGTGCAAGCTTACATTTGGCAATTTAGACAGGGAAAAGGGTTGGACCTACATGTCAATCTAGTAGTATTTGTAAATTCCTGTGGTTGGGGCACCAGGGAAAGAAGCTTGTCAGAGTAGAAGCAGAGAAAATATTTGCAGAAAAGACAGAGGGAAGCCACACCCCATTAGTGAGAAAGTAACTGAAGTTGAGCTACCAAAGTAAGATCAATTATATTGTATATTCATCTTTAAATTATGTCGAGAGCCCCCAGATGAATAGCAAGAGCACCCAACTAGATAAGAGAACAGTATTTAATGCATGGATGAATGGTAGATTTATAAATGTGCAAAATGGATTCTGATACAATAAACTTCCTAGCCCAACACAGTGACCTAACCATCTTAGTGGTAGATGTAATTATTGATTTGATGTAGTCATTCCACTTCACGTTGGTTGAAAGAGTGAGACCAAGGAGATGCAGTGTGTTGCTTTCTTAGAGACTAGTGTTATCTAACTAGATAGAAGGTAGGAAAGTTACTTTACGGTGATTAAAAAGGAGCAACTTTGTTTTGGAAGCATTAAAATTTGTTAGTCATATCTTACCCCAGTCCATCACAAGTTGGAGGTCTTTTTCAAGAGCATCAGTGAGATTAACTTTGTCAGCTTGGGCAGATTTTCTATGGGAATTAGAGTAAATGGTGCTGTCATGTGCATATGATTACAGCAGGAAGATCATTTAGGAAGATCAGAAAAATATGTAGGACATAAGATGAGGGATGTTAGCATTTGTATGAAAGGATTTGGAAGCATGCCCATTTAAAACAACTTTTATTTCATGATTTGATAGGAATGGTTAGATTAAACTGAACAATTGTTCAGAAATGCTATAACCCTGTAGCTTGTGCAGAAGGCCAGTATGCCAAACTCAGTCAAATGCTTCTGAGATATCTAGAGCAACAGCTCAAGCTTTACTATTTTCATAAAGAGCCTGGTATACATATTCAGTGATGGCTGTTAGTATATTAGCAGTAGATCTGGCAAAGCAGAAGCAATATTGTTTGTCAGGGTAGGTCATGACATATGAAATGCAGAACTACTTTAGCTTTGATAAGAGCCTTGAACACTCTGCCAAAAAGAGGCTAAAAAAGTGATAGGTAGGTGGAGGTGTCAGAGAGCTTTTGCAACTTTTCAACAGAGAAATATAAAAATCCATTTCCATTTGATTTCTAATATTTCAATCAGAAAATATCAAAATGAGCACGTATATACAGATATAATTCCCAGAACTATATGCATGTAGTTTCAAATGGTAATGCATCTGTATGGAAGAAATATAAGCAAGCTTGAAATTCAGTGTATATCATTTGGCCAAAGTGTAAACAACTTTGTTTTTCATAGATTTCATGCTAAAGAAAGCGTGTTTGTGGGGAATTTTACTGCACTACTTATTCAAAAGAAATCTGCAGATGAACCACACAGAATTCTTGTTGAGACTTATGGTGACCATGCTCTGTCAGAAACAGCATGCAGAGATTGTCTATATTTCTGAGATGAGGTAGTATTTACACTATCTACATTATTCAAACTATTGTCCTCATCTTAGTTGTCATTTATAGAATGTTTTGGCCATTTTATGCTCCAGCCATCTTCAGGTGCTAGGGATTTTGAACTAAACCCTTTATTATGATCACTGGGGTGATCATTCTCATTTCTTATGCGAAACCTCTTTTGATAGTCATGAGTTATCCCCTATAACCCAATTCTCTAAGTTACTTGAACACCACTGGATATAGACATTGGTTAGCTCCAGTGACTTAATCCAAAGAGTTTTGAGTTCAATACCAGGTTGCATAAATGGCAACAAATAAGAGGACAATAGTCAGAATAATGTAAATAATGCAGAGATTGGTTTAGATGCTTCAAAAATAATGATTTTAATGTTGACGATAAAGAACACTCTGGTACACTGAAAAAGTCTGAAGACAAAGAATTAGTGGCATTGCTTCATTAGCAGAATCATTAGCAGTTGATCACACAACACTTTCAAAATGTTTGAACGCATTTGAAATGATTCAAAAGCCAGATATTAAGTGCCATACAAGTTGAAGTCAAGAGATGTCAAATGGTGTCTTGTCACATGTGAACAGCTGCTTCAATGGCAGAACTGAAAGGGTTTTTTGCATCATATCATGACTAGTGATGAAAAGTGGATACACTACGATAACACTAAGCATAGAAAATTGTGGGATGAGCCTGGCCATGAATCAACATCAGTGTCAAATACCTATGGTTCAAAGCTTCTGCTTTGCATTTATTATGTTCTTCAGTTTGCTATGTGCTGCTCAAACTGACCAAAATCATGATGGGAAACTGCTATCAACTATAATTGATGTATTTGAGCCAAACATTAAAGAAAAAATGGCTGCTATATGAGCAGAGACACAACAAAGTGATTTTGTAACATGACAACACTAGGCCACATTTTGCAAAAGAGATGAAATCCTATTTGGAAACACTTAAATGGAAAGTCCTACCCTAACCAGCATATTTACCAGACATTACCCCAACCAATTATTGCTTGTTCTGATCAATGGCACATAGCCTGGCTGAGCAGTATCACCATTCTTATGAAGATGTCAACAAATGGTTAGCCACAAAAAATGTGTTATTTTTTTACATGAAATTTAAATGCTGCCAGAAAAATGGGAAAAAGTAGTGGCTAGCGATGAACAATACTTTCAATGACATGTCTCTTACTTATTTATGTAAATAAAACATTACTTTTCATGAAAAACCAGTGAGAACTTATATAAAGTGTTTATGTGCATATATATATATATATATATATATATATATATATATATTAAAAAAGGATTAATTCAAAGATGTTGAACGGCCATTTCGATATGAAGATCCCCACGGGGGACGACACATCACCTAAGCAACAGTTAATATATATTTGCTCTGTAATATTTTATTACATGGAGCTCTCTTCCTGTATCATTTTTTAATATTAAAATAAATTTTTAATATTAATTAGGATCGGGTTTTTTGGAATTTACCTTCCTGCTTTTTTCCCTTGGATTGAAGTATCTGAATTAAAATATATATATATATATATATAGTATATCGTGGCAGCAGATAATTTTCTAAACATATACTGTTAAATCTAAAAGACAATGAATGTATATTATGTTTAATTATGAACCATTTTAAACATCGTTTTTTGGCTTTAATTTCAGCTTAAAATAAAGACAAAAATTCTCCAACATTTGGGTAATTTTTTATTATCATTTCAGGCTCTCACGTGGTGTGACGTCATAGAACTGCATTACAAATTTACGAGCTGCATTTGCTATTTGGTGACTGTTGTTGTTGCTTAGCAAAGTTTTATGTCAACACAAGATAAAATCATCACTGATGGTGGATGTTTTTATGTTAACATCACTGTAACCTCTCTGAAGATAGCTCATGTGAGTCGAAAGCTTAGAACTAACTTAATAAAAAATTATCCAAATGTTGGAGAATTTTTATTTTTATTTTCACCTGAAATTAAAACCAAAATACAATGTTTAGAATGGCTCATGATTAAGCAAAATAGACATTCATTGTCTCTTATATTTAACAGTACATATACCCACACATAGATATATATATATATATATATATATATATATATATATACACATAAATATATGTACACATACGCACATATTTAAAAAATATATCTACACACATATATATACACACACACACTCACATATATATGCATATATACACAAACACACAAACATATACATACACACACATATATATATATACATAAACATATACATATACACACACTTATATAAATACACACACACACATATATATATATATATACATACACACACACACACATATATAGTGGTAGTCACTTCTTGACAGAAAAAGACTATCCCTACAACTGCTTTTTTTCTTGTTTTATTTTCAGAACCACTGTTCATGAGAGCCCAGATGACTTTTTTAAACCAGTCTTACTTTTAAAATTTTTTTTTACAAATGTTGCACCTGAAAGGAAGATCAACAAGCTTAGAAGTTCAACAAGCTTAGCATTAATGTGAATTTTCACATGTCTCTTTAATTCAAAAGCTGACTTGCAAACTTTATGGCAGACTGTACAAAAAGGTGCAAGGATTGATTTCTGGTTTCTTTCAATAGAGCGAGCCTGATGAGATCTAAGATGACTTTGTAAACCTGCCTTTAAAAGAGCAAACCTGCCACATAAACTAGAGATAGAGACTGTAAGGTTAAAGTGAAAAGTAGTGTTTCAAAATTACCCTTGCGAAGATTGAGCTTAACCTTAGCATGTTCTACCTTGTCCTTTTCAAACTGGTTACAACCTTGGTGAACTGAGATACTCCACAAAGATCGACATTCAGCTTCCAGTTCCCAGGTACCAACTGATATCCCAAGAGATTTGTGTCTGGGATGCTTGCATGCAGATAATTCACCTACAGTCATCCAGATGGACCAAGTGACCTGGCCAGCACATCCAATTGAGGATGATTAGCTTCTCAATAACTTCTGTGTCAGATGTAAATGACTGCCATGAAGTATTCAAGATTCTTCTGAGGAACTTTTGGTGTACTTTTCTAGGGTGGTCATGTATGTTGTTCAGTTATGTTCATTTATTTTGATATTCAGTGTCATGTTTCTGTCAAGCTACACTTGCTTTTTTAAGCATGCAAAAGATTTAGTAGCCTTCTCGATACAGTGAAGTATTTCAGCATCAAGAGTCCCATCTCATGAGAGTGTGTTTCCAAGGCATACAAAGGTATCTACTTCTTCCAGCCCCCAATTGTCCACAAATATGCCTGGTTCATAGTACAGTTGTCCAGGAGGTTATGCGAACACTACCTTTTTTTACACTCCTATCTCTTCTTTTGGACAAGAGTAGAAGTGCACGCTTTGTTTCCTATTTAGGAAGGGGTTCCCGGTTTCTTTTGTCTCATCTGGTCCTAGTCCTAGTGCTGTTGCAAGCTTTTTGCAGTGTTTGTGGATGGTGGCAATATCTCTTCATTCTGAGGGTACCGGGTTGGCAGTTTTCTGGTTGCTGCTTCCGACTGGTAAATTAGGAGCCCGAACTCATGCATAGTGTCATGAGAGGCTGTTCTGATCAACAGTTGAATAGTATTGGGGTTTATACATAGTGCCATGTCACACATGGATGGGTTTTCATGCATGAACCTCCGGTGGGCAACCCTGAGGCCACATTATGCTGCAGTCTGCACCAGTTTCCCTCCCACACATACTGCATACAGTGACCGACTGACTCTACTCTAGGCCTCTCTTCAAATAAAACTTTCATGAATACACACTATCATAAAAGCAAATCTAAACCAGCTAACCTAAAACACCCAACCCCATCAACATCTCCTTAGCAAAACATACAAGTTAAACTCACCAACTTTTACAGTGTTGATTCCTTCCTCCAAGTCAACTCACCTGACATCCTAGCCCTCTGCAAAACTAACTTTGATTCTTCTATCCTCTCCTCTGAATTCTATGCCCCTGGTTACTTTCCCCTCTTCAGGAAGGACTCCAATGTCCACATGCATGGGCTTGGTGTTTATGTCAGTGAACAACTCCCTCTAGCTAGGGTGGTCTCTCTTGAATCCCTAGATCATTCTTATATATGATTCGTCTCTGCCTACTAAGCTCAGTGAGTTATCTCTTATTCCTCTACCACTCCCCCTCATCTCCCAACTGTTTTGTTCTTGACAGCATCTCCAATAATACTGAGAAGGCCATTTCCTCTCATCTGTCTGCCCATATATTTGTGTTTGATGACTTTAACGCCCACCATGCCAAGTGGCTGAAAAACTTTGTCACAAATCTTGCTGGTGTTCACACCATGAATTTTTCAATCACTCAGTCCCTTATGCAAGTGGTGGAGTTCTCCATGTGTTTTTCTAATAACCCTAACGGACCTGACTCACTGCTAGATCTGTTTTACTTCCATCCCTAACTCTTGCAATGTCAAGCAACTCTGCCTGCTCAGAAACTCTGACCATGCGGTGGTTTCTGTTAACATCTCCTTCCACTCCCATTCCACCCAAGAACCTCAGACTAGCGAATATCTTACTGCATCAAAGGTTTCATCACTGCCAGGAAGTTGAGACTTAAATCCCACTCGTCCCCTTAGTTCTCCCCACTTACTCGGCTGCCATCGGCCATCAAAATCACTTCTTCTGGTTTTATCGGAGTCAAGCATTGGACCACAACAGGCGCCTCATTGCCTCTGCTCACAATGAATGCAAGAAGATACTTAAAGAAGCCAAGCTGTTGTTTGCAGCGAGAATGAAGCAGCGCATAGCATCCCTAAGTTTGGTTTCAAAGACTACTGGAGGCTCTGTAAAAATGTACTAAACAATAGCAAACCCTCAATACCACCTCTAATCAATGAATATGAGGTCCTTACCTCTACAACAGACAAGGCTGAGTGCTTTGCTTGCAAATTCTCCACCAACTCGACACTGGACTCGTCTGGAGTATCTGTACCCAACTTCCCACCACAAACTGAGACCCAACTGAATGACATCCACATTACCTGCTCGGTGGTCTCTAACATAATTTCAAAGCTTGACCACCATAAAGTGAGCAGCCGTGATGGAATCCCAATCATTGTTCTGAAGAAATGTTCCTTTGAACTCTCCTCTGTTCTCTCAAAACTCTATAACTACTGCCTCTCTGCTTCTTGCTTTCCTGCTTGCTGGAAGTCCTCCTCTGTGGTTCGAATATATAAAAACACTGGTGAATTATTGCCCTATCAGCCTCCTACCGATTTTTGGCAGTGTTCAAAGCCATCATCAACGCCGAGGTGGTTCAACATCTCACAGCTCACAGACTATTCTCTGACAAACAGTATGGTTTCCACATCACCTGCTCTACTGCTAATATGCTCAAGTCAATCACTGAGTATATACACCAGGCTCTTAACAAGAATGGTGAAACCAAACTGTTGCCTGAGATATCTCTAAAGTGTTTGACAGAGTCTGGCAATGCTGGCCTTCTATGCAAGCTGCGAGGCTATGGTATAACTGGACAATTGTTTGACCTTATCCAGTCATCCCTTTTAAAGCACACAATGAAGGTTTTATTGAATGGACATGCTTCCTAATGCTATCACACAAATGCAGGTGTCCCTCAAGGCTCTATTCTAGGTCCTATGCTTTTCCTTATATACATTACGATCTCCCAAACGTAATAAGATCCCAAGTAGGCATATACGCTGGTTTATTCTTGCCTTGATCAAAATCTGCCAAGGATAACAAAGCAAACCTTGCTGACAAGCTTGAAAAGAACCTCCAATTCATGGTGGACTAGAGAAACAAATGGCTCGTGAATTTTAATGCTTCCAAAATGAAGCTACTATCTATTAACCATCACAGACAATCGCTCCTACTCCTCATTAGCATGAATCAGGCTAGTCTCCCTGAAAGCAAAACACTGCACCTCCTCAGGTTAACTCTCACAACAGACCTCGAGTGGAATGACTATATAGAATCCATAGTTAAATCTGCTGCTAAAAAAGTTGGTTCTCTGTGTAGGGCCAGTAAGTTTTTCCCATCTAAAACAATCCTGCACATATATAAATCTACTATCCAACCATGCCTTGAATACTGCTGCCATATCTAATCTGGTGCTCCTGCTATTCATCTAGGGGGTCCTTGACAAAATCCAACGGAGAATCTGTCATGTGACTAATCCTGACTTGGCAGCTCAGATACAGTCAGTTTCTCACCGGCACAATGTGGCTTACCAGTGTCTCTTCTACAAATACTTTCACAGCTTCTGCTCCAATGAACTCAACTTGCTGGTGCCCCTATATATGAATTTACTTGAGCCACAAGATTAGCAACTAGGTCCCACCCTTTTACTGTGAAACCAATAAAATTCTACTCTAGCAGCTTCTTTTCTTGTACTTCCTGCCTGTGGAATTCTCTTCCATTTACTTGCTTTCCCGACAGCTACAATCTCCAAGAATATAAATGTAAAGTCAATAGTCATCCCCTATCTTACTAACCTGCATCCTCTCCCTCATGCTCCTTTCTCCATCCACTCCACTCTCATCGATATTCAAATCCTTCTCTTACCCACTTCCTGACACCCCCTATAGCCTGTCACTCTTTCTCATAACTTTCCTTCTATGTAATCCTCTGCAAAACAGTGGCAGTAAAATGCCTTGCTTGGGGCGATATGATTATAAAATAAAATAAAAACATACAAACATATACATACACATGCACATATATAAACATTAAAAGCAAACATATATGTTTACCAACAAACAAGCAAACATACAAATACATGCACACACACACACACACACACACATATATATATAATCATGTGCATACAACCCTGTTTTGCAGTATCACAGCTCATCAGTACAGCTAGATTAACCATTTGCTTCAAGCTGGAATTGAAATCTGACTGATTTAGCATCAGACAAAGATCTAACCCTTAAGCTATATATAGATAGACACACAGAGATAGAGAGAGAGAGAGAGATAAATGCACATAGTACATAAATTAAATAAAAAATGTCTGAATGTTTTATTTATGCAAACACTTTCAGCTATACTTTAGCCATTATCAAAGGTGAATTTTATTTTGAATTTAACAGAATATATGGATTGTTTTATATATATATATATATGTGTGTGTGTGTGTGTGTGTGTGTGTGTGTATATATGTATATGTATATTTTGAGTTATAAGAATGTTTTCTTTTTCAAACAGAGTCAGAAATTTGTTGCTGTGTTCATAGTTGATATTATTGAGTGTTGGCTTCTTTTATTAATAATACTTCCATTATTTTTAGCCTTTTTTTATATGTTGGCATTTCTACTCCATGTGTATTTAAACAAGTTCTAATAGAATTGTAGTCAGAGAGATGTAACATGGGTTTTCTTGTGAAATATATTGTAGTATATCCAACATAAGCATTTATGAGTTTGGATTGATCATAATCACATTTTCTTAAAGGATATGTAAAATTGTAAATAATATTGGTTCTAATTTAACTCTTGCAGGTGAATTATTTTGGACAATGAAGTTAGCTGTTTCAATTTTTTTGTAATAGATGATCAATTAAATTTTCTTGTATTTGAAAACTGGTTTTATATATTTCTTTATAATGTGAAGATTCATCTTTCTTATAGTTACTATGCATTTGATTTTTGTAAAAGATTTTAATGCTATTGATTTTCTATATGTTCAGTTGGTTACCTTAGAATGAAAAAGTCTAATATAGTAATCTATTAGATAGTTTGAAAAATCATTCTTAACAAGTAAGAGTGTCATATTATAATCCTATTTAAAGAAAAGCAGGTGAGAGGATGAATTTTCATGCACTTTCATGAGGAAACTTTTAATAAAAGTCATTTTGTATCGAAAGAGGACATTTCCTAGTAAAATAAAGGTGAAAAGTGTTTTTTATATAATGAAGCTGTGAACGTATAGCTAATAGAAACCATAATTTTATATAATTTATGTACAGAAAATTAAAAATTGGAGATCACATGAAAAATTATTATCTGTCATTTCTAACAACACTTGCACCAAAGAGAGATTGTTGCATAAACACATTCAGTAAAATGAATTAGAGCACTCTGGCTATTGGGTGCGTATAATGATAATATACGCGCTAAAATGGTCTACTTTCTTCCACCAAACGCCCACAGCCCAGAGGTAGAATCACTGACTGATGCCAGTTTGGTCGGGTTTAAATCCTGGGTTAAAAAGCAATCGGAGTCTAACCGTACTGTGATACAGCGAAACAGATCTGTCTGCGGATGACTATATATATATATATATATACACACACATACACTCACACACATACATATACACATAAATACACATACACACATATACAGACATATATATATATATGTAATGAATTATTTTGAACATTAATTTTACCGACACTCGTATTTAAGTAGATATTCTGTTTTTAATTAAACAGTATTTTTATATTTATATCTACGGGCCTGATTATTTACGATAAATTTTTATTATGAAAATGTGTGCTATAATAATATAAATAATCAGGCCAGTAGATATAAATATAAAAATACTGTTTACTTAAAAACAGAATATCTACTTAAATACGTGTATTGGTAAAAATAATGTTCAAATAATTCACTACAAATTGTCGGTTGCTTATAACCAAGTTTCATTAAAATTTGTTAATTTCCGTAATTTCCGTAACATGTTTATATACAGACATGTATATATACACATGTATATGTACATACAAATATATATATATACATGTGTATATACACACATATATATATATATATATATATATATATATACATGTATATGTATATATGCACATATACATGAATATATATGTGTTATATATACATGTATACATATTTAGTGTATCAAGGCAGCAGATAATTTTCTAAACATATACTGTTAAATATAAGAGAGAATGAATGTCTATTATGTTCAATCATGAGCCATTCTAAACATTGTATTTTGGCTTTAATTTCAGGTGAAAATAAAGACAAAAATTCTCCAACATTTGGATAATTTTTTATTAAGTTGGTTCTAAGCTTTCAGCTCACATGAGCCATCTTCACAGTGGTTACAAGAACATTAACATAAAAACGTCCACCATCAGTGATGATTTTATCTTGTGTTGACATAAAACTTTGCTAGGCAATGATAACAGTTACCAAAAATAGCAATCGCATTTCGTAAATTTGTAATGCAGTTCTATGACATCACACCGTGTGAGAGCTCGAAATGATAACAGCAATGTACATATACATATATGTATATATGTGTATATATATACACACATATACATATGTATATATGTGTATATATATGTATATACACATATACATGTGTGTATATATACACATATATATGTGTGTATACATATGTGTGTATACATATATATGTATATATACACATATATATACATATATATAGATATATATATATATATATGTATATGTATATATACACATATCTAAATCTAACCTAAACTTATTTATAAATGGAACTTTCTCTGTGTGTGTATGTGTATGTGTGTGCATGTCCATTACCTATAAACTCCGAAATACCTGAACTGATTTTCTTGAAAATTTACCCAGTTGTACTATAAGTGTCTGCGAATGTTCTTAGCTAGGTTTTGTGTCAAGGTACCCTCGATAAATATCGAAAATCAAAAAAATCGGGTTATAGAAGGATTGGTCTGATTTTAATCAAATTCGATACACTCATAGACAAAGACATAAGAAATGATATTCAGAAGTTTCAAGGTTGCAGTTCTTACAATAGTGCAGAAAATTGATAATATATATATATATATATATATAAAAGGCAAGATGTTTGTGTGTGTGTCTGTTTATCTGCTTATATGTCTATTTTTTGCAGTTCTTTTATTTTAGTTTTTGCTTCAGTTTTGACTCTAAGTAGGTATAATTTTAGTTCTTAGTCTCAGTCGTGATACCATTTACTCAGAGGACTTATTTAGCCTTCAAAATTCAGTTTATGATGAAAAAAAACTTATTTGATATCAATACAAAGAAATCAAAATTTGACTGACATCAATTCATTTTTCTTTCAGTCTACGGTTTCGCTTTAACTGAAAACAACTATTGCTTTTTAGTCTTTCGTGCCAAAGTCCAAAGAGTCTGAGCTCCAGGACCATGGATTAGTTTTAAAGCTTTTATTACAGTCGAGCAACGCCAGGCTATACTGCTAGTATATACAAAAATATAATACATATATATATATATATATATATATATATATATATATATATATATATATATACACATATATACATATATATGCATATATACATATATATACACACATATATCCACATGTATATATATATACATACATATATGTATACATATATACATACATACATACATTTATATACATATATACATTCATATATATATATATATATATATATATATATATATATATATATATATATATATGGCTTCCCTGTGTCTCTTCTACAAATACTTTCATGGCTTCTGCTCCGATGAACTTTGCTCACTGGTACTCCTATAAACGAATTTCCTCGAGCCACAAAATTACCATCTAGATCCCACTCTTTTACTGTGAAACTAATAAATTGTAAACACAAATTCTACTCCAATTGCTTCTTTTCTCACACTTCCCACCTGTGGAATTCCCTTCCATTTACTTGCTTTCCCGACAGCTACAATCTCCAGGAATTTAAATGTAAAGTCAACAGTCATCTCCTGTCTCACTAACTTACATCCTCTCTCTCATGCTTTTCTACATCCACTCCACTCTCATCAGCACTCTCTTCCCTCTCCTACTCCCTTCCTGACACCCCCTGCAACCTCTCATTCCTCATAACATTCCACCTATGTAAGCCCCTGCACAACAGTGGCAGTAAAATGCCTTGCTTGTGGAGCGACACAGTTATAAAAAAAAAACCCTATATGCATTCATATATATATATATATATATATATATATATATATATATATACACACACACACATATATATACGTATCATACATATATACACACTCATATATACAAGTCTCACTAAAAATGATATACAAGCTATTACGATTAATTTTTTACTGATCTTTTATGTGAACTTTTGATATTTTTTTTCAAATTGCAGATTATATAAAAATTGTCCCAATGTTTCGTTAATCTGTGCATTTTCAGTTATTCTTTTAGCCATTTTTAATGATAGATTGTATTTTACATGTGACTAAATATGTGTAATGTTTATGTGTGTATAGAGTCATGTTTTTGTTTTATATAATGAAAGATTCTAGTTTAATGAGATTTATTATTGGTCAAATGTTTTAGGGGCTTCAAATTTCTCAAATCTATTCAACTCTCTACATAAGAAAGGGAAACTTTAACATAGATCACTAAGTGGGCCATGCAAGTAAGAAGCCTCTGGTTTAATGAGTGATATCAGTAACATGCATATCATACCTTATCTTAAAGAAATTAACTTTTTCAGTCCAGATGGCTTTTCACAACACCAGTGCCATGGTGGAGGAGCAATGCCATAAGACCATAACACTTCCCTGCAATTGCTTACGATTCTGAACAAGATATAGCCTATCTCTCATAGGCCAATAGGAAACAAAACAGGTATGAAATCCCTTCCTAAATCTTCATACTACAATACTTCCCATTACATAAATTAGCCTGTGATGTTAAGTAATAGTGATATTGAGTAAATACATAGAAAGTTGAACTAAAACAAAAGAAAAAGTGGATAACCATATTCTAACACATAAATCTAAAACATTTTATCTACAAAATGTTTGTTTACTTGCAATCAGAAACCAATTCTTCAACATTTTTTATAGAACTTAGCCTGTTTTATTTGCAAACAACCTTCAAAAACCTCTTGAATTGATTAGTTTTGAAAAACTATTTTCATAACAGAAACATTACACACACACACACATGCACACGCACACACACACACACACACACACACACACACACACACAGAGTTTTCTTTTATTTTTTTTGTTTTCATTGTGGCTATTCTTTGAAACGTTGATTGCATTTCTGGGGAGCTTGTAATTTTAAAGAATGCTAAGCAATGATTTTGAAAAGTACTGGTACATGTTGGCACTTGATTTACAGTCAGTCAGTTAAATACTATACATGCTTGAGCGATCATGTTTTTTTCAATCCATGACTGACTAGGCAGAAGATTTTCCTGCAGTAGGTTGCCATGTCCTTCTGTGGTAGACTGGTTGCAAAACAAACCCAATCCGTCTTGCTATTTAACACATAGCTGGAGGGAGCAGAGATCAAGGGCAATTGGATGTAACTGAATGCAACAAATTCAACTGAAATTCTAACTCGGTCCTCCAATTTCTCATTCCAAGCTGATATACTATTAAAAATATTAGAATGAAATGATATTAATGATCAAAAAGCCAAGTTAAAACGGACTAAATTTTAAAGCAAGTGACAAACTTCAACTAATGTGTAGAAAAAAAACATCATATTCATCCAAACAAATCACCATTAACAAATAAGAAAGTACACTAAATATTTAGAGAAAAAAAATCAATAATATATGTACAATAACATCAAGAATAAAAATAAATAAGAAACTATCCTGATTAATGAAAGAGTTTTTTAATTATGTGAGAGAGACGATGATCCTTAAACTAAAAGATAAGAAATACACAAAGCTTTGGAGGCAGAATAAGAACAACTTTAAAATCAGAAATAAAAATTGTACAAATCATTAAAACAATTTTATATCTAGCAATAAAGAAAACATATAGAGAATGTGTCAGATTTTTAAGTGTACTCTCTTAGCTATCAACTCAACATAAATTTCTGGAGAAAATAAGTATAATTAGTCAATAGAGAGATATGAAACAGAAGTTTATGGCATTGATATGTGGCTAATTTTGTAAAGAACTAAATAAAGAAATAATGATGATCTAGAATATCCAAATATCCACACACTACTGACTAAACAAATTGAAAAAAATAATTAACAAAATACAAAATATTTATAATGCAAAAAGAAATTAGATATACTTCATAAAAGCTATTTTGTCAGAATGAAACTTGTTTAACAACTACATCTACATATACATGCTTACATGTATACCAATGTGTACCAAATCATTTTCATTTATAAAGTTGTTTTATAGAACCTACTATAAGTGGGTAAGCCATCTACAAGCAGGTACTTAGCACTGAAATGAAAAGCAAGTCCACATCAATATAACTCTTTGATCTCTTTCTCTTTACTTGCTTATCTATATTACTATTTCTGGCTTATTGCAAGATATAAAACTAGTTTTAAATTCTTTGATTACAATAACAACTTTTACTAACACAATGTTTTATAGTAAGATTGATTATCATAAAATATAACTTTAAATTAAATAAAATTATCATACTGAACAATTAAGGGGATTTATTATAAGGAGGGTCAACAGAAACAGAACATTGTTAAATAACAGCATTAATAATAAAAATGTAATTGACTATGTAAAACACAAGTTAGACTTATGAAATAGTCACATGAGAAATATCAATAAAAACAATAAAAACGTATACACTAAAGAATGGTGTAAAAACTCTCTCCTTAGTCCACTCCTGAAAATTAGTATTCTGATGCTTTGTCAATTAATTGCTGTGTTTGTGGAATGGATTGGACTTAGAACTTTTCAGCACTTCTATCACAGACATACACACACATCAAAATGTTTCACCCAAAAATTTGTGTGTGTGTGTGTGTGTGTGTGTGTGTGTGTGTGTGTGTGCACACACATTATTTCCATTTGCAATTTACATGTGAACATTTTATAAATCTGAGTTCTGTTTTCTAGTCAATTACATTTTGACATTAATTCTGTTAACAATTTTCTTCCTATTAACTCTCTTTCACTTAATTGACCATTACTTTATATCATGATCATTATTTTATCGGTTTAAAAATTTTATTTTTTCATACATTTACAGACATAATTATTCTGATATAGGAAGCTTTCTTATTATGTTAACCTTGATATACATTTTGAAAAACTACAAAGTGTTAATTTAGTCTGGCATTTTAAATAATTTATCTTAACTACAATTAAAAAAGATCAAAATAATTATAAAAAAGTAAATTTTTTAAATAACTGTTTTAAGAAAAAAAATGAAGCATGTCAAAAAATAAAAAAATAATAATATATTGTGAAAAAAAAGATAATAATAATAATAAAATTCTTGGGCTAGGCACCAATAATGCCTACCGTTTTTTATCAGGAGAAGTGTCAGTTTTTTTTCCTTGTAGTCAGCCTTCTTTTGCTGTGTTATCATTTGCCTGTAGAAATTTCCAATCCATTTCATAACATTGTTGGTTGATAATTTACAATACAATGAAGTAAAGATTTTTTTATTACTTCTTTTCTTTCTTTTACGATGTTTCTTTTTCAAATTTCAAACAAAAATGTTGAGAAAGAATTCCGGGTAAGCCATAAGTAATTCAAAGGAAATTGAATATCCATATATATATATATATATATATATATATATATATATATATAACACTAAGTATATGGAAGATACAGATTGGTTGGTATATTTGGCCAACTCAGAAACAATAACAGAGAATAACAATGTTGTTGGTGTTGTTGTAGTGATATTGATAACAGTTGTTGTGGCTGTTGGTGTGGTATTAGTGGCTATAGCAGTAATTGTAAAATGATCTTTTTCTCTGAAAAACCAGGTTTAAATCCAGAGATTACAGAAGAAGATATATTCTTTTGAAATTGAAGGTATATCTTTCTCTTGATTTTTTCTTTTCTTTTTTTTTTTTTTGCAAAGAAAGAAATAAGCCATAAATGTCTTGTTTGTTGGAGGATACTTTATTATTATTGATTATAAGAGTTTTTCTTTTTCCAATATATTTTCCTGTCTTAGTTTCCATCAGTAGCAATCTGCATTTTTTATTTCTTTTCCTGCTTCTCATCAGAAAAAATAAATTTGACTGTTGGGAGCAAAAGTGGATTAACCAAGTTTATTTTCTTTCTTTTTAAGCTTGAAAATCATTTAAAGGTAGTTAATAATAGCAGAAAGACTGGGTCAGAATTGAAGTTAAAATGAGAGACACAAATCCGTTTCAGGTCAAAATGTGGAGGGCAAAGAAATTATGAAATTTTAGTGCTTATGATCACTTGAAGTGTAGACCAGAAAATTCAAATCAGCACCATATATCATTTTGATTTATTTTGCTTTAAGGTTGGTAATTTTAAAATTCAGCTTCAAACTTTCAACTTGAATGTGGTTATCACCTTTAAATATTTTTACTATGCTTTTTATTTTACCTTTTTATTTGCACCTCAGTTTGTTTCTTATTTCTTTTAATTAAATTTTACAAGATTATTTGTTTGCAGTATTTGATCTATTTCTCTTTCTTAATCTCTATTTTTCTATTCATAACAATATCCAAAATAACAATTTTTTCTTGAGTTTAAGAGAAAGAAATAGTGGAAAAAATATACTAAATATCTCTGATCAATATAATAGATAAATGCTTGTATTTTCAAAATTAAATAGCTTTCCTATCAAACAGGTTGTTGCATAAAAAATAAATCATTAAGTGAATATAATTTTAAAAAAATGTGCAGGTCATAACATAAAAACAAATAAAAATTATTTTGTTTCATAAAATACTACATGTGCAATTAGAAGCACTTGAGAAATTGAAAACCCTAGAAGTTTATACTTGTATTTATTTATGTAAATGTAAAATTTAGGATATTTTTTTCTGTTAGAGAAAATTTAATTTTCTCTAAGATATAAATCAAATTATTTTCATAATATATTAGATTATTTTTTCTAATTTTACATAGTTGATTTCATAATTTAAATGTTTAGTGCCTAATTAATATTTCAAAGAAATAAAAATCAAATAAAAACTGCTAATAATAGAGAAAACAAAAATTAATTTAATTTTAATTATGTTATCCCTTTAAAACTTCAAATAAAATGAAAAAAATATTTTTGGATTTAGAATTATTATTTCAAATATTTAATGGATAATTTTTTATAACATTTATCTTTTTGTCTCTTCTGTAAACAATTTTTATAAGGATATTTTAAAAATATTCAGAAAATTTAATTTCAATAAAATCATTCTTATTATTACCAAGAAAAAGTATTTGAGAAGGTCAATAAAAGAAATTGAAAATTATTTACTTTTTCTTTGATTCACCTGATTTATATTTTGAGAAGGTTTATTTGTTTCACATTATGAAAGGGTTTGATATAAAAACTAAGTTAAATGAATATGGCAGATTTGAAATTCACAGTCTACCAGATTACAGTCAATAATAAAGACTAAAAGAAAGCCAATAATATCACAGAGATAGTTCCACAGTACAACAGGGAATTTCCAGAGATAAAATAAGAAGATAGAAAGGCAATAGCAGTAATAGTTGGAATAAAATAATAACTGTAGAGTAAGTGTTAAATACTTAATGTGAAATTTCATTTTTAACATTCTACAGTGAAGATTTTCTATATTTTGCATCTATAGTTGAATAGAATTCATATTGACAGATCCATGTTGATAAATGTAGTGGGTTTTGGTGTACATATCAATCAGGGTGCAAACATATCCTCAGGTTTTAGGGAATCAATATAGCAACATTTTTCAAACCATTTTGCAAATTATTCTTAGCTTTCACACTTCAGGTTCTCTCTTTCTTATCACATTTTTCAATAAGAATAACAATATATATAGATAAATATATATTCAACTACCCAACTTCAACTAAACAAGAAAATGAAACAGGATGAACTGCACTCACACGATTTCTTTGCTTCTTTTTTTTTTTTGTTATTCCAATTTATCTTTTCACTCATACCAGTGGGCTGGCCAGTGACCTGAGCCATGTCCTCCACCAAGAGGATATTGATGCCATCGTAAAGGTTGCAGGAATAGTAGTGCCATTGGAGATAATGTTGTCAGGAATAGAAATGTTGACAATGGCGATAAAAAAATGATAACAAGAATGAATTTGTAAAAAATGAAAGTGCACAAGATAAAGAAGTGGACAAAGTTATGGATGATCTTTCTGGAGGAATGTATGCACAGATTTGTGTATCTGTAGTGTTGAAAATCAATTTCTTTTTTGACCACTGTATTGTAGGATGAGTTGTTTGAGCACAGGTCTTCATTATGGAATATGTCCCCACATTCTTCACTGGAAGCAACATTTGATTTATTATTTTTTTCTTGTCATCTTTTTTTTAGGTATGTGCATGTGTATATATCCACCAGTACAAGCACACTTACACACACACATGTGTGTGTGTGTGTGTGTGTGTGTGTGTGTGTGTGTGTGTGTGTGTGTAGCACTCCTTTTTATCTTCTTTTGATCTTTTTAAAATTTCTTTCTTATGGACATATATATACCTGGTGAGTATCAGGTGTTAACATTTACCAAATGTAATGATACTTCTCTATATTCCAGCCTCCAACAAGCTAGGTATGTCTGTTAACATAAAACATCTCCAGAGATATAGAGAACAAACACCATAACATTACTGGTGACAGTTTGAATGACAGAAAGCTCAATAGCAATGAAATATTGTGAATAACATGAGTCTGAAATGATATAGCCATATTATAGAAATGCAAACACTACAACCTTGTAAGTAGCCATGATGATAACTGATAACTCTGTATATGCAACTGGAAGAAGGAAGAAGAGAGAGAGAGAGTACACACTTGAAATAGAGGGAAAGAGATTCATTTGGTATTACTGTTGCTTCTACTAATACCTAGCTCCTCCTCTTTTTACCCTTCTCATCTTCATCTTGCCTGATTTTATGTTGCCACTGATATTACTACTGCTACTATAACAACAACTACAAGACAAACAGCAGTAACACCAATAATGCATAAACTAGTGCTTATCATTGATACTAATGATGCCAATAAGGGTGAAGTAAGCTTCAGTTATCAATCAATGGGTGGATGGTTTTAGTACTAATGAACTTATACATTTTAATTCCTTACTACTTGCTATATTTTTTAGTTTGATAGTCTTCCCATCCCCTAATCGTAAGCCTTGGTGGTAATGATGACAGTATTTGTGTACGTGTATTTAAAGCTTTTAGATAAAAGATGAGGTGGATTGAATTAATAAAACCACAAGTTTGAATTAAGTGCAAATTTATTTGCTAGTTACATCAAAACTACTATTGTCCTCTATTTTCATGTAAAGAAAAATAAAAAGGTTGAATACACAAAGTATTTATGTGCATATACCTGTTTACCTGTTGTATAAGCAATAGAATTTAGATATGCATACACGCATATATGTAATTGTATGTATGGCACAACATCCAAGCATGTGCATGCATTTTAAGAAGTCAGATATATATATATAATATGTATGTATGTATGTATGTATATGTCAACATATTTGTTTATATATACAGCTGTAAAATATATTTACATAATCATTTTTGTAGAAATCTGCAGAGATGTTATAAGATCTTGAATGCATTTTCAAATTTCACAGTTATCCATTTTCTAAGTTGTGTATAGTTTTGCTGTGTAAATAAAGAAATAGTGAACGATTTATAATTAAATTAACCAGTTATTTTAAGCTCTATTTTTATACAAATTACTCAATGTAAGTTCTATGTAATAATAAAATAAATATTATTAAAATTAAGTTCTATATAATAATAAAGTAAATATCATTTACTGTTCATAATAAATTTTACAATTAATTAGAATTATTCTTTGTCTGCATGACCTAACTCTTTACATCATAAGCTAATTTCTTCACATAAAAATTAACAATATAATCAAAACTAGGGTGTACTGAAAAGTTCTCAGCCTCATTCATTTCCCAAAATTTGGGTGTTTGACTTTTGAACAAAATCAAGTCTCTGTATGCAAGATAGCTTTTGTTTGCAATGAATAAGAAAACATTGATAAAAGCAAAGATAACTGGAATATGCTTCTAACACATTTTCTTTATGAAAGGAGAAAACAGATAATTGTTACCTAAACCTAACATTCATCACTAATATTTATGATATTCATAAAGATAAAATTCAATGCTAAAAGGGCTCAGTGTAACATTAACAAAAATTATTATTATTATAATAAAATCACCAATCCATGAAATACTTGCACAAACTTTATCAATGCTAATTAATAATCCTAATGAAATTCTAGAATGGATCACTGAAGAGATATATCTCTGACCAAAAAAGGGCAAAACAGATGATTAAAAAATTATAGGCCAATAACATGCCTGTCCACCACATATAAATTAATCATGGCTGTACTGATTGACTATACTTACTATTTTCTCAATGAAAATAACATTCTTTCCCTAAAACAGAAAATATGCTAAAGAGGTTGCATATAGTTGCAAAGTTCAAATATTGATCAACTATTGATTAATAAAATTATCCTGGAAAATTGCAGGAAAACAGGTAGAAATCTCTGCACAGCTTGTATAGATTATCATAAAGACTTTGATAGTGTGTAACAATCTTGGATCATTAATGCTTTGAAAATGTACCTCAGTGATAGTAAATTTCCTTAGATATAGTATGGGACTCTAGAAAACTACATTATACCTAAATCACACCAAAGACACTGCCACTTCCAATTGTTTGAATATCTGATGAGGATTTTTTCAAGAGGACTCCCTGTAACTCTTTCTGTTTTGTGTCACCCTGACTCCACTTTCACATGAACTAAACAGTAATAACTATGGATACAAAATAAGCAACAAATATTTAATCACTTTTTCTCAAACCTTTTGCCAAATATGACAATGAGTTAAAATGTTTCCTCAATAGTGTAAAATATTTCAGTGATGATATCAATATGGACTTTGGATTAAATAAAGAAAGGGAGAATTACTGAAATTCATTCAATAGATCTCAAAATTATGACCTTTTCAACATTAAATGAGTTTTGGAAATGTAAAAAAACAACTGAAGCATTCAAATTTATTTTTCACCAGGGACATTATATTAAATTTTTTCCAAATATTTATCAGACAATGAAAGATCTTGGTTTTCACTGTAAATAATCTCTGATTAAAATAGAATTATCATCTGATAACTTGGAATCTTGATAATGGACAATTCTAAAATCTTTTGCAAATTACTGGCTTATCTTCAGCCAATAGTTTGATCATCATGAGTTTAGATTACAATGACAGAAAGATGATTATCATTTGAGTTGAGATCTAGTTACTTGGAACTGAGCTTTTCTTTCTATAGAAGAATTAAAATTCATTGAGTGAAACAAATGGTTTTGAGAAAGAGAAGAAAAACAAAGGAAAAAGATGACAAAAATGAATGAAAGAAGATAGAAAGAGTAAAGTAATAATAGGTTCTATTTGAGATTTTCTGGATCTAACTAGGATTTTCTTCATTTCAGAGTTTCAAAAATAAATTCATTTTTCACCACTAAGGACTATCTTGTCCAAACATGATTCTTTTTCCATGTAAAACAAAAATAGAAAGAAAAATACTTCAATATTTTCCATAAAATTATGCAGGACCCATTTTCATAACACTTGTAAACTTCCTATTACAGTTAGATGATTCACTTTTGTGTAAGTTCAAATTTTTGGTTGTGCTGAATTTTACTTAAAATGTTCCCTGAGTTCAGGTTTCAAGTTCTGAAACTGTCCAGGACATATTTTATCTTACAACAAAATTTTCTTTTAAAATTCCAGAAACATTTATTGACATGATTGCACCTGAAATCATTACCATAAGCTTGAGCAATCTATTTCATTGCATTCATCACACATTTTTGTATTCAAAACAAAGTGTAAACAGTGTCAACTGTGCATCTAATATATTCTACACTTTGTGTTTAATATGGGAAAAGTGCAGTGAAAGCTTTAATTTTTACCAAAATAAATTTGTCATATTTCTGTAAACCCTTATTAAAGAACATGTACAAACAAATAATAAATATGTAAGTAAACTTAAAAGATTAAAATTTCCCAAGCATTGTTAAAAGATAAGACTGAGAAGACATAATAAAATTGTAATAAAATTTTAACATAATCTAAAATTAAAACTAATGTTAAAATATGGTATGGGACAAATAGATGAATCTAATCATTTTTTGCAAGGTGAAAAGAATCAATGCATATTCAAGTATAATGTCTTTTAGTGGTTCATTCTAACACTTGTGCAATTCAATAACATAAACATAAACTTCTGAGGTATTGGAATAGAGGGAAATAACTCTTTCACAAAATGTTCATTTTGAAAATTTTTATGTATTTTTGGGAGTGATGGATCACAAACAATGCAGATATAGCAATATAAATACAATAAACTTAATTTGTTTTTTTGTTAAAACCTGGTAGAGTTATATAAATTTATTATGTAAAGGTCATATGTGAATAAAGTGTTGCTGCTGACATTTGTGCTTGAACATGGATCACCAGAGAACAAACATAGTCAACTTTGTTTTGGTGAAATTAGAGGAATTGTGCTGCTGGGATAATGTGATGTTGTAAAAATAATATATGTATGATTTGAGACCAAAAAGAAAAAGTTCTGACAGTATTCATTGAAGGCATTATTTCTAGCATATATAACTTTACTAAAGGTAAGCTTACTGAAGTTTAGTTCAGGCTTTATGAAATTATGTAATATATCTTAAATTTAACACAAATGCCACACTCAAGAAAAAATATGGATTTAAAACAAAAACAACAACAAGAGGTACTAGACAAATTCAAAAAATACTAGACAAATTAAAAAAATACTTAGTAAGAAACAAAATTTTAAAAACAATAAACAATTTCCCTAATGTATTTACCACAGTGAACAAGATTAGAAACTTATATGAACTTTGGATATGCATTGTGGTGCAGTGGATATCAGCTCGGAATGAGAAATCAGAGCTGAGTTTAAAGTCAAGTCAAATTTGTTGTATACACAAATATTCTTGAGAAATATATTATTCCAACTCTTCTCCCACCAGCTATGGGTTAAATAGAAGGCCAGATTGAGTTCTATAGCCTTGGAAGGCAACCAGTCTATCATAGAAAGTAATGGCAACTTACTGTGGGAAAATCATCTGCTAAGGCATGTATCATGTATGGCACATAACTGACTGATATGAACAAAGCCTCCAGAAACACAACTACTCAAGGACATGATAACTAAAGCATACACAAAAGTATCAAAAAATAGATATGAATAATAATAAGAAAAATAAAATTGTCCAATCATTAGACCTAGATGAACAAATAAATTGTAACACTAAATCACAAGCATTCATTACACTAAAGGATCATAAAGAAAACAGAACAGAACAGAAGCCATGCTAGATAAGGCCATCTCCTAAGTTCAGAAACATGCACACTCAACATCCTTTACAAATAGTAAATACAATACATGGACAGCACAATGTTTTCTAAATATATATGAGAAATTAAAAACAAAAATCAAATTACATGCAAAATATCACGGAAAACAAAGAAAACAGCATCAGCCTACAGCAATAAATCCAAAAAATTTAAATTCTGTCTGTAAGAGAAAACAGCTATAAACACCTTCCCAGACCAACACAAATTACTAAATAATCAGAACTTATCTCAAAATGCAGGACAAAACAAATTTTTACTATGTTACTAAAAAATTGAAAATGAAAACCTTGTAAAATAACACCATGAAAAATTCAAATATATGCAAAATATACAATACAGATACTTTAAACTAAACAAATAATGACTTCTCACCCTATCAAAAATAAACAAATATCTAAATGAACAAATTAACAAACTATGAAGATACATATAAACTATAAATAAATGTAATAATAATAATAATCAACAACAAATAATCAAGTTTATCAATGAGTAAAAAATTAATAAACATCATAAAATAGTGACAAATAATCTCACAAGTATTCCTACTCAATAATCTTTAGGATAATACAATACCTTGCTACCCATAATACACCATTAGCCAGCACATATAAATAATCAAGCCAAAACAGAACAAGCCAAAATGGTATATGTCCTAAAGAGTGCATTCAAGTATGAAACAAATTGTCATCACTGCTCAGTATATATATATATATATATATATATATATATATATATATATATATGATACAAATATAGTCTTAAGGTATGCTATATTTATAAGTAAAAATGCTCAATATCAGGGATAGAGTATATATAAATATAAACGTTAACACAAATGTGAACACTGAATTATGCTAGAAGATCTGAAAATTATCTTTGAGCATGCAATAGATTGTCACCACTCAGTGTTGAGCTATATATATATATATATATATTTTAATGCCATAGTGGTTACATCACAAGGATGTTATTTTTGCTTTATTTTTCCTTAGTTATAATAAAGATAGGTAGACACAAACTGAAAACTATACTTCAGAAATAAAAGGATGAATTTGGAATTTTCCTCAGTATTGTACAGGCAATGTGCCACAAAATTAATTAAGAAACAGACTTGGAAAGGAAAGATTTTGGGGCTGATAGATTTTCCAGCCAAATAAATAACTTTTGTAGTGGAGACAATGAAGAAGTATATCTGTTATATGCTTAAGAAGAATAAAGTATATCTGTTAAGAAGCACTAAGATACTTAACAATATATTAATAGATATCAAGAGACTGCTAGTATAAGTGCAAAATACAGCTATGCAATATGCAAACAGTTTCAGGATTAGCTATACAAACATAAAAATGTCTATTTGTAAACTATAAAATCTCATTCTATTCAAGGAATATACACATACACACTTAAGATTATAAAATGAAAAAATAAAAAACAAAGAAAAAATCAAAAGCATTTATATCAGCTTGACCTTATCAAGCTCAATTCAACCATGTTTAAGGAAAAAATTATCAGAGGAAGGAAGACATTGAAGTTCTGATAATCAGTAACAAAACATTTATAAAATGGAGAAGCAGCATGAATATTTGTGATGATACCAGGAGTAGGGAAAAAACAAAGAATAAGCTCACATAAATTTATTTCAGAAGTTATAAGTAGAAAAGGTTAGGGGTCTATTTTATCACAGCCAAAAATTTTGTATTATTCAACACAATGGCAACATTCATAGGTAAACTGTAACTTCTACAAACAGAAACAGGATGTTTATAAATATTTACAATAGAGATATACCAATAATTATAGAAAATGCAGCATAATATTTTATTTTATTATTAGCATTACATTATAAGCATTAAAGATGAAATAATGCTGGACTAATTTAATAGCTGCAAACAACTTGATTATCAGTTTTAGTGTAGCTACCTTAATGGTATGTGCGTTGTGGCGCAGTGGATATCGGCTTGGAATGAGAAATCGGGGAACCGAGTTCGAATTCCAGTTGAATTCCTTGCATTCACTTACGCGCAAATACCCTTGGGAAAGGTATTAATCCGTCTCTTCCCTCCAGTTATGGGTTAAATAACAGGACGGATTGGGTTCTATAGCCTTGGTCGGCAACCAGTCTACCGCAGAAAGCAATGGCAACCTACTGCGGGATAATCTTCTGCCCAGTCAGTCATGTCTCTTTCGAGACATGATCGCCCAAAGCGTGTATCGCGCATGGCACTTAACTGACTGACCTTAATAAATTATATACATATATATGAAATTAAAGTTCATTATTACATAATATACATCTATATTAGGACCTTAAATAAGTTCTTGCTGATTTTTCATGAAAAGTAATGTTTTATTTACAAAAATTATTAAGACACATGACACAGAAAATATTGTCCACTACATTTTCCCATCTTTCAGCTAGCTTTTGAATTCCATGTTAGAAAAATGTCACATAGGATAACCAGGAGTCAACCCATCTTTTAGCACTTTCATAAGAATGAATGTGCTGCTCAGCCAGGCCATGAGTCATCGATCAGAACAAGTGATAACAGGACAAGGCAATGTCTAGCAGAACAGGACAAGGCAATTAAGCATTTTCAAGTAGGTTTTCATCCATTTTTCTACATGTAGCCTAGCAGCCATGTCGCAAATCACTTTGTTATGTCTCTGCTTTTTTTCTTCAATGCTTGGCTCAAATGGCTTAATTGTAGTTGATAGCAATCTACCACGATAGTTTTGGTCAGTTTGAGCATTACATAATAAACTTCACTCAACTGATAACCATGGATATTGAGCTTTGTCACTGATGCTGATGCATGGCTCGCTAATCCCATGATTTTCTACACTTAAGGTTATCATAGTGTATCCACTTTCTATCACTGGTCATGATACAATACAAAAAAAACTTTCCTTTTCTGCCACTGAAGCTGCTATTCATATGTGACAAGACGCCAGTCAATGTTTCTCAGCTTCAACTGGTACGACACCAAATGTCCATGTTTTGAATTATTCCCAAACAAACATTATTCCCTTTCAAACATTTTGAAACTGTTGTGTGATCAAATCTTAATGATTCTGTAAGTTCAGCTTGCACCTGACATGAGTCTTCATGAAGTAATGCTTCCAATTTTCCATTTCCAAACATTTTCAGTGCACCAGAGGATTCTTTATCAAGATCAAAATCATTATTTTTGAAGCGTCTAAAAAATCTCTGCATGTTGTTTCCAACAGAACATGGCCACTGTAAGTCTTAACAAGAATTCTGTGTGCTTCAGCTGCAGATTTTTTTTACTAAAGTAGTGCAGTAAAATTCTCCACAAATACACTTTTTAAAGAAAAATGTATAGACACTCTATGTCTATTGAATTTATCAATTGTATTTTTCAAAATCACCTTGTGTAAAGACAATGGGAAAAATGAAAGATAAATTTGATAGACATTAAAATATCTACTTTTTAATAAAACTTGTTTTAAAGAATAAGCCTTGTGTAATTAATATATATATATATATATATATATATATATATATATATATATATATACACACACACACACACACACACACACACACACACAGTGGGATGAAAAGTATCTTCTTGGAATTAAAATTCTCAATGATTCTCAGATTTGTTATGATTATCACCAATGCACAATCTTTCAATATAACATTGTCATAGTTAGCTTTATGATGATTACTTAAGAGTTGAATCCCAAATTAACCTTTTTATAGTAGTGCCCAGTGGGAGAAGCACTAATGTTTTTGTACACACACAAATATCAATTATATTATATTTAACTAGACAACAGAATAAAAGCTCTATTTAAATAATTGGATTCAATGAATGCAGAGTACTCTGATTTATTAGCCTGACAAATGGCATTAATTCTGGGCATTGGATAGCAGTAAGTAAAGATCAACAAAAGTTTGATTATATATTGCAAAAAATTGCTGGATCATTATAGCTTCATTAGTTATTCTCTCTCTCTCTCTCTCTCTCTCTCTCTCTCTCTCTCTCTCTCTCTCTCTGTTTTGATTTCAACAAAAATTTGGTCTTTTAATTTGAAATTATACCATACATACATTTCTTATGTGTTAAAGGTTAATCACTTCATCACTGATTCACTGATATAATGTTTATTATAGTCTGTCTCTTAGTCTGTCAAATTGACTTTTAATTTAAAGATAGGAAAGAAAGGTTAGAAAATTGATTATACTCATGTATACATTGAAGAATTGTTTAATCAAATTATATATAACTGTAATCATAGGTGTCTGGTGAGAATTATCTGTAGTAACAGACAAGTGACATTGGCTTAAATTACATCCACATTCAATGTAGAAAGTATCAGATGCATATTCAGCAGTTCAGCATGGAGTGCATTCATGTGGTATAGATTTAGTTTGATGGTTTGTGTAAACATATCATTGACCACTGACTGATATATTCCACTGCTTTATGACTGCTTGCACTCACTTATAGATGACATGTACCCCAATAATGCTGGGTTATTCCAGCAAGGTAAACTAAGTCATTGGTTACCTAAGTTGCCCAAAATCAGTTTAAGAAGCATTCAAGAGACCTCCAAGGAATGATTTGGCTGCCATATTTACCTAAAATGAGCTTAATCAAGTATTTATATAATGTGATAGCAAACTAACCATATGCAAAACCCATCAACTAAAAATATCAGAGACAAATGGACAGCTATCAAGATGACAGAGAAAAATTTTCAAACCACTTGTTTTTAATGCCATGATGAATTGGCCTAGAGAAGGGCCTGAATGATATTAGCCACTTATCCTTTGGCCTACATACTCACTTAAAATATAAAAAAAAAACATCCATGATAGTGTAAGTCATAAATAAATATCTGTTCTTTAATTAAATTTGCTGTAATTAAAGAAGTACACACACACACACACACACACACACACACACACACACACACACACACAAGAATGTACTGAAAAGTTCTTAGCCTGACTAAAAAAGAATGGTGGTAGAGTTGCAAAATCTTGCATGCATTAATTTCAACTATTCTCATTACTAACACTATTTACATTATTCAGACTACTGTCCTCATCTTTGTTGCCATTTATATGACATTTCAGCTGTTGTATGCTTCAGCCTTCTTCAGGTGCTAGGAATTTTGAACTGAACCCTTTATTACGATCACTGTATTATTTCTTTAAAGGTAAACTGACATCTGACTGTTCAAAGAAGAATGTTCATCCTGTTGGTAAAAAAAGTCATCAACAGCAAATATGATATCATCATCATTGTGATACTGGTTCTCAGTCAATAGTTTTTTCATGTTAGGGAACAGATGATAGTAAGATGGGGCCAAAGCAGAAAATAGGGAGGGTGATCAAGCAGTTTAAAGCAACAGTTGTGCACAGCAATTGAAACCAAGGTCTTGTGTGCTGGGGCATTGTCTAGATTGAACAAAACACCTTTCCTCTGTTTTTCTGTGTGTTTGGTCTTGGTAGCCTTTTGTTTCTCCCTCAACAAATTGACATAGTACTTTCCATTGATGGTGCGGTCATTTTGAAGTTAGACAGTAAACAATGCCTTTTGCATCCCAAAAAACTGAGGCCATCATCTTCCCTGTAGATGAAATGACCTTTGCCTTCTTTAGAGCTGGTGAGAAGTGGTGTTCACACTGCATGGATTATCTCTGTCTCTGGTTCAAAGTGATGAACCCAATATTCATCTTGGGTTAGAAAATGTTCAAGGAAACTAGCTGAATCTGCCTCAAACAATATCAGATCTTCCTGTGATATGATCAGCCTGGTGTCAGAAGATGTGGTACCCACAGAGCAGAAAACTTTATCATGCCAAATTTATTGTGCAGAATATTCTCAACTCTCTCACAGGATTTGCTAATACATTGATTATTTGATTTATAGTCAGTTGCCTATCATTCATCATTTTTTAACATATTTAAGTTTTCCAAGGTGGTGGCAGTTGCAGAACATCCAGAACTTGGGTCATCAACTTCATCTTTTTTTTCTTTAATCTCCTAAATTCAACTGTTCACTTTTGTACTGTTGATAAAGCTGAAACACCATCTAATGTAGCAACCATGTCAGCATGAATGTCCTTGATGGTTAAACTCTTTTTCTGCAAGTACTTGATAACATGGCAATACCAAATTTTGTCCTTCTCTAAGAGAAGTCACTACTAGTTACTTTTGAAATCTTCTTTGAACAGACAGATATTGTAATATAACAATCTGGCCCCACCCGAGGAAGGCTGATGCAAGCGAGGGTGTTTCCGGTCGTTGAAAGGAACGGATGTCGTTTGACCTTATTTCCAGCAGCAGCGGAAATAACTACAGAGGCAAACAGAACAGGTGTCTCTGAGAATTACGTGATGCGAGGCAAAACCGGAAGAAAAAGTCCCGGTTCTGGAAGATTATAAAAAGACCTCGGCACACGGATTCGCCAGTAGAGCAGCAACAGAGATCGGCCGGTGAAGAGAGACACAACAGATAAGACTACACTCCCGTCAACCCATTAGAAGCGCGCTCTCTCAATTCTCTGTTCCCTATTCTACACGGTTCATCGTCATTAATAAAAATATAACTTCATATTTTTATATATATGCGTGTTTGTGGTTTGTCGATATATAACAATATCAGGAAATAAAGAAAGCAATTATTAATAAGAAGAGTTGAAATTAACACATGCAACATTCCACAGCTCAAGCATCATTCTTTCATAGTCAGTTTATGAAATTTTCAGCTCACGCTCATTTATACAGTAAATATAAATACTAAATTTGAAACATTTAAAAAAACTGAGAAAATTCACATTATTTTCTTCAATGTAACAAACATTCAGTTATTACTTTTAGATTTATATTAATCACAACTAAACAGACAGATGGATAATTAAATGCAACAAAATTAATACCTTGGCAAAGAATAGAAGAAAATAATTTTATAGCCATTCTATTTCTTATAAATAATAAAAAAAATAAAGCAATAAATATTGATAGTTAAAAAATTCCCAAAGTATGTATTAAATAGTCTTTTATGGTTTCTTGATTAATATACAACTTCAGCACTGAATTTTAATTAAGATTTAAATCAATTAGGATTCAGAATTGTGCATTGATCAATTTAGATTATTTATCCAAATAAGGTTTATATTTACCAAACAACATTTATCCCTGTAGCAAAAAACTCTAAACCAATCATTTTAAAGCAGAGCTGGGACAACTTTGTTTTGAGATTTGAAAAACATACATTTTTCATAAAAGACAAGGCAGATGATTTTTAAAAGAACAAGCAGACGTAATTGTCAACATTTGTTATGCTACAATTAATTCATAGAATTAAATAAATTGGTCTTCAGATATACCTCAAGTGATATACTATTAAAAATAATATATAAAAATAGAAACAAGAAAAAGCTTTAGAAAAATTTGATTTTTTCAGTAGTTGGAGGTAAGCAAAACTGATGAGCATAAATTGTCACTTGTTACTATTTAAAATGAATAAAAAATATTTAAATAAATAATTTTCAATTTTCATTAATTTGGAATTTAAAAAAAATAGAAGAAATATAGATTTTTTCTCATCTGCTTTCCTCTTTTTAACATTTTTCTTTCTCCATTTTCTCTTCCATTCATTTTTTCTATTGTGTTTACATCATTTTCTTTCATCCTCATTTTTATTTCTTTCTATTTATTTTAATTTTTGTCTGTTCTTCTTTCATTTATTTCTTTTTTTAAACTTACAGGAAAGCTTTGTTTCCATTTTTCCAATAATTTTGTTAAATTTATTTTTTATGAACTGTTTCTCCTTTTTATTGTTTCTTACCTTTTTCCTTTATTTATTAATTCTTATTTATTTCAATTATTAGTTCTGTTTTTTATTTTGCTAACATGCAAAAACCACATTTCTAATTCTTATTTTTCATATTCATCTCAGTTTTCTTACTGAGTTTAATTTCTATGAAAAAAAAAAATAGTTAAATTTTAGTCAAAATACACTGTATAATTTTCTTTCTTCTTTGAATATAATGATTATAATGTTATTTAATGTGCTGTAAAATATGATCTTCTATGAAAAAGAATTTATTTTAGGGAATCCTTGTCCTTTCTCCTAAAATTTTCTCCTGTTTATTAATTAATTCTAAGTAACAGCACAGTTATACATCTATGAAATAATAGCATTTAACTACATGAAAAGTAATTTTCTGATTATTAAGACAGAATCCAGTCTGAAGTTTTAAATTTTCATACTATATAACATTGGTTTTATTAAATAAGATTCCTTTCCTTAACTAAAATTAAATATTAAAACTCAAAATAAAAATTTAAATATTACAGAAGCAGCTATGATCCAATTTTGAAGTTCAAAAAGATTTAGCAATCATCAAATCTTCAAATAATCACTAAATACAAAAATTTCTAGATATTGGGAATGAACTTTTAAAAATAGCTTACTTTCTTCCCAAATTCAATAAGTTTCCTTATTCTATGAAGAACATTTGGAATCAGAAATGCACCCACAAAAAGTATGGATTATCATGCATTAATGCACCATGAAAACAAAAAGACGCCCCTCAAGATCCATATACATACAAAGATCTCATAGGTGAATCCATTATGGTAAAAGTATTAATGATTATACAAACCAGGCTCACATTGTTTTATGAGAGTCAACTCAAAGTTTGTTTTTTGCTTTTCTTTCTGGTAAGGCATGTAATGATGACATATATGTTATCAAATAACTCCTACAAGTTGCATTCCTTTCTAATAGGAAAATCGCATACCTGCTATGTTGACCTTACAGTAGCATATTACTATCTATCATATTTATTAGAAACTGCCTTCCATATTCTGAATCCACAGAATGTATCAATCTAATAGAGGAACTTTATCAATCCACAAAATTTTACATGTCTGGCAAAAACCCTAATATAGAAACATTTCAAACCTCATTAGAAGTATGACAAGAAGGAAATAAGAGTTCCAGTCTATTTAATCTTTTTCTGGACTATACTCTCTATCAAGTATTTCAAAATAAACATTTTCAAAACATAAACAATGATCTGGAATTGGAATGAAAACAGTAATCATTCTGATACATATAAATACATCATAAAAATTCAGGATGTGAATTAATAAATACTAAACCCTTCAAATATCTTGGTGTATGGATCAGTTATAACAAAAACCCAGACCAGTAGAATATCCTACTGCTACCAAAGGGCAGACTGGGATTCGTTCTGAGACTTCCTCTGTGACATCCCATGAAACATTTTTAGTCTTCCCATCAAAGAATGTGCATCCGAGGTCTCCTCCTGGGTTAAGGCTGGCATCGATGCCTTCATCCCTGCCAGGAAATTTCTGCTTAAGTCTTTCATCTCCATGGTTCTCACCCGCTTGCTCGGCCGCTATTGCCCACCGGAATCATTTCTTCCAACTCTACCATAGCTACTCGTCGGACCAAAACAGGCACCTTTTCACTTCAGCTGATAATAAGTGTAAAAAGATACTTAACGAAGCTAAGACGTTGTTTGCTGCCAGAATGAAACAACACATAGCATCCGCTAAGTTCAGCGCCAAAGACTACTGGCGACTCTGTAAAAGAGTAATTAACAAAAGCAAGTCCACAATACCCCCACTAATCAATAATTTTGAGGTCCTCACCTCCTCAGTGGACAAGGCTGAATGCTTTGCACGGAGATTCTCGAACAATTCGAGTCTGGACTCGTCTGGGGTTTTTACACCCGACTTCTCACCTAGAACTGAGGCTCAACTGAATGACATCCACATTACACCCTCGCTTGTCTCTAAGATAATCTCAAAACTTGACCCCCACAAAGCAAGCAGAGGGGACGGAATCCCAATCATAGTCTTAAAGAAATGTGCCCCTGAACTCTCCTCTGTCCTTTCTAATCTCTACAACTTCTGCCTCTCTGCTTCCTGCTTTCCTGCTTGTTGGAAATCTTCCTCTGTAGTTCCTATAAGGAGAACCCTCGGACCCCACAAATTACCGCCCTATCAGCCTTCTTCCAATCTTTGGCAAAGTGTTCGAGGCCATTATCAACGCCGAGCTCGTTCAGCACCTCACAGAACACAGACTCCTCTCGGACAAGCAGTATGGTTTCCGCTTCACCAGGTCTACTGCCGATATGCTAACGACCATCACCAAGTATATATACCAGGCACTCAACAGGAATGGTGAAGCCCGAACCGTCACCTTGGATATCTCTAAAGTGTTCGAGAGAGTTTGGCATGCTGGCCTTCTATGCAAACTGCGGAGCTATGGTATAGCTGGACAATTGTTTGAACTAATCCAGTCATTTCTATCTAACTGCACATTGAAAGTGGTATTAAACGGACATGCCTCCCAGAGCTACCATACGAACACGGGTGTCCCTCAAGGCTCTATCCTAGGTCCTACGCTCTTTCTGATCTACATTAATGATCTCCCCGATACCATATCCCAAGTAGGTATGTACGCCGATGACACCACTGTTTACTCTAGCCTCGATCAAAAATCTGGTGTGGGCAACAAAGCTAACCTTGCAGCCGAACTTGGAAAGAACCTCCAATCTGTAGTGGACTGGGGTAAGAAATGGCTAGTAAATTTTAATGCTTCTAAAACGAAGCTACTATCAATTAACTATCATAGACAACCGCACCTACCTCCCATTAGCATGGAACCAGGCTTGCCTCCCAGAGAGTAAAACACTACTTTCAGCGGACCTCAAGTGAAATGACTATATCGAATCCATTGCTAAATCCGCTACTATGAAAGTCGGTTCTCTGTGCAGGGCCCGGAGGTTTTTTCTGTCTGAATCTATCCTGCACATTTATAAATCTACCATCCACCCGTGCATTGAATACTGCTGCCATATTTGGTCGGGTGCCCCTGCTATTCTCCTCGGGCTTCTCAATAAGGTACAGCGGAGGGTCTGTAATGTGATCGATACTGACTTGGCAGACCGCCTGCAGTCTCTCTCTCACCGGCGCGATGTGGCTTCCCTGTGTCTCTTCTATAAATACTTTCATGGCTTCTGCTCCAATGAACTTAGATCACTGGTGCCCTCTAGGTTCGAATTTGCACAAGATACTAGATTAGTAACTAGATCCCACCCATTTACAGTGAAACCAATAAAATGCAACCGCAACTTCTACTCTAACAGTTTCTTTTCTCGTACTTCCCGACTGTGGAATTCCCTTCCACATGACTGCTTCCCCGATGGCTACAATCTCCAGGAGTTTAAATGTAAGGTCAATAGACACCTCCTAACATACTCACTCGCTTCCATTCTTTCAAACACTCTTCCCATCCTCCAAACTATCTATCACCCTCCTTCTGACATTTCCTATATCTAACCACTCTTTCTATTTCCCTTCCCCTATGTAGCCCCAAGCGCAATAGTGGCAGTGGAATGCCTTGCTTGGGGGTGAAACGATTAAAAAAAAAAAAATAAAAAATAAAAAAATAAAAACACAACATATCCTGGCTTTGTTAGTGGTAGTTTCATCCATGTGAGACATAGACTTTCAAAACAATTACAACCCCCATAACAATCTCACACACAAACAAAAACTAGCATTAGAAAATATTTGTGAAAACAATGACATAATAATAAAGGAAGCAGACAAGAGCAGTGCTGTAATCGTTATGGATAGAACTTACTACAAAACAAATATTCAAGGTATGCTAGGAGACGAAAATAACTACAAATAAATCAATCAAAATATAGATGAAAACATTGCATCAAAAAAAAATCTACCTTACAGTAGAATACTAACAAAAAAAAAGAAACAAATTTTTTTACAGAAGGATTCTTAAAGATACATAAATCAAACACAATTAAAGCAGCTATCGAAGAACAAAAATTTGAATATATTCACACTTCAAACCCTAGTGATCTTAAATTCAGAACCATTGTAGCAGGGGCAGCTTGTCCAACAAGCAGACTAAGCAACTTAATAAATAAAATATTACCATACACCTCGAAAATAAAAAGCTGCATCAGAGACAACATACATTTCCTAAGCTTCATCCCACTAAAAGTAGACCTAGGTACACTCATAGTAACATTTGATGTGAACAGCCTGTACAGCAACATACTCCATAAACTAGGTAAACAGGCCATTACATTTTGGATTGAAAAACATCCATAAATACTTCCTGCATGCTTCACAAAAGAATTTATTATACAGAGTATAGAACTAATTTTATGCAACAATTCATTACAATTTAACAAAAAAAATTATATTCAAACAATAGGTACTGCAATGGGGACAAAAATGGCACTGACATATACAACACTTACACTAGCATATCTACAAGAAAACCTATACAACCAAATAAAACTCAACCAAATAGGGCTCAAATATAGGGAAGACATAAAACAGAATTCACTAAATCATTGAAAAGATATCTAGATGATTGTTTTTTCTTTTGGAGATCAACATGGGGAGACACAAATAAACTACACAATCTACTCCAAAACTTGCACCCAAAAATTAAGTTCACACTAGAATATAGCTATAATTAATTACCATTCCTAGACATACTCATAAAAAACAAAAAGAATTATATAATCACAGACATTTACCATAAACCCACAGACACCAACAATATTTTCATTTCAAAAGTCGTCACCCTAAAAGTTGTCTAAAATCCATCCCCTACTCCCTAGCACGACAAATTTGCAGAATAGCAGCTGACAAAACTGTTTATAAAATATGCCTAGAGCAACTATGAAAAACACTACAAATAAGAGGATACCCCACTCCACTAATAAACAGGGGTTTCCAACTGGCAGAAGAAATACCATTACAATCTCTCCAGAATCAAAAACAATTTTTTAAATCATGAAAAAGAAGAAAACACTCTCACATATGTCTTCACATACAGCAAAAGCAACCCTGAATTATTTAGAGATAAAAAGACACCTAAAATTACTTCACAACAATGATAAAATAAAATAAATCCCAAAGACAACAACAATAAAAGGCAAATGCCAACCCCAAAATTTAACAAATATACTAACCTCATTAAAATTGAAGCAACAAACAACACAGGGCATCACAAAATACAACAAAAAATGTAAGATCTGCAACATAGAAGGAAACCACTTCAAATTCAAAAATACATCTACATTTGAAATAAAAACAAATCTGTGCTGCAACTCTAAAAAATGTAAATTACGCTCTAAAATGTGATAAATGCACAAAAATATACCTGTAGGTGACACAGAGCTTGAATAAAAACCATGCACAGAAATAACATTAAACTAGCCAAAAACAGGAAATTGTACATTTCCCAACTACATCAAATGTAGTGGAGGTAAATTCAGAGTAATGCCCATCACCCAAAATGCAGATTATGACACACTCATGATGCAGGAAGAAAAATTTATAAAAAAATACAAGCCTTCTCTCAAAAAAACAACATGCAAAAATTAAGACACAGCCACACTAAATTCAAACATGCTCTAAAGTAAAAAAAAAAAAAAAATTGTGAGTCATTGCAATTCCAAAAACAACAAATAGAACTTGATGACCCATATAATATTTCTTATCACTAAAAAGTAGAATTACACACACACAAAATTGAATCAAATTTGCTTAAAACAATTTTGAAGAAAAAAGACAAAATCAAATTTCAGTGTAAAAAAATTTTCTGGCCAAAGAAAAGTGAATGATTCTAAAAAACAGAAAAAAGTTTGGACTTGAAACATGTGTAATGACACAAATACCACTATGGACACTTAATGTATTATATATATTATACCACTATAGACATTTAATGTGTTTTATATATAAGACCTCTAATAAATATTTTGATATTTCAATAGGTTCTTTGGATTCTAATGAAGCCTTGGATCTGGTGGGATTATTTATTCTCTATAATTTAAGTGCTTGTGATTGTGTCAATAAAGATAGTACAGGTTTATATCTATATAAACCTGTACTATTGATGATGGATACTATTGATGATGGATACTGATTGTTAAAAATTATACTAAAATTAGAGTATATCATATTAGGTAAATGATATATAGAGAATCAAAAAGTTTAAGTCTTAAAATAAAAATAACCACCAACATTATACAAGTAGACTTTTTACATGTCACTTAGGACTTTAACAATTCTTTCTAACCTTATATGAAGGTTAACTCTAACCCAATTTATATAAATCCTAATTCTAACCATCCTCTGTCAGTTATTAAACATATACCTTCTTCTATTGAATTTAGACTCAGCACTAACTCATCTAACAAACTCATTTTCAATTAGCATAGCAAATTTTATAATTCTTTCCTTATGAACAGTGGTTATAAGAGTACTACTATCAAATTCAGAAATCCTGTTAGCAATGATAATAATAAGAAGAAAAGATCTAGAAAAATCATTTGGTTTACTTCTTACAATCTAATGGTTAAAACTAAATTGGGACAAAAATTCTTAAACCTTATTAATAAACATTTTCCCAGAATTAATCCTCTTAATAAAATATTCAATAATAATACTCTCAAGTTAAGCTACTGGTGTAGCATTAATCTAGAAAAAAATAAAGAAACACAATAACAAAATCCTCAACAAGTATAGAAATATTAAAGATTTGGTGCATCCCAATGCTAAAATGGATAATACCAAAGATAAAAGAACTAATACCAGTGGATGTAATTGTAGAAGTTCTAAAGAATGCCCACTGCATAATAATTGCTTAGCTAGTTCCATAGTTTATCTTTGTACTATCTCTACAACTGAAAATCCCGATACTAAAAAGTTTTATATCCGATCTACTAAAAACTCATTCAAAACTTGCTGTTAACAACATGCACTATCTTTCAATAATAGTTCCTATAAATACAGTACTTCGTAATCCAAGTACTTTTGGTGTTTAAAAGAAAAAAAAACAAAACTCCTACTGTTAAATGGAAAGTTCTGACAAAGGCTCAAACTTGTAATTCCCTCTGTGAACCTTGCTACCTTTGTCTCAATGAGAAGTTAGAAATTATCAGATTTAAGGACAAGGTTAACTTGTTAAACTAGAGAAATGAACTTACTATTCATTGTAAGCATAGTTCATTATTTACTTTACAATATGGGTAGTAATATTAAGAATTTATGTATACTATTTTCACTGTTGTCAATTGTTATTTGCCTTTATTTGATGGGATTTTCATCTGACTTGGATATTCTAATTAATATTTGCTAGGTATTTAATTCAGCATATATTATCATATTAATATTTGCTAAGTATTTATTCTAACATTGATTATCATGTTAATATTCGATAGATTTTAATCTAGCATATACCATCTGGTAAATATTTAATACTTCTTTATTGTAGCACTGATTGTTAAATTAATATTTAATAATTCTGATTCTGGAGGCATAAATTTCACATTGTTTCTGAATTTTTTATTAGTGCCTGGTTTTAATTGTTTGTATATATAGGTCCTGTTTTTTATTTTTTTATTATTTTTTTTACTAACATGTATATATATATATATATATATATATATGTGTGTGTGTGTGTGTGTGTGTGCTTTCATATATATATATATATATATATATATATTCATATTTTTATGTGTATGTGTATCTGTGTGTATATATGTTTGGATGTTCATGTATGAATGTCTGTACATATATATATATATATATATATATATATATATATATATACGTATTCTTGTCTATGCATGTTTATATATGTGTGTAAGCTTCTGTATGAATATTTATGCCCGAATTTGTATATAAGTAGTTTCATGCATGTGCTTTCATCTTTTATTTTGTATATGAAGCTCTGTGGAGTTTTTCGTCATATACATACTTTTTCTTTGCTTGTGTGTTTTGTGTGTATATATATTTCATTGTTTATTTGTTTATGCACTGAAATATGACTGTGTTTGTTTTGATCTCATTTATACAATGCCCATGTCATCTTACAAATTTGCTCTTACATGTATACAATATTGAAGTTTTCCAAACCCAGCTTTAAAATTTAATAGATAAATTGACAGCCATAAAAGCAAAAGTTAAAAATTTGTGTATATATATATATATATATATATATATATATATATATATATATATATATATATGCACATATATTCATCTGTACATGTGTCTGTATACCAATATATATTTGTGTGTGTATATACTTGTCTATTTGTCCATATGTCTATAGATTTTTATATGAGTGCATCCATATCTTTTCCTTGTTTAATATTTGAATAACTTTATAATAATCTAAATCTAATGCTTTGTTAATTCTACTAATTTTTTTTTTTTTGATTTGCCTCCTAAAATTGGGGTGCGTCTTATACACCTGTGCATCTAATATGCTGTCAAATATGGTAATTATTAAAATAAAACAAATTCTGATTTAAATTTATTTTTTATCATTTTTGCATTATTGATGAAAAATGAAGAAAAAAATGATACTTTTTGTATAAAACCTAATTTTTTTCATGAAAACAACTGGCATAATCTAAAGCTGAACTTAATTTAGAATAAGGTTTGATAAAAACAAAAAAATGATGAAAGCTAAAACCCTGAAATATTTAAAAATTAAAGCAAAAATCATTATATCAATTAATTAGTACAATAATTTTTATAAAAAGCTGATAATATACTGTAGACACAAAATTAATAAAATATTCCTAGCAGAGTTGAATCTAAAGTTACTCAAACAAACTGAACTCCAAAAATATTAAAAAGAAATAGAGATCACAAATTCTGATAAATTTTGAAAGATTTTGGGAATTAAATTTGGAAACTTATGAGAATAAGTTGTTCAGTTTTTAAAGAAAGGTGAATATATTAAATGATATTTATTTTCTTTTTTTAAATTTTATTTTCTTAATTGCACAACTATGGTAACTGAATGACTCTACTTTCAAGATAGATGGCTGTGCTATAGACATTACTCAAATGAGCTACTATATCAAATTATGGTGTCTGTCAGTAGAGGCCGGAATTTTGAACTTGGCTCAGGTCAAGTTTCAAGTGTACAAGAATAAGATGCATGCATCAAAAGGATTAAGAAGTCTATTTTTATCTTTGTTCAGGTGAGTGACTTTCAAAGATCAGTAATACAAAGTCAAAAAGAAAATGCTTTACTTTTCTTTATAATTTAAAACATGAAAGGTTTTCAGAGATACTTGATTAATTTATTAATATTAAACAATTAAAAAAAAGCTAAAGATAACATGAAAGCATGAGATCTAAAAATGGTCTGTTAAGTTTATATACATTTAATTGTTAATCATTGCATTCAGAGCAATATTTAAAATACAGAGCTAATTTAGCATTTCAAGATATTTTTGATACTGTCTACATATAAAATCTTTAAAATTTTCATCATTCAAATCAATTATTTTAAGAAATTATCATGCTTCATATATGTTTCGTAGATACAATGGGAAATTTTTATCAAAGGATTTCTTTAATCATATTGAATTGTTTTTCTCTCATCACATTCATGGTACAGAAGAAAGAATATTTATATGTTCTGTATTAAAGGTGAAAATTATCATATAGAATATATAAAATAAAGTCAATCTACCTGAACATTTATTATACAAGCCATCTTAAATTTATTTCAGGAAAATATATTTTAAATGTTGTTATAATAAATAAGATTTTATTGGAAAACAACTACAAAAGTCACCAAATCTATATACATAAATAATATTTGTAAGATTTTATAAAAATTATTTTTTTTACTAAGAAAAGAGTAGGACTAAGGAAAACAAAAGCCACACATAATATAAAATGTTAAAAGTCAATTTACCAACATGAAAAAAGTCTTTCTAAACCTGAGTCAGAAGCATGAAGATGGTAGCAGCCATCTGGTGCACCATGGTAGGGCTCAACCGAGCAGAATTTACACCACTGCAGTTAACTGTGTATATTGATTGGCCCACATAGCAGGTGGTAGTATCAAGTATTCAGCTGTGTTACCTGCAGGAGAAAATTTTCATCTGTGGAATAGAACCCCCATCTCAAGAATCTATACCAGCTTGTGAAGAAGCTGATGCACAGAGCCATACTAGGGCACCCATAAAGCAACCTTTAATGCCTCAATGGATAAAAGTATCTTATTTCTTTTAAATATCTTATTTGTGCAGGACATTTTTTTTTATTGAGTGAGAAATTGTCAGAGAAAAAAGCAAAAAGATCAAGAGTAACACGTGCGTTTTGTTTTTATTTATTTTGATCCTAATATATAAATGGCAGACAGTAAGATAGGTCTTGATTGCTTCCTTGGACTAAAATTCAGAGAATCAAGAAATAAGTATGAACAAATAAAACTAATGTACAAATAAAATATGTTTAATGACTATTTTTTATGGTTTCATCAAGAAAATATAAATATAAAAGAAACCTCTAATGTTCTAATAGTTAACAGGAAAGTCATTAAAACAGATGAACCTGTTGAAGCTATTAAGAGAAAAGGTTCAGAGGACAAGTAAGCAGTATAAATAATTTATAGAAAAATAGTTTATAACAAGATCATACAAGCTTCTATTTCTTAACAATGATAATAACAACAGACTTATAAGACTTATAAAAATAAAAGTAAAACTGAACAGTTAAATTTATTAATAAAATGTTTGTAAAATATATTTTCAAATAATTTAATGCTAATATGTCACAGAACTGACTACTGGATGAATAATTTACCTAAGACTTCCAGAGAGCTCATTAGCCAAAACTATTAAGTTTTTGATTAAGTTCTTGCTGCTTTTCCACAGATGCTGTACCTAGAACTGTGTGCCTCTAGTATAAGGTGGTAATGCATCTATAAGGAAGTACTATAAGCAACTCTGAAATTTAGGGTATGGCATTTTGCTGAAGAGTAAACAACTTTGTTTTTCATAGCATTAAACATATCAGTTTTCATGCCAAAAAAAGTGTATTTGCAGGGAATTTTACTGCACTACTTTATTCAAAAGAAATCTGCAGATGAAGCACACTGAATTCTTGTTAAGACTTACAGTGATCAAGCTCTGCCAGAAACAACATGCAGTGATTGGTCCAGACACTCAAAAATAAAGATTTTAATGTTAAAGATAAAGAATGCTCTGGCACACTGAAAAGTTTGAAAACAAAGAATTGGAGGCATTACTTTATGAAGACTCATGTCAGGCACAAGCTGAACTTGCAGAATCATTAGGATTTGACCACACAACAATTTCAAAAAGTTTGAAAGCATTAGGAATGATTCAAAAGCAAGGACAGAGTATGAGTTGAAGCCAAGCTATGTCGAAGGACATCTTGTGAACAGCTGCTTCAATGGCAAAAAAAGGAAAATTTTTTGCATTGTATCATAATCAGCAATGAAAAGTGGATACACTACAATAACCCTATGCATAGAAGATTGTCATGAATCAACATTGGCAGCAAAGTTGAATATCCATTGTTCCAAGCTTCTGCTCTGTATTTGGTGGGATCAGCTGGGTGTAGTTTATTATGTGCTGCTCAAACAGACCAAAACCATCATAGAAGATTGCTATCAACTACAATTGATGCATTTGAACTGAGCATTGAAAAAAAAATGCCGCTATACAAACAGGGACATGACAAAGTGATTTCATAACATGACAATGCTAGGCCACATATTGCAACATGGATGGAAATACTTAAATGGGAAGTCCTACCCCACCTGCTGTACTCACCAGATATTGCCTTGTCCGATTATCACTTGTTCTAATCAATGGTACATGGCCTGGCTGAGCAGTATTTTCATTCTTATAAAGATGCTAAAAAATGGGTTGACTCATGGTTAGCATCAAAAGATGTGTCATTTTTCCAACATGGAATTCAAATGCTGCCAAAAAGATGTGGAAAAGTAGTGTCTAGCAATGGACAGTACTTTTGGTGACATGTTTCTTACTAATATTTGTAAATAAAACATTACTTTTCATGAAAAATCAGTGATAACTTATTCAAGTTCCTAATAAAAAACATTTTTAAAGTGATTTTAACAATTCTCTTTTTTATCTGCTATCTTCTTTGTAAAAGAAACATATAAACAAATTTTTATTTAGAAGAGATGCATTTATCAATGCATTTGCATTGAACCATCAATTCTGAAATAATTTTTCAGTTTATAAATATTCCTTCTTCATTTTACACACACACACACACACACACACACACACACACACACACACACACACACACAAATATGGAGCAAAGAAAAATGAATGTCACAAAGCAATATGCAAAATGGAAATATAAATAGTAGAGAAAATTTTTTTCTCTCCGCATTTCCATACAATATCTTCAAAACTAGCTTAGGCCAACAAAACTTGACCCAAATAAGAAAATAAAAAGTGGAAGAAGGATTCATTGAGATGTTAGAATTGTTAATCATGATTAACTGCAGACACCCACAGGAAAATCAGTCTTGCCCTGCTTGCAATACATAAAGTGATCAATCAATCATTTCGATATTGATCAAATACCAGTGCCTAATTTGGACAGACATTGATCAAATACCTCATTTCAAAAAACCTAAGCAAAAAACTTTTTTCTAAAACTATATTTGTAAAAAAATAAAAATAAAAATTCGATTAGGTTTTTAGTTGAGCATGTCAATGAAAGATGACCAAAGCCATTAGAAATTTAAGCCAATCAATAACAAATAATAATAAAGTTTGTTAGTATTTATTTAAAAATTAACTTTTTGAAAACTATTATTTTTCATTTGTTCTTGATCAACAATCTCATAGTACTATAGTTGTTCCTTTATGTTAATGCATTATATTGAGGCTAAACATAACAACAAACTGATGGCTGGGCTTCAAAGTTATACCTGAAATACTAGAGAGCAGAGATTTGTATATATGAATTCATATAATAGAAAAAAATTGAACCAAAATGAATATCTATATTAAGACAAAAATATTATTAGGTTCTGGAAAGAACATTTAACTATGCTTGAAAGATAACATTTTTGACTTTGTATTTATGGCCTTCTGAAGGGCCTAGTAGTGAGAATAAAACTTCAGACATTGTGAAATATAATCACATGTTTTGTCATTAAGCTACATCCAGAAATATAAAGAGAAAATCTTCTTTTGATCACTTCAGTACTTCTATGGTTTTTAATACCACAAAAATATAAATATCAACAAAAATTGACAAATTATAAAAACAAATTCAAATCTTTAAAATAATCTACATACAAAGTATCTTTTCTTCATTGGTTGATAGTCAAAGAATTCTTCTATCAATATTCACCCAATGCAAGGCCCAAGTGCAACTCAAAGTAGAGGGTTACTGTGAGGAGTTATAGTTGTATCAGAAATGACCTGCATTAAGAGTATAGAGCTGAAGTACACTTTAGAAGGAACCAGAAACCCAATCCTAAACAGGAAACAAGGGCTAAATCTCTACTTCTGTTTAAAACACTGGGGAGGAATTAAAACAATTTTGGCAGCCACAGTAAATGTTCATTCCACTGGTACAACCAACAATATAGGCAAGTAATTTTTTATTTTACAAAATATATTTGTCATTAAAAATTCTCTTCCTTATTTTTTAATGAAAAAGTAACATGTGAATATCAATATGAACTTATCTTTTCCTATCTTATTATTTGAAATAAGTTAATAACATTCTTATCATATGTTTTTCCTTTCTTGCATGGCAATTATCTAGTAATATTTTTTGTTCTGATCTTCAAGATTACAATTTCACTTTCCAGTATAAATATCAATTTGGATTTAATCTGTTGGATTACCGTCCCCAAGTGATCTCTTTCTCAGTGATTTTTCATATAGAAAAGATGTAAAAATGTGAGTAATCAACTACAGACACAGAAGGTGGCTTTGAACTTTTCACATTTAATTCCATATCTTTTCTTTTGAAAAATGTTCTGTCAATACATTTGTTAGTATTTTTGTGTTCAAATTCTGTTTTATTATTCCTTTAGACTTACACAAGTCTACCAAAAATTGTTAGCAGGTCAAATGTACCATGAGTTTATAAAATCTCATCAAAAGTGTTTATATTTGCAACAAATCCAAGATCATTGTGTTTATGTAAGTAGAAGTATCGTTCTTATCTTAAAATAACTCTAACAAAAGATCTACTCAGATAGTTTTCTTTGTTTCATCTCAAGCAAGGCAGTACTACCACTGGTACACAGGGGGCTACATAAGAGGAGAGTGAAAGGTTACATAGAAGAGCAAAGAGAAAGAGACATCCAGGGCAACAGCTCCAGCTTCTTATCAAAGGCCTGATATGTGTAATCAGTGATAGTAGTATATCAGCAGTAGACTTAGTGAAGTGGAAGCCATACTGTCTGTTGGAGAATAGTTTATGGATGGTGAGATGATTAACTATGTGAGCATTGATGATAGCCTCAAACACTTTGCTGAAAATCGGTAGGAGACTGATAGGGCAATAATTAGAGAGGTCCAACAGTTTTTTTTTTTGTTTTTTTTTAATCATGTCACCCCGAGCAAGGTGGTAACGCCACTGATGCGCAGGGGGCTACGTAAGAGTGAAAAGATTGGAAAAGAGAAAGCCGGAAACCACATCCTAAACAGGGAACAAGGAATGAGCCTCTTCACCTGTTCAATAGACGTGGGTAGAGTGTGAACCGGGCGATAGTTTAGTCTATCTACTCCAATGAAAAAAAAAAATGAAGAAAGAGTAAAAAGATTGGAAAAGAGAAAGTCGGAAACCACATCCTAAACAGGGAACAAGGGATGAGCCTCTTCACCTGTTCAATAGACGTGGGTGGAGTGTGAACCGGGCGATAGTTCAGTCTAACTACTCCAATTGAAAAAAAAAGAAGAAAGAGTAAAAAGATTGGAAAAGAGAAAGCCGGAAACCACATCCTAAACAGGGAACAAGGGATGAGCCTCTTCACCTGTTCAGGGAGAATTGGAATCATGCCTTTTTGAAATGTATAACAAAATTAACACTAACTGCCCCAGCTAAATCCTGAACTAGATGCATAGATTCTATTAATTGTGTCACTAACCATCATGCCACCCACTGTTTCCTTAACATGTTCTCCAGATTTCTTGAATACAGATGCAACAGAAAAGGACTTCTAGCAGGAAGGAAAACAGGAAGCAGAGAGGCAGTAAATATACAGTTTGGAGAGGACAGAGGAGAGTCCAGGGGCACATTTCTTCAAGACAATGACCAGGAATTTGTTTACTAAACTCACCTTATGGGGTTCAAGCTTTGAAATTATGTTAGAGACCAGAGAGGGGGTTATATAAACATCTCTCAGTTGAGCCTCAGTTCTAGGAGAGAAGTCAGATGTGGATATTCCAGATGAGTCAAATGTAGAGTTGAAAAAGAATCTGCAAGCAAAGCACTCAGCCTTGTTCATTGTGGCTGTGAGGACCTCAAATTTATTGATTAAAAGAGGGAAGGACAATTTGTTATTGTTTAACACACATTTGCAAAATTGCCAGTAGTCTTTGAGCCGAACTTGCAGACTGCTATATGCTGCTTAATTCTCTCAGCAAACAACAGATAATTTTAAAATAATCTAACAAGCAATAAAACAATATGGAAAGATAAGCTTGATGGTATGGCAATAAAACTGTTTAGTTTTTCCTAGGTAATACTTGCTAAAAACATGCTTTGACACTTACCTCCCAAAGTTCATTGAGAACTTCAAAGGCTTCATTGATTCTTGTGAGTGCTTCTTCTTTATCACTATGTTGTTGTAGTGTCAGATCATGAGCTTTCTCTTCTTGAAGAAAACTGAACATCTGATCTAAATCCAGGCTGTTTGGTGAAACAGGAGGGTTATGTTGAGTCCACATTGTCTCAATAAGTTGAGCCAGTGATTGAAGTTCAGCTCGTGATTGTCTGTAAATAGTAAAAAAGATCAAGAATTGTGAAACAAAATCAATTAAAACAATGATATGCATTTAAATATTGATTTAATATCTTCAAAGAATGATATAGGCATCTTAACCAACTAATTTATTTGTGAGTATCAAGATAAATCAAGAGCATACATTGGTACGAAATGCAAATGTATCAAAGCAAAATAATCATCATCTGGCTTTGCTTTGTAAATAAGTATTCAGGAGTATACAAGATCGCTGATGAATAGATGAGGCATAACAAGAATTGATTCACTGCAGTATTAGAGATTGTCTTCTCTTCTTTAAAAAAATTAAATTTAGCAAAACTTTATTTGAGCTGTTTGAAAATGATGATTAATATGCTATTTTATGTAGCCATTTACTTAGAGCAAGGAAAGGAAGTTATGAAGTGCCATGATTGCCTAGATTCTATCAAGACTTAGTACATAAAAGAAAATCTAATACTTCCTGAATGAGATATTATGCCAATAACAACTTAGTCCAACAAAAATCTAGATGTAAATTTTGTTAACAAAATCACTCTGAAATAAATTAATCATAAAATAATGTTAAATATTTTCTAAATGGAAAAATCTTTGTATATTGAAAATATAAAAATTATTTACTATTTAATCTTTTCTTGAATTATCCCAAAAAGTCTCAACACCACCAGCAAACTAGTCTTTTATTATTTATCAGAGAGGAAGAGGAGGATAAGTATTTATCAAAAGAAAACACTAATTTTAAAAAGAAACAAAAATATCTACAATATCTTTTGGCTTAGCTGACATATCTTGGCTACCAGTATCTTAGAAATGCTACTAAAGGCTCTTTCCTTGCAAACAAAAGAGAACTTTCACATGTCTTTCATTCAAGGCAATTAAAATGTAATATTTTTCTTTCACAATTGATTTTTACCTATTTACATTGAGTAGGAATTACTCCAGGGTACAGACAGTATCAATAAATAATCATAAATCCAGGAGTCAAGTAGTCAAGAAATGAATACACTAACTTAATGCCGCATCAAACTATTACTTTGGGAAATTTGCGTACTACCACAAACAACTACTTCCTCCCATTCAAGCTAACATTTAAACTTCTGTCTTATTATTCAAGGGCCAGTTGAGATACTGTGGAATTATTCTCACATGTAGATAAAACACAGATTAGTTTCTGATACAACATTACAGCTGACCACTCCCAATAACATTCACAGCTTTTGTGATTACAAGAAACTTTTGAACTTCTGGACTATAAAATAATAAAAGTAGAAAGTATCTTTTACCATGCCTGTTTTGTCTTTTTTAAACACAACATAATGATGATATGAATCTTCTGAAAATGCTCTTATCAGAATAGAGAAACTGAGTTTTTCATTTGTAGAAATGTCTTTACATCTCCCTTAATTTCTCACTATTGAATTCTTAACCTTCTCTTGTTGACATTTCAGTTAAACCCAATTTCTCCAGGCAAATCAATAAATCAGCAATCTTCTAGTGATTTTATTATTCCCTTCAATGCAATACATGAATTTTTATCCAGTATCTTTCAAGAATTAAGTTAATCCTCTTTGAGATAATAATCATGTGGCTGCCAAGAAATTCCAACTCACTTGTTTTAGCCTGTTGAAGTGCCTAACCAACCCTTACACTTAAAGATAAATAAACACTACATATACTGCATGCTCATCAGCAGCCAGAAGATGTAGCATTACTCTTGGAAAGGTTTGGTAATGCTTGCACAGTCTCTCCTCTCACTAAATATATTGATATGCATACTTGGGCATATATGAATATAAACATGACTGTACAGTTATACAGAAAAGGTGCTGAAAAAATTTCAGAATGCCCCACTTCCTAAAATTTGACTAAATGATCAAACATCAGGTTTTCTTTGGAATTCCTTGCTATTGACTAAAAACTTTTCAGTAATCTTTATATATATATATATATATATATATATGTGTGTGTGTGTGTGTGTGTGAGCGCATGTGTTCAAGTGAAAGAACAGAAGAATAGTTTAAATATATTTTTATAAAAAAATCTATATTTCTATATGTATATTTCTTCTGATCTAAGGATTATTAACTATACATCAATGTCTCATTGATTGCTAGCAATCAAAGAAGGCTGCAATGCTTTGAAAATTTTTCCCTACAACAAAGTTGCAATAGGGTTTCATCATGACCTTATGTTTATTGTAGAAATGTTTTGTAGCCTCACATAGCTTAACCTGTTAATTTTACTCTGTTAAATTTCTTCTATAATAAATTTGTTATAAACCATAAACCATAAACTTGCCATCACTAGTCTCATTTCTATTCCAGATCATAATTTCTTTTTTGGAAAGGATTATCAAAATTTTTATTTTTTGGAGCACTTAATATAAAATGATGAATTTTTGTTTAAACAAAATAAAAAACAAGAGTGCTCTTTTCCATTAGTAAATTCATTTGGCATGTGGTATTATATATTTAAACCTTCTAAACCAATTTCATCGGTGTTTCTAGACATATGAAGCATAGTCTAGGACAGTGATCTTAAGTAAACAATCAAGATGAAATAGAAAGTAAAATTTCAACAAAGGAGGTAAAACATCAAACAAAAGCAAAATTAAGAAACCAATTCGAATGAAAAAAATTGATAAAAATCTAACTCATCACTCATAGTGAAAATCTGGTTGGAAATCATAAAGTGAAGCTCAAGATTAAAGTCTACTAACAAAATCTTATAAAGACAAGCTAAATGATTATAGAAAACAAATTCATGAAGAAGAATGTTATGAGTTTTTTTTTAAATTGATTCATTATGCTAGCCTATGGTAAGCCTGTAATAAGTTTAAAGCTTTTGTATTAATTAAAATAAGATAATGTAATACATATCTTTTGTCCTTCTTTAAACATATTTAAATAAAAAGGGATTTCCAAAGGTACCTCATTAGTTTACTTTCTTTTATTTACATACTAGAATCATAGCCCGGTGTTGCCCTTGCAACTCAGAACATTTTTTAATTAGATGATTAATGCAGTGTGTTGCGATTTTCGAGCGCTTGTAGTCACCGCCTCACTTTAAAACTCAGTTATATAAAAAAGTGATTATATAAAAAATTGTTGTTTAAAAAGTGTTCAAAAATTTCATTAAAAAAATCTATTTACTTTTGTTTTGTGTGACATTGTAAACAATATTGCATTTGTTTTTGTTTCAAAATTATGAGGGAAAATATTTACAGTTTTTGTTGACTAAATGAATTTCAGAAATTTTCAAAGAATATTTAAAAATGTAGACATTTTACAGGAAAAAGTTACATTAATGCCACACAAATTACAAACAGTTGATTTCCTGCATGAAATATTTTGTGAAAAAAAAGGCTTTATTTTTTTTAATTTTATTTTGTAAAGTATGAAATATTCAACCTAAAAAAAAAATAGTTAAATTAACCATTGACAATTTCTTTTTACATATTTTGTTGTTTTTTTTTTGCAAAAACACATTTTGCTTTTAAATATTTCTTTTGTTTCAAAATTATGGGAAAAATATTCACTTTTTTTGTTGACCAAATGAATTTTTAAAACATCAGAATAAAAATTAAATATAAAAGCTAATTTTTTTTCTTTAGTCACATTTGACACATGTAATTTGATTTCTGTGACGTAATCTAGCAACCATCTTAGATCTTAGATGTTTTGTGGAGCAAATGTAAACAATCGGCACCATTGGCCAAAAAGTGTGAAAGGGAAACTTGCTGAACTTAAACTCAAAAAGTATGTGTCAACCTGGCTTCCCTGTAAATATGTGTCCCTAGAAAGTTTGAATGGTGTAGCTTAAAAAATGTAGGTGTGCATAGATTACAGTCACACACAGACTCACAGATTGCCTTTTATATATATAGATAAACAACACAAGAATATTTTCTACCATATAGTGCACATACTTTTCAAAGGATTTTACTTAAAAAATCACATTGTTCATTAAATCATGAAAATGATTATTTGGGGTAGGACTATAGGTAAAGATGTATCCAGACATTCTGCCTGCCAGAATGATTTAAAAACTAACTGAGAATTTAATACACACATTATATGGTGGAAATGCATTACATAACATTTTTAATATAAAATAGATTTTACATTTATTTAGAGTTAATGTGTAGCATATATAAATCTCTGTTAATAAATTCAATAGATTCATAAGTGGTGTATCTGCGAAACTTGAAGTTGTAGATAAATCTTTTGAGTTTTTATTTGTCTATTAACTATATATGTTTTTATAGAATTTTTGTTTGTGTTTATATTTATCTCATGGGAAGAAAATAACTCCATTATTGATCATCAAATGTTGATTAACAAAGATGATGAGATTGTTAAATTAAATATAATTCACAAAAAAAGAAAGTGTGAATAATTTTGCTACTACATTGACAATTATTCATATCATTCTTAGATTAGTAGATGATACGTGATATTAAATATATTCATGTCAAATACTAAAATACTAGCTTTATAGTTTTTGGCTAATATATACTGAAATATGTCAAATAAGTTATTTTATCATTAGAATATTTCATAAAATTGTTCCATTGTTTCATGGATGCATATACATATATCTTGAATGAAGTCAACTTTAATACAAGTTTGTGCCCATTAAATATTTAGTAAGAAACAGACTCATTAGTTTTTGCTGGTAAAAATAAGACATTTTCTATTGCTCTAGAGAAGAATTCTCAGTTTTAACAATTTTATGCAAATTGACTAACTGAATTTTAGTTGACATGATTGTACTGGTTCTGATCTCAAGTAAAGAAAAACAGAAAAATCATTACATGATATTTGAATTTTTTCTAACAATTGGTAAAAAAACACGGACAACTGTTCAAATATAAATAGCATAAATAATAATTTCTTCCATTTATGTGTTTTTGGGACACAAAATCATGTAATGTTATGACTATAGGGATTATCTGAAAACTTGGATTAGCTTCTAACACATTTAATCATTTAACCTGACAATTTGGTCAATTTGGTAAAACTTACAAATCAATAACCTAGCCAACTTATCAATTTATGGTGCTTATTGTTGGTTATTATGGCTTACACATGGAATAAACACTCAACTTGTCATGTGTAGATTCCTAATGAAAGCTCTGTGATAGAATAATTTCCTTTATAGCAGATATTCTGGAGTTAAGCTTCAAAGCCTTTACAAAACAAAATTTCACATTTATATCCAAGTGTAGTACATACGTAAAATGTTAATAATAATAATAATAATAATAATGAGTAATAATATTAATAGCATAAAATAATATTAATAATTTTAGTAGCTTAAAATAATAACTTAATAATGGCAATGATTTTTATATGAACATATTAACGTCTATAATATTAATGAAAACATTCTCATTGATGACTATTGCAATTTCATCATTTTATAATAATATACTATTATCACAATGATCTGTAATATCAATATAATATTTAGTAGTTATAATAATTACAATATAAATGCCTGTCAAAATGTTATTATCAAGAGGAAAGAATAAAGGATTGTTGAATATTGAATTATATTTTTTTCAAAACCTTCAAAATTTTATTTGAATTTTTTTCTGACATCAGCAGGTGAAGATAAACTAGTATAAGTAATTTTAGCATCTATTTTAAATTTTTTCAAAAATCAAATAATTGTCAGATTTTAATGAAACTTTCAAGATTTATTCACAAGTGAATGAAATTACTTTAGAAAGGTTCTTTTTTGAGAAAATGTTGGTAAAAATATTTTTGCATCTGTTACTCCACTGCTGATCTAATCTATGAAGTTTCAAAAAATTCTTTCTTGCATGGCTTAATATTTGTATTAGTTATAAGCAGAAGATTTTCAAACATTTAAATTCATTTTTTTTTCTAAAACTGAACTCTAGTTACCAAAAATCTGCTCTGAACCAAAATAAAAAATACAATAAAACAAAAACATCATCTAATTATAAAAGCTTTTAATTGCTTCTATAAATAAGATATATTATGGACACTATTGTTATCAGAAAAAACAATTCCCTGAATAATGAACTTTTATAAAAAATTGTTTTCATTTTTTTTTTAAATTTTAATTAGAATAATTTATAAAGTTTAAATCTTTTAAAATTCTGTATTAATTTGTACAATTTAGACAATATTATTATTAAGTAGAAAATATATTAATTATAAATGAAAAGGCTTACTACAATTCAGCAATTCCCAGTATTTTAAAAAGAATTTAGAATTTTTTTGTGTCTATAAAAGTGCTAATTTTTCTAAATACAGAAGTCCATGCATTAGTAGTAAATAAGAGTGAATTTAAAGCCAAAGTATTTAAAATTCAATAAAACATTAGATACTTAGAATATTTCCTAAATTTTTCAGATTACGAGGTAGCTAAAATATAATATAAAAATAAGTTATATTTATCAAATAATCAATATGTCCCCTGTAGAAAAAGATTAATTAAATTTCCCAAACATCAGGTTGTCAATAGAGCTATCAACACCTTATAAAAACACCCATCTCCATGTCAAAAAAAGCTTTTCTGTGATATTTTAAACTAAAAGTAAAATTTGTTTCAAATCAGATTAGATAAACTTTAAATCAGCTCATCTATCTCAAATAAAATTTTAGAAAAGTATATTTTAGATTAGATTCTCAAGATTCATAAACAACTTCAAGAATGAATAAATAGAATTACCAGTACTGAGAGAATTGTAAATATAATTAAAATCAGCAATTCTTAACAATTTAAATTAAAAAAAAAACTCATTCCAATCAATTAAAAATCATTTTGAAATATACCAAAATATTTTGCTTACTGTAAATATCAAATGTCATTTATTAAGTTGAAATTAAAACTAAAATAAAAGCTTCAAGAAAGATTTTTCATTTTTAAAAATACATTTCAGAACTTAGGTATTGCTTTTTTTAGAAGCACCTATCAATCATCAGTCATGGCTATCCCTCAATGTTGAGGGCGATGGCTTTGTTTCACTGGCCTCATTTAGTTTAGTTTGTTGACTCTGAAATGGCTATTGAGACAGATTTTTCCTTGAAAGGTCCTTCAACATTGAGTATAGGATTTTTAAGATGGTAGATTAGGCCTTGATTGTTATCTTTCTTTCTGAATTCTTTTTTCCTCTAACTTGGCTATTCAATCTTTGATTTAAAAATTGTTTGTTCTATCTCTGATAATGGATTTCCGAAGATTTCTGTCTAATGTACAGAATTCCCAGCTGTGGATGTTGATGTTACATTTCTTCATGTTTTGTTTTAGAATGTCCTGGAATCTCTTCTTTTGACCTATCTTCTCCAAGTCCCTTCTTTGAGTTGGGAGTAAAAAAATTGCTTTGGTAGCCAGTTGTCATACATTCACACCAGATTTTTGCCCTATTGAAGTTGATTTTGTATGATGATGGCTTCAATGCCGAGCATTTTACCTTGTTTTAGTATGAAAATGCTAGTTCTTCTGTCTTTTCAACTGATATTCAAGATACTTTGAAGACAATGCTGAGGAAATTTTTCAAGGTATTTCAGATGTTGTCAATAAGTTGTCCAGGTCTCAGGGGAATACAAGAGAGTTGGAATCATTACTGCCTTGTACATTAACATTTTGGTACCTGTTTTGATGTCACAATCTTTGAAAACTCAAATTTCAAAGGTGACCAAAAGATGATACTGCACATTTGAGAAAAGTGTTGTGTCTCATCATGAAGAATGCTGGAAAACAGATGGCTACCAAGATAAAGAAAGTGATCCACATTCTCCAAAACTTTTCACCAAGTTAGATCTTTGGTTCTGTCCAGACTGTTTCAGTTGGTGATGGCTGATAGATGATTTTAGTTTTATTTGTGTTGATTTTTTGTCCAAGTTTGATGTATTTATTTTTGAAGGAATTCACTATTTGTTGCAGATATGATTCATAAAGTTTTGCAACACTGTTGTCAACTGCATGTTTAGGAGTAAAGACAGACAAAGTTGAATAATCTACCATTAGTCCTATAGACAAACTCAATCCTTGGAGGCAGATAATCTTTTATGAGGTCAATCACTGTTGCAATGAAGATGGTGAGTAAAGTTTGAGGAATGACACATCCTTGTTTCGGATCTGAGTTGGAATGGTTCACATTGGTAATTGTTGGTAAAGACTATGGGGTGCATGTCATCAAAAAGGTGTTTTAGAATATGGATGCATTTGGTTGACAATCATAAATGGAGAGAATGACCCATGAGAGCTCTCTTGACAGAGTGTCAAAAGCATTGTTAAGTTCAATGAATGACATGTACAAAGGTTGAAGCTGTTCACAACATTTCTATCATAACTTCTCTGGATTTTGCACCAAATCCTTTATTTAAGTGATGAAGAAAGAATATTCTCCTTCTGCTTTTCATACTTAGGAGATATCTTATTTCAGTTAATACTAGTATTAATTAGTTAATACTTAATATTTCTTTAATACATTTTCAATTAATATTTCTCTTTATGCTGTTGGTTAATTTTTTTTCAATTAACCAGTATATAATTTTTTTTAATTACCCAACCTAGAGATTGAACTCTCAACTACCAGAGAACCAGATATGTTTTAACCAATGCTTTAACCCACTTGGCCACAATTTACCTAAGTGTATATTAATTTTAAAGATATTTAAAGATATATATGTATGTGTGTGAGTGTATTATTCTGATATTTTCACTGCTTTATACTCATCATTTTGGGATTTCTCTTTGTGAGCTAAAGACTTTTTATTTGTAATTAATCCTTGAAATCTTCAAGGGCACATACATATGTAATATATTATTCCTTCTGCAACATTATTAGAACAATTAAATTATACAAGACCATCATGTTTAAGTGAGAGTTATTAAATATATATAAAAAGAAAGATATGTAAAACAGATATCAATACAAAAAATATAGGTAAAAGTCAGAAAATAGATTAAGTTACTAACCGTAAGGATTCTTCAATAACTTCTTCATCAGCTGCCTCTTGCTCTCTTTCAAGTCGTTCTTGTTCAAGTTGTTCATGTCGCAAACGTTCCTCTTCCAACCTTTTTCGTTCACGAAGATTGCTGGCAAGACGCTGGGCAATAATCTTCCTGACCTGAGCCTGTAACAAGAGGAAAATAAAATAAATTGAACACTTGACATTTCAAAAAACATATTTTTTTAAATCATATTACTTCAAGCAAGTCAATAAAGCTACTAAAATTCAAGTGTGAGATAATATGAGAACAAGAAAACATAATCAAGGAGAGAGAACAATAGAAAAACAGGAATTAAGAAGACAAAAGATAATGATTGATATTGCATTTATAGTTTTGAAGATCAAAGTTGACTGGAAAGCAAGAAGCCAGAAGAGAGTTTAACAATTAAGAAGTGCAAGAGGAAAAAAAACTGATAGCATAGAAGTTATAGTTACATCTAATCATTTCAACTGTAAAATGATAAGACCTTGCTACTAATCTAGTACTGCACTTAAATTCATAATGTCTACGTACCAAAGAGGAAGATCATCAAAACAATTACCATGAAAATGTTTATAAAAAAAGTACATAGAAACTACATTACAGTGGTGGAAAAGTGAGTGAAGCCAAAATGCCAGGTCAAGACCAATAACACTGCAAATTCTTCTTTGGATTTTATGAAGAAGTTCTAAATATATGCAAAAGCACCAGTCCAGATTTAGCAGCAATATTCAATGCATGGATGAATAATAAACTTATAATTTATGCAAGATATATTCTGGAGAGAAAAATTACATAACACTCAGTGAATCAACTTTCCTAGGAACAGACCTGGCAATTGTTTCAATATAATCTTTCTATGTCATGTCAGCAGAAAATGTTAGCCCAAGAAGACATAAAGCGTTACACTCCTGCAGGTTAGCATCAGTCATGCTGATGGGAGGTAAAATGGTTTCTTTCATATGGTTAAAAGAGAGCAGTTTTGATTTGGAGGCATTAAAATTAACAAGCCATTTCTTGCCCCAGTAGATATTAGATTTTTAAGTCTTTTGTTTTTTTTAGATCAGCTGCCAAATTGACCTTACTGAACCAATTAGACTTACTACCAAAACAGGAGTACATAGCTGTGTCATCACCATAGATACCAAATTGAGAATCTAATATATCAGGAAGGTTGCTGACAGAAATTAGAAACAACATAGGCTCAAGGATAGAACCCTGAGGGGTACCTGCATTACTGTAAAAAAAATCTAGAAGAGGGGACAACTTTCATTTTGCAATTTATTAAGAAAGATTGAATCAGATCAAAAATTCACCCAGAAATACCATTTCCACCTTTCATACCTTTCAACTTGTGAAGAAGACCAACATACCAAACCCTATCAAATGCCTTTAAGATATCCAAAGCAACAGACCATTCACCATTTTTATCTAAAGATTGATAAACTTTCAGTAATAATTGTTAATAAATCAGCAGTTGTCCTAGAGTAGAGAAATTCATATTGCTTATTTGAAAGAATACCATGAAAGACGAGATGTTTAACCAATTCAGCTGCTAGTACTTTAACAAAAAGAAGACTGATAGGCCAATAGTTAGAAAGATTAGATGGTTTGCCTGTGTTCTGAACTATTGGAACTACAGAAAATGATTTCTAACAAGCAGGAAAGAAAGAGGCAACAAGGCATTTATTGTAGAGTTTTGAGGGAACAGGAGCCAGTTCCAAAGCACATTTCTTAAGAACTATTACAGGGATATCATATCAAGTACACATGCTTTGTGGGAGTCCATTTTAGAGATAATATCAGAAATACTCTAGCATTAATAAAATTAAAATAAATTACAAAATAATCATTAAGAGAGGTTAGAAAATTTGATTTTGACACATCAATTAAATATGAAGCAATGAAATGTTACTTGTAAAATCTGTGAACATTGATTTTGTTGCACTTGATTTGAAGCTGGGATAAAACAATTCAAAAATTGAAATTGCAAATGGTTGGAGCATTTTTTTGGAGTTGGTTTTTGCCATTTTATGCAAATAATGCAAGAATAAGCAACTACCATTTTAGATACAGCTTTAAAACCATTTTGGATGTAACTTAAGTTTAAGTTGAGACTTAAATCCCATTTGTTCCCTTGGTTCTCCCCAGCTTGCTTAGCCGCCATTGCCCATTGAAATCACTTCTTCCGGCTTTATCAGAATCATGCGTCAGACCATAACAGGTGCCTCTTTGCCTCTGCTCACAATGAGTGCAAGAAGATAATGTTTGCAGCCAGAATGAAGCAGCACATAGCATCCCGTAAGTTTGGTTTCAAAGACTACTGGAGGCTCTGTAAAAGTGTACTAAACAATAGCAAACCCTCAATACCACCTCTAATCAATAAATTTGAGGTCCTTACCTCTACAACAGACAAGGCTGAGTGCTTTGCTTGCAGATTCTCCACCAACTCGACACTGGACTCGTCTGGAGTATCTGTACCAAGCTTCCCACTCTGAACTGAGGCCCAACTGAATGACATTCACATTACCCCCTCAGGTCTCTAACATAATTTCAAAGTGAGCAGTGGCGATGGAATCCCAATCATTGTCCTGAAGGAATCCCAATCATTCCCCTGAACTCTCTTCTGTTCTCTTCAAACTCTATAACTGCCTCTCTGCTTCTTACTTTCCTGCCTGCTGGAAGTCCTCCTCTGTGGTTCCAATATATATAAAAAAAATGGTGAACCCTCTGACCCCTCTAATTATCACCCTATCAGCCTCCTACCAATTTTAGGCAAAGTGTTCAAAGCCATCATCAACGCTGAGGTGGTTCAACATCTCACAGCCTACAGAATATTCTCTGACAAACAGTTTCCACTTCACCTTGCTGATATGCTCATGACCATCACTGAGTATATACACCAGGCTCTCAACAAGAACGACAAAGCCCAAACTGTTGCCCTAGATATCTCCAAATCTCTTCTACGCAGGCTGTGAGGTTATGGTATAACTGGACAATTGTTTGATCTTATCCAGTCATTATCTTATCCTTTCAAATCGTACAATGAAGGTAGTATTGAACGGACATGCCTCCCAATACTATCCCTCAAGACTCTATTCTAGGTCCTATGCTTTTCCTTATCTACATTAATGATCTCACTGATGTAGGCATATATCCCAAGTAGGCATATACGCTGACAACACTACAGTTTACTCTCACATCGATCAAAAATCTGCTGAGGCTGACAAAGCAAAACCTAGCTGCTGAGCTTGAAAAGGACCTCTAATCCATGGTGGACTGGTGTAAGAAATGGCTTGTAAATTTTAATGCATTCAAAATGAAGCTGCTATCTATTAACCATCACAGACAATCGCTCCAACACCCCCCCCACATTAGCATGGATCAGGCTAGTCTCCCTGAAAGCAAAACACTGTGCCTCCTCAGCTTAACTCTCACAACAGACCTCAAATGAAATGACTATATAGAATCCATAGCTAAATTCACTGCTAAGAAAGTCAGTTCTCTGTGTAGGGCCAGGAAGTTTTTTCCGCCTAAAACAATCCTGCACATTTATAAATCTACCATCCGCCCATGCATTGAATACTGCTACCATATCTGGTCAGGTGCTCCTGCTATTCACCTAGGCATCCTTGACAAAATCCAATGAAGAATCTGTAATGTGATTGATCCCAACTTGGCAGCTCAGATACAGTCACTTTCTCGCCAGCATAATATGGCTTCCCTGTGTCTCTTCTACTTTCACGGCTTCTGCTTTGTTGAACTTAACTCACTGGTGCCCCCTATATGTAAATTTACTCGAGCCACAAGATTAGCAACTAGGTCCAACGCTTTTACCATGAAACCAATAACTTGTAGATGCAAATTCTACTCCATCAGCTTCTTTTCTCACATTTCCTGCCTGTGGAATTCCCTTCCATTTACTTGCTTTCCTGACAGCTACAATCTCCATGAATTTAAATGTAAAGTCAATAGTCATCTCCTATCTCACTAACCTGCATCCTTTCTCTCATGCTGCTTTCTCTGTCCACTCCACTCTTATCAGTATTCTCATCCTTCTCTTACCTACTTCCTGACACCCCCTATAACCTGTCACTCTTTTACCTATCTTTCCTCCTATGTAACCCCCTGCAAAACAATGGCAGTAAAATGCCTTGCTCGGGGTGATATGATTATAAAAAAAAAAAAAAAAAAAGCTTAAAATCTGTGAAAAAAAACACCTGATAAAAGTTTCAGATAGAGTATGTCTGTAAAAGGATAGTATAAAGACAAAAGGAAAATTTATCTTTGCCAGTGCATTTTTTCCTCTGTGGTACTTTATCAAGGATTTTATTCAGTAATAAGTATTTATATACAAGAGCAAAAATGTTATTGGTTTTTAAATTTTTTTAAATTTAAGAATGCTCATAAATATTAATCAGGTTAGCCAAAAAGTCAGGCAACGTTCAAAGGACACAGAGTGACACAGTGACACAATTTAATAATAAATGAAAGTGAGTAAATGATATTCTTCAAATTTTCTTAAGGTAAATTAGTATTTAAATTATTTTGGTTTGAGATTAATTTATATTATATATTTTAAATATCATGAGGTTATGAATCTAACCAATTTCCTTTGATTTTTTTAAACATTTTTATAGTCATGTATATTGGATACTCATTATAGTCATTTAAATGAACAATGTTATCATCTTCATTTTATAATCATTGAAATTTAATTTGTGTGTTCATTTGCAACATACGATATGTACTTGCAGATATGGAACAAAGTATATACTAAATAAGAAACTTAACATTAATGAGATAATTGTCTACTGAGTTAATGTGAAAAAAAAACCCCAAAAAATTCTAACTTTACTGTTGCAAGAAATTGGTCAAATTTTACAGAATAAATATATTCTGAGATAAATTAAAATTTAACTTACAATTTTCCAAACTGGAAATTAAATTAATAGATATTTGAAGAACATTTGTAACATGCAATGCAGCCAAAAATAATTGACCATATTTTCATTTTTAGGTAAAAATACATTAATAAAAGAACTTCTAAAAATCATAACAAATATTAAATAATTAAATCTTTGAAAAATCAATCTGATGGTTTAGCAAACCAAAATATTGAAAAATGATTTCAATACAAAGGATTGAAAATAAATTAGAACAACTGAATAAAAAATTACAAGAAGGAACCAGTTGAAAAAGTAAACAGAATAAGGAATGAATGAGTTTAAATAGAAATATTTAAAATACAAAAGATAATACAAAATACAAAAGCAGCTGATGAAAACTGAATCTTTCAAATAAAATATGGGAAACATACTTACAAATAATCAGAAGAAGAATCAAAAGAAAAGATAATAAAATATAATGACTTTTTAAATGATTTCTATAGACTATTTTTAAAAATGATTGTAGTCAATGTATAATGCTGATGCAGGTCTCTAAGAAGTAAATAAGACAGTTGGTGCAGCTTTGGCTATTTTGTTTCAATAAAACAATAAACTGAATAATTCTATCTTTCATAATACTATTCTTCATTAGGCCAGTGAAAGCAAGAATTAACAACTGTTAACAAATCCAAAGAGAAAAATAAAATTAAATGACAACCATGTAAGCTCAAGAACTGTATGAAGGTGTAGTGAAAAGTTCTTAGCTGGACCAAATAGTTTATCAAAATTAAAAAGGTTTTTGGTCATATGGTCAGATTTTGAGAAACTTTCTGAGAATTTTTCAGCATATTTAAAATTTAGAAACTCTGTTTATACAAAATTGGAAGTGTTTTCTTTTCTGTAATGTTTGTTACGTTTGTATTATTAGAGTTATCACCCTTGCACTAACAGTACTGGAAACAAGCTTAACTGAAAAAAATATATTCAAAAATTCATATGTCAAAACCTAATAAAATGTGCTAAAAATAAAATAGGATACAGAATCCTAAAAAAGTTCTTCAAAGTTTTGAAGAAATTTGACAAATTAAAAAATGTTTCATCATTTGATTATGCATTTCACTTTTCTAGATTTCAACAGATACAAAAACGAAAGAAATGTGTGTGTGCATGCATGTATTAGTGTGTATGCTTAAATATATCTATATCCTATTTTAAACACATTTTACCAACATGGAAAACACATGGACAGAACTAAAATCATATAAATCTTTTACTTGCAACATCTTCTGAAAGATTGAATGAGGATTTACCTTTCAGAAAAGGTTATATGAATCTCTTGCTATTGAGCCATTCTGAAAATGAGATAACGATTTACCTCCAATTCAATAAAGAAAAGCTGGGAAAATATATTAATAACTTTTGACATTAACTAAGAATTATAAAGAAAAGATACAGAATAAATATTAATGGCTTTTTAAAAAGTTACTTTCATTCTTTTCTTTCATTATGAGAAATGCCAGCTTAGTTGAAAAAGTATTAATGATTTATTATTAAAGCACACACACATACACACATACACACACACACACACTTTCTTTTGTTTTTTTGGATCTGATGAAACCTAGAAAGGTGAAAATCTAGTTTCAATAAAACATTTTTCTGTTTGACAGTCAGTCAGTTAAGTGCCATACGTGATACACGCTTGGGTGATCATGTCTCGAAAGAGACATGAATGACTGGGCAGAAGATTATCCCTCAGTAGGTTGCCATTGCTTTCTGCGGTAGACTGGTTGCCTGCCAAGGCTATAGAACCCAATCTGTCCTGTTATTTAATCCATAACTAGAAGGAAGAGACGGATTAATACCTTTCCCAAAGGTATTTGCGCGTAAGTGAATGCAATGAATTCAACTGAAATTTGAACTTGGCTCCCCGATTTCTTGTCCTGAGCCGATATCCACTGCACCACAAATTTCTTAAAAACTTTATCAAGATCCTATATCCTATTATAAACACACATTTATATAAACATATATATATATTTTATATATAAAAGTGCTCAATACAAAGTAGAACTAATAATATTTATTCAGAAATTATAACATGGATATGTTATAATATCACTACAAAAGTAGCTGTTTTGTTTCGACACTTCTTGTGTCTTGTCAAGTGATGCGGTTTATTTTAAATTGAATGGTTTTAAAAGGTTAAAAACAAGCAAAACCCCTTTAATCAGGGAGGCATTGTTGTATGTACAATGTGGACCAATCAGAGTAAAGCAACTTCTAATTTGGAGAATATGTGGGCAGACTTAAAAATAATCTTGGGTGCATTAATATTGATATTTAATTAAATTGAGATCAGCATTATTAATTAACTATTATATCTACTTTATTATTGTTGATAAATTTTTTAAAAATTTTCTAAGTTTAACAATTTATTAGATTTAGAAAGTTATTCATGTATTAAATGAGGGAAGAGAAAGAACGCATATATAAATAAACCTACAAACATCCACACATGAAAAAATAGATGAGTATATTCACAAATACTGCAAACAGACACATATACAGATTAATATACCCATGCATATATACATACACAAATTACAAAATTTAGCTTTTATCGACTTGTCAATTTGTCTGTTAAATTTTAAAGCTCTATATGTATACAGACTAAATTGCTTCATATTTTTTTTTTTTTTTTTTTTTTTTTTTTTAATCGTATCACCCTGAGCAAGGCGGTAACGCTACTGATGTGCAGGGGGCTACGTAATAGTAAAAAGATTGGAAAATAGAAAGCCGGAAACCTAACAGGGAACAAGGGATGAGCCTCTTAACCTGTTCAATAGACATGGGTGGAGTGTGAACTGGACGATAGATCTATCTACTCCAATTGAAAAAAAAAAAACAAAGTGAGAAGATTTGAAAATAGAAAGCCAGAAACTACATCCTAAACAGGGAACAAGGGATGAGCCTCTTAACCTGTTCAATAGACGTGGGTGGAGTGTGAACTGGGGGATAGATAGATCTATCTATTCCAATTGAAAAAAAAAACAAATTGTGAAGATTTGTAAATAGAAAGCCAGAAACTACATCCTAAACAGGGAACAAGGGATGAGCCCCTTAACCTGCTCAATAGACGTGGGTGGAGTGTGAACTAGGTGATAGATAGATCTATCTACTCCAATTGAAAAAAAAAACAAAGTGAGAAGATTTGAAAATAGAAAGCCAGAAACTACATCCTAAACAGGGAACAAGGGATGAGCCTCTTAACCTGTTCAAAAGATATGGGTGGAGTGTGAACCAGGCGATAGGTAGATCTATCTACTCCAATTGAAAAAAAAAACAAATTGCGAAGATTTGAAAATAGAAAGCCAGAAACTACATCCTAAACAGGGAACAAGGGATGAGCCTCTTAACCTGTTCAAAAGATATGGGTGGAGTGTGAACCAGGCGATAGATAGATCTATCTACTCCAATTGAAAAAAAAAACAAAGTGAGAAGATTTGAAAATAGAAAGCCAGAAACTACATCCTAAACAGGGAACAAGGGATGAGCCTCTTAACCTGTTCAATAGACATGGGTGGAGTGTGAACTCGACGATAGATCTATCTACTCCAATTGAAAAAAAAAAAAACAAAGTGAGAAGATTTGAAAATAGAAAGCCAGAAACTACATCCTAAACAGGGAACAAGGGATGAGCCTCTTAACCTGTTCAATAGACGTGGGTGGAGTGTGAACTGGGCGATAGATAGATCTATCTATTCCAATTGAAAAAAAAAACAAATTGTGGAGATTTGTAAATAGAAAGCCAGAAACTACATCCTAAACAGGGAACAAGGGATGAGCCCCTTAATCTGCTCAATAGACGTGGGTGGAGTGTGAACTGGGCGATAGATAGATCTATCTACTCCAATTGAAAAAAAAAACAAAGTGAGAAGATTTGAAAATAGAAAGCCAGAAACTACATCCTAAACAGGGAACAAGGTATGAGCCTCTTAACCTGTTCAATAGACGTGGGTGGAGAGTGAACTGGGTGATAGATAGATCTATCTACTCTAATTGAAAAAAACAAACAAATTGTGAAGATTTGAAAATAGAAAGCCAGAAACTACATCCTAAACAGGGAACAAGGGATGAGCCTCTTAACCTGTTCAATAGACGTGGGTGGAGTGTGAACTGGGCGATAGATAGATCTATCTACTCCAATTGAAAAAACAAAGTGAGAAGATTTGAAAATAGAAAGCCGGAAACCACATCCTAAACAGGGAACAAGGGATGAGCCTCTTAACCTGTTCTATATATGTGGGTGGAGTGTGAACCGGGCGATAGATCTATCTATTCCAATATTTTGTGGATAATAATGATTGACAACATTCTGTAGGGACCTGGCATATAGAGGAAGACAAAGAAACTGTACGCAACAAGATATTAATTTCACTGTTTAAAAACAAAAATTCAATATAACTCTTAAAACACACACACACACTATATATAATGGATATAGCAATAAGATATATCGATTGATGTAATTTTGTAAATTTTTATTTTCAGTATATTTCTTTACCTGAACAATATTTGATGGTATTCAATTCTCTACTTTTATAAAAGTAATGTCTAATGAAAGTAACCAAAATTTTTGTTCATGCTTAGGACAAGAAATATTGAAAACTGTATGAATAATGGCGTTATTTTCTCTTGAGTTAATATAAACAGGAATGAGTTTGAGAAGAATTATATGCATTCATTAAAAATAGGCGTAATATGCTATGTAGTTATTGATACTCTGAAACTCCTGCATCCAATTAAAAGAAAATTATATTTATTGGATAAAGTCAAGGTGAATTCATAATGTGACCAGCCTTGAATGAATGAAGTAGGTTCAGACAATTATATTTCAATGCATGAACATATAAACAGAATTAGATATACACTAACACAAATACACAAGCTAAAATTAAATGCATATGCATGTACAAAACGTCACACATATACATATATATGTTAAGCCCCACAATGTTCATATAAAGTTATGCCTGTGTGAGCCCCAGTTGTCTAGCTTGCGTGTGCATGTGCCCCTGCGCACGTCAATGGTTATACAAGTGTTAATTTATGTCTGTGTTTGTATAAAAGGCATCACGACAACAAATTCACCCCACATTCACAAAAATTCATCCACATTCACAAAAATTCATCAATATATGCATCTCTACATATATCCAGTATTTTAAATGAAAAATTAAAACAGTTTGATGATTGATGATTGAAAAAGCATAGAACCCAGGAGAACAAACTTACACCTATCTATCTATCTATCTATCTATCTATACATACACATACATACGTATGTACATATATACATATACACCTACATATATATAAATATATATAAATATATACACAGACATATACAAATATACATAAATACACATACAAACAAATACAAACATATATATACACACATATAAACATACATATATATATACACATATACCCATACAAAAGCATACAGACATACATGTAAGACATACAGACACATACAAGTAAATGCATACAAATACATACCTATCACTAAGTAAAGCAAATATTAATGTCTATTCGTACAAAAGAACAGATGTACACTTATATATATATATATATATATATATACACACTAATATTTAAAAATTAATTTGCCTATATTTGATGGGTACCTTCATCCAACTCAGATGCTCCAACAAATTCTTCCCCAGGTACACAATCCGGGGCACATATCAACATAATAACACTTGGCAAGCACTAAACCCAACACCGAACGCCAACCTAATCCGACATTGATTATCACGCCAATACACAACAGAGCCCAAACAAGTACAAATCATCTGGCCAAAGCCCAATACGTCTCCCCATAGCACCGACAGTCAAACCAATAACTAATAACCATGATACTCAAGGCCCAAACCCCACAAGTTTCCTAACTATTTATAATTCCCTGACCCTGCGAAAACCGATGTCGAGTAGAACACCACATAACCATACAACCCGCCAATCAATATCGGGTCGAATGGCCGGCAAAAAAACAGTATAACACATGGCGAACGACGTACCCAGTAAAGATCAACCAGAACACCCAAGCTGAATAAAAACATCCATCAAAAAGGCAGTTAAACATATTTTCCTTAATTTTTCAATATTACAACCCGGATTTTAATGTAAATGCTGAACTATGTTTACAATAAACAGTAAGCTCATTCCTCTGGTTTAACAGTTTAACCTTGTCCCTAAATTTGATAATTTCTAATTTTTCATTGAGACAGAGGTAGCAAGGTGCACGGAGGGAGTTACAAGTTCAGGCCTTTGTAAGGACTTTCCATTTAACAGTGGGTGCTTTGTCTTTTTCTTTTAAAGACTAATAGTATTTGGATAATGAAGTGCTATATTTATAAGAACTATTATTGAAAGACAATGTGTGCTGATACCAGTGAGTATATATATATATATATATATATGGTAATATTTTTATAAGCTTAAAATAAAAACATGCATAGAAATAAATACAATATAAGTACCAGTAATACAGAGTGCTAGTGAAAAGCATTAACTTCAAAAATCACAATATGATCACTGGTAAAAAAATGGTTTATAAGTCCCAGAAATTCATACACTGATATCCTCAAGGACACATGGCACAGTGAATATAGGCACTGGTTGACTGAAAGACTTATGAGTTCAATACCTGGTTACAGCAGTGGTAAACAAATAACTTCTAGAGTTGAGTTAACTACATGGCATCCAGAAGTGGCATTGTACATAAAATTATATAAAGGGTCTGGTTAAAAATTCATGGCATCTAAAGAAGGTCAGAGCGTACAACAATTGAAACATCATAAAGATGAAGACAACAGTTTGAACAATGTAAATACAATAATATCTTTAAAAATGGTGAATCTGGCATGAGTTAATCAAATAATTTGCATGAGCAGCTGGAAGTGTGCATATTTAGGTTCATAGATTTGATTTTCAAAATACTGTTTCTTTATGCAAACTGTGATCAAACATTTAGATCTATTAATACATGAACAATTAAGTCAGATAAACTCTCTCGGCAATCCTATTTCTTCCTTAAATCATGTTAAAATGAACTTAATATGAAAAACAAATAAAGTAAATGTTGATTTTCACTCATCTGGTCAATTCATTTAGAAAGTGTATAATTAAACAGTGCCTACTTTCATATTTTTAAATATGTGCACACTAATCAAAAATAAAAATGCAAAATCTTTTAAGATGATTCTGATTTTAGCTGAGGTACAATATATACTTTATAGGGAAAAGTGAATACTTTAATAAAGCTTTCAAATACTTCAGTAATCTTGTGACATAGTGACATTCATACTTGTGCACTGTCTGTATCTGAGCTTTAGACAATGATGCATATCTCATGCTAAAGAGATGCAAATGCACATCTTTTCTTCAATTAGAGTGTTTTGAAAAAAAGTTGGCTCTCTGGATGTTGAATAGTAATTTTAGAGAATTACAAATGAAGGGGAGGTTGTATGAACCAGGCCCTAGTAGTGTCTATCTACTACAATTATAAACAAAAACAACTAAAAAAATTACTAAATTTTAACTTAGTTAAAATCAGGAGATGCTTTAATAGTCACTACAAAAGAATTCTAAGAGACTTTTCTTTAGAAATTCAAAGGAAAATAAAAAAAATAAAATCAGCCTTTGCTGCCAGAATGGCTAAAAGAGCTAACTGAAATCTTAACTGACACAAGTATATTTTTAAATTTATCCAATGCTATATTCAAGAAAAACAAAACATTTAAAATTTTCAAAATTAAGCATTCAGAAAAAGAGTCAATCAAGCTTACCAGAGACAAAATCTGTTGCTATCAGAATATTAATCGAGTTGAGTGAAAATTTATTACAGTGAATTCTGTTTCACTTTTTAATCAGTGGTTATTAATTCAGTCAGCAGGGTAGCTTAATTGACCATAACACATTATAACCTAAATGAGAGAGAGAGGGGAAGAGAGGATGTTAGAAAGCCGAAAACTACCTTTAACAGAAATTTGGTTTCCTACAACTTCAAAGGAAAAATAAAATCAGCTTTTGTTGTCAGGATAATGAAAAGAGCTAACTGTAATTTTAACTGACACAAGTATATTTTAAAATTTATCCAATGCTATATGAAAGAAAAAAAAATAAATTAAATTTTTCAAAATTAAATGTTCAGAAAAAGAGTCAATCAGGCTTACTAGAAATGAAATCTGTTGCCATCAGAATATTAACTGAGTTGAGTGAAACTTAAAATTCATCATGTTGAATTTTATTTCACTTTTTAATCAGTTGTTAATTCAGTTGGTGGGTAGCTTCACTGACCATAACATATTATATCCAAGGTATACATGAGAATGAGAGGTGGGGGAGAGAGGGAGTAATACAGTTTTCTTTTGTCATGCTGATTCTGACCAAATGTCCACTTCAGTTGTCATTAGCAATAGTCTTTGATTACCACTGGCTGTTTGATGTTTCTGTGACAATGATATGTACCTTGCCTTCTGTTTTGGGTATCCTTTTAAAATTATTCTTGCAGTATCAATCATAGGAAATAATAAACAACCTAATTTTATTTTTAAGAACTACCTTAAGTATTATTCAATCCAACAATGATATTATAGGCATCTATTTCAATATTTATATTTATATTTTAAGTATAGTAAAGCAGTTAAAACAGCTTCAAAATTAATATTTTTTTGGTTGGAACATGTTTAACCTAAGTAATTTATATTCTCTCCTGACAAATACTTTTAATTAAACTCCTAATATATCAAGGAATGATAACCAGAAATAGTCATGACCATTTTGGGTAAAAAATGGGTTAATTCCTCTAAATATTTTGTTTTTTCTTCTGTTATGTCTGTCTGAAGCCATTTATATCTATATACCATTGGAAAGAGCAGTTTAAGATCATTATAAGATATGTATATCCACCATTACCTACATGACTGTTCAGAACCAGAACTATGTCCAGGTCAATATAACCTCTTTCTGGAACAATGGTGGATAGACATATTTTATAATGATCTTAAACTCAGTGTTAATTATGTAATTCTATATATCTCATACTTCAAGAAAAAATTCATGAGATAAGATTGGTGTTCTGTACAGTATTTCCTATTGGTAATAAGTAAACATAAACAAGCCTGAATTTTCAGAATTAAGAAAACTATTATTATAGAGAGTTAAAAATATCAATATAGTACACTGTCTTACAAAACTACATATTACTGAATAAGAAAAATAGATATATACTAAATGTTACAATGAAAAATAAAATATCTCTTAAAAGAAAGTGAAAATAAAAATAGTATTTTACCATATTATCTTTTAGGGGAAAAGTAAGTAATTATGATAGGTTATATATTGCTTGAAAAGAAAAAAAACAAACAAATATATTATACTTCACTTTTTTATGCTAATGTAGAAATTTTTTGAAGGAAAGTAAAAATAAACAATGCTTGAAAGTAGGGTATAAATTTATTAGTATTTAAAAAGGAAAATAGAAATCTATGTTGTTCACTTTTCTAGTTGAAATGTTGAGTTTGCATCTTACATCAAAGTAGAAGTAAATATATTTTAAAGTGGAGACACATGTTTTATAAAGTAGCAAAGATAATTTTTTTATTTTATATGTCTTTCTTTTATTTATTCTTTTCAAGTATCTATTTTTATTTTCTAAAGTTCATAAAAGTTGATATTAGCACATAAAATGTTTTGCAAAATCTTGTAAATGCACCATGAAGATATGGAAGAAAATAAGAATACCTGGTCACTGAGAATAGACATATGGGGTATCCTTTGAATGCCAGTTACTCACTTGCCTGGTTTTCAATGATTATTGATCTCAATGATAATATATGACAAATAGTTGCATCTAATAAATACTAGCTGACAATCAATATTTTGCCTCTGCAGTGCCAACAGAATGAAAGAAACAAACTTCCTTACTTAGATTTGTTTCTTGTCACCAGGTAGAACAATTCCTGAGAGAGAGAGAGAGAGAGAGAGTAAAAGTGAAAGCATTATGATTGTGAAAAGAAAGTGTGTGGATGAAAAGAAAAAGATAACAAAAAAGATAAAAATTTAGGGTGGAATTGAAAATAATGAACAAGTGCTTGAGGGAATCATGAAGATTAGGCAAAGGAAAAATACAAAGGAAAAAGATATAAGTGTGAAGAAAAAAAAGCAGAAGATAGAGAGTAAGAAAAATTTAAATATAGAGAAGGAATAGAAGATAAAATAGATGAAAATGAATAAAATGCATAAAAAGTAAAAAAAGATCAAGAAAAAAAGAAAAATAAAGAGCAAGTTAAAAAAGAAAAAAACATTCATTTGAAAGTTAGACCAGCAAAAAGAAAATATCATCAAAAAAATAAAGAGTGTACACTAGTGATAGCAGAAGATGGTATGCAAGATCTTAGAGCGAAATTCTAAAATATGAAAAATATAAATACTGGAAGGACTCACACAAACTTATTTGCTTGTACCTCTAGAGTAGATAAACAGATATCTGAAGAAAAAAAATAGCAAAAAGGGGATAATATTTTTGTCATGCTTGATGGAAGCTTAAAAGTTGATCAATTCATTGAAGGTAGAAGAGGATGGAAAATATAAAAAGAAGAAAGGCTACAGGAAAAAAAGGTAATTAACCTGTTTTCATTTGTAAAGAAGTAAATTCAGAATGAGTCGGTGCAGAAATGTATTAAATGACAAAAATACAAAATCCCAACCAACACTCCAACTTAAGAAAATCATATAAGACTTACTGCTTTAACACAAGCAATATTAGCATCTTGGAGGAAAGAGGGTTTTATTTCTTTACAAGAGAATACTGAGAAATTTCTAAAAGCCAGCAGATCAATAACCATTCAACAAAAATCAGACAAAAATCAAAGCAAAAGAAGATTAGGAAGAGGAGAAGTAACAGAAACCAGGGAAACTGAAAAGAGAGATAATAAGAATAAAAAAGATTGAGTGTTGAAAGGAGAGAGGAAAATGAAAATAAGAAGTATAAAAAAGAAAAAAAGATTTGATATTAATGTATAATGAAATCAAGAGAAATATACAGGGGAAAAAAGGATGAAAAATATGTAATAATGATCATCATCAACAAAAGAAAAAAAGATAAAAACATTTCCTAAGAAAATGAATAAACTATACTTCAGTAACATTCACTTCCTAGTGTGAAGTACTTAAAAATATTTTAATTGTAGTAATAAAATATGAATTACTTTAAAAAAAATCAAAGAAAAATTAAAAAAGAAAAAGAGGAATAAAAAAATGAATAAGAAACAGAAACAGAAAAAAAGAAAGATACAAAACTGAGAAACTCTGAAGAAAAACAGTTTTAAAAATTAATGAAATAAATATAGAAAGAAGGTTAAAAAAATGATGAAAAACAAAATATGATATGCATTTCAAAAGCTTGGTTGTTTAAAAATGTTTTAAAACTTAAATAACATTTTTAAAAATGATCATATAATTACCTATATAAAATAGAAAACTAATGAAGCAGATTTTATTCCATGAATTAAAAATAGCATCTAATAATCTTCAAATATGTTTTCATAAATAGTCTTCCAAGTAATTTTCTTTTAGTATTAATATTTTCAATGAAGTCTTAAATGTAAAAAGCATACCTAAATATAATAATAAAACATGAAGCTTTAGTGCGTCCTATTGTTGATTTTTATCAAAATGCTACAGAAGAGAGAAAATCAAATGGAATAAAGGCAGTAATAAAAATTATAGTGAAAATGCTTTGTCTAGAAATTATAGAAATAATGATGGAGCAAAACCAAAAACCTCACAGAAAATTTGAAAGGAAGATGTTACAGAATGAATACAGATTGTTGACACCTCTGCAGCTTAACTGGTTAAGATGATATCAATAAAAGATGGGATTCCAAACCACAAATAGAAAATAATTTTATTTATAATTCCATATTGCTTAATAATTGGTGACCCAGATGTTGTAAAAAAATATTCAGTTGACTAAAGCTTGTAATAAAACAATAATTACAATGCTACACCTAAGAAAATAACAAACAACAAAATACCCAGACTCTTCTTATGGATATTGTTAAAAGGAAACAAAATTAGACAAAGGAGAAATGATGTGTAAGATTTAATGGAGATACACATTTTGGGCCATCCAAATTTTTTTAAATATGGATTGTGATGAAAACATATTTCCAACAAGAACAAACATTAAGTTTGAATACTTATGCATAATATATGTGACATCTGTTCATTTTCATTATTCATATTCTTAGTAAACATATACCCTATTGCTTACAAGAGATTATAAAATTAGGATCAAATTAGAATATCACTGAATATTTGAAATTACAAATAGTATTTTTACAATGTAAATAGTGTTGATACAATACCTAATCTCAGAAATATAGACAAATAGTATTTTTCTTCAACAAATATTAACAAAATATAGTAAGCAACTAAAATTAAAGCATTCTTACTCAACCATTACATTTTTTTAACTTTACACTGATCACTCAAATGAAAACGTTTCTGAAATTTTAATCTATTTTCTTTAGAAATTTTATTTGATCTCAAGAAGAAGAATTAAGAATGTTCTTATTTGTATATTGTAATATTGTGCACAGTTTGCAGAGTTACAGTTAAAAACATAATGAAAAATTTGCAAAAATTTATTTTCAATGATATACTCTTTCAAACTATTGATAGATTCCCCATGGAAATGGCTTTGTGTCAAAATTAGTCCAATAAGTTTCAACCTCAAAACATTGTCTCAATTTATTTTCAATTATATACTCTTTCAAACTATTGATAGATTCCCCATGAAAATGGCTTTGTGTCAAAATTAGTCCAATAAGTTTCAACCCCAAAACATTGTCTCAATGACAGGTTATCTTTTCTTGGAATTACTCACACATGATCTTTTAGCAAAGAAATCAATCAGTGTGCTTAAAAGAAGTAAACATCATCTTCAAAGCATAATATACAGAGAGGATGGTGAGAAGAAACTATTACAGGAATATGTTAAGTGGTTTATAGGTGACATTGACTTCAATCTGTGGCAATAATGTCACAGTTGACAGACTTTGGTAAGAGATTAACATCTTATGCCTTGTGAACATAGTTCAGCTTTTCTCCTCAAATTGGAAAAGAGGTTATCTTTGCTTTTCTCTTGTCATCATCTTCCTAACAGAAATAGGCTTGCAGTTTTGATATTTATAGATCTTTGTTTCTGATTTCAACAGAAACTTGACTTTTGGGGTTTTTATTAGACAGCAGTAAAGAATTTTTATTTTAATCTTGTTATTCTAATCTAATTCTTGTACATCTGGCAATTGCTATTTAACAGAATTTAAAAAAAAAAGATTTTGATTTGATTTGAAACCTGTAAACATGTTTTCATCAAACAGAAATCTATTTTCATAATGTCCATTTTCATAATGTGCATAACAGACTTAGTTCACATCAACACAATATAATAAATGGTATGGCTTTTATTACAGCATAATAACAAAAATTATTTTTATAAATTTTTATAAAAAATTTTACTTTTTTAAATAAAAGTTTACATTTTTTAAATGTTTTTTTTTTGTAAGTTTTTGCTCAAGTTGAATTTGTTCTTTGTTAAGATTATTCCAGACAAGTCACTGGTAAAACTCATACAGTACTCTAGGAAATAAAATTTTAAATAAACAATATTAATAAGTATTGCAATAATTAAGTGAATTATAAAACTTGATCTGAGTATCTCTTTATAGATTAGAGAAAGTCCCTAACAGTAATAAAGTAAGTAATTTATCCCCCAGATTAGAGAAAGAGAGGTCAGATAGCTACATTCTAGCTTCAAATAATTCATCTAAACAGATTTTGAAAAATGAAGAGAGACAGTAATCTGGATAATGTTTTTCTTTACTCTTTTTTTTTAATATAGGATAGTCACATTAAATGACTTTATCAAATGATACAATGGCTTAAAAGAAAATTAAGTATAAAACTGGAGCTGAAAATGAGATAATCCTAATGAGTAATTTGTATATCAAAGTAATCATTAAGTATAAAATTTTAATTATGCACAACAGTTATTCTATAAAAAAAAAAAAAACTACCCAAAATAAAAGATCATCCTTGGCCACTCATCAGATATTGACTAATTTTAAGTATCTATTTCTCTTACCAATAGTAATAGTGAATAGACAAAACATGTTATTTATTTAACTCATGAAAATAATCTATTGTTTTTGTATACTCATCATAATTAGCTGACATTATTTTTATAATTAAATTTTATTTATTTCTTTGTCTCTAGTTTTCCTTTTATCATATTATTCTTTATAATTTTTTATATTTCTATTAAACAATTATGAGATTGTCATTGAAGCTCATTTGATACGCATTAGAACAAGATGAATTTATTTTCTTGGCACCTTAAATTAATTTTTAATAGTGTCAAATAATGAATAACTTGATATAAGACACACATTAGTAATACATATTAGCCTTGCCTTTATTAGACTTTTATTGGAGTCATCCAGTATGAACTTATCTACATCTGGTTACTTTCCACATTCACAATGGCAATGATTGTCATTACTAATATCATTTTCCATTTTCGAAGTGGTTCTGTCATGTTTTATTTGCTGACTTGGTGGTTGGGGCTCCTATATATCATTTAATTGTTTTTTATCAATTTGACCTTGTATGTTCAATCCCTTTTTTGGAATCAATGGTTAGTGAAAACATATCAGAAAAAAATATCAACTGTGCATTGTACTTTGCTTAAAAGTAATTTTTTTCAGATTGGTTTACATCATTTTTTTTTTACAGTAAGATTCATCCTGCACAAGGCCCAGGAGACACTTGAGGTAGAAATTTATGTTAACGGATAGTTTATATGGATAGAAGGGGAAGATAACAATTGATTCTAGACTTAAACAAGTCAAGATTGTAGTTATCAGGGAAACACCCTCTTGGGGGTTTGTTTCATAGTGCCATGGTTCACAGGAAGAATCTGTTTGGGTAGAACTTACTTCTTGTTGATGGAATATGAAGGGAATGTGGGTAGTTTGCTAGTATGTGAGTGACATGACGGATCCTAGCTTTGAAGGTCAGACCAGGTGATGCAATTTGTCTGAGCACTCTCCATGGTAGTAGCAACAGAGCAATGAGTGACTCACCACATCTCATCTGTGAGAGAGAGAGAGAGAGAGAGAGAGAGAGAGAGAGTGGGGGGGTGGAGTATGGAAAATAATTATTTTCTCCAACGAGGCCTTGGAGATGCTTTTGAACTCTTTCAAAACTGGAAAGTGAGATCTGGGCAGCTCCTACCAGATATGGCAACAGATTTCCATTTTCATCCTGATCTGGCTCTTATAAAGGTAAAGCATAGCATGAGGATTCACGTACTTACTGGAGTGGTAATCATTTTACCTGCATCTTTAGCAATGAATCATGTATAAGCATTCCACATGATGTCAGGTGTAAGTCTGAAAGCCTCAGCTAGAATGAATGAGAAAGGTGACAAAAATTGATTGGATTTTTTATGCCTTGATGCCTGAGACAGAGTTGAAATCATAGAGCCAAGCAACATAGTTATTCTGGCATTCAACTAAAAACTGGTTCATTATATTAAGATCTCAGACAAAGAGTTAACTTTTGTTAATTCTTCCAGTTATGAGTTTAATTCTGAAATTCTTTATTAGTTAGATTGTTTGGCTGAATCTCTTTTGACCTGAGTTTCAGACTTTATATCACCTTATTTATTGATGGCTCAAATGACCCAAATATGGACAGTTTCATTGACCCTAAACACAATATTTTTCACTTGTCTGGTTACTTCCATATTTGTAAATAAATTTGTGGAGAAACAAAATCTACCATGAATTCTATATATGTATCTATTTATTTATTTATGTATGTCTATCTTGAACATTTTCTTAAGTTCCTACTAAGTGAAGAAAAGAAAAAGTTATTTTTTTCAACTTTCCCAAAGGTATCACCCAACTACAACTTGCTTGTAAAATTCTGTTATAGAAGATTTTTATTTTTCTCATATCTGGAATGTTCAATTCAACTAAGTTCTTCCCAATTTGGTCGAACTTTTCACAGCATTGATTTACTTATGCACAAAGTATATTCTCTCATCTTATATAATCCTCAAATTGTCTTTATTTTTCCATTTGAGCTTACGTAAATACAAAATTATTCATTTTTATTTAAGAAAATGATCAATATTTTTTAAAATTCTGTTTCTTGAGATGAGATGTATTTTCCAAAATATTCCCAATCACAATTTCTTTATACCAATAAGTCTAACCAATTCTATTTACAGTAACAGGAAAATCTTTATTGAATGGGAAAGTGTTCTTTGATAAAAAAAAATCACCACCACAATGTAACTAGAAAAGTTTGTTGGCTTATTTGGAAAAGACACTGATTCTTAAATAAGCTTTGATGGTGGTTAACAGTTAAGCTTTTATAAATTATAGCTTCAAAAAGATCATTGAAAAATTGTAAACTCTAAAATGCATAAATATCATTGACTGAGAAGAATGTAGCAGCTATGTTATTAAATATACAATTTATAAAGTGTGTAGAATTATCAAATATATAGCAATATGAAATCTGATTAAAGATGATGTATTAAATACAAATACTTATGATGAATAAAAATACCATATTGTAAAACTTAATTTGGATGGAGAGATGAAGTATTATCATTGTTAATTTTAAGCTAATATCTTCTGTTTGCTCTTGCTTTTTATCACATACCCTCCAACCCTTAAAAGAATACGGTATGAAGACCTGAAGTAAATAGGTGGTAATATATTTGTTGCCTTCCTCTACTTACGTTTTGTAACAGGTGTCTATAACAAAATGTGTTAAAGTGTTGTTCATGAAAGATATCTGCTAGGATATGAGATGTAAGCAGAAACTTCAGAAACTTCTTTATTCTGTTCCACTAAATTGTGATCAACTTAACTTGTAGCCTAGCACAGGGATTTAGATCTATATTCACCTCAGAGCCAAGAAAAACTGAGTAAGAACTCGTAGTTGAAATTATTTTATTGGACATTATCATCATTTACATTTTCACAATGAGGAAATCTAAATCTAATCTAAACTTATTTATAAATGGAACATTGTCTGTGTGTGTCTGTGTGTGTGTTCGTTACCTATAGACTCCGAAACGGCTGAACCAATTTTCTTGAAAATTTACACAGTTCTACTATAAGCATCTGCGAGTGTTCTTAGCTAGGTTTTGTGTTGAGGTACCCCCCAATAAATATCGATAATCGAAAAAATCGGTTTATAGAAGGAGTGGTCCAATTTTAATAAAATTTGATACACTCATAGACAAAGACATAAGAAACGATATTCAGTAGTTTCAAGGTTGCAGTTCTTACAATAGTGCAGAAAGTTTGATATCAATACCAGGAAATCAAAATTTGACTTACATCCATTCATTTTTCTTTCAGTCTACGGTTTCGCTTTAACTGGAAACAACTATTGCTTTTTAGTCTTTTGTGCCAACATCCAAAGAGTCTGAGCTCCAGGACCATGGGTTAGTTTTAAAGCTTTCATTACACCCGAGCAACACCGGGCTATACTGCTAATAACTAATTAATTATAAACTAATAACATTTCAGTTGTAATTTAGGAAATTTTTAAAAGCTTCTGCCAAGTGATAAATCATCTTAACAAATTGTACTACACTAATAATAATGAAAATGATGCATTATAATAATTCTACTTTGATTTTTAGGGAATATGTAAGCAGTAAAACAAGGAATTGACATCCTATTTTTCCCCCTGAGAATATATATATATAGATACATAGTTTTGGAGAAAAATCTGGAATTTACCATTGGAAACATTTTACCCCGAAATATTTTTTTTAATTATTATGTTTATAGTTATATTATATTGTTGTATTGTTTTTATAATATTTTAGATTGTAATATTTTATGTATATGTGTATATAAATGTGTGGTATGTACGTGTATATATATATATATATATATATATATATATAAATATACACACACACATATATATATACATGTTTATATATGTGTTTGCATATGTGTGTGCATGTATGTATGAGTGTGTATATATATTGTATAGATATTAATGAAAAAAATATATATGGGATATGTATACTTTGGTTTTAGATGAATTTTATGTATGCGTGTATATGTATATATGTGTGTGTATATATATATATATATATATATATATGAGTGAATAAAGAACGAAGAAAAAATTTTTTTTACAACGTCCAAAACAATAATTTAAAACAGTACTCGATATATAATATATAGAGCTGTGAATATTTACTACAGAATACTACATAAACCCCCTAGAAATCATACACCTTCACTGTACTAACAACACTCCTACATACACCACAAACTGTGATCTAATTTTTTTAAAAATATATTTTTTTTAAAATTTAAAATTCTATAGAAAAAAATTGATTTCCTAAATTCTAAAGTAAGGTTAAATATACAACATTAGATTAATTATAGAAACTGTTCTTAAATATGCACATTAAAATTTACCTATTACCTGAAATACAAACATACCTATTACCTATTCACCTATTACCTTAAATACAAATATTTAATCTTTCCTCCAACATAAAATTTTACTTATTACGCACATATCACCAACTTACCTATTACCTTAAATTTTTAACATTAAATTTTACCTCTTACATTAAATCTTACCACAAACTGTGATTTAATTAAAATTTAAAATGTAATAGAAAAAAATCGATTGCCTAAATCCAAAACTAAGGTTAAATATACAAAATTAAATTAATTATAAAAACTCTGCTTAAATACAAAAATATTTTGTACAAAATAAACATTCTACCACTTACACCTCCCTATTCTGCTCCTCTAAGAAATCCAAAGAATATAGTCTAGTCACAAGATAATAAAAACTTACATTCTAACTGCGAATGTTAAATCTGTCTACAAAACTCCCAGACACTCATTAATCAACTAATTCCACTACCTACACCACTTTCTTCAAAATTCAAACAATCCACAAGACTTATTCCCTTATCACTAACCCCCATCAACATGACACACACAACTCACCAAATATAAGAAAAGAGGCTTTCCATTCCTGTCCACAGCACCTGAAGAGACATTGTAGTTTCAATGTCGAAACAAATGTACAATTTGTAATGGATATATATAAAAAATTTTGTACATGTTCTAAAATATAATTTATAATAAATATATATATATATATATATATATATATATATATATATATTGATGATTATCCACGTATACTGTCTTACTATGTATAGGAAAGAGTATTAATAAAAAATTTTTTGATTTTAAAAAAAAAAAACGTACTTTTTTAAACAGTATTTGTTTATTTTTAATGTAGTTTTATATTTCAAACCGACCTCGGTTCTTCATCGGAAACAAGACTTGTTTCCGATGAAGAACCGAGGTCGGTTTGAAATATAAAACTACATTAAAAATAAACAAATACTGTTTAAAAAAGTACGTTTTTTTTTTTAAAATCAAAAAATTTTTTATTAATACTCTTTCCTATATATATATATATATATATATATATATATATATATACGTAGGTATGTATGCGTGTGTAGTTTTTATATTATTGAAGATCTGTTTTCTTTTTTATTATTATTATTATTATTATTATTAGTCTTAATATTTTGTTATATATATATATTGTATTTTTATTGTTATTATTTTCATAATATTATTTTATTATTATTATTTAGGAACTTTTTTCTCTAATATTAATATTATTATTATTTTATTATTAATGTTAAATTTTTTATATATGTATTTATTATTATTATTATTATTACTATTATTTTTAATATTATCTTATTAATATAAATTTAAGATCCTTTTTATTTTTTATTATTATAATTATTATTAGTGTTTAAATTTTATATATATATATATATATATATATATATATATTATTTTATTATTATTATTTATTACTATTATTTAAGATATATTTTAAGATTGTATTTTAATATTTTATTTATCTTCTTAATTATCTTAACTATATTTATAATATATTACTACTAGTGGTTATATTTTAATTTATATTAGAATGTATGATTTAAAATTTATTTTTTACAGTAAATATATCCCATTGTAGGTATAACTAAATTTAATGTTAAATTTCCATGTCATATTTTTCTAAGAAAGCAGATAATTGTAATAGATGCTGATGTCGATATAAGACATTTATTTTAACTTCCTTTCTATCTATACTGTTCTTTTCCTATTTCTTTTCTTTTTCTTTCTCTTTTTTCTGTTTATTATTTTTCTATTTTTTCTATATTTAATTATAATTTTTGTTTTCTTTTATAAGTTTTAATTATTTTAACTGCATTTATAATATAATACTAATAGTGGTTATATTTTAATTTGTATTAGAAATTATGATTTACAATTTATTTTTTATTTAAAACTAAATTTTAATGTTAAATTTCCATGTCATATTTTTTCTTGCAACAGACACTGTGTCGATCTATGACATTTACTTTAATTTCTCTGTATACTGTTCATTCTCTTTCCAATTCTTTTCTTTCTCTTTCTCTTCTTTCCATTTATCAATTGTCTATATTTTTCTTTTTCTTTCTCTCTTTGGGTTTTTTTTTTGAATGGGCGAGGAATTGTTTTTTGTAGATTACAGTTACAAATGTCTATTCTCAATATAGACATGTGCACATCTGTGTGTAATGATTTTCTGGAATATTTTGAAGATTAACTGTTGTATCATTTGGGTATGACGAGCTGCATGAAATTGTAGAATATCTAAAAACTTTTTCTAAATTATATTACTCTGTTAAATTAAATAAATAAATTTAACATTGAGTTCTTTTGAGTTCATCTCTATTTACCTGACTAATATACCAAGTATTCTACATTATATATATATATATATTATGAAATATAACAGACAATGAATGTCTATTATGTTTAATCATGAGCTGATAAACATTGTAAATAAAAACAAAAAAATGTTTTTTTGTTTTTATTTTCAGCAGAAATTAAAGCCAAAATACATAATGATTAGAAACTCAAATAAGATGTGGATAAACAGTGATAAGTTGAGTAATATATATAAAATAGAACTATCTGGATACCATAAACTCATACTTAAGAAAATTTCTAGTACTTATGTATGATTTATGATTTATTTTTCACCACTAATATACATTAGAATCGGTATATTTTAATTTAAGAGGAAATCTCATATTGTGTTTCTAAGAATGAATATTAATGTAATAGACGTTTGTTTTATAAATTAAATTTATTTCAAGTTATTTTAATTTAAATTTAAATTCTTTTCTATATCGTTCTAATTTTTATCTCTTTCTTTTTATTTTTCCCCTCCCCCTCTTTATGTTTATCTTTCTAATGTTTCATTTTTTAATTTTTTAATGATTTAATTATTTTAACGGAATTTTTTAAAAAAATTAATAGGGTTATTTTGGGTTGTACCTTTTGCTGATGACCATGCACTCAGTTTTCTTAAAGTTTATTTGTAGTCCTTTTTTGTCGCTCTCCACCGCTACCTTCTGTATGAGGTCGTGTAGTTTACTTTCCGTGTCCGCAATCAGAACTGTATCGTCTGCGTACCTTATGTTGTTCAAGTTGTGTCCTCCAACAACAAATCCTGGCGTGTCATCTAGGGTCCTCAAGATATTCTCGCTGTACAGGTTGAACAAATCCGGTGAAAAGACACATCCTTGTCTTACGCCTCTTTCTATCTTTGTAAATCTACTGAGATTGTTGCTGTCCATATGCAGACCGTTTGCTGCCAGTAGAGATTCTTGATTACTCTTATGTCTTTGCCAAAAATGTCAAGGCTGCCAAGCATCTCCATCAGTTCTTTGTGTCGTATCTTGTCGAATGCCTTCGCATAGTCAATGAAACATAGGTACAAATCTTTCTTCATTTGTATTGCTCTGTCGAAGAGCATCCTAATCATGAATATGGCGTTCCTTGTTCCTGTGTCTTTGATGAACCCGCACTGTTCCTGCCCTATCTCTGGCCTGATTTTGCTTCTTGTTCTGTTCATCAGGATTCTGACCATCAGTTTGGTAATGTGGCTCATTAAGCTGATAGTTCTGTGTAGTTCACACTCGTTTGCGCCTGGTTTCTTTGGCAGTGCTATAAATATCGACTTGCATAGGTCGTCTGGTATTATTCCACTGCTATAAATTTTGTTTATTATTTCGGTAATTTTTTCTATGCCATATTCTTCTAAGGTTGTCAGCAGCTCTATCACTATGCCGTCTGGACCAGGTGCTTTCTTTCTGTTCATTTTGGCCATTGCAGATTCCACTTCAGATTTTAGTATTTCCGGTCCATCCATCTCCTTGTATATTCTCGGTTGTTCTCACTTGTTGCAAAAAAGATCCTTTATATATTCTTCCCATCACTGGAGTATTTCCTCTTTCTCTAATATGATTGTTCCATCCTTGGATTTGATGCATCCTGTTGAGGAGCAGGTTTTTTTTATCCTGTTAGTTCTCTTATCTCTTTATGCATCTCTGCTTTGTTGGTCCTGCTCAGTCTCTCTATTTCTTCGCATTTGTTGTTGAGCCATTCCTCTTTGGCTTGTCCGCATTTGTTCCTTATCTCTCTGTGGAGTTTCTTGTAATCTGCTCCATGTCTTGGCATTATTTTTTGTCTCCTTTGCATCATCTGGAGGATCTCTTCGGTCATCCACTCGTTTTTTCTTCTGCGTCTAATTTCCTTTGGGGCTATGTTATTCGCTGAGGTCACCATCGCTTCTTTTAGTGACTCCCATTTTGAGTGCCCTTTTCCAATATGTTCTTCATATTTCTTTCTCACACTGTTATTGTATTCTTTCTGCAGGGTGAGGTCATTCTCTAGCGTGTTGTCGTATTGTAGCCTTGGTGATGTGCTGGGCTTCTTCAGTCTTCGGAGTTTCACCCTTAGTTTGCAGATGACTGGGACATGGTCACTTCCTTAGTCGGCACCTGGGTATGTTTTGCATTGGACCACCACATTCCTGAATCTCTTGTTTATAGTTATATAGTCTATTGAGTTCTCTTGAGTTCATCTCTTTTGGAATTTACCTGGATTACATACCAAGTGTACTATGTTATATATATATATATATATATATATATATATATATATATATATATATATATATAAACTTTTTCTACTCCAGAATTTTTTGAGTAAATGAAAATGTTTTTACAAAATTGTCTTTTCATTCCATATATTGATTAATTCTAGGTTATAAACATTATCCAAATTAAAATTATGTCCTTATCATGTGATATTATCTTCACTAAATAATGCAATTAACACATCATTCAATTAGTCCCGAGTCTGAAATATAGATGGTGACACTAATAAAAGATCCATATGATTTTTATGAAGTAGTAACCTTCAAATGGAATGTGACAAAATAATATTTATTTGGACTCTGCTCCATTGAAAACAACAGTTAGGAGGTAATATGCTGACTTGTACAGACACAAATGATGTTGAACACTCAGGTCACCCAAAATTGGCAGTTGTCCTGGAAAACACCCAAAAAACTCCAAAAACTCATTTTGGCCAATCATAAATTGAAGTTGTGTGAGATAGCAGAAGAGCTGAACATATCAGAAGGCATTGTATTCACAATTTTGCATGAATATTTGTCAATGGAAAAGCTGTATTCAAAGTGGGTGTCACATTTGCTCACAGTCGATCAAAAACAACAATGTGTTGATGATTCAGAGCATTATTTGCAACTGTTTCAACACAACAAGAAGGATTTTTTGCATAAATATGTGACAATGGATGAAACATGGTTCCACCACTTCACTCCAGAGTCAAATTGGCAGTCAGCTGAGTGGGCAGCAGTAGGTGAAAGCCTTCCAAAGCGACCAACGATGCAAACATCAGCAGGCAAGGTTTTGGCCACCATATTTTGGGATGCACAAGGTATTTGGTTCATTGATTACATTGAGAAAGGAAAGACCATCAATAGAAAATATTATATAGCATTATTGGTGCATTTGAAGGAAGAATTTGCCAAAAAACGACTAAAAATGAAGAAGAAAATTGATCTTTCACCAAGACAATGCACCGTGTCTCAAGATGATGGCAAAACTACATGAATTGCACTTCAAATTGCTTCAATATCCACCATATTCTTCAGACCTGGTCCCCAATGACTACTGGCTGTTTTCAGACTTTAAAAGAATGCTCTAGGCAAAGAGATTTGGCTCCAATGCAGAAGTGGTATAGGAAACTGAAGCTTATTTTGTGGCCAAAGACAAATTGTTCTGCAAAAAAGCATTGAATTGTTAGAGAAGCGTTGGAATTAGTGTATTACCCTAGAAGGAGACTATGTTGATGAATAAAGTCAAATTTTGCCTAAAAGTTGTTGTTTTATTAGTTAGGCCCAGGATTTATTGAATGATGTGTTACATTTGTAACCTATAAATATATCTTTACATTTTTATATAGATAAAATTTATCACAATATTATGTAGTTACAGAAAGTAGGATAGTATAACATTGTCCACTACTGTTTCTCATAAGAAGGCCAACATTTTGCTTTTGTTTATAAAAAGTTGTAGCACTTTTCATTCTAGGTAATATTGTCTGATTTTGTACCGTTTACAATAAATCATAAATAGGTATCTCCAAAGAAACAGGATACTTAAGGTTTAAAATGAATTGTTAAAAATGAAAAATCTTATTTGAAGCTATTATTTTAGTCTTAATTTTAAGTTAATAGATTAAATTTAATATTCCAATGAGTAAAATACTTTGCTTTATTTCATAATGAATTTAAATTGACTGGAACAAGATATTTTTTAATCATTAAAAATTGCTAATTTTAGCCATTTTTAACAATCTATCAGCACAATGTAATTCACTTTATTCAAAAATCTTTCAAAAATAAAATATACTTTTCTGAAATATTATTTGGAAAACATTAGCTGATTTAAAGTTTCGTTAATCTGATTTGATACAAATATTACTTGTAGTTTAAAATATTGCAGAAATGCATTTTTTAACACAGAGGTAGCTGTTTTGATTATGTGTTGACAGCTCTATTGTCCAGAACTTTATATAATTTTTTTCTAGTAGTGGGGGAGATGTATCTGTAAAAATTACTTGAGGTATATAATGTGAACACTTTTTTTTATATACAATTTTAAACTACCTTAAAAATTCCCTTTTTTTTATATACAATTTTTAACTAATCTTAAAAATTTACGAAAATATTCTCCATAATCTAATGTTTTATTGAATTTTAAGTATCTTGGTTTAAATTTACTATAGTTACTGTTCTTATTTGCTGATAATATTGTGTATGGGCATCTCTATTTACAAAAATTAGAATGTTTATACAATCAGATTATTAGTTTACAAATTATAGTTAAGTAAAACTACTGTTGCAAATTTTCAAAACAATCAAAAAGGAAACAAAGTGACTTTCTTGAACTATTACATCTGATAATCTAAACAAACAACTAATCTAATCTGTCTCTGGAAACATCAAAGTCAGACAGTAAGATTTGGACCAGAAAGTTTTCATTATTAAACATACTTCTATTATTAGCTTTAATTATTTTATTCTTTCTGTTGCTTCTTTCAAGTTTTTAGTCAATCTATTTCGGGATGATGAAATTAAACAGCCAGAATTCATTGTAAAGATGAAGCTTCAGATGAGACTCAATCTTGCAATTCCATACTCAAGAAGCTCATCTTTCATTTACAGCAACTTAATTAAGCTGTCATGATTAGGCAGAGTGATCATTTTTACTAACATCTCTTTCTTCCATTTATTCTATACTGTTGATTTCCAACCAAATAATAAAACACTATCTTAAATTTAATGCTCACTAGCAGTAGTAACAATAAATAGAAGTTACACCTATTTTTAAACTTGACAAGGGCTAATTATTTGTTTTGACTACTTTCTTCATCTAAATTAACTTGCATTTCATCATACTTTTAGGTGGTCTATCTTCTCATAATTTTAAAACATAATTTTAAAACAAAATTTTTTTGCTATTGTTATTGTCAACAGCACTGTATTGAATAAAAATAGAAGATGCTAGCTGAAATGATAGCTTTTGTAGTTAAATGTGAGCTCTTGAAGAATGAGATTCAAGTTCAAAGCTTGCCCAGAATTGCTTTCTTTTCCAAATCCCTAAACTTTAATTTAATGACCAAATATGATTTTTAAAAAATGAAGAAACTACCCCTAATTAATTTTTGAGATTCTGAAGAGAGATATACAAAAAGGTATAAATATTTACCAATCCAACATGTTTATTAGTCACTACTCCTCATGCTATAATCCTCTCAAATAGGTTGCTGATCAACAGTGATGCTGGCTCAAGCTGGCTGTTGGTCATTGGCCACTTTGATCCATACCCATTCTGCCTATGTTGTGTTCTTGATCTCACGGTGGAAGATTGATTGTCTTAATAATTGACACACTGGATCAGACTATATTGGAAGCTATATTTAGGAAAGAAATATCTTCATAATGAAAAATAAAAACAAAAGAATCATTGAGTCAATCTTCAGTTGGTTTATGTAGTTCTTGGCACAACAAAAATTAACCCTTCCTGTATTAATCTCTATAGTGACAGTGAGCCTCATCAAACAATTCTGGAGGAACTGGGTTCTTCAGAGTCAGGAGATCTGGTGGCAGCTGACATGGATTCCAGAAGTACTGATGTGGGAATTTGCTGGACAGGTCCTCAAGCTCTCAAAGCTATCTGCTTATATACACTTCAGCCTAAAACTGACATATTTCATACCATCACTTCATACAGGTGGTGCCAAATTCTTTTTCTTCCTCCTACTCTCTTAGCATTCAATCTCAGCTTACTTTCCAGGAGGTATAATGATCTTTGTGATAAATCTAATTTTTAAAGTGCATAGGCAAAAAAGGTGAAGTGTAATTGTAGTCATTAATTTTTAATTCTCTGGTTTATTTTCATTTCCTCTCTGTCCAGCAAAAATATAAATCAAACCACTCTCTTGTCTGTCATCGATAGAACTTGTTTTCATGACTTCCATCTTATCATACATTTAAGGATTTGTTCACATTTAACCTTCATTTAAATTTCATAATTCATTTTCATCAGTGAAAACATAAGTCAGACCTATTTCTCTCCTTGTTAATGATATTTTTTCTTAAATTCTCAAGGAAAAGATAAAATTATTTCTCAGTTTCACCACATCCCAGATAAAAAATAAACTCTTGGTGCATCATCCCAATTTGTAAGGGTAAGAAAACTCAGATGGCTCCTTTCAGTTCCCATCACCAGGGAAAGTGTCTTTCATTCTATCTTCCAGCTTATACTGCATATTAACCACTTCATGACCTCAGTGCCATATCGCAACTTAGTTGCATATAGCAACTATCCAGATTGATGTACTTGTTCCATCAGTACATAAATACATTCTTTAAAGAATGTGATAATCAACTGGAGCCAGTCTTGCATCATCTGTATTGGACTGCTTATCAGAAAAATATTGTTTATAAGGCCCAAATCAAGATAATCTGAAGTCAAAACTATATCACGGAAATTGTAAAATGTCCCAATCACACTATTTACATTATTTGGACTATTGTTCTCATCTTTGTTGCCATTTGTATGACGTTTCAGACGTTGCAGGCTCTGGCCTTTTTCAGGTGCTAGGAATTTCAAATCCAACCCTTTATTATGATCACTGGGGTATATCATACTCATTCCTTGCGCAAAGCCTCTTTTAGTAGCCATGAGTTATCTCCCTCTAACCGGATTCTCTAAGTTACTTGTTCACCACTGCTGTGGCCTGGTATTGAACTCACAACTCTTTGGATCAAGTCACTGAAACAAACCAACATCTATATCAACTGGGCCATGTGTCATTAATCACATTGCTTAAGATAACTCTTTTGTCAGACTGGTTGATGTCACACAGCAGGATGACACTCTTTGTCTCCAGTGTAACATTGTTCATGATTATGCATTTCAAAAAGTTCCTATCAGTTACCATATTGCATTTAGAAAGCTGTAAAGAAATACTCAAGTGCTGGAATTTTTTCTTTGGTTAGTTGCTTCAGGACACAGTTACATGACACTTACTAATCTCCCATCATTTCATGAGCAATTTCTTTTGGAAGATAAAGTTCTATGGCTATATCATAAAGTTTGTGTTGTCTGTCATCTTCAATCAAAATTTCAATACATGCAATATTGTCTTTTGATGAATGTGAATACTTTACATAAAAAACATCCTGAAGATATATACACTCTTCTGTGACAATTATATTTTGCAACTTTATATCTATCACTTGTTCTATTATTGCCAGCATCTTTGTTGTGACACTAAATATGCATACATTCAATATTAAGGTTGTTCTAGCTATTGCAAAAACTACTGCATACTAACCTTGATGTTTTGTCTTTACACAATGTTTTAATTTTAGTCAATTTATGCCCATCTGTTAGTTACTCTTAGAACAGCACTCATATTTTTATTAGACACACTTTTTTATTATTAATTAATTTAATATCTGTACTATTTTGATTGCATTTTAAAAGACCTTTACTTGGCTGTTAAAGCATGAAATTAAAATTAAGTAACTTTTGATAAAATTCAAGCTCTTATAACATATTTTGAGAACTTGTCTTTCAAAAGACAATACCTTAACTATTAGAACATAACAGTTTTCAAACAAGACTTTTTTCTTGTGGTCATTGTGATCATTCTCTTTCAAATTTTGCTGTGAACATTTTAAAGCTTTGTTGAAAACTAGTTCTTCATCCTGACTGCACACTGTATACATAAGTGACCAAAGAATGCATTAGTTGAAGATATGATGGAAAGTAACAAAAATATAAATAAACTTATCAAATTTCATCAAGAAAGTGTAACAATGAAACTACTATTATGTAATAATTAAAATGTGGGTATTATTGGAAACACTTGTTTTTTTTATCATTGTTATTTCTGAATATCAAAATAAATTTGCTAATACAAGCATGGGAACAAAGATATGGCATTCTGCATGATGTTTGGGTTCTAGAAGATCAGAAAAGTACAGAAATCAAATTGAATAGCTGAACATTTAGTAAGAATTGATGACTAGACTTCAAATCTGTCCTTGGAATTGCTCAAATCTATCACCACTATTCTTAAATATACTCCAAGGAAATCAATTCCTATAATTTTTACCTTTCACTATAGATAAATTTCTAATTACACTAAACAATTCTTACATCTATTTTAAGAAAAATTCACCCAGACATTCAAACTAACTTTTAACTAAAAATAACTTGTATTGCAAATACAAAACATTCTTGTTATAGAAGATTAAGAAAAAATAGATGTCAAAAACTAAATATTTTCTTTATTTGAAAAACAGTGTTTTTATAACGTTATGCAGATCAGTTTGTTAAGAGTTAAAAAATGTAGATTTATCTACTTTTTTCCAGTGGGGTTTTGAGTGGCTTTTCTAACATGGATATTTGAATATTAGAATCTAGTGATAATTGAGAGCACACTGAACATGTTAACAACAGAAAAATTATTTTAATTATGTTTGTTTTGCCATTTACATAACACTTAGTGGAGTGCTTAGTAGTGGGTCTACATAGAAAGATGTTCATGTAAAGAAATTAATGATTAAAACAACATATGATCTCATTCATAACTAATAAATGAAGCTTTATTTGCAAAAGGTCTTAACATTTTAATAAAGAAAAACATAGATATTGGTATGTAGTTTAGATTAATCAGTTTCATAACACTAACATAACCAACAACTTTTAAAACTAGAGTGTCAATTTTGGTCTGGTAAGTAGATTGGTGGAATCATTCCACATTTGTCCTGCAAGGATATGGAGCTGATTCAGTATATCTTTTAATCTAGACAAAATTTCTAGATTCTTGATCTTGCTTTGTTAAGTGGTGTCAATAATCAAGCAAAAGTTTGAAATTGTGGATACTGAAAATCTATAATCTGTACTTAGTGGAAACATTTTGTTTACTAAAAGCGAATCTAAAATTTTTATAAAGTTTTTACTTCAACCTAAAAAGTTACTCATCGATTTACTCTATGTAGCATTGTATCTGAATGTAACTAAACTATCAAATACAAAACACAAATTTATTTCAATAAAAATGTTACAATTCTTATTTATCAATCAATAGTTCAAATATTATTAATTTAACAAATATATATTTTTTATCTCTCAAAACAATGAATTCTATTTTTATCCTTCCAAAATGAAACTGCTTTCTTTTAATCATTTTAGAAAATCATTATTGCCTACCATCAACAAGGCTTATGCTGACAACCAGCAGTGTGATTCCTTGCACCTTCTTTGGCTAACATTTTACACTGACATGAAGTAGAATGATTACCTTGAATCAATGGCTAGGTTTGCTGCTACAGACAATTTTTTCCCAACAGAATATATATCACACATTTATAAGTCTATCACTCATCCATATGCTTTAAATATTGCTGCCACATCTGGTCTGATGTTTCTATGGTGTATTTAGAGATTTTTGATAAAATCCAAAGAAAAATTTACAATATTATCAGCCTTGATATCTCAGCTTCAATCACTTACCCACCATGGTAAGGTAACTTCTCTGTACCTTTTTCTATAAATATTTTCATAATAGTAATTGTTTTTATGAGCTTTTCCACTTTTCATCAAATCAGATTAAAATAGCAATTTTATATAAATATTGTCCTACAGTTTCAATATTGCATTCTCAATCATCTCCTTTAAGTTATGAATTATATTCAGTAATTTTAACTCCTCAATTACAATTTTCTGTCAAACGTTTACACTAACCAAATTCAAGTAAGTTACTGCCATGAGTGTTAAGTGCATTCAAAATACTTACAGTGCACTGACCATAAGTTTGTTCTTTTTATCAACTTTTGAAATAATATTAAAGGCATGATATTCCATTTTCCTAACTATGAAAACAGTTACTAACAATTACTATTACAATAAAATTTATATGCAAATAAAACAATAACCTTAAAGTAATTTTTAACTAATATTGACTTGTATTATCTAGGCGTAATTACTTGTAAATTATGGTTAAAGAAAAATTTTGTCATGGAATTTATATATTTATTCACTTCTTCAATTTATGATCTTCATAAAAACTATTCCAAAACATATACATGATCTTTCATGTTTGTTTTAACTTTTAACACATTAGATTAATTGCCAGCATTACTTCCCTTCCCATTGCATTTTTTTGTAAGAATCCCTTCAACTGCAGTAACATTTTTGTCAATTTTAGTAAAGATCATTTTCTATTGCCATCAAAGAATATAAATAGAAGCAAGAAATTCTAACACACGATTGTTCATATTGTGAAACTAAACCCCCAACAACATGGCAAAATTTATTCTCTTGATATATATATATATATATATATATATATATATATTTCATATCCATGCTCTGATGAACATCATGGCCATTGGATCTGTAGGAGATTTCATCTACCTATTCTATCAGGTATAGGGCTGACAGACCCAAAATTCAGAAGGTTTGCACTAGTTTACTATTTTCACTTAGTTTGCTTGCTAGTTGAAATAATTTACCTGTGTGTGTGTGTATACTCTATAAGGGAACATATGTAAACATAATGATTCAGGATTACTACTTTATTTTAAGAATGTCATATGTCAAAATAATAGCAGAAAAATACTTTTTTCAGCTCTATTTTTTCATCACAATTCAAGTGGGTCAGAAGTTTACATGCACTAAGATGACTGTCTCTTTAAATAAGCTTGTAATTTTCAGCTTTTGATAGAATAATTTACATCATGTGAGTCAATTGAGGCTGTACCTATGGATGTATTTGAAGTTTTAGTTTCAATCACAACGCTTCTTTGTATAACATGATGGAGGAAAATCAAAAGAAATTAACTAAAACCTCAGTAAAGCAATTGTGGAGTTCTACAAGTGAGATTCATCTTTGGGAACAATTTCCAAATGCATGAAGATACCATGCTTATTAGTACAAACAATAGTGTGTATCAAAAATACTATACAACCACAGCTATTATACTACTGGAGAAGGAGATACTTTCTCTTAGAGATTAACATAATTGATGAGGTAAAAAATGCACATCAATCCTACAACAACAGCAAAGAACCTCGTAAATGTGCTAAAGAAAACAGGTACAAAAGTATCTATGTCTCCAGTGAAAAGAGTGTTAAAGTAATCTGAAAGGCTGTTTAGCAAGGAAGAAGCCACTGCTCCAAAGCCACCCTAAAAATGACAGGATAGACTTTGCAATTGCATATAGGAACAAAGATCTTGGCTTTTGAGAAATGTCCTTTGGTTTGATGGAACAAATACTAATAAGTCACAAGGAAAAAAAGAAAGGTTTATAAGTTGAAGAAAATCATCTTAAATATGAAGCACATAGGTGGAAGCATCACATTATGGAACGGGTGCTTTGCTGCAAGATGGATTAGTGCACTTCAAATTCAAAGAATAACTGGCACCATAAGAAAGGAAAATTACGTGAATATATTGAAGCAACATCTCAAAACATGAGACATGTCAGCTTTAATGGAAAAATTAAAGCTTAGTTACAAATGGGTCCTCTAAATAGAAAAATAACACCACACACATACTTCTAAAGTATTGATAAAATGAGAACAAAATCAAGGTATTGACATGGATATCACAAAGCTCTGATCTCAATTCAATAGAAAATATATGACTAGAAGTGAAAATGTATATACAAACAAAAAGGCCTACAAACCTGACTCTATTACAACGGTTTAGTCAGTCAACAAAAGCAATTTAGCAGTTTAAATGCTGTGCTAAGTGTATATAAAATTTTGCCCTCTCAGGAATGCGATAAAAGAAATAAAAGCTATTAAATCAATTATTTTCTTTATTATTATTTTGACATTTCACATTCTGAAATAATTTAGTGATCCTAATTGATTAAGTGTGAAGAATTGTGAAAAAGTGATCTTTTGTATTTTGTTTAGGTGTACTGTATGTGTATATGTGTGCATATATATATATATATATATATATATACGAGAAAAGATCGCCAAGACCTACCGCGGTTTCGCACAACGGCTCGTCAGGGCAAAGGCAGACCAAGGACTAATCAAATAAATAGACATCTATTAAAGACTAACCCATTTGGGGAAGGGGGTGTTCGAAGGAAAAAAAAAAAAAAAAAATTGGGGGGGGGGGTTCACATTAAGGTCCGGTACACTAAGCAAGAAATTTTGTTTTGTGGATTCTACACTTATTTAGTATTTCTGTTTTAGCGTTAATAAGTTTGTTAGCAGGTTCAAATTTAGCTATTGCTAGCTTCTCCTTGTCACATACCCTACAAAATTTATTGTTTTTGTTATCGTTAGGGCACTTTTTTATTATTTCCCATTTCAAAATGGGGTCCTTTTTAATTTTGGTTTTTATTTCCCATACATAGGTAGATAACGCTGTGCTATGCTTATACTTCTCGTTTTTAAAAGAAGTTTTATGGTTGTAAAACCTAATTTTAAAATTATCGTGTGTGGATCCTATGTATGTTTTAGGGCTTTTGTCATTTTCGTTAACGTAAACTTTAACTTTATAAACTACGTTTGCCTGATTGCAATTACCTCTAATAGGGCAGTCCTTTTTAATTCTACAATTACACTTATGTTTATTAACGTTATTATTACTAGGGGCATTAATATTATCTTTCAATTTACTTTTATTGGTATTGTTAATTATTTTACCAATATTAGGTAAACCAGAATAGCTCAGTTTAATAGTGTTCCTATTAAATATTTTTTTAAATTTGCTATTTGAATTGAAATGCTTATCTATTAACTTAAAAAACATTTTTCCTATTTTAGATTTGACTTCATTATTGTAGGGGGGGTTAAACCATATAATATTTCTTGATCTATTATTATTGGTTTTTTTAGTGGCATTTTGGTCCGAAAATTCTAGCATTTGTTGATGTCCACTTTTTTTTAACGCAATTTGATAAATTTTTTTGTGTTTATCGAAAACTTCACTATTAGACGAATTGGTGGACAATCTAACAGCTATGCCTCTAGGAATACCTTTAAGGATGTGCCTAGGGTGATTAGACTTTTTATTAACATAATTTGGAGTGTAATTCCTTTTAACGTATGGTGTTATAATTCCGTTATTAAGGTTTAACGTTATGTCCAAGTAATTGACAATTTTAACGTTATGTTCTATTTCTATTTCAAGTTTATGAGACTTAAAAAATTTTTGCACTTCTTTTTTCATTTTGTCTCCTAATCTAGGTGTGCAATTTTCTATTACTATCAATCCATCGTCCCGTTATCAACCGTAGTTATGGAAGTCTATTATTTCGTTAAGTCTATGGAGTAACAGGCACCCTATCAGTTCCGCCACTTCCGCTCCATCATACGCCCCTATTGGGTTATCAAACCCTTGGGCATCAGTTTTTTTTATCCATATTTCATCATTAAACCATAATAGCGTTTTGTGGCAGTGGCAAATTATTTCTAGTTCCTCCTCTTTTATCTCGTTATATTCCTTCGCTAACTCTAACGCTTCTGAAAGTAAATTAGCTGTTATGGATGGATAGAACTCTTTAATATCGTATTTTATGAATGCAGATTTTTTATTGTGATTTATAGAATTAAACCATTTGATGCAGTCACCAGTTGATTTCCACTGGTTAATGTTAAGATACATGCGCAGGTTGTTACAGATATTTTGAATGATAATTTTACTTATCCTACCAAGCTCTGTTTTAGTTGGATTTATAAGCCTAAATTCGGGATGGTTTGGAAATGAATTTTTGTGATCCTTAACAGTGAGGAAACAATTCTTTAATGCTATTTTTTCCACTCTGTTATGCAAGTTAAATTTAGCTACCAATGAGGTTGCTTCATTATTTATGCTAGTCATAACGGTTGGCGCTATTTTTCTGTAATGCCTAATAACCGAATTTTTTACTTCTTTGTTGAATTGTTCCTTAGGTATGGAATATAAATTCGTAGATTTATCACTTTTAACATAAATCTTACTGGTATTTTTACATGCCTTTAACGTATCCTTTAGTTGCTTTTGAAAAGAGTTTTGTCCTAACTTTCTATATTTAATTTTTCTAATAATGCTAATCAAATCTTTTTCGAAAGCTACCAACTCTTTAGTATATGGCGGGTGCCTATATGTTTTAAATCCGTAAGTTTTCTCTTCTTCTTTATCGTTTAAGTTATTTAAAAAGAAGAAGGCCCTCCATCTTAGTCTGCTAATAAAATGCTCGATTTTATGTAGTAGTTGTTTTTCGTAAAATTCTTTTGTAGGGATTGGGATGTCTTTAAGGGAACAGTCTAAAACTATTTGCTCCATTACTAATTGGTAAAGAGTGCTCGATGGGTAAATCCAGAGCATAAAATAATAATAATAAAATTGACTCTGTACGTATTCAAATCTTAAAATGTTACACAAGTAATTTTTAAGAACCACGAATAACCAGCAGAATCTAACTCCGTTATCGCCCTCGGCTATAAAGCTTTGGACAACGAGGGGAAAAAAAAAGAAAACTGCGGAGCACCGACAATACATACAGCACTTCGCAGCAAAGAAAAAAAACCCTCAAATGGAACAAACCACAAAGAAAGAAAAGTGCTCGATATTAAACTAACCAAAAAGGATTAACTAAGAGGCAGTTACGTAGAGCAAAAACACACGAGAAAAGATCGCCAAGACCTACCGCGGTTTCGCACAACGGCTCGTCAGGGCAAAGGCAGACCAAGGACTAATCAAATAAATAGACATCTATTAAAGACTAACCCATTTGGGGAAGGGGGTGTTCGAAGGAAAAAAAAAAAAAAAAATTGGGGGGGGGGGGGGGTTCACATTAAGGTCCGGTACACTAAGCAAGAAATTTTGTTTTGTGGATTCTACACTTATTTAGTATTTCTGTTTTAGCGTTAATAAGTTTGTTAGCAGGTTCAAATTTAGCTATTGCTAGCTTCTCCTCGTCACATACCCTACAAAATTTATTGTTTTTGTTATCGTTAGGGCACTTTTTTATTATTTCCCATTTCAAAATGGGGTCCTTTTTAATTTTGGTTTTTATTTCCCATACATAGGTAGATAACGCTGTGCTATGCTTATACTTCTCGTTTTTAAAAGAAGTTTTATGGTTGTAAAACCTAATTTTAAAATTATCGTGTGTGGATCCTATGTATGTTTTAGGGCTTTTGTCATTTTCGTTAACGTAAACTTTAACTTTATAAACTACGTTTGCCTGATTGCAATTACCTCTAATAGGGCAGTCCTTTTTAATTCTACAATTACACTTATGTTTATTAACGTTATTATTACTAGGGGCATTAATATTATCTTTCAATTTACTTTTATTGGTATTGTTAATTATTTTACCAATATTAGGTAAACCAGAATAGCTCAGTTTAATAGTGTTCCTATTAAATATTTTTTTAAATTTGCTATTTGAATTGAAATGCATATCTATTAACTTAATTAAAATTGTCAATTACTTGGACATAACGTTAAACCTTAATAACGGAATTATAACACCATACGTTAAAAGGAATTACACTCCAAATTATGTTAATAAAAAGTCTAATCACCCTAGGCACATCCTTAAAGGTATTCCTAGAGGCATAGCTGTTAGATTGTCCACCAATTCGTCTAATAGTGAAGTTTTCGATAAACACAAAAAAATTTATCAAATTGCGTTAAAAAAAAGTGGACATCAACAAATGCTAGAATTTTCGGACCAAAATGCCACTAAAAAAACCAATAATAATAGATCAAGAAATATTATATGGTTTAACCCCCCTACAATAATGAAGTCAAATCTAAAATAGGAAAAATGTTTTTTAAGTTAATAGATAAGCATTTCAATTCAAATAGCAAATTTAAAAAAATATTTAATAGGAACACTATTAAACTGAGCTATTCTGGTTTACCTAATATTGGTAAAATAATTAACAATACCAATAAAAGTAAATTGAAAGATAATATTAATGCCCCTAGTAATAATAACGTTAATAAACATAAGTGTAATTGTAGAATTAAAAAGGACTGCCCTATTAGAGGTAATTGCAATCAGGCAAACGTAGTTTATAAAGTTAAAGTTTACGTTAACGAAAATGACAAAAGCCCTAAAACATACATAGGATCCACACACGATAATTTTAAAATTAGGTTTTACAACCATAAAACTTCTTTTAAAAACGAGAAGTATAAGCATAGCACAGCGTTATCTACCTATGTATGGGAAATAAAAACCAAAATTAAAAAGGACCCCATTTTGAAATGGGAAATAATAAAAAAGTGCCCTAACGATAACAAAAACAATAAATTTTGTAGGGTATGTGACGAGGAGAAGCTAGCAATAGCTAAATTTGAACCTGCTAACAAACTTATTAACGCTAAAACAGAAATACTAAATAAGTGTAGAATCCACAAAACAAAATTTCTTGCTTAGTGTACCGGACCTTAATGTGAACCCCCCCCCCCAATTTTTTTTTTTTTTTTTCCTTCGAACACCCCCTTCCCCAAATGGGTTAGTCTTTAATAGATGTCTATTTATTTGATTAGTCCTTGGTCTGCCTTTGCCCTGACGAGCCGTTGTGCGAAACCGCGGTAGGTCTTGGCGATCTTTTCTCGTGTGTTTTTGCTCTACGTAACTGCCTCTTAGTTAATCCTTTTTGGTTAGTTTAATATCGAGCACTTTTCTTTCTTTGTGGTTTGTTCCATTTGAGGGTTTTTTTTCTTTGCTGCGAAGTACTGTATGTATTGTCGGTGCTCCGCAGTTTTCTTTTTTTTCCCCTCGTTGTCCAAAGCTTTATAGCCGAGGGCGATAACGGAGTTAGATTCTGCCGGTTATTCGTGGTTCTTAAAAATTACTTGTGTAACATTTTAAGATTTGAATACGTACAGAGTCAATTTTATTATTATTATATATATATATATATATATATATATATATATATTAGACAATTGAATGACAAAGTGGAAAAATTCTGTGCAACATGTTTCATCCTCTAGAAAGACTTAATCAGATAAAAGTAATTTTCTTTGGAAATTTATTTTAGAATTATATATGTGGGAGGAGAAGGGATATAGATATAAACATCAGTTAAAATTAAGCACAAAGAAGAAGTGCTCAATGCCAAATTTATATATATTTTATATGAATTCATGCAAGCAGAGAGAAAAATGAAAAAAAGAAGTTGGATTGATACCGGATCAAGGCATGAATACTGCCAGTTATCTGAAAGCATTCTTGTAGTTAAACTGAAAGGAAGCCCTTCAACATATCTGTTATAGTGATGTATACACTGACAATACAAAGAAGAAATTAATTTTTTCTACTCCATGCTCGACAACACCAAGTTTCAGTGTAAATCACAAGAAATTATAATTATCATGGAAGATCTGAAAGTAGGCAAGGAAAAGGAAGGGGAAATATTACCTGAGTTTTATAGACTAAGCAAAGACATTTGACGAAGTACACCAAAAATACCTGTTAGACAACCTTGACATATTCAGGAAGGACATTAGAATAATCAAGAATCTTTACTAGCAGCAAATTGTCTGTATGTGTACAGGAAATGAGTTCAGCAGATGTACAAAAATGGAAAGGGGTGTCTTCTCACCAGATCTATACAGCAAAGCAATTCTGAGAGAACTAGAAATCCTACCAGGATACATCACTGGCAACCACAATTTTAACAATATAATATATGCAAATGACACCATGCTGACATCAGACATGGAAAGGAAACTACAAAACCTCCAACAATGTAGCAAAGGAAAGTGAGAAGAAAGGACCAAATATAAACTGCAAGAAGGCTGAATGTATAATCATCACCAAAATGCCAATTGCAAGTCAGGGATATTAAAACCAAACTGGTACAGAAGTTTAAATACTGGAAAGTGAAGAGGATGGAAAATGCAACACTGAGATTCAAAGATGTAGTGAGATGGCCAAAGACATATTCAAAAAGCTAAGCAGAGACAGGAAAATTTTATTGGAAACAAAGAAAAGAGTACTTAAGTGTTATGTAATATCTGTCCTCCTGTTTGGCAGCTAATGCTGGACAATTTTCTCAAAGACAAAGAAGAGATTTAAAGCACATAAATGTGGTTTTACAGAAGGATGCTGAGGATACTATGGGCTGAACATGTGAGCAACGATGAGGTTCTGTAAAAGCAGAAAACATGTTTAACATCAGGAAGAGACAGTTAAAATTTCTGGGACATGTACTGAGGAAGGAGAGCTTAGAGAATCTGATACTCACAGGGTGGATAGTGGGAAAGAGGAAAGCAGTGTGTGACATAGTTGATGGCCAAGATAAAATGGATGGCAGAACAGGGTTTGGGAGAAATAACAAAACAAAACTTAAAAAATACAAAATACAAGAAAATGTGGAGGGCCATGAACGGCTACATCCTGAAGAGACACGGCACATAAAAGATGACAAAGATGGAAAAAATGCTGTGTGATGTGTTTCTTCCTATAGAAGGACTTCATCAGACTAAAGTAATGTTTTTGTCAATAGAATTATATATGTGTAGGAGGAGGTAATATAAAAAATGTGAAAGTTGCTTATAATTATGCATGAATAAGAAACACTGAAGATGGTGGAACACTGACATTTTTAAATTTACATTTTTCTTTTTTCTTTTTTCTTTTTTTCTTTTTCTTTTATCATTTCACCCCAAGCAAGGTGGTACCACCACTGATGTGCAGGGGGCTGCAGAGTTTAAGTTTTACACAGGAAAAGAGTGAAGACAAAGATGAACCAGCTACAGTGGGTGAAAAAGAAAGGGCAAGAGAAGGATATGAACACAGGAGTGAAGACATTTACGACAGTAGAGAGAAAGGAAAAGAACAAGATACACAAGGTGATGAAGAAAGGGCTTGAATTAAGTGGATAAGAAATGGGAATTGACTTTGCATTTAAATTCTTGGAGGTTATAGCTGTCAGGAAAGCAAGTATATGGAAGGGAGTTCCACAGATGGGAAGCGCAAGAAAAGAAGGTGCTGGAGTAGAATTGTTGCTTGCATTTGGTTGATCTAAAGGGTGGAACCTTGATGCCAGTCTGGTTGCCCGAGTAAATTCTTGTGGAGGGGGCACTGATGAGAAAGTGGCTGGAGTCGAGCTGCCAGGTTGAGACCAATCACATTACAGATTCTCTTTTGGAGCCTGTCGATAACACTGAGATGAACAGCAGGGGTGCCTGACCAGATATGGCAACAGTATTCCATGCACGGTTGAATGGTTGATTTGTATATGTGCAAGATGGATTCAGGTAGAAAAAACTTTACTTGCCTGACACAGTGACCCAACCTTCCTAGCAGTGGATTTAGCTATTAATTCAATGTAATGACTCCACTTGAGGTTGGAAGAAAGGGTAAGGCCAAGGAGGCGTTGTGTATTGCTTTCGGAGAGACTTGCTTAGTCCATGCTTTTGGGTGTCAGTGGGATTGACTGTGATGGTTGACAGATAGGAGTTTTGTTTTAGAGGCATTGAAATTTATGAGCCACTTCTTACGTCAATCTACCACTGAGTGAGGGTCCTCGAGATCAGCAGTGAGGTTATGTTTGTCCGCCTCGCCAGATGTCTTACTGATGCAGGAGTAGATGGTAATGTCATCTGCATAGAAGCCTACTTCTGATTTGATCATGTCTGGGAGATCATTTATGAAGATTAGAAAGAGCATCTGGCCTAGGATAGAGCCCTGGGGAACACCAGTGTTTGTGCGGTAGGATGTGGAGGCATGCCCATTCAGGATGACATTCATTATGCAGTTAGATAGAAATGATTGAATCAGATCAAGCAAGTGTCCAGTGATACCATAGCCCCAAAGCTTGCGCAGGAGGTCAGCATGCCAAACCCTACCAAAACCCTTGGAGATATCAAGGGCAACAGCACAAGCCTCACAGGACTTCTCGAGGGCCTGGTATATGTACTCTGTGATGCTCATTAGCATATCGGCAGTAGACCTGGCAAAGCGGAATCAATACTGTCTGTCTGAGAACAGTTTATGGGTAGTAAGATGTTGAACTATCGTAGCATTGATCATAGCCTTGAACACTTTTCCAAAAATTGGTAGGAGGCTGATAGGGCGATAATTGGATGTCTCAGAGGGTTCTTCCAAGTTCTTAAATACAAGAACCACAGAAGAGGACTTCCAGCAGGCAGGAAAACAGGAAGCAGAAAGGCAGTAATTATAGAGTTTAGAGAGGACAGAAGAGAATTCAGGTGCACATTTCTTCAGGACAATGACCAGGATTCCATCCCCTCCGCTCACCTTATGGGGGTCAAGTTTTGATATTATCTTAGATACCAGAGATGGGGTTATGTAAACATCTTTCAGTTGAGCCTCAGTTCTAAGAGGGAAGTCGGGTACAGGTACTCCTGATGAGTCAAATGTAGAGTTTGATGAGAATCTGCAAGTAAAGCACTCAGCCTTGTCCACAGGTGCCGTGAGGAATGTGAATTTATTAATTAAAATAGGGATGGAAAATTTGCTGTTATTCAGCACACATTTGCACAGCTGCCAATAGTCCTTGGAGCCAAATTTGCAGTCAGCTATGTGCTGCTTCATTCTTTCAGCAAACAACAGCTTGGCATTATTCAGGTTCCTCTAAACTCATTACGAGCAGAGGTGAATAGGCGTCTATTGTAGTTAGTTGCATAGCTTCAAAATTGCCAGAAGTAGTGGTTTCTGGGGGCAATGGCAGCCAAACAAGCAGGAAAGAACCAGGAGGAAGGAATAAGGCTTTGAATGGAACTTTCTGATAGGTATGAAGGCATCACCCAGGAAGAGACTTCAGAGGCGCAGTCCTCAACTAGGAGACTGAACACTTTTCCCCAAGGAATCACAAAATGCATCCCAATTTGCTCTTTGGTAGCAGTAGGAGATCCTGTTGGTAGAAGACTCCTGGAAGGAGTGAGAGTTAAGAAAGATATTAACAGAAACAACAGCATGATCAGAGTTACCAAGAAGGCAAAGCTGAGAGATTTGGCAGGATTCAGATACAGAGATAAAGCAAAGATCTAGTAGAGAGGCTTGTCCTGAAAAGATACTGGTGAAGCACATGGGAAAATCCACCACTTGCGTAAGGAATTGAGATATATAGCAAAGTTCATGGTGTGAATGCCAGCTGAATCTGTGACAGAGTTTTTAAACCACTTGGTATGATGATCGTTAAGATCTCCGAACACAAATATATTAGTGAATGGGTGGGAAGAAGTAGCCCTATCTATATTGTCAGAGATGCTGTCTAGCAGAAAGTAGTCAAGAGAGGAGGGGGAATGGTACAGAAAGAAAAGATAGCTAACCAATTTGAGAAGTGACAGCCGAAAATATATGTATGGGTGGTCAGGAGATTCAAGAGATGTCACTCTAGCTAGAGGGAGGTCTTCACTGACATAAACCCCCAGTTCATGCATATGGACAGTTGAATCCTTCCTTAAGGTAGCCAGGGATTAAGAAGTCAGATGAGGCAATTGAGGGGTTGAGATTAGTCTCACAAAGTGCTTGGATGTCAGGGGACTTTTGGTGGAGGAAAGATTCAACACTACAGAAGTTAGTTTGAATGCCTTGGATGTTAGTAAAGGTGATTTTATTTTGCCTGGTTTAGCTTTTTTTGCGGAGATATGGTTGTTCATGTTTAATGTCGAGCCAATCTCATTCAGTTACCCTATACTTTTATATAATAAGTTATAAAATAGTTTATTATTAAACTTATTATTAAATATTCCACATTATGATAATAGTAGACCTGCTGAGAAAGATTAAATATTTAAAAAATATGGATGCAAATTTATTTTTATTTATACGCACACACACACACACACACACACACACACACACAAATATATATATATCTTTGAGCCCAATTCTACTCTCCAGTAGAATAATCCATAGTTGTTGAAATCTAACATGTTTTTTGTTCTGCAGACATAGTATCTGCACTCCATGTTTAACCTTTTTGTACAGCTTTAGGTGGGTGGGTTTTTCAAACCAGAGTTTTCCTTTTTTTAGACTGGTTGCTATCATGGCTAAAGATCTTAGTTTGCCTAGTTATTTGTGGGATATGTGTAAGAGTGTATGTGAAAATTAGTATACTTTTGTGCAAACCGTTTTGGCTAGTGAATTTGCTATTAAGTTTTATGATATTCTCAGTTTGTTCATTTCATGAGAAAAGCAACAAACATAAGGTTAATACTTTAAAATAAACATATAATAACACCCACACACAAACCATATATATGTTAATAGGTATTAATATACTGTGTTGATGTAATTTTAGGTATGCACATATTATGTTTATGCTATGATGTTCAATGGAGATTTACTGTATTTATTTTATTCTTTAAGATAGACTTTAATTGGAGTAGATAGACTAAACTATCGCCCCGTTCACACTCCACCCACATCTATTGAACAGGTGAAGAGGCTCATCCCTTGTTTCCTGTTTAGGATGCGGTTTCCGGTTTTCTCTTTTCCAATCTCTCCACTCTTATGTAGCCCCCTGCACATCAGTGGTGTTACCGCCTTGCTCAGGGTGATATGATTAAAAAAAAAAAAAAGTCTTCAGAAGTTTATCCACAGAATTTTGCATTCACTGAAAGGTTGAAGTGTAAGGGTGATGGGTAAGCATAAAAAAGAGAAAAATAAAAAACTTAGTGAAAACATTATCTTATTTCTAACAGAAATTATCAAATTATAAATGTTACCAGTAAAAAAAAAATAAAAATAACAACAAATGACTATTTCATTGAATGATTAACTTGCAGAGACATATTTAAAAAGCAACAAACAATTAAGATTCTAATGAATAGAATGAATTAGGCTGGAAATTGTGGCTTTAGCACAAAAGCGTGCCAAAATGTTTTGACTCTACCAAGAAGACCTTACAATCAAAGTTCCAATATTTAGTCATTTGGTCTGATTTTGAGAAGTGAGCAGTCAGAACCTCTTTGTACAAAATACTGGAACAAGAATATTCATTATCAGACATTAAATAAAATACAACGATGAACTTCTTGAATTGTTAGGCAAACCTGATCAACACTGAACACATTAATAGTTGTTAATTTGTATTGGTAACAAGCAGTTAATAGAAAGAGAAGTGTGATAAAAATGTTTGCCAGTTTTATTTAATTTTTACAGCAAGATAATTGTAACAGAATTAGAGACATTACCATGATTTATTATAAGTAGTAGTAATACATATAACCTTAATAACATATGCTACAAAGGTAATGCTGTGTTGATGGCAGACTCAAAAGGAAAACTAAAAGAACTATTAGAGAAGGTAATCACTGAAAGGAACTGAATGCATGATGGTTAACAGCCAAATGAATGGCCCAAGATGTAAGTTATGCACTACAAATGTCAAAATCAAACCAATGCGGAACATCAACTATGTGAAGATAGACAGACAATGGAAAGTCTGACACAGAAACTTGAAGAACAATAGGAATCACAAAAGATACTGTTCAAAAATTAAAGTTTTAAGAGATTAAAAAATTACATTAGAAATGAAGAAAATTGTGCTCTGTAATTATTTCTACTTTGCTATATGATAGTGAAAACTGGACAATTTTATCACAACTTAAAAAAATACTTAAGGCTAACATGATGTAGCTTATATTGAGGAATATTGAGAATACCATGAACTGAATATTGAAAGAATTAGGAAGAACGAAGAAGAATAAGAACTAAAAACCTGTTTTTGGACATATGGTAAGTAAATAAGGCTTAATGAATTTATCACTCACCTGACACATTGTGAAAGGAAGTAAAACAAGTTTGAACAAATAGATGCAGAAACAAGTACTATAAAGAGAATTGATTAAGAAGAAAGCATTGCTGAAAATTACAAGACAAAGTGATGGAAAACAATTATTGATAGACTCTATTACTGATCCAGCAGGCATCCACACCATGAACTTTGCTATTTCCTAATCTCTTACGCAAGTGGTAGCCTTCCCCACTCGCTTTCCAAGCACTCCCTCTGGACACTCCTCGCTAATAGATATATGTTTTACCTCTGCACCTGACAAGTCTCGCAGCTTTGCCCTCTCAGCAACTCCGACCATGCTGTTGTCTCTCTCAATATTTCTTTCCACTCTCACTCCCCCAAGGAGCCTCCTACCTATAGGACCTCCTGCTACTACCAAAAAGTTGACTGCTTTTCGCAATTTCCTCTGCGACGTCTCTTGAGGAAAAGTGTTCGATCTCCCAGTTGATGACTGTGCCTCTGAGGTTTCGTCATGGGTGAAAGCTGGCATTGATGCCTTCATACCTACCAGGAAGTATTGTCTAAAACCTCATTCCTCTCCGTGGTTCTCTCCTGCCTGTTCGGCTGCCATTGCCCACAGGAACCATTACTTCTGACTATTCCGGAGACAGTCATCTGATCACAATAGGCGCCTATTCACGTCTGCTCGTAATGAGTGCAAGAGAATCCTGAATGACGCTATTTTGACGCGGTTGTTTGCTGAGAGAATGCGACAGTGCATAGCTGACCATAAGTTCGGTTCCAAGGACTATTGGCGGTTATGCAAACGGGTGCTGAACAATAGCAAATCCTCAATCCCTCCTTTAATCAATGAATTTGAGGTTCTCACGTCATCTGCGGACAAAGTTGAGTGCTTTGCTCACAGATTCTCATCCAACTCCACATTTGACTCATCTGGAGTACCCTCACCTGACTTCCCTATTAGAACTGGGGCCAAACTGTACGACGTATATATTACCCCAACAGTAGTATCCCGAGTAATTTCAAAACTTGACCCCCATAAGGCAAGCGGTGGTGATGGAATCCCGGTGATAGTCCTTAAGAGGTGTGCTCCTGAACTCTCCCCTGTCTTCTCTAAACTGTATAACTACTGCCTTTCTGATTCCTGTTTTCCTGCATGCTGGAAGTTCTCTTCAGTCGTTCCTGTATTTAAGAACTGTGGTGAACCCTCGGACCCATCCAACTGTCGCCCTATAAGTCTTCTACCATTTTTCGGGAAAGTGTTCGAGGCCATAATTAATGCTGAAATAGTTCAACATCTTACTGCCCACAAACTCTACTCTGACAGGCAGTATAGCTTCCGCTTTGCCAGGTCCACGGCCGACATGCTAACAACTGTTACGGAGTACATGCTCCAGGCCCCTGATGAGTCAGGCAAGGCTCATGCTGTTGCTCTGGACATCTCCAAGGCTTTTGACAGGGTTTGGCACTCTGGCCTTCTATGCAAGCTACAGGGTTATGGTATAATGAAGGTCATTTTGAATGGGCATGCCTCTTCATTCAACAGCACAAATGCTGGTGTCCCATAGGGCTCTATCCTGGGCCCAACGCTCTTCCTTATTTTCATCAATGACCTCCCAGATGAGATCAAGTGCCAAGTAGGCATCTACGCAGATAACACCACAATTTACTCCCACATCAGTAAGAAACCCATCGTGGCAGACAAACATAATCTCGCTGCTGACCTTGAACGGGATCTACACTCTGTGGTGAATTGGGGCAAGAAGTGGCTTGTCAATTTCAATGCGTCTAAGACCAAACTGTTGTCTGTTAATCATCACAGGCAACCTCTCCTGCCTTCCATAAGCATGGACCAAGCGATTCTCCCTGAGAGCAATACACTGCACCTCCTCAGCCTTACCCTCTCTTCTGATCTCAAATGGAACCACTACATCGAGTCCATAGCTAAATCCACTGCTAAGAAGGTTGGGTCACTGTGTCGGGCCAGGATGTTTTTTCCACCTGAATCCATCCTGCATATATACAAATCAACCATTCGTCCATGCATGGAATACTGCTGCCATATATGGTCAGGCGCCCCTGCCGTTCACCTCAGTATTCTCGACAGGCTCCAAAGGAGAATTAGTAATGTGATAGGTACTGACTTGGCAGCCCGACTACAGCTACTTCCCCCACCGACGAAATGTGGCCTTCCTTTGTCTGTTCTATAAATACTTTCATGGCTTCTGCTCAAATGAACTTAAGTCACTGGTGCCTCCTCAACAGGTGTTTACTCGTGCAACCAGATTGGCAACTGGGTCCCACCCATTCACTGCTAGGTTAGCCAAATGCAGACGACAATTCTACTCCTGCAGCTTCTTCTCTCACACTTCCCGCCAGTGGAACTCGCTCCCATATTCTTGCTTTCCTGATGGCTACAACCTCCAAGAATTTAAATGCAATGTCAATACTCATCTATTAACCACTTGACTCTAGTTCTTTCCCCACCCCGTATATCCTTTCCTTTCTCTCCACCTTTGAAACTGTCATCACACCTGCATTGTCATCTTTCTATTGCTCCTTTCTAACTGGTTCTTCTTCCTCTTCACTCTCTTCTAATTAATCTTTTTACACTTATGTAGCCCCCTGCACATCAGTGGAATTACAGCCTTGCTTGGGGTGAAACGATTAAAAAAAAAAAAACATGTGCATAAGAGAGTTTACACACTAATCTTTGCCACCAATTCAACATGACTGAATAGCAAATTAATTGTTATGCTTTAAAATATTTCTTTTGCAACACTAGAGCAGACTAAATAAAGGAAGTATTCTGCATCAGATATTTGTGTTCAGTTCTAGATCTAGAATCATGATCATTTGAGTTTTCCTCTTATAAGTCTTTAAATACTAATTAAAGACCTCATGTCACTTGTTAAAATTGAAGGAAAAATCATTGACAATGTTAATATTAATGAGAAGGACCAAAAATATTGTTTTAAATCTTTTTACATTATTAATATAAAAAATGAAATACACTGTCAAATTTTATTATGCAAATAGTAATTCATTGCTCTTTCTCAGGTTTACACTCTCAGCTGACATGAAGTGGAAAGATTATATTGAATCGATTACTAGGTCTGCTGCTAAGAAGGTTGGTTCACTGTGTCATACTAAACAATTTTTCTCATCTTAATCTTGTATTTTTATAACTCTACCATTTATCCTTGCTTTAAATATTGCTACTATATATGATCCAGTGCTCCTGCTATATATCTAGATATTCTTGACAAAATGCAAAGAAGAATCAGCAATATTATTATATTGTATATTTATCATATATGTCTTGAAAATAATAACAATATCAATATCAGTTTGGTTAATACCATTTTATTGTGAATACTTTGCCTAGCATAATAAAATAACATTCTAGTAATATAAAAAAAAACTACCACTTATAAAATCTACTTAATAAAACCTTATTCTTTTTTAATTTTTAATTAGGAGGAATGATTTATCAAATAAATAAATTTAAATAGTTCAGTTTAGATTTTCACATACATGAGCAGAAGCTTTTAATAATTATCATTCTGCATATTTTTTAAACAAAATTAATTTAATAAAAAATTAAAACTTGATATTTTAGTCAATTTAAAATCAACATTTGAGAATTTAGAATTTTAATTCTGTATTTTTTTTTAAATAAATTTTAATCTGTAAAATTAAAATTTTTAAAAAGCAAATGTTTTTGCTCAGTTTTTGAAATTACATAGAGAAGTGATAGAAATTCTTATTAAAAGAGAAAACTTATTTTTAATTTATTTGTTTTAATGTTATCTTTAAAATAAATGTTTATTTTTTAAATATGTCGGATTTAATTAATTTCCTAAAAACAGTTATTGTTTTATATTTTTGTTTCATTTTATATTTTTGTTTCATTCATAAAAAATGAATTTAAAGAGTGCAATTATAATTATGAGTGCTGATAGAAATTTGGAAGGGGATTTTATATTTGTTGGTGTGCTAATCACAACATTGGTGAGTTTCTTGAGTTTTCTGAATATAGCATTGTATCAGGATTATGTATGTTGGAATATTCCTATGAATATCTATGTAACTGTAAAAAACATGAAAAAAGAGCCTTTCATAAAATATTCTCTTGAAGTAGAAATATAATCATTTGTTGAAGTTAATATTAAGAAAACTTCCTGGTCAGCTTCCTTAATAAAATGCTTTCATAAAAAAGGTTCCAAATTATATAGGATATAAATTCAAATCTCCCTAGAATCTAGTTCTTTATTTTTAATCCACACTTTAATTGTAGAAAATAAAATGACCTGAGTTAAAAAGTTTTCTATTTGTTATATATGCATGTGCTGGTATGCTTATGCACATATGTATGTGTGTGTGTGTAACATCTTTTATTGTATCGTAATTGGTACAGAAAAGTAATTTTTGTATTATTACAGTAAAAATATTATTCTAGAATAAGAAAATATAGAATTTAAAACAAGACATGAAATTGTAACTTGATATCTCCTCTTTTTTCAATTACTAAACAGAAATTTGGATTTCAGGATAGCAGAGACATATTCAGATTGCAGATTTAAATTCTACAAGAAAGAGAATGAATAGCAAGTACAATTACCAATACAGAAATGAAAGATAATGTCAGATACTTCATCTCTATGTTATAAATTAAACAAAAGGTGCTAGTCATATAAAACTACATAGATTAAAAATTTCACAAAAAGTTAATGTTATATTTTGTTTCATTCAGATCAATCTTTGATACAACAACTGATTCTTATGGAAATTACTCCAAATTAAAAAAGAGTACAAGAGGAACAAAATTTTTAAAATAATTCAGACAGAAATGAGCATATTACTTGTCTGTTTAAAAAATGTGGGCTTTTAAAATTGAAAAAAATTAAGACTCAAAGTTATTCATTGAGCTAAAAAGAACTGGTACTATGCTTTAATTAAAATATAGATAAATAACTTTGCACTGTTTATATTCAAAAGGAAACAATCTCTGAGTTAGTCATTATTGTAGTATATGAATTTATAATAAAGCAAAAAGCTTTCTTTATAAAGAGGAGAATTTTTTCTTGATTGTCTTTTTGTTTTGTTTTTCCCAAAATTTTATCTACAAGATGAGCCTGAAAAAAATTGTCTAGAAAAATAGACAATTCATGAAATTGATAAAACTAGATTTTTTAAATAGCCTCCAAGCAATTTTTGCTATTGTTCAAAAATAGTTTATAACTAGATTTAATTGTTACAATTAGTAATAATATATTGCAAGTATGATTTCTGTTATTTTTTCATGTTTTTAACTATTGAAAAGACATTTTATTTTCTAAAATTGGTAGGCTATTTCTGAAACAAATTTTAGACATTTCATGAGACATAAAGTGAAAATTAAGCATAAAATAAAAAATTTTCAATAACTTAATGTAGATTCTCATTAGTATAGATTAAATGGTATTGTTGTATTTAAGGTGTATAGCAAAGTTATTTTTTCAAATTTTAAATGTGAAAACAGCACAAAAAATTTTTAAAATTTTAAATCTGAAAACAGCACAAAAAAATTTTGTATAAGTTTTAACTTTAATCCTTTTGCTTCTACAAAAGCAGAAAACCACTTAAAAGTATCTCTAATTATAGTAAAGAAATTATTTCAAAAGCAAAAAATTAGCTATGACAGGTGAAATTAATTTAAAAAACATATAACATTGTAATAATTGATATTGTAAAATTCAACTGCTAAATATTTACCTTTCCAAAAAGTTAAGAACTCTTCATTCCATCATTTTTAAGTAAAACACTTCCCAGCAACTGCCTTACCTTTTTATTATCAAGTTCTTTACTTTCCTCACCTTCCACACTGTCTGTAATCTCACTAAGAAAAGATGTTTCAGTAAATGTAAAGGCCTTTTTAACAGAAGGTATATCCTCATGAAGAAATGAAGTTTCTGTAAATGTAACCACTTTGTTGACACTGGTAATATTGTTGAATCGCTTTGGAGTGACAGTGTTGCTTGCTGACAGTGAGGATGTTTGCTTGTCATGGGCACTGCCCCTATGTAATGTCCACTTGAGCATGCTCAGCTGAGTAAAGTTGTAAACCATTGGTAAATCTCCAACATGCCTGACTGCATGCAGCTGAATTTGAGGCAGGAAAAATTGAAAGAGGCGTGTGTTCTTGTGTTGAACTGCTATGAAAATGCTCTTGTGGGAAAGTGTGCTGTAGAAAGCTTTTTGTCGGTATTGGCAGCAAGTGAAATTCAATCATGTGGTCTGTGTCTAATTTCAAATTTCTCAGGTAGTTCTAGGTATCACTCATACGGTTGTGTTGAGAGGAGCCAAGCTATGGAGTTTTTGTGCTATGAAGGTGTCAGATGGCTATGCATACAGACTAAGATACAATCACAGTTACATGCACACACAGAGACATGCAAGTTTATTATTCCATTATTATTTTTCTTTTTTTTTCATACAGGAGCCAATTTTTAAAGAGGGTTTCTTTGTGACCAATTTTTATAATAGATCATGTTATAAGAGATCAGGTAACCATTTGAATATTGGCATATTTTTTGTGATATTAACACAAAAACCATATCCAATAAATTTGTTTGGGGATAATACAAGTATCACTTAGCAAATATATATATATATATATATATATATACAAAAGACTATACCTATTTATCATTCAAAAATTGTTTATATCATAAATACTAAACTGAATACTGTATGCCAAAAGAAAATAAAAATGTAATATGTTATATCAATGGACAATTACAATATAATGATACTGATCATATAATTTTAGTTTTAGATGACCTATCTATCAATATTTTTCATTAAATAAAAAGCAACGGATTCTTTAAGATTAATCATGAATTTACTCTAACAGGGCAGGTTAACCTCATAACCTACTTTAGATAATACCTTAAAGACCATTGCTAAGCTAAATTAAAAATTTGACAGTACAATTCATTTATTAATTTTTCCATTTGAATCATACATTATTTTACCTTAATTAATTTAGTCTTGTTGAACCTTTAAATAAAAATGATTCTAAAATGTGAGAATAAATTTTAGTTTGTTGTGATGAAATATTCAAAGTTAAAATGAAAAACATGTATTGAATAAAAACTGAGTAGAAAAGTATACATTTACAACAAGAATAAAATTAGCAATTAAGTATGTCCAAACAAACCCATACTTTTCTGGTAGAATTGTTTAATTTTAATGGTTTGATACAAAGAAATTCTATCAAATAAAGTAAAAGATTCTATTCATGTAGATTACCTAGGAATTCTAAAACTGTCTATTGAAATAATAAAAACATTAGATTAGAACATAATTAAAATAAATAGAAAAGTTTATCATGTTCCATATATGGCAGTGTTATACTATAACAGAACTGCATGGTTGTAAACTGTTTTATTAATTTTCTATTTTTTATTTTTTCAATGTCAAGCTATATCAAACAGAAGGTTAGCTCACAGGAAGCTTTTGCTACAACAAATACATGAACTTGTCATTCTTAATGAGCGCAATTGTGCACCTTATCCAGACATCATGCATGAAAGATTTACACCTAACTGCACCACCATATCTACTAATTGACTTCATCTTTTACTCTTTCATACATCTTCTTTAAGTCAGTCAAATTCACTTGTCACTACTATTTCTGGTTTATCCCCACTAAATCACATTCTCAGTGGAGTATTTCTTCTATTGTGAGCCTCAGCAAAAGTAGATCAAATTCTACCTGTGCTCTACTCTTTCATAGCTAATCACCCACCTAATATTAAAAGGGGTCTCTCTAGCATCTGTCATCTTTCTCACCATGATAATTGGGGCTATCATTCCCATTACCTTCACTTCCTGATCAACAGTTTGCATTATCTTTAAATATGAATGTTTCAACTGCTTATATCCTAATCCTACCTTTTCAAACATTTTGATTTCATAATTGACACAGTTGTTCCATTATTGACCAAAGTTTCTATGGTACATTATTTCACCTTAACAGCACATATCAGTTCTGGTCCTTGTGGGTGGAGTACATCATTGCTTCTCTCACTTCTCACTTTGTGTGTCATAACTTCTTCATTCTCTCTCACTTACACACACTCCTTTTTTACTTTTCAGACAAAATTTAGTCCAAATTTCAGTTGATGACAATCATATTGTATAGGTTTAGGATCTTGTTTAATGAGATACAGCTTCTTCTTGCACCTACATTTACTTGGTAAATTACAACAATAGCAAATTTCATTTCAATCAGGTATAAATTCACTTACTGGCAAAGTTCACATCAGTAACTCTGTTACAATGAACACCAACAGTCATTGCTAGTGATACTTCATCATAATCATCATCATCATGAAATTCACAAATTAAAAGAAAATGTATTGAGTGGATGAATACAACTCAGTATTAAACACACAAATCCTGAAATTAGTAAACATATGTGAAATAAAAGCAATTATTAATTATTAATAATCTCAGTAAGAAAATATTAAAATATTAAAGAAGTTCAAAGTAGAAAAAGATTAAAGTTTGAGTCAAATTGCAGTTTTGTTTTTAAGTTACTGTTTTTGAGTTTGCACTTTTTTAAAAACTCAATGGAGTTAATTTCAGCTAAATTTATGTTAAGTTTCTTTATATTTTCTGATTTTTACCATTGTTTGAAAATTATTTATTTTAAACATTTTTTTCTGATTATTCAATAAGTATTTCAGTTCTTTCTATTAAGTTTTACTATATTTCTCAGGCAAATATAGAAAATCTATTAACCAAAGATTTTCATATTGTAGAATTGTATGAAATCCATCTGAATATAATAAAGCTGAAGTTGCCTGTAATAAAAACAACCTCACATTTATAAACAATGCTATTAGTAAAAGAACAATAAAGTTTTGTCTTTAAAAATTGATTAGTAAATATTTCAGTTTAGGAAACTATTAGAGGTCAGCTAAAACCATCAATGAGAAGAAATTGAAGATTTTATGTAGGAATTCTTGAAATTTGAAGTGAACATTATATCCGTAAAAGTAAGAGTAGAGGAATAAAATAGGCATTGAGGATAAAGGGTGAGCACCAACCCCCTATATACACATACCTACCCTTTGAAATAAAGTCAAGAAAACAACACTGAAGAATAGGATAACTGAAAGAATCTTTGGCACACATTTTAGACATTTTAGATACTGAAAACTTCATGAAAACATTCACAGCCTGAGACTTTAAGACATTCCAAAATTACATGAATTAATTATCCGAGACACATAGCTTTGTCAAATTGTTTTTTAATCATTTCATCCCAAACAAAGCAATAAAACTTCTACAATGTAAGGGGTTAGCGAGTAAGAGAGAATATGAGAGAAAGAAAACATTATTAAGGAGAGAGTATAATAAAAGAACAGGAATTATGAAGACATAGGATAACAATTGATGTTGCATTTAAACTTTTGGCAATTAAAGTAATGACTGGAAAGCAAGAAGGTAGAAAAGATTTCTCCACGTGAAAAGTGAAAAGTGTAAGAGAAGAAATTGTTAGCATAGATCTTTTGGTTACATCTATAAATTTTAACCGTTAAATGATCTTGCTGCTAATTTAATAATGTGCTTAAATTCATAAAGACTAAGTTCCATATTGGAAAATTTATCAAAATAATTACCATGAAAATATTTATAGAAAAGATACAAGGATGGTACATTCTGGCAGTGAGAAAGTGATTGAAGCTGAGATGCCATTTCAGGACCAATAACATTGCAGATTCTTTATCAGACCAGATGTGGCAGTAATATTCAATGCATGGAGGTGTGGTAGACTTATAAATGTGTAAGATAGATACGATCAAAAAAAAAATTGCCTCACACGACACAGTGAACTAACTTTCCAAACAGCTGACCATAGCAATTGATTCAATATAATCTTCCCTTTTTAACTCAGCAGAAAACATTAGTCCAAGAAGATCCAATAAGTCACTTTCTTGTAGATTAGCATCAGCAATACTGATGGAAAGACAATTAAAAGAGAGCAGTTTTATTATGGAGGTGTGAAAATTAACAGACTATTCCTTATCCCAGTTAACAACAAAATATGGTTCATTTTTTTAGATCAGCTGTCATTTAAAGTATAGGTTTTTTTTTAAGTTGTGAGTTCAATCCCTAAGTAGTGCTGGAAAGTCTCATACTGTGGTTCAATGGAAAACATGAACCAGCAACACAAAGGTGAATAAAACTGGTGATAAGAAAGGAAAGTGGAACGGGAACGAAATCTCCAAAGAAAAAAATAAAGTGGCTGGTTCAAAATGCTGAGAAGCTTACTGAGTATTATGACAGATACCAGAAAAGAAATGACCAAAACGTTTTTAGTATGACAACCAAGATGAGTAGAGTAATTGGAAATGAAAGTCATTTAAATGGATTTGAAAGTTGAAGGGGAAAATTAGTCCAAACACTCAATCAGTGAACTCAGCAAACTCTAGTGTATTAAATGGAAGAAGTACAAATCATTTAAGAGTGACTGACAAGAACAAAATACTCAATAAATAGGTTTCATTTGAAGTGTTTGAAGGGGAAAAATCAGAATGTATAGAGGCCAGTATTAATATCTTGTTCAACAATATGAATTAGTGACCTTTTTAAATAATTTACACAGAAATGTTGCAGTTAATGATTTAAACATGCATTCTTCCTAATCAAATTGTCTTCTTCCTTTGTCAATTTGCATTACTAAAATGCACAAGAAGTTATTTTTCTTTCTCACCTTTCCTTAGGTTGGTTGAAGTAATTCAAAGCCCTTCAGGTATTGAGGCATCTGTTTAACAAAGAATAACTAATACACAAGCTTATTATTACCCTCTGTTCTCCTTCCTTTTACAACCTGAACTGACAAAAGAACTTCTTAACAGTGTATTAATGGACTGTTCATTGCAATTCGGCTTATCTCTTTCTTCCATTCTCCACACAAAAAAGAACTATTTATCTTCTCTCTCATGCAGTGGTACCCTACTATTAAAAAATTGTAGCTGGGCAGCTAATTGGCTTTAACATTACACTAAAGCTATTCTCTAGAAACACAAAGTAAAATGAAATTATACTAATGAAACAAAAAAAGGAATAGTCTGTAGATTCTAATAAAAGAATGAGTTAATAATCTCTCTGATGGAGTAGAAAAAAAGTTAAATATTTAAAAAAAAACACAATGAGAATAGTTTTTATTTAAAAAAATGTACATGGTCGTAAACTATCCTCATATTACAGGATGACTCCGTATATCAGTTCAAATAGAGAGCTGATAATGGTAGTTATTATAGAGCCAATCAACAGACTGCTATTTTAGTACAAACATTCCATTCCAGATTCATCTTTAGCTGACCATTGTTTTTAAAACACATTGTTTCCTGACTAACCATGTTTTTAACTAGAATTCAAGGTTGCAAGGTTATCAATTCTTAACTAGAATTCAAGGTTGCAAAGTTATCAAGTCTAAAAAACACAAATCAATAGTTATTCTTATAGATTTGGGCTTGCAATTGATTTTTTCTTAAAAATATTTATAATTAAGCTTTCATGTGATTAGTTTCGGGACTTTGGTCAAAAAATAAAAAAAATTATAGAGTTTAGTTTCTGATTTTCTTCAATTTTCTTATATATATATATATATATATATATAACATATCACTCAATAAAATCCCAGGCCTAACTAATAAAACAACAATTTTTCAGCAAAATTTGATTTTAGTCATCAACATAGTCTCCTTCTGGGGTGATACACTGATTCCGATGCTATTGTTGCAACATGTGGCCACAAATTATCGTGGAGCAGAATTAGACCATGTAATGTAGATTTCATTTTTTGCAGGTGTGCATGCATTTTAGCAAGTTGATTGCAGTAAAGCTCTGCATTAATGCTCTGATTTGCTTCCTGAAAGCTGTAATGGATAATACCAATTGCAGACCAACAGACAGTCACCATAATCTTTTGCTGATGCAACTTTGGTTTTGGGAAATCAAGCCATTGACCTGATCACTTATGGTTATTATAGAGGATCCACAAGTGACTATTTGGTCAAGAAAGGGATCATTGGTGTTATACAGAAAGAACATCGAGCACACTTCAAAATTTTTCATTGAGCTCATGAGGAACCCATTTATCAAGCTTTTCACCTTGTCAGTACTCTGCAAATGGTGTGAAACTGTTGCAGTGCTGACACCAAGCTTCTGAAACATTTCTCTGACACTTTGACATGGGTTTTGCACAGCAACTGCTTGCAATTGCTCATTAGCTAGACTGCATGATGGTCCACTACCTTCTTCATCTTCAAGGCTCACATCACCAGTATGGAATTTCTGGAACCACCTTTGTACTGTCTGATCACTTGTAGATCCATCTCCTCGTGCTCTGTTGATATTGACAGAAGTTTGGAAGGCACTGCGACTAAGTCTGAACTCACGCAAAAAAAGTAAACAAAGATGATGTTTTGTCATGCTCATAATTAAGGGCTTTTATGCTTCAATAATATTTCTGCTTGAAAATAAGTTAAAAATTATTAAAGAGCACATATTAATTATTATGTGTACTAAAATTCACCTAATATATACCATAAATGCTATGTTAAAATGGCTTTTCAAAATACATTTTGAACGGCCATTAACAACTTAATATATATATATATATATATATATATATATATATATATATGGTGATTGTTGACTAACATAGTAAGTATGACTATCACCGACATGCCAGCCCTTCAGTTAAACTCCCCCATCACTGCATTGTGTAAACGACAGTGGTTCATAAAGCCAGCCATTAATTCTTTTCCCATATATGCCTTATCAAATCATCTTCAGGTGGTGAAAGATGACCTTGATCATCATCACTTCCAATGTTCTCTTTCATATGCCTTATCAGGTCCAACCTGGACTTGCACACTTTAGTGCACATCAGGGATTCAAAAGCATGCTGTTACAAAATCATCATATACAATAGACTGCTGGTGTAGGTGTGGCTGCTGGACAGACATACCCCACTGCATTGGGCACATGGCCAGGTTGGCACCTCATGGCAATTCAGGGATCCCTTCTGACCTCCTCTCTTTAGTTATGCATATTTTTGTGATGCTTCATGGAAGGTCTTGATGTCATTAGCAACACCAGCTCTTCAAGAAACTTGGTCTTGAATTAAGTGCTGGAGATAAAAAGATCAAACTCCATGCAAAGTTTGAGAAGCATTAAACCATTAGTGTTTATTTTTCTAATGCCATATTTTCCCAAACTATTCTCGGTCCTCCAATCCACACCAACTTGGGCATTGAAGTCATCAAGGAGAACATCATCTTTTGGAATCATGTGGAGTATACTTCTCAAGGACTCATAGAACTGAGCCTTTAAAATGTACATACTGTCTCTTGTAGGAACATAGATTAATGATTGTAGTGTATCATGATCCATTTAGATGTAGGTGAAGGGTCACTAAATGCTCACTGATTTCTTTAAGAAGTTCAGCAAGCCTTGCCACAAGTGTGCTATGTATAGCAAAACCCACACCAGCTACTCTATTCTCTTCAGTGCACATTCCCTTCCAGAAGAATGTGTAGCCACCTTCAACTTCTTGAAGTCTACTATCTAAATGAGTTTCCAAGAGAGCAGTTACATTTATAGAATATCTCTCTAGCTTCCTAGACACCAGAGTTTGTCCGCATTCAAAAGCACATTCTAAAGGATTATCTATGAGAGTCTGTATGCTCCAATAAGACAGTTTCATCTTTAGTTACTTTTTTATTTTTGTTCGAGTGCAAAATAGATATCCACCAGCCATGATATACTGACCAGATAGATGAGACAGGCAATTTTGGCATCACTTTTCTAGACCCTTACAGCAATCTTCTGGTGAGCAGTGCTCTGCTTAAAAGGGCTGCTCAGAAGAACCAAAAGCCACCCTTATCTCAATGAAGGTGAGCTAGTGACTTTACATCTATTCAGAGGCTGCCAAATGTACAAGTCAGCAGCTATGCACTTCCAAGCCATCAGACCTGTACATGTCACTGCATTGCTATCAGACTTGGATTGAAAAAAAGTAAAACTACAAGCTAGCAAAGTTTTCAGTAATACCTGTATGGGTTTTAAAATCAGATGCAGCTTGCATAGCACAGCATTGCAAACCACATTATCCAGAGTCAAGCAATTGCAAGTGTGGCCATGAGATAGATTTTCTGTCAGAGTTTCCTTCTCCTAGGAGACCACCAAAAGACTTAGGAGGTTCAACCTCAGTGTGTTATTGATGTATCTGGATACAAGCAAAGACATTTCTATGGCCTCACACACATATTGCTAAATGGCTGTTGGCCTCTCAAAGAGGTCCATCCACACTTTGACAGGTTTTCTTTTTGCCCTGCAGGGTTTCCAGTCACCCTCCTCACCAGGTGGACCTGGTGGAGAAACCAGTTTTGTCACCAACTGTCCAACCATACAACAGGTAGTACTGGCTTACATGATACCACTATCATCGAATCGAAACAATACATACATACATACATACATACATACATACATACACATAAACATATCAAAGCCTTATATAACATATAAATATGTCAGGTGTTAAAACCATTTCGTTAATCTTCACGAGTTTCTGTAATAGTGTATGTTTACATTTGTTGACATTACAATACACATTCAGAGCAGAGATGGTTATTTATGTAGACTCGAAAATTGAGTTATATAAAGTCATGCAGGATCTAATGTAGTTAAAAATAATATGGTCCCAAGTGTTCAATATTATAAAAACAAAGTCAATTTTTAGCCTATTTAAACATATTATATATATATATATATATATATATATATATATATTATTATCTTCTCAGTTCATACCATTTTAAATATAGTTATTTATCTCAGAAGTATTATGTGAGTAATGATGCTATCTCAACACACAACACACTCAAACAAATAATTTTAATTTATCATAATGACTATAATTACTGCTGATATGGCTTTAGTTTCACCTGTTGAAATGGCCATACGATCTCAGGAGTTTTTAATTTTTTTATAAGTAATATATATTGTTATAAGGATGCATTTATATATAAAAATAATATTAAAAATGTATAAAAAGTTAGAGTAAGGGATTCTATTGAGTCCTACTTGTTATTACAAAAAAGTTTCAATTCATGAAGTAGTTGTTAAATAGAGAAATTAGGAATAGAACGTTTTGGAAGACTGTAGAATGTTCAAGTAAAATCGAGAGAATTTTAAATGATTCTAGAAATATACAAATTAGGTGTTAGCCCCTATAAAAATAGGTTTTGGGAAGAGTGTAGTCAGTTGTTAACAGGATTTGCTGACATTATCAACTCCAGCTTGATTTGTGGATCTGTGCATCCAGCTGAAAGAATCTCTAAGAAAAGTTGCTGACAACTAAAGCCTGAAAGAGAACCTCATGGAACTAAATGGGTAAATCAATATTTTTGACTCTTTCATTGACCAAACTAATAATTATTCTTTATATACACATTTGAGGATTTCCAAAAAGTACAGCACTTAGACTACTTCACTATCTTAACTGGGTAAAGATATCTGACACCTTCCTTCCCCTTTGTAACACTTACTCATCACTCTGCAGTAAACTCTATGTTTTCTATTTGAATGCAAAAATTGTATATTTGTAATATATTTTTATTTTGTGTTATCATAAATTAAATATATTTGTTTGTGATTAAGCTCTGTGTTTTGGTCAATCATTTTTTTTTCTTTTGTTACACTTAACACATAACAATATATATATATATATGCTTATTTTTAATAAAATCTATTCATAATCATGGATAATCTTTAGTGTATTATAATTGAAAAATGTAAGAAATGAGCTGTAACTTTGACAGATGATTTTATTATTCATTTCTCGATGTTCCCAAGTATTTTTAATCTTTTTCCAAGATCATCTTCAGGGTTGTGAGTTGTAGTAACAAAAAATAACCACAAAACTGTGTTGCTAAAAAGTACTGTAAATTTTCTTCTTGCTTCAAATATAATGGTTGACAAATTGTTTAGTGTTCTTTTGTTCAACCGTTATATTTAAAACAAGAAAATTTACAGTAATTTATGTATATTTATTAATATATACTTAATAGCTCTGTTATATTACACTGAGCACTGTTCTATTAACACCTGATAAATATTTATATATTGATGTATATATATACACACACACACACACACACACACACACATATATATATATATACACACACACACACACACAAACACACACACACACAAACACACACACACTATAATGGTTTTAACCTTTCTTTAAAATGCAAATTTTTTATTTTGACATTTTTTAAGCAAGTATATTCTTCTGTCTTCTAATAATTTTTTTCCTTGCATAATTCTCTTAAACTGATCTGTTTCAATTAGAAAAAGAAGAAAAAACTACCAAGCAAATTTTTAAAAATTAACAAATATCTGGGAAGGCCAAAGAATGTATTGGTCAAATAAATCATTAAAACAACAAAAGTGCAAGGCAAATTTCTGAAATATTTCTGAAGAAATCAGAAATAAAGCATTTTACATTTATTTTATTATTTTTCATCATCAATTAAATTTTCCTTGAACAGAAATGAACTATTTGCCAATAGACTGTCTTGAACAGAAATATACTGCATACAGTACTAATATACTCTAAATATAGTATTTTCCTTGAACATAAATATATCATGCCCTTATCTGAAAGGACAGTTCTCAATTGATTTAGTCAAGAACATCATCATTTGTCTGGATAACAGACAAAATATTCTATTGTTGCCAAATGTTATCAGTAAGTATTTATTTTTATACATGATTATCACCTTCTATGATGAACCTGATAACTATCCAATGTTCTATTATATATTTATATACTATAAAACACAGATGATATAAGAAGCAAGAGTGTGCATAATTCCAAATTGCATGAGAAAGAGAAAAGGAAAGCGTGAGAGATAACTTATATTTTATTATTGATCTTAAAGAAAAAGGAATAATAGTACTTTTCTTTTTAAAATATAAAAGTATTTGATTTCTATTACATTCTATAGTGCATGCTAATTAAATTAAAATTAAAATACTCAATTAAATTAAAATACTCAATACTCATTTGTATACTTTAAAATTTTCTGTGTATACCATAAAAGGTTCTGTGTCAAAAAAAAAAAAAAAAAAAAAAAATGAAGCAAAATAAATTTAAAAATTAATTTCCTGATGGTTTTTTATTCTGGGAGTAATTTCCAAAGTGCTATTTTCCTTTCATGTTAAATGAAATGTGTAATTGCTTTTTTTGTTTTGTTTTGTTTTGTTTTGTTTTTGTCATGAAAATACAGTGTGGTGATTCTGAAAAAATTAGAAGTCCTACCAGGATTCATTTTTGGCAGCCACAGTCTTAACATAAGATATGAAGATGACATAGTATTGATAGCAGGCACAGAAAGAAAACTACAAAAACTCCCACAGAAAGTCGTGAAGGAAAACAAAAAGAAAAGACTGCAAGATAATGGAATGCATGTTCTTAGCAGAAGGAACAAAACATCATGCAAATTATAATTTGGAGATAGCAAAATCAAACAAGTACAACAATTTAAATATCTGGGAAATGTTTTAGAACAGAACAGAAAGAGCAATACTGAAATCTAAAGATGCATTGGGATAGCAAAAAGTGCCTTCCAGATGCTAAACAAATTGTTAAGAAACAAGAAAAATTCATTAGAACAAAAGAAAAGAGTACTGAACTGTTATGTAATATGGTAGTGAATGTTGGACCATCTCCTCGCAACAAAAATGTGACTCTAAAGAAGGATGCTGAGAATATCATGAACCAAACATGTAAGTCATTATGAGGATTTAGAGGAAATTGTAGAAAGTTATGATCACCGACATCCTGAAGAGGGAAGCTATAGGGAGATAGTTAATGTTTATTTAATTCGGCCTTGTGTCATACATAACCAAACTCCCTACAGCTTACAAATTTATTTGTTATTTTCATCAGAAGGTTGTTTGGCTTCAGGTTGGGAGCAGATGGTTGAAGTTGTGTATATTTGTGTGGAATAGTGTAGAAGTATGTAAGAATAAAAATATACATTTTTCACGTTAAAATTTATTAAAAGAATAGAATAACAAGAATAAGTAGTAGTTAAAAGTTCTATGAGAAAGTTAAGAGTATTAAGAGTTGTACAATTGTTCATAGTAGCAATTTGTTGAAAAGAGTTTATGCATAAGTAGGTATGTATGTATGAGCATTTGTTTGGTAGGAATGTCTTTGAATGGAGAAGAAGGAGTAAAATGAATCAGCACATGAGGAAGAAGGGGAAGAGAACAATGTGCAATGCAACCTTATGTCTAGGTCATCCGGGTTATGGTTGAAGTTTCTTCCGTTACATTTTAGCTATGCCTCTCTCTCGCTGCTCCTATTTGACTGTCTGACTGATGAGAAGTCATTTATAGTCATTTAAATTTTTTGCATTGGATTGCAAAGTTTTTTTTAGTCTTGCAAATCATTCCCATTGGTCAGAAAACCAATTTAACATCTACTCGCAAAATATTCGACTTTTTCTGTAAGCATGAGATCAATCCTTTTCCTGTTTAGCAAAACCAGGATTTCACACGTCATTGTGAATTTTTGTAAAAGTGAAGAGCAAAGTTGATTTTAATTCTTAATTTCCTATCCCACAATGGATATGGCATATAAAAAAATAGAAATATTAGAAAAGAGATGTGTGTGTGTGTATGTGTGTATGTGTGTGTATGCATGCATATATAAGTTACAATGACTGTGTTTGAGAATGTAAACATTTTTATTGCTAAAAAAATACCATGTCAAAACAAAGATCATTTAGAAAGTTCTTACATCAGTCAGTCAGTTAAGTGCCATACGTGAAACACGCTTTGGCGATCATGTCTTGAAAGAGACATGACTGACTGGGCAGAAGATTATCCTGCAGTAGGTTGCCATTGCTTTCTGTGGTAGACTGGTTGCCGACCAAGGCTATAGAACCCAATCTATCCTGTTATTTAACCCATAACTGGAAGGAACAGACGGATTAATACCTTTCCCAAGGGTATTTGCACATAAGTGAATGCAATGAATTCAACTGGAATTAGAACTCGGCTCTCCGATTTCTCGTTCCGAGCCGATATCCACTGCACCACAATGCACATATGTCCAAAAGAGAAATCTCTTGTATGCATACAAGAAAAATATAATAAGAAGCTTAATCTCCGTGCCTTTTCAGTCATCTTCAATAAAACCTGCATAAAAGAGGGATTGTTGCTTAAGTGTAAAAGTGAGTTTCCATCATTTGTTATTAAAAAAAAAAAAAATTGTAATTTTCTTCTGTGTATTCACTTACCAGTTACTAGTTTCCAAAAAAGTAGATGCTGGGATCTTTTTATACACTCCAATATATATGTGTGTGTGTGTGGGGGGGGGGGGGGGGCATGCAGAAACACCAAAAGATGTACAGACATCAAAAATATACTTTTAAATATGTATTAATATCCTCACAAAAAAGTGAACAAAAGTCTATTTGAAAGATAAAAATAAATAAGAACCATACATGCATTTATGCATGTGTTCCAATGAAAAACAAATTTATGAGCATTGTTTTTTTTATAAGAAATGCCTGAACAAATATGAATGGTTGCAAAAACTTTGCCAGTAATTTAATCCTTAGAAATCCTATTTTCTCTAATATCAACCACATCTCTCTAATGGAAAAATGTATTCACACTTGGAGGAAAGCCCAACTGTAGGAGACAAGAACTGGAAAAGAGCCAAAACTGAAACTACAATCTTAGGATTTGCATGGATCTCATAAAATAGCTATATGGATCTGTAATTATTTATATATGTTATGTAGAATAATACTTTATGTGAAATCATCTGTTGTTTGATAAACTATGCCCTCAAAATTGATTTTTAGCTTTAAAATAGAGGGTGCGATCAATAAATTGTCATCTAACTTACACAAAAATGAAAATAGCATTAACATTCTCATTTTAACAAATATGTTTACTGAAATTACACAAAAGTATCTTGAATTATTAAAGAGTAAATTTATTTGATAAAATTGCCATTGGCTTCTACCATATCCTTCAGACAATTTTGGAATATCCTGCAACTCATCTGGACAGTCTCCTTGTTTAAGTTGGTGAATGCTATCATAAATCATTCCTTCAATTCATCTTTGGTCTTACAAGGAGTTTTGTTGGTCTTTTACTCATTCAACTGGGCTCCAATCAAAATAATCAAGGGGGTTGCAGTCTGGGGAGTTAGGTGGCCAGATGTAAGGGGTGATGTGGCAACAAAAATTATTTGACAGCCATGGCTGGGTTCTCATGCTTGTATGGCATGATGCAAAATCCTGTTGCCAGACATAGGGTCTTCCAGCAGCCACCCTCTTGACCCAGAACAGCACTACCTCTTCAAGGCACTTCATGTTGGCCTTGATGTTGAGTCTGATACCCTGTGGGAAGATGAATAGTGGTATAACATTGCCAGCCCTAGTGATTACTCCAAACACCTTTGTAATCATAATTATACTCCTCCAGCTCTTTCCAGATCCTCTTCACTGTCACCTAAACACTTCAAAAGGCCTGTATGGTAGCTTCCAGCACAAATGCCAAGCAGTACAGCATGCCGTTTTCAAATTTCTGGAGGAGTGAATTGCATCATGGTGCGCTTTTTCTCACAGATTGTGCCCACCAGACCCTACTATACTGTGTAGTTTACAAAATCAAAAACAAACAACAAAATTAAAAATATAAAATTGGGAAAATTTACCCATCGCATCCTGTACAGCTTTAATGTTTATTTACAAGATAAGGATTTTCAGTTTATAAGAGAATGAATTGTAACTCTGAAATACAAAGTGTAACTGATTTTATCAGTTTTTAAAATAGCAATGTATTCCTGTTGTGTTTTTAAATATTTGGAATGTTATAAACTCAGCATATAAATGACATTTTTCTTCTGCTTGATTAAGATAGTCAAGTGTAGTATCAGCCACAAAAATCTTCCTGTTCACACTCCACCCACATCTATTGAACAGGTTAAGAGGCTCATCCCTTGTTCCCTGTTTAGGATGTGGTTTCTGGCTTTCTCTTTTCCAATCTTTTCACTATTACGTAGCCCCCTGCACATCAGTGGCGTTACCGCCTTGCTCGGGGTGATACAATTAAAAAAATAAAAAAAAATAATGCTTGTTTTTTAATGAGATTGTTTTAGTGTTTTTCACTGAAGTAAGAGTTATTACCCCTTAACCAACTATTGACTTGATATATTATGTTCTTTGGAAACAATTTCAATAGATAAATAAATGATACATACAAATGTAATTAAAATTAAATCTTATAAATCAATAATATATGCACTGTCTTTGACAACTATGCAACCCAATCTAAAGGAAATATTTTAATTTCCTTTCAACAAAATCATAATGTTTGATGAAAAGAAAGCTTTAAGACACAAATTGACATGTTTCATATTTTTGAGTGTGCTAGCACTAGGAAAATAACCAACCAATGAAAGCAAATATTAATCCAAAGGTCCAGATCATGTACATATGGAGCAGGAGTAGATACAATTTCAATGTGTTGACATACCGTGGTTATCTCACATAATAATTGGGTGAAGAAATTTTTTTTTTATGATCATAAATAGCCAAGCATGAACTAAATTTTCAGGTCAGAGTTTAGGGCCACCCAAAATTCTCTCCTTAGATTTATTTCCTATTTGCTTCAGATGTTCACGTTGCATTGATTGTGTCTTTTGGATAAATCTCTGTTACTTTAATAAAAGATCTGCTTTAACAGATGCCTTCAAATATTATCCAAAGACATTGGTCTAGTAGTCTATACAGTGGCTGATCCTGTTGATTTAGATCTAGAACCACCAGACTACCTACACAGATGATTCTATTACAGCAGGTTGAAGGCAGCTTGTGTAGAACCAGCCACACTTTAAGGAAGAACTCATAATAAGAAAATAGTTTACAGTGTACCCACAAACTACCCATCTTGAGTTGGAATTCAGAGTTTTCCTTCTCATAGAATGGCTGCCACAAGAGAGCCAAATCTGACCCAAACTATTAAAATTCATAGTTGGGAAATGATGAATTCATGATTTTTCAAAGACACAAAGTGAACAAAAGAGAATCAAATGGAATTTGAATTGGGATTGGTGATTACACTTTTCATGACAATAATTGTTACACTAAATGCATGTACATAGCAGTGTGTGTGTGTGTGTGTATAGATATATAGAGAGAGACAGATGGAACAAGTTTTTAGAATATGCATAATAGTCTTCAAAAATATTTACATTGTTCTGACAGTTGTCTTCATCTTTATTGTTATACTCACATATTCACAACATTTCGGCTGTTGTACACTTCAACCTTCTTCAGGTGACTGTAAATTTGAACCAAACCCTTTTTTTTTATCACTGGTGTAGAGTGTTCTCTCTCTATGAGTTATACAACTTCCAGATGTCTTTGTTATCTATTTAACTTGATTTTCTACATTTTTGTTGGCTACTGCTGTCACCAAGCTACTACTGTTACTGAACTTGCAACTCTTTAGGTCAAATCACTGAATCCAACAAAGAATGCTTTTATCCACAGAAGGCAATTATCAACATTAGTCAACATTAGCTGAGTGCCTCTGAAGAGTCAGTGCTGAACAAACCATCAAGTAGATACCATACTTGGACATCATTGCCTGAATCAAGGAACTAGCCCCAAACGTCCCTCAGGTCCAGATAGATGAGCTAAGAGGGAAAGTGAGACAGACACTGGAGAAAATCACCTAAATCAAACATCACAAAAAAGTGGGGCTGACAATCAAAACCCTACTGAGAAATGACATCATACTACCAGCTGACAAAAGCAATGCAATTGTAGTGATGAAAAAAATTTCCAGAAAAACTGGAAGACCTCATTAGAAATGGTAGCTATAGTAAAGAAAGAGACTACAGCTACAGCCCCACATTTTCTTGTGTGCTTTACAATCTCCCATGAGTATAAGGGGAGTGGGAAGTTGGTCAATTAGCCTTTCTATTTCAGTCTTATTCAATCTGTGTTTTGGAGAAATATTAATTGAACATGTGGTTATTGTTTGATGAATTTGTACTTTTACTGCCATGGTCTGTAGATTTGTATTTAATTGTAGTTTTTCATAAGGTATTGATTTTTCTTTAGCCAGTATTGAAGTACTTCCACTTAGCCTATTCTCTATTGTTGGATCATTTATTTTGTGATAAGTTTCATATCCTTTAAAGGAGATGTTGTCAATTTCTTTGAGAAAGGTTTCCTGCAAGAAAAACTATATTTGTATTGTAATCTGTAAGGAGTTGTTTGATTTTTGCATAGTTTGGTTTAACACCTCTACAGTTCCATTGTATGATGCTTGTGTTCTGTTTGTACATTTGAATGGTAACGATTTTATTTTTGTGAGTGAATCTTAAGGATAACTATGCATTTTGTTTTTGGCTATTTCCATATTCCATACTTTCTATACTGTTTGTTTTCTTTTTTTGTGAACTTATTCTTTGCCAAGTATTTGTATGTTGTTTGGGTTGTTTGGGTTTTTTTTTTATTATCCTTATGGGTTCTGTCAGCCTGTTTATTTGCTTTTAATTTTATTTCTTCTGTTTTTTTTTAATTTCAATTTTGTTTTGTATTGAGGTTTGATTGGTTTTTTGTTCTGTTAGATTTTTGTTTGTGAATTTTTTTCAGTTGAGAAGTTTTGAGCATCTTGCCATTGAGTAGCTGTTGTCAGTGAATTTTGTGTTGGATTTACATTGTTTGTGTATAGTTTAGGTTTAGTGGTATGGGTTGTTTCCAAGTTTACAATTGGTTTTAATGTTTTTTAATTCTAGAATTATGGATGTTAACTTTTGTTTTTCATGTAATTTATTTGATACCAGATATTCATAGGTATAGCTTGATGCTGCTTGGGTAATTTTTGTATATGATGGTGTATTGGAGTTTGTTTAAATTTGTTTAATTTCCTTGCTTCTGAGTGAGGAATTTTTTTGGTGTGTTTAATTTTTAATTTATCTTTTCCATTTTTCCAATCCCTGAAAGTTGCACTATGATTTTGTTTACAATTAAGGCATTTCATTTCATTTGGGCATGCGATCTCTATGTGGTTAGGATCATTCTCTCCACATTTTCCACATACTGACTTCCTTGTACATTTATTCTTACCATCTCCATTTCTTTGGCAGTTGAAGTATCTTAATGGGTTTGGAATATATGTTTCTACTTTGGAAACTGTATATCCAATTTTTATTTCCTGTGGTGGTCCTGGTGCATTAAAAGTAATGATATAAGCATTGGTAGCTATAATTCTATCATTTTTTTTAATGGATATTCTATTTATGTCTGTAATGTTTTGCTTTTTGATAGAATTATTGTTTTTTATTTCCTCCAGTGCACACAGTGAAGTTCAATGCTTTTCACCACACCTTTGAAAGTATCTAAAAACTGGTGTGGGTAGACTCTTACCTTTATACTATGAAATTTGGTCATCCTTAGTAGAGTTTTAGTGTCATGTTCTTCTTTGAATACTATCAGTAACATATTATTTTTATTTTTTGCAAACTGTTTTTAGAGTTATCCAAGATGATAAGATTTTTTTCTATTACAAAAGGTGACAATTTTGTTATTAGTTTGACTTCTATTGGTTCTATTACAAAGAATTTCAAAAAATTTTCTTTGAATTTCTGTGTCATTTTCTGTGATCAGTGATCAGTCCCTTGGGTTTTTTGTGCTCATACTTTATTTATTATTATTCATCAGTCATGCTCCCCACCCACCATATGAGAGAGATGATGAAGAGGTAAATCCCATTCACCTCATTTCTCCAGGGCTACATGACTGGTATACTCAAATGTGGGGAGGATTCAAAGCACCTGTTATATCTGGGATCATCCACCCAACTATGTCAGATTCCTTTGTTGCCACTCTGATTGACACTACAGCTACTGCTTACTAAGTTAGTTTAATGTTTTATATGGTAAATGTGAGTGCATTTTGTTTGTTTTTTTTAGTCTGAGTAAGGGCTTGACATGACTAGCCGGTTGATTGGATCAGGCCTAACTACTCATCTAGTTCAAGTAAGGGCCAAAGTGGGGTGCTGGATTTTAGGAGTATATATATAGCCAATACCTAAAACTTTCAAACACCAAGATCCTGTTCTCAAGCATCACAGGTTGCTACCCACAGAAACAGGTGACCTCCTTGGCGGACTTTTATCCCCTGTAGAGGTGCAGTTGCTGTATTTTGAAGCTCCACCAAAAGGGTGGATATATTTGTTTGGAAAGTAATTTTTGAAAACTATATATATATATATATACACACACACACACACACACACACACACACACACACACAAAGGAACTTTGTGGTCATTTTCACTAAAGGAAAAAGTGGTAAGATAATCTTTTTAAAAAGTTTTTTGCATTTCTTTTAGAAAATCATTCAACAGACTGGTGCAAATTGCACATTTCTATTCAGTGAAGAAGGTGGAAAAGAGGGTTTTATCATAAAGTAGGGAAGGAGTGTTAAGATGAATGTTGCACCAATGGGAGCAGGAAGGTTGTAAAATAGAAGAAAGTTCTGACATTCAAGAACTTGCAATTTTTCTTGTTCACTTTTCAACAGACAGATCAATAGATTGATTCGTAACAAAATGCAAATTTCTTCAATCTACTTCACCTTGACTCTACACCTCTAGTCTTTGCTTTACTATCTCTTTCCTTCTCAGTCACTTCTTTCTTTTTCTCGTGCTTTTTCCTATTAAACTTTATTTTCGCTCTCTCTCTTTCACACTTTCTCATTTCTTTTCTTTTACTGTTTCTCTTGTTCTCTAAATTTTTTTTTCTATTTTTCTCATTCTCTTTCTTTCTTACTATTTCTGTATCTCTCCCTTTAATTTCTAGTTTTCTTTGTTATTGTCAATTTTTTTATTTCTATCTCTTTCTAGAATTGTTTCTTCTATGTATTTCATTTTCTTTACTTTCCCTAGATATCTTTATCTTGTTGATATTGAGAGGTTCTTCTAACAACAAATAAGAAAGAAAGAAGGCATTGTTCATTACAGAAAAAGTGTGTATTTGTGTGTTTGAGAAAGAAAAACACACAACATATAATATATAAGGGATTGAGAAAGATGTCTATTAAGTTTTAAATACTGATTTCAGTATGTGTTTTCCTTGGTACTTTCCATAAATCCATTTTAACTTCTCCAAATGTTGCTAAAAATTAGGCTTATAAAGAACCTATTTTAATATTAAAGAAAAAAATAGCATGTCACAATTGGCTTAATGTTAGTAATCCAGAATCATATTTTATTTCATTGGAAACTTGTAACAACATTTCCAAACTAATATGGTCTAAATGTATTTTGAAACAACTTGATTTTGAAAGGATAGTTTAAATATGTATTGATTATATAATGAATTAATGGTACATTGATTAATTTATCTATAAGCTAAAAATGTAAAAAGCAGAAGTTGAGAACAAATACAAGCATTTTGGAGTCAATTTACATTATGATTGAAAAGGTGAAAATTAATATTAGATTACAGAAGTTTTTTTAGACTATTAAATGTGTGTATAGAAGAGAGAAGGACAAAGAGAATTTGTGCAAATAATTTATATATGTATTAGATATGTCCTGGAAAGGGATACATATCATTACAAGGTAGTTACAAGGTTTAGGCAAATGTAAGCAGGTAGGTCAATCTAGTAAGTAGATGTAATCATCGTATGCAGTATCCTGAGACATAGTCAATGATGGTAGACCAATAGACAACTGGATCTCTAGTGGAAGATGTGATGTAATGAATAGGTAATGAATAATCACATTCCAGTGAGGGGGAACCAAGGTGTATACATATTCATTACCTATTCATTACATCACCTCCCCCTGAGCTAAATTTTTCCTAAATTTTAGCTTCAGTATTTGCTTTTTTTAGGGTCTGGAGTTTAGCCACATTATCAGGTGCTGGCATTTTTTATAGCCTCAGCCCTTTCTGAATCCAGTTTTCTTCCTTTACTGTGAATGATCTGATCTAAATATTTTATCTTCTTTAAGAAGAACTCACATTTTTCAGCACTCAGCTTGAATCCATATTCTTCAATTCTCTAAGATACTGCTCTAATATGCATTTTGTGTTGGGCATCATTTTCACTTTTAATCAAAATGTCATCTAGATATATGATTGCATACTCCATATCAGCCAACATTGTATCCATTATTTGCTGGAATAGGCTTGGGGCTACCTTCAATCCAAATGGAAGTCGATTTAATTGAAACATTCCTTCATGTGTGTTTATTGTCAGGTATTTCGAACATTCTTCACTGACTTTAACCTGAAAGTAAGCCTCCGACAAGTTCAACTTTTAAAACATTCTACCTCCATTTAATTTAGTAAATATATCCTCAGGAGACAGTAGAGGGTACGCATTTTAAACAGTCATTTAAACCTGTCAGAAAAACCACACACACTCTAATTTTTTGGGTTTTTTTTTTTTATATATATATACAGTTGGAGATGCCCAATCCGAATAATCAACTTTCGAAATTACGCCACTTTTCTCCAACCTTTCTAATTCTTCATTTATCATGTCTAGTGCTGAAAATGGTACTTTTCTCTTTGGTCTAAAAATTGATTTAACATTTTCTTTCATTTCAAAGTTGACTTCTGTTTTGTGCTAATTCTTCTGAAAAAACTTGCAGGAATTCTTTTTTCAAATCCGTAATAAATCTGTTTTCTTTGACCTACTGTTCTCCATGATGTTAATTTCATTACAGAAAGAATTTACCAGTAATTCCCATAAATTAAATAATATGATCCAATCTAAACCAAAGAGGTTTTCTGAGCCAGGGAGCATATATACTTTCAGTTTGTGAATTTTTCCATGAACGCAATGTTACAGTTTAATTCACCTTTAAATCTCAGTCTTTTTCCTGATACTCTCCTAGCAATTTTGTCTGTGTTAGTCAACCATGGATAACCAACTTTTTTCCATGTTTTCTTGTTTATTACTGAGATTTCACTTCCAAAATCAAGTAATAATTTTATGATCTGTTATTTTAACATTGAGGTATTTTCTTATTTTACCCTCCTCAATTTCGTTTTTCAAGCAAACTACATTCATCCTTGTCTGCAACTTTTCTTTTCTTTGTTTTGTCTGACAATGAGAGTTTCTATGGCCTACATGCCCACAGTTAAAGAATTTTTTATCCTTAAAGAAAAAGTCCTTCTTTATATGCTGTCCTCCACCCAAACTGCATATCATTTTCCTTTCTTTATTTTGTCTCCAGTTCTGTTGTCTTACAGTTTTTACTTGCAAAATGCTCTTCTTCTCAAGCCAAGTATCGTCCATTTTTATATTTATAAGTTGCTGACATTCTTCCGTTACTGTTTGTAGTGTAATTTCCAGATCCTGTTCCATGATAGTGAGTATTCAAGATCTGATATCTTTGTCTTTCGGCATCGTTAGCTCTTGAACAAAAATTGAACATCTTGCTTGATAATTCATTTAATTTAAATGACTCACACAGTACATTAACCATATCTGCATATGTAACAAAATCATCATCCACTTCTTTTATGATATTTAGACACTTATGTCATGTGTGGAATATGCTGTCTCTTTTATCAAAAACTTTTAACAAAATTTCAATTGTTTCACTGAACATAATTTCTTCTGGCTTCTTGCGAGTATTAAATTCGTGTATTTCATACTTTCTTCCGTTCCCAACTTCTGCAACAATTGCAAGATTTTTTTCTTCATCCGACCATTTTTCACATCATTTCATAAATATTGTTTTGAATCTACAAAAATAAGCCAGAAACATTGAAACACTGTACTTAAATTCAGATAGTGAATTTGCAATAGCTTTGACAGAAAAAAAAATGTAGCACCCAGTTCTTTTGTTTCCCTCTATAATATGTCTTCCAAAAGTACTTCATTGTCTTTTGACTGCTGTTCAAATAATTTTTCAAATGTTTCCTGTTGCTGCATAAATTGTTGTTGTTGAAATTGTAATTGTTGCTGAATAAGTTGCTGTTGTTGTTGTTGTTATTGTTGTTGTAAAGTGCCTTGTAGCACATTAATTATTTCAACAATTTGTTCCATTTTACCAACGTATTCAATTTATGTATGCAAAAACTCTTCGAAGTTCAACAAAAGTGGGGGCACGTTCTTACTTCTTGTAAGTGTTGCCAAAGTTTTTTTCTCTTCTAACATTCCTTGTTAGAAGTGTTCAACAAACCAAAAAAATTTGGAAAAACTTACTTCCTGTAAATGATAACAAGTATTTCTAACATTCTTCATTAGTATTTTTTCTTGTGAACTCGTTTCAAATTCTTCATCACCAACTGATATGTCTCTGAAAGGGATATATATCAATACGAGGTAGTTAAGGAGATTAAACAAACCTAATCAGGTAGGTCAATCTAGTACATAGATGTAATCATCATATGCAGTATCAAGTGACGTAGGCGTAGTCAGTAGTGGTAGACCATTAGACCTTTGGATTTCTAGTGGAAGATCTCTACATCTCTCTCTCTCTCACTCACTCTCTAGACATCCTTGCCTTTGTCTGTATTAATGGCTGACACCAGCCAATCACATTCCAGTGGAGGGGAACCAAGGTGTATATATATTCATTACCTTTTCATTTCATCAGTATTGTATATAAGAGTAAATAAAACCAGGATTTTTACTAAAAATGCAATAAAAATAAATAATTAAAAATATAAAAATATATAATGTAATCAGATATGTTATAAAGAAAAATATAATCTAAATCTAGGTATGTAAAACAATTGTATTTAAAGAAATAAGTCATGAGCAAGTAAAATAGAGTCTAAAATATGATGGCCAATGAAGAGAGTTTGTATTAGTAAGAATATAATGATGACAAAAAATGAATTCAAATTATGAATTTTAATAATAAAAAAACATAAAAGTAATATATTGAATGTGTGCAAAAATACTATTTTTGAAAGATAGAACCTGAATACACTGGGAGAAGCCATAATTTTTGCATACACCTAATATTTTATACTGAGACTGAGATAATTCAAAGAATAAAGAAAGGAGTATCATCAGATAGACAGAACTAGATGAAAAAAATTGTATATCCAGATGTTTACTTAGTACAACCAAGTTTTAAATAATCATATATTTTTTTAAATTTTGCATTTATTAAAATCCCATGTTCACTTGCAAGAAAATTCAGTAGTTTAATGGAAGATTTTACCTAAACCTGAACAATTACTTTTGCTTACAGAAACTTTGTTCCTATATTCAATGACTTGTTAAAGGACCAGTGTTGCTATCAAATGATTTAAGGTTTGTACTTGCATTTTCTAGAGCAAATATTGATGAAAAAGAGAGATTAGAGTCCACATGACTATTCATGTGTATCCAAATATAAAAAGAGAGATTGTATATGGGTGAGAAAAAAAGAGACAAAAAATGCCATGCAGATGAAATTAAAATGTTAGTATCACAGATAAATTTTTTATTAGTGAAATATTTAATTTAACAATATATATTGTAATCATGTTTGTGCATGTGTGTATCTGAGGAAAAACAAGCACAAAAAGTACAATAATAGATTTATACCCTGTTTTTATTTTGCATAACAAATATGTTTTTAAAAAATGTCCTTCCTTGTCAAGACACTTAATTCAGTTAAAAATAAAAATCCCATAAACTGAACAATATAAAGTTAAAGTTACATATCAAAATTTAGCTAATAATTATATGTCAGAATATAGACTTATTGTTCCATTTTTTTTTGTATATTTAAAAAAACAATTTTTTTTACTGTGTTATTAATATCTACATAAAATCAAGACAAAAATTATATAAAGCAAGTGAACATAAGTTATTTACTACAAACGGCAGTACATTGTAAATAATACCTGTAGATCAAATGAAAATTATAATCATAACTTAACAAGTATATATATATATAGATATATATATTCAGATAGATTACAGGAACATTAACATAAAGACATTCACTATCAAAGATGATATTATCCTGTGTTAAAACACTGCCATGCGACAATGACATTCACTAAATAGACGCAAGTCGTAAATTTGTAACACGGTTCTATGACGTCACACCACGTGAAAGACCGAAATGTTAACAGAACCATATGTCTAAATGCAATGTAATGTGTTGTGACCAGATTGAAATGTGATTTTATTAGTTGTGTGAGTTGCTTTGATTTAATGCAGATAGCCTCCAATATCTGAAGGTTCTTTTTACTGTGCATATCTGTTTAGTATTAGTGTGTTATCAACTAAAATCTGTCTAATATTACATACATGACAATCTCTGAATGGGCATGTAAATTGATACACTACATTGGTTTTCTGTAGAAGATTTAGTTGTGTGGTTGTAAGGTTATTAGAGACTATGAGATCAAATGTTTTAATTTTTTTATAATATATGATGAGCTTAATCTGATTATTATTATTATTAATTGGTTTAACATTTCTACCTATTATGTTTTTGAGTTTTGTTTCATCATGTTTGTAATTATTATGCATTTGGTACAATAGTATAAGTTAATAGTGTTGTGTTTATTTTGACATACACTGTTATTATTAATATTATCAATATTGTTAGAGGTATTATTAAGTTTATTGAGATACATTTTAATTTGTTGATCAATAACAGAGTTAGGAAATCCATTGTTAACATTTGTTAATGGATTAACACTTGTTTAATGTTGTGTAATTCTTTATAGAATATGGATTTGGAAGAAGATATCATTTGTGTGGATTGAATAAATTTTTTATAACAACTAACTTATAGTGTTGAGGGCATTCACTATGATAATTAAGAAGACACAATTTTATGCTAGTTAGTTCTGCTATTCGGTAATTGTTATCATTGCATAGAAATGCCTTATGTCGACGCAAGGTAATATCATCTTGATAGGGGATGTCTTTATGTTAATGTCTCTGTAACCTATCTGAAGATGGCTCATGTGAGCCAAAAGCTTAGAACCAGCATTATAAAAAAATATCCAAATGTTGGACAATTTTGTCATTATTTTCACCTATATCTTAAATACAGGGTATATTTTATAACTGGATGCATGTTTGATGTAATCTAATAATTTCTATCAAATCATGTAACGAAGGTGGTACTGAACAGGCATGCTTCCAGATCTTATCATATGAATGTGGATGTACCTCAAGGCTGTATCCTATGTCATACTCTTTTTCTGATCTTTATTAATGATCTCCCTGATATAATCAGATCCCAAGAAGGCATCTATGCTGATGACACCACCATTTACTCCCACCTTGATAAGAAATCTGCCGAGACTGACAAAGCAAACCCAACTGCTGATGTTGAAAAGAACCTCCAATCTGTGGTAGACTGGGGTAAGAAATAACTTGTAAATTTTAATGCTTCCAAAATGAAGCTGCTATCGTTTAACCACCTTAGAAAATTGCTCATACCTCACATCAACATGAATCAGGCTAGTCTCCCTGAAAGCAATACATTGTGCTTCCTCAGCCTAACTCTCACAGCCAACTTCAAGTGGAATGACAACATTGAATCTATAGCTGAATCTACTGCTAGAAAGATCAACTTACTGTGTCAATCCAGGAAGATTTTCTTATCTGAATTCATCTTGCACATATATGAATCTACAATTTGCCTGTGCATTGAATACTGGTGTCACACCTGGTTGGGTGCCCCTGCTATTCATCTTGAGATTCTCAACAAAATCCAAAGGAGAATCTGTAATGTAACTGATCCTAGCCTGGCAGCTCGACTCCAGTCACTTTCTCACCAACAAGATGTGGCTTTCCTCTGTCTCTTCTACAAATATTTTTACAGATTCTGCTCTGATAAGCTTAGCTCCCTGGTGCTCCCCACTGCACAAATTTACTCAAGCTACTAGACTGGCAACTAGGTTCCACTCTTTTACAGTGAATCAATCAAATGTAACTGCAACTTCTACAGCTTCTTTTCTCACACTTCCTGCCTGTGGAATTCCCTTCCATATACTTGCTTTCCTGATAGCTACAATCTCCAAGAGTTAAAATGCAATGTCAATTGTCATCTCGTATCCCCTTGACTCCCCATCCTTTCCCTGACACTCCCTGTATCTTGTTCTTCTCCTTTTCCATTCTACTTTCATGTAGTGTTTCATACCAGTGTTTCCATCCTTTTTTTACCTATTCTACAATACCCACTTTGACCTGTTCTTCTTTTTCTTCACTCTCCTCTTATGTAACTCCCTGTGCACCAGGTGCGTTGCTTAAGGTGGAACGATTAAAAATAAAAAATCATAGATAAACTGTCTAAAGTTCCTGTTTTAATTCTTTTGTTCAAATACTTTCAACCATCTCAATCATTATCAAGAACTGAGTGTTTCAGGTTGAGTAAACAAGATGAAAAGAATTTAAAATAACATTTGAAAAATTAATAACTATAGAAATTACTTATTTATTCTTCATTTATCTGTATCTAAATTTTCATGATATTTCTGTGCATTTTTAAAATTGTAACTAACTTGAAGAAATATTTTTATAATTTTCGTTAAAATGATGCAATTTTTTAATTTAAAATTTTTTAAAAAAATCCTTTGATTTAATATATAGTTTTTAAATATCTATTTACTTTGTGTAATATTCAAAAGCAAGTGTCTCCGATTTGCTTCCCTTTAACAAAGTCACAAGATTTTTACTTAAAGATGTGTTTTTATGGAAAATAGTAAATAATGCATAAGTATTCTCACAATTAATATAAATACTTATTTAATTTCCAATGAGGGAATAATGACTAACAAAGAGATATTAATAAGAACTTACGTAATTTACGTAATGAAAATGAATGAATGAAAAAATATATTTTATACTTTTTCATTCATTCATTTTCAACCCAGAGTTATTTCCCCTATTTCATCATCTTTCACTCATGTTGCATAAAATATGAAAGATACGTTATGCATAAATTAAAATAATAAATATTGCATTATTTTCAAGAATTCATAAGTTAGTACTTGTGAGTTGTTTTATCATATATATCAGTACACTGTTGATTCATAACTTATGATCAGACTATTAAAAACTTATAATCAAGGATTTTAAAATCTGAAAAATTCCCTATTCTAAAATTTGCCTGATTTCAATAATTTTATTGAAGAGATTCTGTAACTGTATATGCATCTGCGTTCAGTGTTTAAAAGTTATTTTAGGATAAAAGAATAGTAATTTTAATTTTTAAGCAAATCATACGTATTTCTAATTTTGAGGTGTTTATAAATGTAATTATGACAGGGTTTCTAATAAAACATGCATACTTTATACATATCTGAGAGTGACAGCTGAATTTTAAACTGAAGATTTTACTGCAAATATTTAATATATGTGATTAATATTCACCATGTAATTAAGTGCATAGCTGAGTAAAATAAATGCTTTGTCATCATTAGAATTAGAATTTATTGAACCCACATATGTGAAATTTTCTTTGAAAATATATATTGCTTAATATAAGTTGACAAACTACAAACATCAAACAAATCTGGATAATTTTGATGTGCTAACCATAGTTATGGCACAACACATTTATATACATTATATCAGATTTTATCATGATTAAGTTCTATCAGATTTAAGTTTTTCATGATTGCAAAATTGGAGTTAACCAGGTAATATAAGTAAAAAATACGATATATTTGTATAATTAATATATTATATGAGCTTTATTATGGTTATCTAAGATTACTGATAATGACTTCTTTTCTAAGATTTCATTATAAAAACTAAGTGCAGTATAAATTTTTATTTTTAACTAAATTCCAACAATATAGGCCATAGAAACATATTTGATAAACAAACACTTCATGTACCTGTATAAATTATTTATTTTTTTACATGGAATAAAATAGGAAAACTTATTCTATAACCTTCATCATTCTCATGAACATTGATTTTACTAACTTTTTTATTGTTTCAAATTTAACATTACCTGCAGCAGTTTTAATTGCCCCCAGAGATTTTCTTTGCTTGAATATTATTTTTGTTATTCTCATATACATCTGTTAATGATGGATCACAAGTTTTCTATAAGATTGGAATTTAGTGTCTTTGAAACATTTTTTTTGCAAGGTGGTAATAGTCAGTTTTTCAAAATTCAAAATATGATTGCTATCCATTAATATAATTGACATTTTAAAGTTTCTTGATTATGTGCTGTACCACTCAAAAAAACATCTTGTCAAAGAACTTACAATAGTTTTCTGCATTTATCATGATGTCAACTTCAACTTTAACAAGATCTGTATTTTTATTTCCTATAATACTAGTTCAAAACATTACTCCTCTTATCTATTGTCTTCTAAATCATATTTGTTGACTATTTCCATAAAGGTCCACAATGTTCAAGTTCATCCAATGTAGCACTACATTCATCACTAAAAATTACTGATGAAAAATCAGTTTTTGTTAATTTCATGCAATTTAGATTTTTTACTTTGTGATGTTTACTTAAAGTTAGTAGTTTGATTGCTTTCATTTTTTTAGCCAGTGTTGTTAATATTTTACATCTTTTCTGTTTGCCATACCAGATTCTTCAAATATTTTTTAATACAGTGTTGATATACAAATCAACCATGCATAGTGATTGTAAGTTTCATGCTTGTAACAATCTCATACATATGGTCTGGAGATTATTTGAGGGGTGAAACTGATAGTCACTATAAAGTGTTGATTTCTGTGACTATGCTGTCTATATCTACAAACATGTATATTATGAATTTCAAAGGTGTAGGAAATTATTCTTTAAATTATTGCAATTAATATTTGATCTTGAAACAAAACAGGAATACATATGCATCAAGGATGGTGTCAAAATAACGCTGAAACATCAAATAAATTCACCTTTTAAACTTACAAAAATTTTAAAAATATGACAAAAGTAATCATTTCAAAACCCTAGTCTTATTGCCCACTTGTTAATCAGCAGACATTTACTGATCTTTTTAAAAATGTTGCCATCAATTAGTTTAGAAAGCAAAGGTATGAAATACAAAAACTAAAAAATTTAAAAGCTCACCTGCAACCGAATAACAGCTTTCTTTTTCTTGACAAACCTAACCCGGTCACGGATGCACCTATAATTGGTCTGCAAAACAATAACAGCTTTTCGCTGTTGGTGATACCCTGAAAGATAAGAAGCAGAGAAAAGTTGAGTTAGATAAAAAGAATCAAAATCAAATGGAAATAAAGTTTTGTACAAACTTGACAGAAATCTAATTGCTGATAATTAAGATGTTGTAAAAGGCTTCAAAAGTAAATACAAAGACAAAAAGCATTTACTGTTAATGTAGACAATTCAATTGTGTCAATTTACCACTGATGACAGAAAGTAAAAATATTGACAAGAAAAATTTTAAAACAATTTATTTTTTTAAAAAGAAATGCAATTAATAAATCATTTAATTAGATATTATTTTCTGAAAAAGTAGTAAAATGAAATTTAAGAAATATAGTTTTATACAATTTTGTGTATAAATAATTGCTTTTGTTTGTTTCATTTCGATTTATGGTCAAAAATTTTTCAAATAAGAATGATGTCAAATTCTTAGAAGCCGCAATAAAATGGTTCTATAACAAATACTTTAAAGCAACAGAAGTATGATAATAATCCCCAGATTTATTACAAAAATATTACAGTTATGTTAATTACATAATTGCTTACATTAATTTCAAAGATTGTTATATGAAATGATAAGGAATCTTTAAATTCATAAATCAGTGCAACAAGTCAAGCAAGTTTTAGGATTATTGTGAAAATGATTGCAGGAATTGATAAGTATAAATAATTTTCTATTTCTCTATAGATAAATTTATTATGTAAAATACTGGATAGTGGGAGCAAGCAATACCATGACCTTCTTTATAAAGAAGGTCATGGCAATACTAACCATGTTAAAAACTGAATAATGTATATGAAACTTTTTCAGTGTAGTAGACATGTTCCATTAGAAAAAGTACAAATAGCCAACAGGTTTCGGTTAATAAAATTCATTATTACATTCTCATCTTAAAGAAGATTCTAATGCATTTGTCTTTGTTGCTGGTCTTATACTTATTTAAATTTCTTTAGTGACAACAGATAGTGTAGATTACTAAAACAAAGTATTAGTCACAAATTTAAGGTATGAAGACTGCAAAAATAATACTCTGTGTTGATCAATCTTATTAGCATTGATTTAGCATATGACAGATAAAAATCATTTCTCCTATTTGCAAATATGTATAACCGAATGGCTAGCATTTTACTAAATTCATTTAATTGCAGAATTTTTAATGGTGTCAACAGACCAGTTAAAGTATTTAAAGCTGCAGAATACAGTGAAAAAAGAAAAACAGAATAACAATATTACAAAAACTAAATTGCAACTAAATAACTCCATACAAAAAAAAAACATTTTCTAAAAAGAAAATAAAAATAAATTTAATATAGATTAAACAAAATAAACTGAATTCATATAGAGAATGCTTGAGAATATTACTATGTACTCCTTTTTTCAGATGAGTGTGGATAGAGGCATTTGTGAAGATAACTTCAAATATATGCATGTGTCTGACAATTCAGTTCCCAGTAAAATCTTTTTAAAAAATCATGCCTGATTGTATTATTAAGTTATTTATTCAACACTGCTGTAGCCTGCTACCAAAATCACAACTCTTTGGGTCAACAAATAACTTAGAGAGATAAGTTAAAGGGAGATAACTACATGGCTACCAGAAGTAGCATTGCACATGGAATGAGAATGATATACCCCAGTGATCATAATAAAGGGCTTGGTTCAAAATTCTTAGTGGCTGGAGTAACTGGAATATACAATGGTCAAAACGTTGTAAGCATAGCAGTAAAGATGAGGACAATAGTTCAAACAATGTAAGTAGTATATCATCTCAGAAGTATAAACAAATACTGATAGCATTTGTACTTCAGCATTTGTACTGCTCTTTCCAATATCATTCTGTTATTAAATACTGCATTTCTTGTTCCAATGTCTTCAATGAAACCACTTTTCTTGTCATAAACCACAATCTTCTCCTTGGGTCTTTCCTGCCTGTTCAACTGCTATAGCCCACAGGAAGCACTTCTTCCAGTTACACCAGAGCAACAGGTCCGATTGTAACAGGTATCTCTTTGTCATTGCTCATAATGAATGTAAGTGTGTTCTGAAAGAGACAAAGTTACTATACACTGGTAGAATAATGAGACACTGTATACCCTCTCATAAGTTTGGTTCTAGAGATTAATAGCAGTGTACTGAACAAAAACAAATTTTCAGTCAGTTCTCTCTTCAATCAATTTGAAGTGTTGTTATCTTCTGACCTCACAACTTTGGGGCTAAGTCAACCAATGCTTTTATCCACTGGCTCATTTGTTCTTGAGAACATCATAATATGAATCTTGGGGACTTATAAACCTGATGTCTCAGTAACCGTTTTTTACCATTATAATTTTGTTGCCTTTTGTAATTGTTTTTGTCTAGCAGTTCATATTACTGGTTTCCACATTATGTTCATTGCTATGCCTGGTTGACTTGGAGATTTTTGTGGTCTAGCATATGTACTGATTCTGTAAGTTTTTGTATTTTCCAGTCACATTCTCTGTTATTTCAACTTCATCCACAGGGGGTGGTAATCTCCCATTCCTCTCCATTTTGTGGTCAGCTATGCCTGATTTTTCTATTTCCTCTTGTGTTATGACTTTGCAGTGTTCTTGCAGTCTTATCTTAAAGGGGTGGCTTGTTTTTCCTTTATATTTCTTACCACAGCTGCATAGGATGGCATACACACAGTTCTTAGTCATGTTCCCTTCTATGGGAGGTCTTACTCAGAAGAGGTGTCTACAAACTGTCAAGCCACTTTTGAAGCCACTCATCTTTTATATTTTTTTCAATAATCCCTTCACATAGGGTAGGCAAACTGAGGCTGTTTTCTGAACGTTATTATCCTGTGTTGATAAAGCATTGCTTTCTGATGGGAAAAATACTATTCAAGCAAAACAATGGCTTGATAAGTGTTATTCAAACTCTGCTTCATCAGAAACAATAATTAAGAGGTTATATGCTTACTTTAAATACAGTCATACAGACACAAATGATGCTGAATGCTCAGGGTGCCCAAAATCGGCAGTTGTCATGGAAAACACCAAACAAATCCACAAACTAGTTTTGACCAATCAGAAATTGAAGTTGTGTGAGATAGCAGAGGAAAACATATCAGAAGGCAATGTATTCACCATTTTGTATGAATATTTATCAATGAGAAAACTGTGTTCAAAGTGGGTGCCATGTTTGCTAACAGCTGATCAAAAACAACAATGAATCGATGATTCAGAGCATGATTTGCAACTGTTTCAATGCAGCAAGAAGGAATTTTTGCATAAATGTGATAATGGATGAAACATGGATCTGCCACTTCACTCCAGAGTCAACTCAGAGTCAGCTGAGTGGACAGCAGCAAGTGAAAGCCATTAAAAGCGACCAAAGATGCAAACATCAGCAGGCAAGGTTTTGGTCTGCAGAAGGTATTTGTCCATCGATTAACTTGAGAAAGAAAGAATCATCCATAACACATATATTGCATTATTGGTGCATTTGAATGAAAACAATCACCAAAAAATGGCTACAAATTAAGTAGAAAAAGTCGTTTTTCACCAAGACAAGCACTGTGTCACAAGTTGATTGCAATGATGGTGAAACTACATGAATTGCACTTCAAATTGCTTCTGCATCCATCCTATTCTCCAGATCTGGAACCCAGCAACTATTAGCTGTTTGCAGACCTCAAAAGAATGCTCCAGGAAAAGATTTAGATATAATGAAGAAGTGATATCAGAAACTGAGGTGTATTTCAAGGCCAAAGACAAATCATTCTATAAAAAAAGGCATCTAATTGTTAGAGAAGTGTTGAAATCTGTGTATCACCCTAGAAGGAGACTATGTTGATGAATAAAGTTGAATTTTGCTTAAACGTTGTTGTTTTATGAGTTAAACCCAGGATTTATTGAGTGATGTATTAACAATTGGCCTGAACTGAATATCATCTTTGTAAATTTTGGGGAGACCATATATGAGAGGTAGCTTATTGTAATGCTGAGACAACATCCCATATATCTTAAGTTAGAAATGATCCTTGTTCTTGATTAGTATCTGTGACAGCTGTCATTCTGTTTTCAACGTTGAATCTTTCTTTACTATAGCTATCATTTCTAATGAAGTCTTCCAGTTTTTTGGTATATTCTGTTTTGTTCATCACTACAGTTTTTGCCAGCTGGTAGTATGATGTTGTCATTCCTTTGTAGAGTTTTGATTGCCAGCCTCTTCGGTTTTGTGATTTTTTATTTGGGTGGCTTGGCTTTCTCCAGTATCAATCTCATTTTTTTCATCCACCCAAGCCTAAGGAATGTCCAAGGCTGCTTCCATGATTCCGACATTTATGTCCAAGTATGGCATCTGCCTGATGGTTGTTGCAAAATTAAGACCCTTGTTCAGTACTGACTCTTCAGAGGCACTCAGCTTACTAATATTGATTACTGCCTTCAATTGGGGGTGATAGACTATATGTGTCACCTTCTGATCTCTTAATCTGTTCAACTTTTGTACGTGGTGAACCTTGATTGGATCAAACTTTTGTTTGAAGGATTTATCCAGATTTGTCAGTTATTCTCTTGAGGAAGGCCTCAAGTCTCTCAGAGATATCAGATAACAATTTTTGTTTTATTCAACAGTTGTACTAGATTTTTTCTCAGACAAGGGTGTGTTCTGCTTTTTCTGTAAGTAGATGAATATTAGTTGGATCCAGTGACTTGACCTAAAAGAGTTATAGGTTCAATACCTGATTAAGGTGAATAAAATCAGGAGGTTGAGTTAAAGTAAGAACTGATACTGAGATATCTGGAAGAGGCATGACTCATGAAACTAGAACAATCTACCTTCGTGAATGAAATAAAGGGTTCAGTTCAAAATTTCATTGACCTGAAAAAAGTCAGAGCATACAATGGCTAAAACATTCCTGCTCATTAGAAGTCTTCCTCTGTAGTTCCTGTTTTAAAGAATTCAAATTATCGTCCTATTAGTCTTACTTTTTTTTTTTTTGCTCTAATCTACACAGAATTGGTTAGGCAACTTACTTCACATGCCCGCCTTTTAGATAGATAATATGGCTTCCATTTCTCCAGATTTAATGCCAATGTGTTAATGTCTTTCATTCATTTATGTTTCAAGCTTTAGATAAGAATGGCAAAGCTCAAGTTGTGGCCCTAGATATTTCAAAGGCATTCAATAGGATCTAACATTCCACAAGCTCAAGGGCTATGCTGTCACTAGACAAATATTTAGCTTAATTCAATAATTTTAAACAAATCATGTAATGAAGGTGGTGTTAAATGGACATGCTTTTAGTTCGTTTCATATTAAAGCAAGAGTCCTCCATGGCTCTATACTTGGATCTACACTGTTTCTTATTTTTATCCACGACCTTCCTAATGTTCTCAGTTCCTGACTATGTATTTACTCCTCTTTTAGTGGCAAGGCTGAAAGATTTGACAAAGTAAAACTGGCAACTGCTCTCAAAAATTACCTCCAGTCAGTGGTGGTTCACTGGGTCAATGAGTGGCTTGGAAATTTTAATGCCTCCAAAATAAAACTATTCTCATTTAATCACCACCTTTGCTGCTCACAATCAGTATGACTGATGCTAACTTCCAAGAGAGAAAAACTTTGTACCATTTTGGTCTCATATTTTTCACTAACATAAAGTGGAGTGATTATACTGAATCAATTGCAAGCTCTACTGCTAGGAAATTTGGTTCATTATGTCATGCCAAACAATTCTTCTCATCAGAATCCATCTTGCATATTTAATGCATTGAATACTCCAGCCATATCTGGTCTGGTGTCCTATGATATATCTTGAGATTCTTGACAAAATTCAAAAAAGGGTTTGTAATATAATGGATCCAAACCTGGCATCTCAACTTCAGTCACTTACTCACCAACATGATATTACTCCCTGAACAATTAAGAATATGAGACTGACTTTCACAAGGATGTTTCCAATTAGCATCCAGTTGGCAGACAAAAATAAACAGGATTGTAACTCAATACATGTCCCTCTCTCCTCTCACCATAAGGTGGATATTGTGCTGATATTTATTGAGCACATTATTTACACTGGAATCATCAGCCAATCAGAACCTACAGAATAAACTTGCCTAGATAGCAAAATGGAATTTCCCAGGCTGTTATATAAACCACCTACCATTTTGCTGGGTGAATTTCAGCTGTCTGTTTCAACTTCAACTACAGTTGATTACTGGGTGTTGCTATCTAAGAATTCTACACTCTCCACTGTCTTTTCTGCAAATATTTTCATCATCATTGTTCTGATGAGTGCCTTATCTCCTTTTCTCCTTAGTCCCTTGACTGCATGAATTTAAGCATGTTACTAGGCATGGCAACTAGGTCTTACTGTTTTAATGTTAAATTACTGAGAAACATCCATCAGTACTACTCTAATAGTTTCTTTTCTTGCACTTCTTACCTGCGTAACTTTCTTTTGATATCTTGCTTCCTGTCACCTACAATCTTTAAAAATTTAAATGAAATGTCAATTGCCATCTTTTGTCTTTCTGAATCTCATTTCTTTATTGTCATTTGTCCTCATTTCTCCTCTCTAAAGTCTTCTCATTCTCTTTCATTTCCTGAATATCTCTGCATCCTATTAGCATTACCACTCTGCTTAGGGGGAAATGATTAAAACAAATAAAGTAATTTTTTTTCTAAACCAAATTGAAACATTAAGAAAGAGTGGAATAAACAATACATGAGGAATATAAAGAAATACTATATTTCCATGAAATATTATTTGCAAGTTGTCATATATATTGTTCATGATTGCATCAACTTTGAACAGGTTACCATTCCTACTGGCAGAAAAATATACCCATAGTATAATGCTACCAGCACCATGCTTGACTGTTAGAAAAGTGATCTTTCAGTTAAAAGATTCATCTCCTTTTTTATCAAACAAAGTAATATCCCTCAATTTTTGTTCCATTTGACTGAAGAATTGATAATCAAATGCTTGAATATGTGTCCAGATAATACTTAACAGAATTTAGTAATTTTTTGTACCTAATTTTGGAGTTTTTATTAATCATATTCCATGGATATCAGATTTATGCAAAATTTATTGGAGCTTGTTGAGATATTTCCAGAGTCAAAATATCCTTAGTAGTAATCTTTGGATTGTTATTGAATTTCTGAAATGCTTATAACCGTTGAAAGGATTATTGCTTGGATATAGCTGTGCAGCTTTTCTTCTCATTGTGGGCAATCACAAGCTACAATTCAAAATGATCATTAAATTCTTTAATCATGGTGACTGTTTTCCATCTAATAAGAAATGGGGAAATGCAAAGTTCTATTTAACTAATGTGCATGGTATTCACCGCTGTACTTTGTTTATATTTATTTAAAAGAAGTGAGAAACTCTAATATAAGGAAGAAAATTTAAATCACATCATGTATCATTCATTTCCCATTTGTAAGATATAGGCATAAATAATTTTGAATACATATGCACAATTCATACAAAACATACTCTTGTGAGTTATTTTTTCATTTATCATTTGTTGATTCTCAGGTATCTAAAAATTTTAAAGGAGAATCTGTGTTGATAATTTTACTGACACTGCCCATGTATGAGATCTTTATGTTTGAATCAATTGGTTTTATATTGCTTTCCCTTGCAGGTTTCAATATAAAAACATGTCAGCAGTATGTTTCAACTACTGCCATACTAGCTAACAAATCTTATACTTTTATCATTTCAACATTTTAATGATTTAAATTACTTCCAAATTAGTTTTATATCCCATCCATTATTTCCATCACACATGTTTGTGTAAGTGTTTACCTTTTTTCCTTTTATTCTTTCTTTCTCTTAATTATGCACCATCCTATAATAGCTACTATACCTACAGAGGTAGTTTTCATTTGTAGAATTTAAATAGAAGTTAAAACACACAGGTTGAACTAATATAGGCAATATGATAAATCAATATTCATATAAAGAGCCTGGTCCAACCTTGCTACCATTATCATGAAAACACAACTATTTTTCAACTATTTCCATCTGAGTTAATATAAAATTTATAAACACAGACAATATAACATGAGTAAAGTTGAATGAAAATCTAACAGAATAGAATAGAAAAATTTATGAGATGATTTGGAAAATTTTATCTTTATTTTTACATGTTCTGTGATTTTCCATCATTGTCAATAGAACAGAATATACATCAGCAAAATAAAACATGATTCACATTAAGTGTTTGAATGCTTGATTTTTACTTTAATTGAATCATTATAAAAATTAAATTTCAACTTATTTCAACTATTTTTAATGGCCTATGCATTCCCTAATATTTCAGTATTAATTTAGTAAGAAAAGGATAAATAAAATAAAAAAAGTACAGTTTTATATTAATCATGCCTCATTTCAGAATTCTTAGAATCTGGCCCATTTCAGAATATATTACCAAAAGATCCTAAATATTTTCACTATATAGATGGCTCTTTACAGATATATCAGCATAAAATCAAATTACAAGATCTCATAAACATAATCAAATCAAATTCAAGTTAAAATTTAAAGAGAAATCCACAAAACTAGAAAAAGAAAAGTAAACACAAAAAATTAGATACATTGTATTTCTGAAAAACTCAAAAAATAATGAACATAAAAGAAATTTAGCTAATCTCAAAATATCAATCGTTTAACAATAGTGCAAAATTTGGTTAATGCAAAAGTTAATTTTTTATCAAAAGCAGAAGACTACCAAATATGTTAATAGTGCCCCTAAAATACATCTGTGAAACATCCTGAGATTCAAAGAAAATCATATATGACCATGAAAGAAACATAAAATTAAACAACACAATAAAGGCACTTGTTTACTACTGAAACTTTTGCGATTACAATTTTGACCTGAAAAAATCTGTTTTTAGTAAAAAGTGAATATAATTTACTGAGTATTTCTTTCATTTTCATTATCATTCATAGGATAACAATACAATTGTAATGTTTGGCAATGTAACTGAGAAGATTGTTGAGCTCCTCTTTGATTAGACCTCAGCTAAGCATTCAATATTCACTACAAGGAGGGTTAGTTGACTTAATCAGAATTGATGACGCAAGCAGATACCGTCATGATTTCTCTATTACTTATGATCTGATCTAAATAGTTGATTAGCTCACTCATATTTAATCATGCAAAACCACCTTAATCTGTTTCTCACATCTTGCTCTGAAAATGCTCCCTTCGGCCCTTCTGGCAATGTTAAAATTGATGCCAAGCCAAAAGCACCACCTGATGCTTTTGGCTCCTTTCATCAGACAATCTTTCTGTATAACAAAGCTGACTGGGACAGCTTCAGATTTTACATTGCAGAAATTTCCAACTTTCAGCTTTCTAAAAAAATAGAACAGTCTCCCTCATCTCTAAATAGATCTTCTCAGACATGGATAATTTTATCCCAAACAAGAAATACAGAAAGAAATCAAATTGCCTGTCTTTGTTTATTCCACTATTTGCTGCAGCTAGTCTATAACCACTACTACCATCACTACCATAAAGAATGGGTTATATGAATTCTTGCCACATTCCAAACTGTCCATAATCATTGCAAAAGTTCTAGAATATAGAGCAGCTATATACAATAAAAACAAGCCAAGTTTGAAAATAAAAGACTTGGTACATGTGAGTTTTAGAAAATCTCAAACAAATTTCTCAACAGAAACAAACTATCAATGCCAGCTAACATAAATGATCCTGAAAACAAAGGTCTTTGAAAGAAACTTCACCTCTAATTTTACTAATTTTCTAAGGACCATCACTAGCACACAGATCACAAACTTTGAATGATCTCTATCATGTCACAAGAAGTTTTCAGATTTATCAAAAGCTGAAACTCTAAGAAGGCTACTGGTTGAATAAAATGCCAGTCATTGTTTATAAGAATAGCAGAAAAGAGTTATCTCTAATCTTAGAGAAACTGTTTAACCACTTCCAAAGACTTCTCAAGTCTATGAAAGGTGTCAGCTGTGTACTGTTTTTAAGAATGTAGATGAGTGTTCACCCCTGTTGCAATATCAACCCATTAATCTTACTTAGTGTCTTCTACAAATTATTTGAATGTTTAATCAGCAAGAATGTTGTTGAACACCTCAACAGGAACAACATCTTGAGGGATAACCACATTGGATTTCCCTCTGCTAGATTCAAAGCTCTTGTCTTAATTGTCATTACTCTATATGGTACTAATCAATAAATTCATTGACATTACCTTAGATATATCAAAGGCTTTTGACAAGGTGTGGCATTGTAAGTTGCTACATAAACCCTTCAGGTATGGAATCTCTGGAATGGCTTTTTCAATTATCCTAAGTCCTTCCTAATATCTAGGTCTATGAATGTTATTGTTAATGATCAGTCATCAAAAGCCCATAAGATAAATACAAGCCTTCCATAAGGTTCTTGTCTTGGTCTTAACCTCTTTCTGCTCTATATTAATTATCTGCCAAAGAACTATTACCTGTGCAGATTATACAACATTTTATAGGTGCACCTCAAAAAGTCTGGATGACCAGAAGCTGGTAGCTAATCTTCCCTCTAATCTAGAAATGACAAGGCTTGTAAAATTCAAGACAACCAAAACTAAACTCATAACATTCAACTATCACCAATCAGTACTTGAATTTTCACCTATCATGATGGATGGGTGTTATCTTAAGATGGATCCTTGCCTCGAATGTCTATTGTGACTGAAGCTCTCTCTAGACTGCAAATGAAACTCATATATCTTATCTATTGCTAAAGATGCTGAAAAAATGATTGGATCCTTTTTGACTACCTTATCTTTACAAGAGTCTAATCAAACCAAAAATAGAATATTGCTGCCATATTTTCAATGGAGCTACACAGTCTTCACTTATCTTGATAGAGTTCAGAAATATTTATGAAGCTTTGTAGGCAATTAAATTTTCCACTCTACAACCTCTTTCCCAAAGACAAAACAGTGCAAGTCTCTGACTATTCTATCACTGTTTCTAAGGCAAGTATTCTGACAAGCTACATTCCTTAGTTACACCAGCTGTGACCTTTATGCAATGTACACAAAGATGAATCATCCTTATTTCCTTCAGATTCCATTAGTAAGAAGTTCTACTTGGACAGCTTCTTCCCAAGAAACTTTGGCTTGTAAAACAAACATCTGGCAGGATGTTTTCCCAACCACTACAATCTTCAAGTCTAGACTTAACCATTAACCACCATGTATAAACTTCTAAACTAAACTTTTTGTCTTGTATTATGTTCATACAACACCAAACAGTTAAGCTCTTACATTGAGTGGCTCTTGGACCTTGTATTAGATGAACATTAATATAAAAAGGTGCAATGATTTATGACTACTTTATGATTAATAATCAAATTGGTTATTTAAGCTTATCCTGTTCTTATTAGATTGAGATACCATAGAGAAAAAAAAGTTAAAATTACTTAAAATCTATATCTATTTCTATAACAATTTTCAAATTCAAAACCAAGTGTTCAGCTACTCATGTTAAATAACTGAACTCTTCTTTCTCACTGACGTGAATTTTATTCTTGTGAAATAAAATTCTTTCTCTGATGATGATAGAGCATTATAAAGAAAAATGATTGTCGTGCAGAGAAAAAAACTTTCAAATTTTCTTGCATTATTCAGACAAATACAGATAAAAATATAATGACTTAGATATTTTTACCTCCAACAAAGGCTCCAGACTTATAGAGTTGCTTCTTTACATCTGCTCATTGTTTCTGTTTTTTACTTTGTGGCTTACTGTAGCAAAGGTGTTTGTCTTATAGGTCCTTGCTACTGTTATGTATTGTTGGATGATTCTATTTCCCATTGATGGTAGTTAAATCTACAGTAAATGACAGTTCTTTTAAGTTCAGTAGGGCTCAATTTCTACAGTGGCCAGAGATTAGTTATCTGAGTTGGAGGGTCTTTAGAAGACATCAATATTCTTCAAGTGCAGTTAATACTGTATTCATATCATCTTTGATTCTTTTTGGTCAAGCAATTGAGTAACGCAGTATTGTTCAGTGAAATAGAGGAGACAAGTTTTTTTATATTGTTTTCTTCATCAGTTTTATCGTGTTTATTCTGTACTGGATTTTAGTTTATTAATTTTCAAATGGGTAAATATATATTTTGATTTGTAATCATCATTCTGACCAAAATTTGTACTTATTTGTATGTATGTCTCACCATATTTTTGTACATTTTTTTTTCTTTTATGAAATTGACAAATAATATTAATTCCCTACTCAATTTTGTTTTGATAGAGTATATTTGAACTTATACTAAAGTAAAACTTTATAGATAATATCATATTGTCAGTTTTATAACTAACTCTACCCAAACACATATTTTTTAAGCTGATCTCTGTCATTTTATTTAAAATTTATTGACTTTTTCCTGCTTGGGATTGTGTTTCTGGTTCTTTTTAAAGTCTACTTAATCTTTATACTTTTAACATCTCTGCTTCAATGCTGAAATTTTATTCATTACTTATTTTCTTTTCACCTCTTTCAATAGGAATAAATATGTTTGACTATCATCCAGTTCACACTCTTCCACAAGTTTTTAAAGAGAAGTAGAGGTTTATCTCTTGCTTTCTGTTTAGGATTGGGTTTCTGGATTCTTCAGCTGTGTACTTCTGATGTCTCTACCCAAATTCTGAAATTTTACAAAGTAATTATTAATTCTTCCTTTCCCAATAGGACTAAATAGGTTAATCTATTGTCTGGCTCATATTTCACCCCAGTCTTTTGAACAGGAGTACAGGTTTATTCCTTGCTTCCAGTTGCTTCTAAAGTCTACTTCTACACTATACTTCTAACGTTCCTGACTGAAGTCTGTGATGTTATTCACTAACTAAATTTTGACCTCTTCAAGTCTAGAATTATCTGTTATCTTTCCTGCAGAACTTCTTTCCAAGAACTTCACTTCTTGCTTTTTCTTTTGCTAAGTCAGCACAACACAGTAAACCCATTTTTCATGAATGACTGTTGAGCTCTGTATTGCATGAACATTAGTTAAAATAAAAAAAGTGTGTGTGTGACAGCAAAAAAGTTAGCATGACATTCTGAGTTGAGTGAATAGGTTAAACCAGACAATGAAAAAGGTCTGTGGAAAAGTTTCTTACTGTTCTGTGGCTATTACTCCCCTAACAAATGTTAAACAAACTATAAATTCTAATTCTAACTCAGTTTTGCAGCTTATAAACCAGTTTTAAATTATCCACTAGAGTAAGAAGATATCAGAGAATAGAGCCTTAATTGGATATTTTTAACTGTTAAGCTTTCATCTTTGAAACTATTACAAACTGTGGTTTTTTTCATTCTATATTCCTTAGCCAGGTGAGTTAGAATGAGATAAAATGACATTGCTTTTGAGAGAAAGCAATGTCATTTTATCTCATTCTACACTTAAATTTCATTATGCATGTACACTGTTAAATTTCATAATGCAAGTCATTGTTTATACAACAAAATATCAATTTTTCTGTGAAAACATTGATATGCAGAGTAAAACCCGACAGTGTAAAGTTCACAACTGAGGCATTCATGATATTTAAATCATTTCAGTAATGATTGGCTTTCTTTGCTCTCTTTTCATCTATGAAAGCCAAGAATATTACCTTGATTTGATTTTAGTTTTGAAATACACTTGCTGAGGTATCTGTTGCATTAAAATGGTGATATTGAAATAAAGCAAATTTATTCTCCAAAGAAAACATTGCATAAAATGAAGCAAAATCAATATTGCATGTGTGCAGACATTTTTATGCAGCACATTCCTCTGAAGATGCATATCTTACAAATATCTTCAAAGAACTTTTACAAAAAGTGCGTGTGTGTGTATACCAGTAATGCTGAAAAGTTCTTAGCATAACTAAGGAGCCCTTCTGGAAAAATATGTATACATATGTTTGCATGTTTAATTCTTTTAAAAACTATCTATTTATGTTTACATTTTAACATATATGGAGGACACTCCTTGCATTTTCAACATAGTAGGATCCAGCAGCTTAGTTCTCAGAACAAAACAGTTACACTACCCACACATATGGTATAATTGTGGAGGGTTGTGTTGAACTGACTACACTTTTTGGAAGAGCTGAATAGAGGAACTGAATATAGTATGCCACAAGATACTCAAATGACTCTTCTCTAGTTTTGAGTTCAGAAGTGTCCTTCTTCTAGACTGGTTGCCACCCAAGTCTACAGGACCTATTCTGTACTGCTATTTACCCATAGTTGGGGGTGAGAAGAGATGGATTCATACCTTTTACAAGGAATTAGTGAAGGTAATGAACTTGACTGGAATTCAGACTTTGCTATTCAATTTCTCAATTTTAACCACTATCTATTACCCTACAGTGCCCCTCTCTCTCTCTCTCTCTCTCTCTCTCTCTCTCTCTCTCTCTCTCATGTATATATAGCATTTACTATCTGATGAGATATTGTCCTTTCAATGTCAAAACAAAATGTACACTTTGTAGTAGATTGTAATTTGTATATGTTCTAAACTATAATTTATAATATTATATATATATACACAATTGTATATGTTCATTACTTATAAAGTATGTAAAAGAGTATATTAATATATTTTTTGTGCCAAAGTCTATAAGTATACTTTAGCATATTTGAATTTTCTTAAACATCACTAATTATGTGCTTTAATTTATTTTTGTCTATTAAGTTACCACTATCTTATTCTGAAAAATCTAGATGTTAAATTATATAATGTTAAAGCAAGCAAAAGTATATTTTATTTTTCTATTTATTTTTTTTTATAAAATCATGATTAATAGCTATCAAGAGCAGTAATTATTGTATTACAAATAGTGGAAGTTCATCATGCTTATAGAATGTTGAGTTTAACAATGCTTTGCTCTTCAGAACCAGATTCTTATCTAGGTCCTGAATAGTCAAGCAACACAAAAACTGAATCAATCTTTGATAAGTATTCTGATAGATAGATAGATAGATAGATAGATAGATAGATAGATAGATAGATAGATAGAAAGTGATAACAAATTCTGAGTGCTAAGGAAAGTTTTTGGTTAAAAAAATAATGTTGAAATTTGTGAATTATATAGAAAATAAATGATGTTTCTGTTGTTTGCTATTTTCACCAACATTTATATTTTTGTCTCACGTTGGGTAGCTTTAATTTTATAATTACTGCTTAAACTAAAGCAAGTGAAAGGATTAGTAAATAATATTTTCAGGTTGTGGCAGGTAGATACAGTATCAGCCTACAGTATTTAGTGGTAAATATTAACCTACAAGTAAGAAACAATGTGATCTTTGAGTCATTTTTATAGGCAATCAACTATGGCATATATATGTACATCTGATAAACCATTTTAAAAAGCATCTAATTAGTGTCAATGTATTTCAATGGACATAGAATTAATGTGAGCTTATATATATTTATTTGTTTATAAAGCTAAGACTATTTTTGTAGAGCGCCACAATAGAAATGCACCCAATTTTCAAACTATTACCAAATGTTGTATATTTGTTGGGTCAGTGTAGAATGGTACTAAAAGTCATTCAAGATTTCCAGTGAAAATGATAGTTTACCAAATTGTTAAATAATATCTTGGTCATGGCTTTAAAACAAATGTGTTGTATATCAATTCAAGGAAGAATAGACTGAACCCAAACCTGAAGATCTTCTCAGCTTTGCTGATAAAGAAATGCTGACATGAAAAAAATATTCAATATTTTTTTTAATTATTCCCTTTTCTTCAGTGACATGTGGTATAGAGTTGGGGTTTAGATGGCGGTAGACACACGCATGAGCTGATGACTCATTGTCTATATACAAAATATGTCAGAGTAGCTAGAGAGGAAAAGAAACATGCTAAGGCAACACAAAAACTAAAATATTTTCTTTACTAAGAAAACTTGCTCTCAATGGCTTATAATTCCTAACAAGTTAAACTTTTATAAGCAGATAATTCTGTAGTTATTTAAGTAAATCAGGATTAAATAGCATCTTGCAATAGAGCCTCTTGGGCATTAAAACAATAACACTAACATCTATTGTAAAAAATCTTTTTGTACACGTTCATATAAATGTCTGAAAAGTTCTTGAACAAATTCCTCAAAGCACCTATTTGTGTGTGTGTACCTCTATGAAATTTCACACATGAAATGATGCATTTTTTAGTTGGTTGTTGGTCCTTTCATTAAACAAAGTAACCTTCTTAGTATATAAAATATCTTGACTTATTTCTGATTCTCTGTCTTTCCAGATAATTTTTCTGTCAATATATTGTTATTCATAAACCCAATGAAAATGATTACAATGAAACAATGTCAAGTAATCTTACGATATGAGTACAAACTGGGAAAAAGAACCATTTTTGCATTGAATCATTACATGCAATGAGAAAGAGATACTCTTTGACAATCGTAAGAGACTAGGCCAGTGGTTAGATGCAAGTGAATTACCAAAATAACACCCAAAACATTCACTGCACCCTAAAAAGTTTATGGTTACTGTGTCTTTCAAAGGGGGTTATTTATTATTCATTCTTGCCTCAAGCGAAAACAATAACAGCAACTATAACAATGTGTAGAAATTGAGTATATGCACTAAAGATCATCATAGACTATATGAATAGGAAGAGCCAATTTTGCTGCACAGCTGCATGCTTCACAATCCACTGTCTAAAAACTGCATAGCTCTAATTATGAAATTTTTTCTTCATCTTCCATATTTACCTGATATCTCTCCTACTGAATATCACTTATTTAAGAATTTTGAGCTTTTCATATGCAAAAAAAAAAAACATTCTCCAACAAGGAAGAGGTAATTGAAGCATTTGAACTGTTTATTACATCAAAGAATAAAATTTTTTTGAAGATGGGATCAAGAGTTTAGAGGTGTGTTAGAGAAGAGTCATCAATATGGTGCCTATTTTAACTAAATAAATTAGATATTTAAGGTTTCAGAAGTGTTTTATTCATTTCATACAAAATATGTCCTTTCATGTGTGACAATATATATATATATATATATATAGGGAGAGAGAGATGAAGAAGAAAAGAGGTCAGTATAAGTTTCTGATTCTACAAAATTAAGTTCAAGATCAAGAGACCTATAAGACAAATAATGTTAGTAATGATTTGTATATCTTCAACCCATGTAAAAACTTCTGAATTTGCCATCAAGTTTATGCCATTTGCCTTACATGTATTTCTATAAGTAAATGTTAGAAAATTCTTAGTTGAACCAAGAAACAATTTATTACCCATAAATTTGATTTTTGGTTTAGATATGAAATATCTGCTTATATATATATACATATATATATATTTAGTGTATTGAGGCAACAGATAATTTCCTAAACATATACTGTTAAATATAAGAGACAATGAATGTCTATTATGGTTAATCATGAGCCATTCAAAACATCATATTTTAACTTTAATTTCAGTTACCAAAATTAGCAAACGCAATTCGCAAATTTGTAATGCTGTTGTATGATGTCACACCGCGTGAGAGCTCGAAATGATAACAGAACCATATATTTAAATGCAAATGGGTGAGCGCAAGATCAGTACGGAGACAGGAAAAATGTAGGTCGGTAAGTATGTATAAGCATAAACAAAGTCATATTTGTAAGTATATGTGGGAATGTACACATATGTATATATGGATATAAGTTAGTGTAAATGGGTGGGTTAGTTTATGGGGTCACACATATACACATATCCATGGAATTAGAAGTTTCTTCAGAGGTCAACCTCTTCATGACTGGTTTGAACACTCCCAGCCAATCTGATGCCAATGCCTAAATCTTGACTCTCTTTTCCTTTTTCTCCTTTTCTTCTTATTTTTATTTTTATATTTTTTATCCTTCTCTTCAGTTAAAGAAAATGCTTATTCCAGCAAAATCTTTTGTACCAAATGGAAGAAATATTGTGTGGTCTGATTAAATGAACTAATTAAGCTCATTGAAATGAATTATAATTTATAACCAATTTAAATATCTTGTCGAGTTTTCCTTTATAAATATCATATTGCTCTGGATAACATCCATTGAGCACTCTATATAGAGATAACACTTTATTTTTTATATTAAATGCAGTCATCATGACCCTCTGCAAAGATTAAAAACCTTACTGCTTGAACTATCAGAGTATCATGCTACACTTATTTTGCAAGAAAGAGAATATCATGGTACTTGTAAAGAGCTTTGCAATAATTCTTCTAGACAGACAATCAGCAAAGTTTGCTGTGGATTATCTTCTTGAGTGCCAATGTAGATATAATTCAATCAACAATGTTTGTCAGTTTAATTTTTTACAGTATTCTTTCCAATTTTTGAATAAGTTGTGCATTCAAATCAAAATTGTGGATAAACTGTACAAAGTTCATGTCAGTATTGTGGACAAGGTTTTGTTGGTTAGATTCTGGCATTATTTTGAATGCTACAATTCAAATTCAATTTTATTCATACTGACAAAATCCAGTTCTTAATAATGACTGAAACAGTCAAAAGAACAAAATATGGACTTTGGACAGTTAATCCACAATTTTTATTTAGATGTAAAACTTGTTTGAAGATTAGAAAAATTCAATTTAGCATACTGCAGACCTTGTTCGTTGAATTCAACAAAACTTGTTCATATATATATGTGTGTGTGTGTTTATATATATATATATATATATATATATATATATATTAGGACCATGTATAATTTCTCATTGTTTTCCAACAGATTTTGTTCCCAGAACTGTGTGCATGTAGTTTCAGATGGTGACGCATCTATAAAGTACTTCTATAAGCAATCTTGAAATTCAGTGTATGACATTTTGCCAAAGTTTAAACAATTACAATTAAACATATCGAATTTCATGCCAAAGAAAGTGTATTTGTGGAAAATTTTACTGCATTAACCTATTCAAAAGAAATCAGCAGTTGAAGCACACAGAAGTCTTGTTGAGACTTATGGCAACTGTACTCTTTCAGAAACAACATGCAGAGATTGGTTTAGATGCTTAAAAAAATTATTTTGATGTTGAAGATAAAGAACACTGTTGTACTAAAAAAGTTTGAAGACAAAGGATTGAAGGCATTACTACTTGCACAATCATTAGGAGTTGATCACATGACAGTTTCAAAAAATTTGAAAGCATTAGGAATGGTTCAAAGGCAAAGAACATTGGGTGCCATACAAGTTGAAGCTGAGAGACATTGAATGACATTTTGTCACATGTGAACAGCTGTTTCAACGGCAGAAAAAGAAAGATTTTTTGCATCATATTATGATTTGTGATGAAAAATGGATACACTACAACAACCCTAAGAATCAAAAATAGTAGGGTAAGCCCAGCTATGCATCAACTTTGGTGTCAAACTGAATATCCATCGTTCAAAGCTTCTGCTCTGCATTTAGATTTGCGAGTGTGTGAACACAATAATTGTATGTTTTTTTTTTGTTTTTTTTTAATCATCTCACCCCAAGCAAGGCATTCCACTGCCACTATTGTGCATGGGGCTACATAGGGGAAGGTAAAGAGAAGGAGTGGTTAGACATAGGGAATGTCAGGAGGAAGGTGACAGATGAGTAAGGATATCGAGGATGAGGGTTGGGCAGATAGGAAGATGGTTTGATAGAATGGGAGCAGGTTAGTGTGTTAGGAGGTGTCTATTGACCTTACATTTAAACTCCTGGAGATTGTATCCTTCGAGGAAGCAATCATGTGGAAGAGAATTCCACAGTCAGGAAGTGCGAGGAAAGAAACTGTTGGAGTAGAAGTTGCGGTTGCATTTTATCGGTTTCACTGTAAAAGGGTGGAATCTAGTTGCTAATCTAGTATCTCGTGCAAATTCGTATTTAGGGGGCACCAGTGATCTAAGTTCATCGGAGCAGAAGCCGTGAAAGTATTTATAGAAGCGACACAGGGAAGTCACGTCGCACCGGTGGGAGAGAGACTGCAGGCGGTCTGCCAAGTCGGTATCTATCAAATTACAGACCCTCCTCTGAACCTTATCAAGAAGCCCGAGGAGAATAGCAGGGGCGCCCGACCAGATATAAAGATACCACATACATACCAGATATGTATGTGGATATAAAGAGATAAATGTAGGTATGAAAAACACATTTATGAATATATATATGGATGGATGTGAAGATGTATAGAAGTATGAAAATATAAGCATAATTTGGGAGTAAGTGTGAGAATTAATAGCATAATTATATATATATATATAACACTATTTATACGTGTGGAAATCCCGTCTTTATGAAATGTATATGTGTGAGTGGGCGAGCACAAAATCCCCATACGGAGACAGAAAAAATGTATGTCAGTAAGTATGTATAAGCATAAACAAAGTCACATTTGTAAGTATATGTGGGAATGTACACATATGTATATATGGATATAAGTTAGTGTAAATGGGTGGGTTAGTTTATGGGGTCACGCATACACACGGAATTAGAAGTTTCTTCAGAGGTCAACCTCTTCATAACTGGTTTAAACATTCCCAGCCGATCTGATGCCAATGCCTAAATCTTGACTCTCTTTTCCTTTTTCTCTTTTCCTTCTTCTTCTTTTTCTTTTTCTTTTTATATTTTTTATCCTTCCCTTCAGTTAAAGAAAATGCTTATTCCGGCAAATTTTTTTGTACCAAATGGAAGGAATATTGTGTGGTCTGAAGAAATGAGCTAATTAAGCTCAATGAAATGAATTATAATTTATAACCAATTTAAATGACGTGTCGAGTTTTCCTTTATAAATATCATATTGCTCTGGATAACATCCATTGAGCACTCTATATAGAGATAACACTTTATTTTTTATATTAAGTTGATCTTGTTGGATTATCCTCACCATTTACGAACTGGACATCTATATATATATATATATATATATATATATATACACATTGATGTGTGTGGGATATATAAAATAGGATAAAGAATCCCGACAAAGTTTTGAAGAAATCTGACAAATGGAAGACACATTCTGTCTTTCTAACTTTCATCAGTTCCAAAAATGAAGGAAAGAAATATATGTATTTGTGTGCATACTTAAATGATAAATTATTCATATTTTTTCAACTAAGCTGGTGCTTCTTGTAAAGGACAAAAAGAATGAAAATGAGTAACTTTTAAAGATATTAATGTTTATTTTGTATTATTTCTTTATAATTTTACTTTATGAAGAAAGTTATTAATATATTTTCCCAGCTTTTTGCATTGTATTTAGGGTAAATCTTTATCCTATTCTCAAAAGCAAGAAAATCATATAGCCTTTTCTGAAATGTATTTAAGATAAATATCCAATTTTTCAGAATGGGTTGAAAGTAATATGCATAATATATATATATATATATATATATATATATATATATAAAGTTTTTATGCTCAATGCAACATCATCAAATATCATTCAGTTATGGGGTCATATATATATTGATAAAGGAATCTGAAATAAAAAAATAAAAAAATCAATAAAAAAATAAAAAATGCCATCATATTAGTTAAATGAAGTGGTATGGGAACTTATTATATCATATAAGATTTGTAGGTGGAGACCAATGAATACTGAGACATTAAAGTGCAACTTTGTGGCAAGATAACAGGAAGTGTCAGTCTGTGTCAGTTTAAATACGTATAGAACAAATATATAGTCAATATATTGTTTGGATGCAATGAGATTGAAATTAAAACAATAAAATAATTTTCTTAAAGGTTGTTAATATTAAAATACAATTTTAATGTAAGGAGATAGATGTAAGCTGATTAAGTTACTTATTAAAAGCAGAATTACTCTATTTTAGAGTTAACAAATAGTGAAAATAAGTGTAAACAGCTGTGTAACAGATAATTAAGGTTTGGTTTAAGATATATATAATTAACAAAAACAGTAGGATTAAAGATTATAATATGTAGTAAACAGCTTGAAATAATTTTAGATATATTCAAGAACATGAATTACCTTTTGGTGGCAGTAAGTAGTTATTTCATTATGTTGGTTTAATAAGTTTTCAGGACTTTAATTATTTTAATTTTTTCTTGTAAGCAAAGAATATATTTTTCATGTGATGTTTTACATGATCTAGCTTTTATTAAAATCTTCCATTTCACTGTGGGTGTTTTATTAATATCTTTCAACTGCTAATAATATTTGGAAAGTGAAGTTGAGTTACTATAGATTTTATTATTAAAGGATAGTTTATGCTGATACAATCATAACTTAAAAGTGTTTTTAGTATTTCCAATATAACATTTGATAAGAGTAGGATTTTCTGTAGTGGAAATGGTAGCTTGATAGACTATAGAATCTGTAAGGCATCTATTTTGCAGAAGAAATTCATTTGTTTGACAACAATTGCAAATATTAGTATTATTGTCATTATTTATAATAGAATGATTTTGATTGCCAATTTTGTTATATTGTTTTAGGATTTTATTGTTATATATTTTTATTATTATTTCAAGATTATCAATGCAGCTATAACTAAGTTTCAGTGTATGCTTATTAAAAATTTTGTTAAGGGGTTATTAGTTGGGAAGTATTTCTGAACTAGGTTAAGCAATTTATTGCTAATGTCAGCTATATCAACCACTATGTGCAGTTAGATTGTACAAAATAAATAGACCTACAAAATCAGATGTTTCTGCAGAAACCAATGATCCCATAGTAATGTCAGACTGGTCCTTTGAATTTGTCTTTGTCTACTTTCATGAGAACTGATTGTTTGAAATTTTATATCATATTTCTTTCCTCATTTGTGAGGTCAGAATATTCCAAAGTAAAATCCAGAGTTAAAGGAAATAAGTCTTTTGAAAGACATCAATAGTGTTACTCCATTGGATTAATCTTATATATGTATAAACCTTTATTTCATCTGTAAATTCAGATCACATTTAGGGGGGATGTGTTACAGACATGTATTGTCAACCCCAGTAGATCATAAAATGAAGAAAATTCTTGTACCAGAAGCAAAGGTTAGTAAAAGAAGGAGTGAGCAATGTTGGTCAGGAAAAGGTCAAAAAGAGGAGAAAATAGTAGTTATCTTCCTTTGGGAGTGAAAAGCAGGTAATTACCCTTGGGGTCAGGGGTAGTGGGTAAGAAAACCTTCAGGTTCTCCAAATTTAAATAAGTATAACTTATAAATGAAACATCATAATTAATTAAATTTTCGAAGAAAATTATTTTGTCTGAGTAAGGTACATAGTGGGGCAACACAATACTTAAATAGGTAAATAATTTTTAACTGCAAGTTGGATTTTTTTTTAATTACTTCATGAGTAAAAGGGCTGAAATGTTTATGTTATAATTATGATTAAATAATTATGGTATATTAAAGTATATTGTAGTTAAGAAAACTAATTAAGAATTGTGTGGTTTTTTATTTAGTCAAATTTTTATTTATTATTAAGTTATATTAGATCATAAGTTATAAATGAAACTACCACTCAACTAATTATCTAAATAACTATGAACTTATATTTTCAAAATAAATCATTTTCCCCATTTATTTTAACATATCACCTGAAGAGGAACAGGTTTGTTCTGAAACATAAAAATTTTTGTGTAGTGATATTATATATTTATATAATTTTGTTATTACAATGGTTTATAAAAACCATTGTAATAACAAAATTACAATATATATATATATATATATATATATATATATAAAAGTACTGAACGAAGCCAAGAGGGCGTTTGCTACCAGAATTAGGCAATGCATGGCATCCTCTAAGTTTGGCTCCAAAGATTACTGGCGTCTCTGCAAAAGCGTGCTCAGCAGGAACAAGACTTCAATACCCCCACTAATCAATGAATTTGAAGTTCTCACCTCCCCAGCCGACAAGGCTGAATGCTTTGCCCGTAGATTCACAACCAATTCGACACTGGACTCGTTAGGAATACCTACACCAGTCTTCCCACCCAGAACTAAGGCTCAACTAAATAACGTCCACATTACACCCTCGCTGGTCGCCAAGATAATTGCGCAACTTGACCCACACAAAGCAAGCGGCGGTGACGAAATCCCAGTCATAGTACTGAAGAAATGTGCCCCTGAACTCTCCTCTGTCCTCTCTAAACTCTATAACCTCTGCCTATCTGCTTCCTGCTTTCCTGCCTGTTGGAAGTCCTCCCGCATAGTTCCTATATTTAAGAATTCTGGCGAACCCTCAGACCCCGCCAATTACCGTCCTATTAGTCTCCTTCCAATCTTTGGCAAAGTTTTTGAAGCCATTATCAACGCCGAGGTGATTCAGCATCATATGGCCAACGGGCTTCTCTCTGACAAACAGTACGGGTTTCGCTTCGCCAGGTCTACTGCTGATATGCTAACGACCATTACCGAGTACATATACCAGGCACTCGACAAGAATGGTGAAGCCCGAACCATTGCCTTGGATATCTCCAAAGCATTCGACAGGGTCTGGCATGCTGGCCTCTTGTGCAAACTGCGGAGCTATGGGATAACTGGACATCTGTTTGACCTCATCCAGTCTTTCCTCTCTAACCGCACATTGAAGGTGGTATTAAATGGGCATGCCTCCCAAAACTACCACACAAATGCGGGCATCCCTCAAGGTTCCATCCTAGGTCCCATGCTCTTTCTGATCTACATTAATGATCTCCCCGACACCATTAGATCCCAAGTTGGCATGTATGCCGTAGTGGCCTGGGGTAGGAAATGGTTGGTAAATTTCAATGCCTCTAAAACAAAGCTGTTATCAACTAACCACCATAGACAATCGCATCTACCTCCCATTAGCATGGGACAGGCTAGCCTCCCAGAGAGTAAAATACTACACCTCATTGGCCTTACACTCTCGGCGGACCTCAAATGGAATGACTATATTGAATCCATTGCCAAATCTGCTGCTATGAAAGTGGGCTCCCTGTGCAGGGCCCGGAAATTTTTCCCACCTGAATCTATTCTGCACATATACAAATCTACCATCCACCCGTGTATTGAATATTGCTGCCATATCTGGTTAGGTGCCCCTGCTGCTCTCCTTGGGCTTCTTGACAAAATACAAAGGAGGATCTGTAACGTGGTTGATACTGACTTGGCAGACCGGCTGCAGCCGCTCTCTCATCGGCGTGATGTGGCTTCCCTGTGCCTCTTCTACAAGTTCTTTCATGGCTTCTACTCCGATGAGCTTAGATCACAGGTGCCACCTAAGCAGGAATTTACATGAGATACTAGATTAGCAACTAGGTCCCACCCTTTTACAGTTAAACAAATAAAATGTAACCGTAAATTCTACTCCAACAGCTTCTTTTCTCGCGCTTCCCGCCTGTGGAACTCCCTTCCACAAGTCTGCTTTCCTGACAGTTACAATCTCCAGGTGTTTAAATGTAGGGTCAATAGACACCTCCTATCACACTAACTCCCAACTATTCTCAGAACACTCTCATCCACCCAACCCTCATTCTCGGTATCCTTACCCGCCTATCACCCACCCTCTGACATTTCCTATATTTAATCATCCTTTCTCCACTCTACGTAGCCCCCTGTGCAGTAGTGGCAGTGACATGCCTTGCTTGGGGTGAAACGCTTACAAAAAAAAAAAAAAAATATATATATATATATATCCACTGATACGTATAGATCACTCTGTATTTTTCCTACATATACCATTATAATTGGAACTTAACTTTAAATCAATTGGTTTAATGACCTTAATTTAAATACTGAAACAGATGAGTTGTCCTTTAATGTAATATAATTTGATAACAATATATCATAACAGGAATAAAAAAAAGCTTAAATTATCAAACATAATAAAAATTACACAATTGCTGAATTGTAGTGTAAAGCAATAAAACCATCTACATATGAAATACTAAAAAGAATACATCTGAAAACAAGGTGAATTTATGATAATTATTCAGTTTTATTTCAGTCAGTTAAGTACCATATGTGATACATGCTTTGGGCGATCATGTCTCAAAAAAGACATGACTGACTGGGCAGAAGATTATCACACAGTAGGTTGCCATTGCTTTCTGCAGTAGACTGGTTGCCAGCTAAGGCTATAAAACCCAATCTGTTTTATTATTTAATCCATAACAGGAGGGAAGAGACAGATTAATACCTTTCCCAAGAGTATTTGTGTGTAAGTGAATGCAATGGATTCAACTAGAATTCAAACTCAGTTCCCTAATTTGTCGTTCCGAGTAGATATTCACTGCACCACAACCCACATCCTCAGTTTTATTTACATCAACAATATCATAGTTCATACTTTGTGGTTTCCAATCAAAATTTGAAACCATGAAACAATTATAAGCAAATCCAAAAATTCATTAACATAAAAATGAAATAAATTTAACTAAATTTACTGCAATTTTTGTATAGTTTATGTACCACAGATTCTACAGCTGAAAATTCCACATAATTACATGAAAAGAGAAAGAGGTCCATGAAAAAGTTCCAGGTTTCCATAACCACTTAGAGAATTCTATGTATCCTAGATTTATTTTTATAATCTAAAATAAAAAGATTATTAAGTTAGCTATCTAAAGACTGTATTATATTATTTTCTTTCAAAAGCATCATTCTTTTTTTTATGAAATGCTAGGCACTGAATAATTCTGCTATTTTCTTTTTATACCAGCAGACACTATTGACGTGATCTTGACTTAACTTGACAAACTTGACTTAACAAGTTACCTAATTCTATTTAATCTTGACTGAGACAAGATGTTTTTTTTATTTTATTTATAACGCTTTACTTTGAGAGAGAGAGAGAGAGAGAGAGAGAAAGAGACTGATAATGGGAAGTAGCTGAATTTTTTTTATAAAGAACTACTCAGTACAGTTACTGAAAAAAATTGAAACTGCTGAAATACAAAGTTCTGGAGAGATTTCTCCATTTTTTCATTGAAATGAGAGAGGTCTAAATTAATATGACCAACTGTAAAAATAATTTCTAGCACTTGAAAGAGAGAGGATAAAAATAACTTACTTTTTCGGCAGACATATCCTCTCCAGATTTTTTGGACAACAATAGCTTTGCTTCGTAGGAACAACTGTCGTCGATCTTCCAATGGTTCAAATACTGAATTTCGTAAAAAAACCTGCAAAAGAAGACTGAACAATGTTTATGCAATCTTTAAAACGTTTTTATAACAAAAAGATTATGCAAGACACAGAAATGCATTTATCTCACATTTCAGTTATGTTGACTTTTAAATTAAACCAAAAGATTTCCTGAATTTTGAAGTTTAACCAAGTGAATTATTCTCAACAGAATAATTCAAAGTATTCAACAATTTCAATCCTATGCTTTGGTTATAAATCTCAGTCAATAAATAAACAATGGCATTAAACTTTAGAAATATCAATGTGAACAGCTCTTCATAATTCATAAGGCATAAATACAAATTCCTGAATTAAAGTTTGATTTCTTTTATGATAAAAGAATGATGTAATTTATCATAAATTAATAAACCTGATATTTTTAAAAATAAAAAGAAAGAGAAACTAAATGACTAATCACATGAATTTTTTCATTTTTCTTTAACGATTAGAAAATGAGAAGAAGCTGATATCGAAGGGAGAGGCAGTGTCTTTTTACACAAGAAATTCAGGAAATGAAAATGCAAAAAACAAGTAACAGCAATTTGACCAAAACAGTCAATAATAAAATAAAATAAAAAAAGTATGAACAAAGCAAGATTCACAAATACCCCCACTACCCACCTCCAAAAGAAAAAGTTTTAAATCTGACAAAAAGAAAAGTAAAAATAAACATGGAGTGGTATAGAATAGAATATTCCTCACAAAAATCAAACCATAATAAAATATTTAAATAGCTGATAAATTGTATATTATAATAAATAATGACTTCATAATCTGAGTATTTTAGGTTTAACTCCCAAATTGTAATTTCATTTTTTCTGTTTGCTATCTTTTCCCAAAATTAACCAACTTTTCAATATTTGGGCTTGTTTATTTATGCATGACTATTTCATAATTTGTCTTGCTTTCTAGTGTTTTTGTTAACCTAACCTTTTATATATTTAAAAAAACATTAATTTTTTTTGAGCTTCTAAAACATACAATAAATATAATGTTTATATACATACATTATATATGTTTCAAAGATGTATCAATAGATTGGAGTGATAGTGGGGACAGGTTACCATTGTCTATAAAATGCTTCCATGGTACGCGTCTCAAATAGTTTCTGTCAACTAAGTCTAGAACCAAGGCAAAGGTAGACAACTACCACCTCATAATGTGCTGTTTCAGGTAGATGGATCTCAACAACATAAGAAGGCAATCTATCTAAAGGAAAGAAAACCCTGATTTTAAACTTATGGTCCTATCTAACCAAATATGGAAAAAGGCTATGGAAGAAAATACAGAAAACCCTGAGTAGAGCCCCAAAGGTGTTTGGTTGTCAACACTGACAACATATCTTTTTTTGACAAGCTGACCACAAATGTAAAGCCCTGTATTTTTTGGATCTTGTCAATATGTCTGAGATGGTAAGCCTGCACAGTATACAGTCTCCATATATCATTGCTCATGCCTGCAACCTGGTGAGATCACTCTATTCTCACCACCAAATTACTGAATCTTAACTAAACAAGTCTTATTTTTATCTTGTGATATAAACTGATGCCTCCTACTACAGAGATGCAAGTGTATATTGTACAGTCAATCAGTAGCAAAAGAAGTTTAGAAGCAAAACACGATGATTGACAATAAAAATGAATTTTAGAAGATGGCCAATAAAAAATGTATCAATTTAGTAAACTGAGGATATATGTGCAGCTACTCATATGAAAGAGAACATTCTATCAAATATTCAATAAAAACTCTTACATATAACTGTAAAATTTATTCGCACACTATTTATTACATAAAAATCCTAACAATGAAGCTTATATCAAAACAAACATTTTTTTATTCAACCATAGAATCTGCTTATAATATAGACATACAGTTCTCTTATTTACTGGTAATAGTATGAATAATAAACAAACAGAAAATATTATTTTTAAATGCTACCAGGTCAGAATCAATATATTGCCTATATAAAGATTCTAAGAATAAACTGGATGTTACTAATGTTATCAGAGAGTTTAATTGAATATATATTGCTTTGTATAAACAACTTTCCAGCACCCTTTTATTATGTTTATAGACAAAAAATGTAAATCTAAAAGTGATTCTATCATTCTCATTCACAACTTTCTGAATATGATGTAAATAGATATCAAATTATTACCAGAATCAACCAGAATTCTTGTTTATTTATAAAATACTTATTAGTATGTTTTCTAAATTTTAAAATTGTTTGCTGGCCATAAATACAGGTTGCGATGGATAAATTGTCATCTAAATTATGTAAAAAAAAAAAAAAAAAAAAAAATTAAAATAACAATGACATCTCATTTTAACAGACATATTTACCAAAATTACACAAAAATATCTTTAAATACTAAAAAGTAAATTTATTCAATAAAATCACCATTGACTTCAACCACAGTCTCCAGGTGACTTCAAAATATCCTGCAACTCTTCTGGATGATACTATTGTTTAAGTTGGTGAATGCTGCTATAATCATTGACTTCAGTTCATCTTTGATATTACAAGGAGTTTTGTTGGTCTCTTGCTGAACTGTACTTAACATGTTATAATCAAGGGGATTGCAGTCTGGGGAGTTAGATGGCCAGATGTAAAGATTGATGTGGTCTAAGAAATTGTCTGACAGCCATGACTATTTCTCCTGCTTGTGTGGCATGGTGCAGAGTCCAGTTGCTAGGCATAGTGTCTTCCAGTAGTACTACCTACACAAACACTTGATATAGACCTTGTGTTGAGTCTAAGGCCCTGTGAGAAGATAAATGAATAACATCACCATTACTAGTGATCACTCTAAATACCATAATGTTAAAGAGATTTATCATCTAACTCTTTCTGAATCTACTGCACTGTCTTTTGATTGACACCCAAACACTCTGAAATGTTTATATTGAAGCTTCTGGTACAAATGCCAAACAGTACATCATGCCATTTCCAAATTTCTGGTGGAGGAATTGCATCATGATGCTATTTTTCTCCTAGACAGTGCACAACTGACCCTACTATATTGTGCAATTGACAAGATCAAAAACAAACAACACACATGTGCAAAATGAAAAATATAAAATACCAATAATTTACTAATCGCACCCTGTATGTATACATAAATATTATTTAAACTGTTCATAACAAATCAAGAGTTGGATGATCAGATTTGTGGAGAAAGATCCAGTTTCAGCATATATACTTTAACTGATAAATAAGAAACATCCATTCAATAGACTTTAAAACAAGTACCAATGATATTTTAGTCTCCTATAAGTTTGAATAATGACAGGAAAATATTTATAAAATTAAATAATAAATATGTTGTACACATATGATACATTAAAAAAATAAAAAATAAAAACAAATTTATTTTCAGTTTTAAAAATATATTTGGTCTGTGAAGAAAATCAAATATATATCTCATGAAGGATATATCTTTATTTTGAAATTTAGCTGAAAAAAAATTTAACAAAATTAAAATTTTTGGCTTGAAATGAAAATAAAAAATTTCAAAGAATGTTTTTCAGCTTAGAATACTTGTATATAAATACATTTAATAATATTTCTTCATTCTAACTTCATTTTTTAAAAAAACAAGAAAATGATGTTTGCTTCAATATATTAAAATCCATTGTTTGGCCAATGTAAGATTAAAAAGGTCAATAAGAAATGATTGAAAGAGACATTTTGCTCTCAGAACCGCAATCTTATTTTTCGAAGAGCATAACTGCTGTGAGGATTTGAGTTTGTGCCTGTTTCTATCAGAAAAAAAAAAATTATACATTCTAAGACAGTGGATGAAGATAGGACAGGGCAAGCAGTCAATCTTTGCCTCTTAAGCTTCTACACATTTAGAGATTGGTTTAATCCTGGCAAGTATAAAAGCAAAAATAAGTAGAAAGCTTGCAAACTATGTCAGTTAGAAAACTAATGTTGAAAAATTGCATCTATTTTCAAGGAAGCTTCTGAATTCCAATCGTTACCCTTATTTATATTTTATTTGCTCATTCTGTAATTATTAGAGAAAGTCATGCATTATCTGTTTATATTTCTGAGATGAGGTAGTATTTAGGCGATTTACATTATTTGTACTATTGTCCTCATCTTTGCTGCTATTTGTACAACATTTTGGCCATTGTATGCTCCAGCCTTCTTCAGGTGCTAGGAATTTCAAACCAAACTCTTTATTACAAGCACTGGGGGTATATCATTCTCATTCCTTGTGTGAAGTCTCTTTTGGTAGTCATGAGTTATCTCCCTCTAACTGGACTCTCTTGTTCACCACTGCTTTAGCCTGGTATTAAACTCTTTAGGTCAAGTCACTGGAACTAAACAATATCTATAACCACTTGGCTCAAGGACAAGAACTGAATTTCTGGGACTTATAAACCTAATGTTTAGCAACCATTTTACTAGAGTTTATATTGCAATTTTTGATGTTAGTGGTTTTCTCAAGTATTTTTTACAAGAGTTCATATTGCAATTTTTGATGTTAATGGTTTTCTTTACTATTTTTTACACATGAGATACAGTAACCACCTGTGAAGGCAGTTATCAACATCAGTCAGCATCAGCTGAGTGCCTCTGAAGAGTCAGTGCTGAACAAGGGTCTCAACTTTGCAACAACCATCAAGCAGATACCATACTTAGACATCATTGCCTGTATCAAGGAAATAGTCTTGAACATCTCTCAGGTTCAGGCGAATAAGCTAAGATGGAAAGTGAGACAGACATTGAAGCCACCCAAACCAAACATCCCAAAAGAGGAGGGGCTGGCAATCAGGACCCTACAGAGGAATAAGAACATCATCATACTACCAGCTGAGAAAAGTAATGCAACTGTAGTGATGGACAAAACTGAATACACCAAGAAACTGGAAAACCTCATTAGCTATAGCAAGGTAAAGAAAGACCTCACATTGTAAACAGAATGACAGCTGTCACAGACCCTAAACAAGAACAAGGATCTAGTATTCCACTAGATAACCTGATGGAGATGCTGACTTTCTGCACTCAAACAACACCCTTTGGATTGGGATCAGACATATATTGGCAAGATGAAGGTTTAGGAATGGGCTCGCCAATATCACCATCACTGGCTAAACATTTACATGGATACTTTGAAGAGATGGCATTAGAATCCACAGCTCTAAAGCCAACTCTATGGCTAAGATACATTGATGACACCTTCATACTCTGGGCACACCAGAAGGTCCACGGCCTGCAACATTGAACAAAAGTCATAAACAGCGACCCAGAGACATATGAACAGGAAATGGTCAGTATAAGCAGTACCCTACAACATAATAATTTATCCAGGGTACATGAAAACAACTCCAACAAACATGGAAGGAAAGGTGCATGAGAATAACAACCCTCAGAAAACAGCCTTCGTCTGTCTACCCTATGTGAAGGGGTTATTGAAGAGATACAAAGGATCTGTGGTACATATAACACTAGGACAATCTTCAGAATGGTTCTACACTTCACAGGTACCTCTCCCAAGTAAGACCCTCAACAGATAAGGACATGATTAAGGACTGTGTGTATGTCATTCCATGTAGTTGTGGAAAGAAATATAAAGAAGAAACAGTCTGCCACCTTAAGGTAAGGCTACAAGAACATTGCAAGGCCGTAACATGATAGGAAATAGAAAAATCAGGTGTAGCTAACCACATATGGAGGGAGATAGGGGATCACTGTCTCCTTTTATTATTATTAGTTGAAATAATAGAGAATGCCACTGGAAACTATGTAAATGTAAGGAATCAGCACATATGCTAGGCTACAATAATCTCCTAAGCTGACCAAGCATAGAGATAAATACACTAGGGGAACCAATAATACGGAGTGCCAGGGAAAATCATTAGTGTCAAAAAATTGCAAGTCAGTAAAAAATACTAGAGAAAACCATTAACATCAAAAATTGCAATATGAACTCTGGTAAAAATGGTTACTGAACATTAGGTTCCAGAAATTGAGTTGTTCTTAAGGAAACATGGACAATGAATATAGACGTTGGTTAGTTCCAGTGACTTGACTCAAAGGGTTATGAGTTCAATACCAGGCTACAGCAGTGATGAACAAGTAACTTAGAAGGAGATAACTTATGACTACCAAAAGAGGCTTCACATAAGGAATGAGAATGATATACCCCAGTGATCGTAATTAAGGGTTTGGTTCAAAATTCCTAGCAAATGACAACAAAGATTAGGACAATAGTCAAATTGTGTAAAGTCATACATGTTAATTTGTTTTATCATTACATAAATCTTTCAATTTTCTCGAACTAGGTTATATTTTTTTTTTACTTTTGTGAAGAGGCTAAGGATGTAATTGCGGTTGGAACTATAGACAATTCAAAATGAAATATCAATCAAATTTTATGACACCATTTTGAGACATTCTGAAACCAACTTCATTTGGAGTGGGTCTAAATAAGAAAATCCTGTAATAAATGCAGAATAATGTAGAATTATCTTCACTATAATTTAAAATTAAATTGACTAAAATTATAACAGACAAATGGAGGGATTAAGATTTGATGTAAACTTGTAAATAATTAATAATCTGTAAAATTATTTTAAGATTTCTGTAAATAAATTCTATTTTACAATAAAGTCCCCTGATGAGTGGATGTAATCTCTGCAAAACTCAGATTAGAGATAAGTAAACATTTAATTTTATTTATTATTTAAATGCAAGTTATACAAATATGTCACTGACAGGAATGGTTAAATATTTTATTGATTTGTTTAAAGTTTATGTAAAGTTTCATACTAAACATCATGAAAAGTGTTGATTCATCTCTTAAAAAAGAGTAAGAAACTGATATTCATCTATTACATACATTAACTGTAATTGTGTGTAGTTCTGTTTGCTTCTAATAGAAATAGAAATTGATATGAACTTCTCTATAAATAGGTTCAGCAGGGTAAATTTTTTATCTAGAAATACATGAACAAAGTGAATTACATTTTTATCCTATCTGAAGTTGTAGTGAAATAAACTAAGACAAAGACTGATGAAAATCACAATTATTATAAAAAATTTGCAAATATCCCACAAAAATCAATTTCAGACATAACAATTGCCCAAATATGTTCAGTTTGCATAACCTTTTTTTACTCAATATTCTCTTTAAACAAAATATTATGTAATTCTATTTTTCCTTATCTGTATTTTAAGCAATATTTCAATTTAGCTTGTTAAAGTTTCAATTAAAATTCTACCAGCAATTCAGGTGTCAAAAGTTTATTGTTGTATTTTAATTCTAGGACTCAATTTAATAATATCAGCTGTTGCATTCCATTAAAACACAGAAAAATAAAGCAAATCACTTTATATGCAGTTACAAAAATAATGACGTATTGCATTAAAATTTATTTATAATGTTGATAAAAAAATTTCCTTAGTTTTCAAGAATTTCATAAGATACAATATTGCTGATGAAAAACATTCATTTTCTTTAAAATTATTTATTTAGTTTTGCAAAATCTAAGAAAAAAAAAAACCCAAAACACAGTTGCCTGCGATTAAATACTAGCAGTGGAAAATATATTTGAATGGTGTTTAGCTTCACCTTTGACTTAATTTACATAGATGTCTCACCTGAATCATTGAATAATGATATCAAGTTGATAAGATTTCTCGGATGTATAAGAAAATATTAACATTTTACATATAGAATTATTTAAAGCAATATGCATATTTACTGCAAATATATAAAACATTATTACATGCTGTGGATATGCAGGTAATATTTGGTAATTCAGGCAATGTCTTATAGAAGCAGATAGACAAACATGAATATTCAAATATAGATTTTCATTCTCTTTATTTTGTTTGTGTCACAAATTGAAACCCCTTCAAGAAATTCATAATACAGTATGACACTTTTACAAGTATACATTGATAATTTGGAATGCAAAATAGATAAATTTTTTAAAGTGTCTAATTTTCACTCATGCATACAAATGTAAAAATATATCAGAAGCTATAAGAATTCTTTTATCTAATACAAAACATTTAATAAAGTAATGAAACAATTTTTACAGTAAGATTACAAGGATATGCCTTGATATAAGACTCTGCAAATTAAGACATGTTCAGTATAAAAGATCTAAAATGAGAATCAAATAAGATTTTTTTCTTTAATATTTCAATGTTTATGGAAATTTGATGATACAAAGAAAGTGAGAGATGTAATAGAAATGAAAAAAGATTTATTTTTCTCTTTTAAAATTTATGTTAATGTGAACAATGATTCATGAAAACCATGGCACATCTGTTGTTATTTAAATATTTTTGCTATTATTTTCAATTTCAAAATTATATATTAAATTATTTTTAATCTTACTCCATATAAACAGCTGTAAAAGTATTCATGTCTAATATCTATTCTTATGTATGCAAATTTGTGTTCTTGGTTATAGTGACAATTTTGTTTAATATGTGTGACTAGATAACTAAATATTTATATCATGGAAATATTTCAGACTTTAACAAATATAATATCTATTTAGGAATGAAGGCCTAGGTACCAATTTTACAAGTGGGAAGACATGCCTGTTTTGAAAGTCAGTCAAAATTTTAGTTTGCTATCAGCATTAGTGCTAAACTTTTTATTCTTTCAGCAGTTTCAGGATATTTAGCTCTTTTTTTTTAAAGAATCATAATTCATAGTATGAGAAAGTTTAAATAAAACATAACATTTCTAATAAGGGAGAAAATGAAAATGTTTATTTTATTTACAAATCTCAATATTTAAACTTTTTTTATATGTTGTGAAATGAGACTTTTTAAAATAATGGCATATAAAAGTTACAATTTATATTTTGTGAATGAATAATGATCATTACCATTTTTTATGATTATTCTTTTTTAAGTATATCATTGTATATTATCCTTTACCATTACTACCAATACCATAAACAGTCTTGCTTTTATTAGTATATAGTCTACATTTAATATAATTGTCATTTACTTATTGCTAAAACCATTATACAAAGATATATCTCCACACCATTACTCATACTTTGATTACATTTTAACATTTAAAGTAGAGATCATATTAATAAGTATTTCTGCTTTTCTTTAATTAACTACACATGACACAAATCAATATGAATCCATGTTAAATAAAATAAGAAAATTTGCATCTATAATTTACTTCTTATGGTCATACTACTATTTTTCAACAAAACTGAATAAGTCAGCAATATGTGACATGATGGTGAAGCATAGCCATTATCATCAGATTGGAGTATAAATAACAAGAAAACTCAGACTAGATATTTATTTACTAAGAGAAAACAATGGACTGACTAGACAATTTAAAAAAATGATAAGAACAGAAAAAAATCATTGAATATTTATAATTTAAAAAGAAAATGACAAAATAAACAACATTTTTGTATTTAAAGTACAATAAAAATGCAAATTAAACATGAAAAAGATTTGTATAATTAATGCAGGAGATGCTGTTAATGATTGGAGATTTATTGCTGAATATTGTTCTGTTATCAGATCAGTTAATGTTGATAGTGATCAAATGAAAATATTACTTGAAAATGTTATATATTGGAGATAGCCAAAATGTGTAACTTACTAATTAGAGAATAAACTACTAAAAAATGATTAAGATTTTTTATTTTTCTAACAAATTATCCTCTTCTATCATCACTTTCAATAGAATCTAAGGATTTACATTATTTGTACTATTGTCCTCATCTTTGTTGCAGCAAAGATGAGGACAATAGTCCGAATAATGTAAATATTGTAAATACTACCTCATCTCAGAAATATAGACAAATACTAAAGACTCTAAGGATCTATTAAAAATGTAGTGTTAGATTAATTTAAAGCAGCAATTAACACAAAACAGCCAGAATTAGTTAACAGAAGTACTGTAATATTCCATATCAGAGATATATTAACAAATTTATGTTAGCATTTCAAGAACCTCAACTGTTACAAGGAAACAGATGACATGCACAAAGATAGCTACTATGAATATATCTACAAAGTGTTTAAGACCAGACATACAGTCACAGTTATTACTGATTGATAGTAATAATTTTCAATTTGTAATCAAAACCCTTATTACTTACAACTATTGTCATTATCAGAGTGAATCAATAATTAATACAAACATTCAAAGAAATTATAATGCATCTTTCCCTTTGAAACCTAAAAATATATGATCAATTGAAAGGAAGCAAAAAAAATAAAGATGTAAAATTAAAGAAGTGATCATATATTTGTAAGATTTTATGAGGAAGATTAAACAAGAAAAAAATTAGAATCAATCAATAATTAATAGAGTGCAAAAAGAATAAGCAGAAAAATGAAAATACTTCTGTTGCCTAGATTTTTCTTCTTTCTCTATGTTAGTCATGTCATTCAAAAGATAAAGATAAAGAACAAGAAAGAAAAAGGGATTAGGACAGAAAAAGGTGGGAAGAAAAAAGAAATTAAAAAGGAAAGAAAAAAAATAAGAAGGTTGTCTGAAGATGGAAGACAAGAAAGAGAAAAACACTATTACAGCTTTCAGAAAAAGTCCTTTCAAATAAGCAATTTTTATATAAATGATGTTTTACATCAACAAATTTACAACAGAAAAATGCAGCTATTTTGCTCTCTATTTTTACAGTAAAAATATTCAAAAACAATTTGTGACAATATTCAAATTTCAAGCTTATAGAAAGCGCTATAAAATACCTAAGACAATCAAAATCAAAAATACCTATAAAAAGAATTATATCTTTGAGATGATTGTATAAACTGACGTAATTTAAGTTTAACTTACATACACATAAAAATACTGTATCAAAAGGACAGTTATTGTCTTGACAACACTATTAATTAAAATAATAGTTTTATATCTAAAAGATTATAAAAATATATGAACCAACTACAATGCAATGTTCATCATTCACCTTTTAAAAAAATGAAATATTTTCTTATTCAACAAGTTATATTCTGCAGCAATGAGATCTCTTTCTGATTCATTGATTGAAATGTAAGCTAGATATGAGCACTAAAAAAGCAAGACTCAAAACAAAAATGCTGTCTTCAGTGCACGGGCTCCAAGCATCATATCCAGTCCACAAAATATCCCTGCCAAAATCCAATGGTGTTGTATTGCCAAGGTGGATACAATACAGAGAAAGCATGCTGTGGTATTATTCAGCACAATATCCAGTGCTAAATGGATATACACAGGACAGTACAATAGTTACAATAAGAGACAAGACAGAAATTACAACACAGAGAAGAGTAGTTTAGATCACAATAGTCGCCAAAGTAATCTGTCTGAATATTACTTGAATGACATTCAAATATTACATCTCGAATGTTGCAATTCTTTACTTAAATAGACCATTTCAGCCATAGGCCACTCCATCATTAAGACTGCTGCAGGGGTACCAGCCACTTTACAACACCTCTCCACTGAAATATTACATTCCCTGCATAATATATTTCCATTTTTTTGGGTCAATTGCTATTGTTCCTGTTGGTTTTCTTTTATGTTTTTCTGCTCAATTTTGTTGCACCGGTTGAGGCATTGGTACATCAAACATATCATAGATCACTAACATGGGTTCTTTCCTACAATGCTCTATGTCAGGTGCATACCTTTTTTGATTTGGTTAACATGCCTTTTAATTACCCATCTTGGGTGTTTGATTAGGTACAACATATGACCAATACTTTTGTCGATGGTACTTTCCTATCATGACGATTTTTCTAATTAGTAATTTTTTAAAATAAATCCTGTCACCTGGGTTGAAATGTTTGCCATCAAATTTTGTTCTGTCATCCATTTTTTTTCTTTTTATCGATGAAACCCTAAAAGATTCAAGATCTGTAATATTAACAAAGGAGAAACTAGAAGGGTGGCTAATCAGGGTTGATAATTCTGGCTTACCTGGCAGATATAAAGCTTGGATTTATCAACACGTCATTCTTCCAAAAATACTCTGGCCTGTAACTATCTATGATTTCACTTCCTCCATGGTAGAACTAATGGAACGAAGCATAACATCACGACTTCAGAGGTGGTTAGGTTTGCCAAGATCCTTATGCAGCACAGCGTTATACGGGAAAACAAATACACTGAAACTTCCGTTTGAAAACCTATACGAAGAGTTTAAAGTAGCTAAAGTGAGACACACAATCCAGTACGAGTGCTCGAAAGATCCCAAAGTAGCTGGTGCAGGAATATCGGTATATACAGGTAAAAAATGGAATGCCTCGAAAGAATTGAATACAGCAAAAGGAAGAATCTGAGAAAAGGAAATACTAGGGACCGTAGCTACTGGACGCATGGGTCCTCGGGTTTTTTCCCTCAGGAAAATATGACAAACTGCAAGGAAAAAAGAAAAGTCATCTTTTGCAGGAAAAAATAAGAATGGCGAAGAAGAGAAACGAATAGCAATCCAAGTTGGGATGAGACAGCAAGGGGCATGGACCAAATGGAGCTCTATGCTGAATCACCAAATCAAATGGTCCGAAATATGGCACAGTGATTCCAGATTAAAATTTCTGATTTGGGCAGTATATGACACCCTGCCTAGCCCCGCAAACTTACAATTATGGTACAAAACTCAGTTGCCAAATTGTCATTTTTGTGGGTGCAAAGGTACCTTAAAACATATCCTAAGTAGCTGTAAATCTGCACTGGCTGATGGGCATTACAGATGGCGCCATGATGAAATTCTAAAAGAGATCGTGAAAATAGTTCAAAAGGCTATCAAAGAGAATGTTTACAACCCAGACACAAGACAAATAAAATTTCTTAAAGCGGGCACGAAAGTCCCACAAAATAAAAAGGTAAATCCAAACCTGTTATCTCCTGCAACAAACTGGGAACTAAGGGCCGATATAGGCTCGAGATTGAAATCCCCAGAGCAAATTGCCATCACAAAACTTCAACCAGATACAGTCTTCTTCTCACATAATTTGAAGAAGATAGTTTTGCGGGAACTTACGGTCCCCTGGGAAGAAAACGCAAAAGAAGCCCATGAAAGGAAAAAGTTAGAATATGACGAACTGCTGGAGAGTTGCAGGGTTAAAGGCTGGAGGGCTAGCTGCACTCCGATAGAAGTGGGGACTAGAGGATTTGCAGCAAAGTTCTTAAGCAAAGCCTTAACAGATATTGGGGTAGTGGGAGTAAAAAAAAGGAAAGCACTCAAGTCCATAACCGAAACAGCGGAAAGAACAGCTAATTGGTTATGGATCAAAAGAGCGAGTAGCTGGATTTCAAAACAAATTGTTAGCTAAAATTCACCGAAATTCTGCATTTCTAATTTCTCTTCATTATATTTTTTTTTTCGTAAATAAGATAAAATGCATAATCAAGTTTTTAAATTAATGTATTTAATTGTAATTAAGGTTTTTTTACTTGTACATAATTTAGTATATATTTATGTGTGGTTTTAAAAGATTTTAAAGTACTTTTGCATACGCCTCCTTGGCCTTACACTCTCGGCGGACCTCAAATGGAATGACTATATTGAATCCATTGCCAAATCTGCTGCTATGAAAGTCGGCTCCCTGTGCAGGGCCCGGAAATTTTTCCTACCTGAATCTATTCTGCACATATACAAATCTACCATCCGCCCATGTATTGAATATTGCTGCCATATCTGGTCGGGTGCCCCTGCTGTTCTCCTTGGGCTTCTTGACAAAATACAAAGGAGGATCTGTAACGTGGTTGATACTGACTTGGCAGACCGGCTGCAGCCGCTCTCTCACCGGCGTGATGTGGCTTCCCTGTGCCTCTTCTACAAGTACTTTCATGGCTTTTGCTCCGATGAGCTTAGATCACTGGTGCCGCCTAAGCAGGAATTTACATGAGATACTAGATTAGCAATGTCCCACCCTTTTACAGTTAAACAAATAAAATGTAACCGTAAATTCTACTCCAACAGCTTCTTTTCTTGTGCTTCCCGCCTGTGGAACTCCCTTCCACAAGTCTGCTTTCCCGACAGTTACAATCTCCAGGTGTTTAAATGTAGGGTCAATAGACACCTCCTACCACACTAACTCCCAACTATTCTCAGAACACTCCAACCCTCATTCTCGGTATCCTTACCCGCCTATCACCCACCCTCTGACATTTCCTATATTTAATCATCCTTTCTCCACTCTACGTAGCCCCCTGCGCAGTAGTGGCAGTGACATGCCTTGCTCGGGGTGAAACGCTTATAAAAAAAAAAAAAAAAAATTTATATATATATATATATATTTTTTTTTTCTAATTTTTTGGGGAATGATTTTAAATTTATACATATTAGTAGATAATATTTTTTTTTTAAACAGTTTTTTTCTTTTGATAAATTCTTAGATGTTTTTATCTTCATATCTTTTTTAGAAACAACTTAAAAATTAGATATATTTGTAGCTATTTAATTATTTTTAAAATGAATTGTGATTAATTCTTAGTTGAGAGTTTTTATTTTTTTTTTTTTTAGCTGTTTGAACGAGTTCATGTACGGTTCGCCTCCTGTTGTATAACTGGCTCTGACTGTCACCAATCGAAAAGGTTTGCAAGACTTTGTACCAGGCCTAAATGTTATAAATTTCTTTTTTTTTTTTCTTTTCCGGTGTCTGAAAGCACTAATCGAGAGTGGACCAGAGACTGATCATCTCTGGTCGGGTCGGCGCAGTGAGGGAGAGTATGATGTTGAGAGACCCGAAACCCCCTAGTGATCCATGCAAAGACATCACTGACAACACCCTCTAGCGCCCCTACTATGGTGCATATGTTTGAAAAATTGTTATAACAAATTTATAAAAATTTACATAATTATTAGGACTTTGAATAAGTTCTCCCTGATTTTTCATAAAAAGTAATGTTTAATTTACAAAAATTAATAAGAAACATGTCACTGAAAGTATATTTATCACTTGCCACCACTTTTTTCTATCTTTCTGGCAGCATTTGAATTCCGCATCAGAAAAATGTCATGTCTTTTGAAGCTAACCACAAGTTGACCCATTTTTTTGGCATCTTCAAAAAAATGAAAGTGCAGCTCAGCGAGGCCATGTGCCATTGATCAGATCAAGAGATAATTGGACAGAGCAATGTCTGATGAATACTGCAGGTGGGGTTGGACAACCCATTTAAGCATTTCCAAGTGGTTTTCACCCATTTTGCAACATGCAGCCTAGTGTTATTTTGCAAAATCAGTTTATCATGTCTTTGCTCATATAGCCACTGTTTTTTCTTCAATGCTAGGCTCAAACACATCAGTTGTAGTCAATAGTGATCTCCAGTGATGATTTTGTTCAGTTTGAGCAGCTCATAATAAACTATATTTAGCTGATCCCACCAAATGCAAAGCAGAAGCTTCAAACTATTTGACTTTGCTGCTGATGCTGATGCATGGCTGGGCTTACCCCACTATCTTCTACACTTAGAGTTATTGTAGTGTATCCACTTTTCATCACCAGTCATGATATAATGCAAAAGACTTTTTCCTTTTCTACTATTTTGGCACACTAGAGTGTTCTTTATCTTCAACATCAAAATCATTATTTTTAAAGCATCTAAACCAACCCCTGCATGTTCTTTTCAACAGAATATGGTCACCATAAGTTTCAACAAGAATTCTGATAAAGTAGAGCAGTAAAATTCTCTGTAAATACACTTTCTTTGGCAACAAATCCGGCATATTTAATACTATGAAAAACAAAGTTGTTCACACTTTGACAAAATGACATACACTAAATTTCAAGCTTGCTTATAGTACTTCCTTATAGATGTATTACCATCTGAACTGACACACACATAGTTCTGGAAACACCATCTGTTGGAGAACAGCGAGAACTTATTCAAGGTCCTAATATAAAAATATGTGAACCAACTAATGAAATATTTATTATTCACTATTTTATAAAATAAATATGAAAACAAGTTGTTTAGCCATAAATCTATAAAAATGCCTGTGAACAAAAAAATTTAAGCAAAAACATAACAATGAATAACTATAATTATAGCTATTGAAAAATACATTTTCTGTACATTTCTTTCATTTGTTCTTACCACATAAATTCACTAAAATAGGTTGAGAGCATCTCTTTCTCTGAACCAAACATTCTTTTAATTTTAAATTTTAGGCACAACTACAAACACTCAATATTTGTGTATGTCAGTCCCTATTCATTGGGTAGACAACATTTTTCTTGTGTATAATTACAAAATGTCTTAATTTTTAGTGGGTATTTAGAGGATATCATTGTATGATGACCAAACATATATTCCTAGTAAAACATTGATTGGCAATTAGCTGTTGTTTTACCAACTATCCCAAAGAACATAATTTGCCAGCTGTATTAGTCAAGGTGTTTAGTGTCCACTCCTCATATAAGATTTCTTCATCATTCATCACTTGGCTCAAGTGGAAAGCAGAAAACTAAAACAAGAAGTAATCTGTGATATAGAACAATCTGAAAGAAAATGTATAACATACAGAAAATCCAGAAAAGTTCTTTTGACACATTGTTTTTATGGGTACATAAGTTAAACTTTGCCATTTTGCCCTTATGTTTTCATCTTTTATAATATTTAACCAAAATATCATTGTTATGATTTTTCTACATTATTTACACTGTTTGGACTGTTGCACTGATTTCTATTGCAATATTCATGACATTTTCGTCATTGTACACTCTGGCCTTCTTCAGGTGCTTGAAATTTGGAACCAAACCATTTATTTCAATCACTGTGGTATATCAATCTCATTCCATGTGCCCTGCCACTTCTGGATATCCTCAAGGACACATGGCCCAGTGGATAAAAGCATTGGCTAGATCCAGTGACTTGACCCAAAGAGTTGTGAGTTCAATACCTGACTACAGCAGAGATAAACAAATAACTTAGAGAGTTGAGTTATAGGGAGATAATTTCATAACTAAGATGTGGACAACAGTCTGAACAATGTATATAATGTAAATACTACCTTATCTCAGAAGTACAGACAAATCATGATTTTTCTTATATGTTGATTAAAGAAAGAAAGATTTATATCACCAAGATAAAAAAAAATTGGGAAAAAATCAAATTCAAGGTTTAGAAAGAGATAATATTTAAAAGTTGAAAAAATCCAACTATACGAAATCTTTTAATACTCTCAAACATGAAGAGGGCACCTCGGCATGGTGTAATGGTTAGCAAGCTTGTCTCATCAGAACCTATTACAACTGAGTAGTGAGTTTGATCCTCACTGGGTACCCCTCACTTCCAGCCTTGTGCAACACCTAAGCGGTGCTTAGAAAATCAACTATCAAACACGACATCATTTAAGAAAAGTTGATATTTTATAGTAGGTATTTCAATTAGATAGTCAAACCTATTTAATAATGTTCCTTTCAATTGTAAGGAATAGAGGCTATAATGATAAAATTACAATAAAATACAATTATTGCTTTTGGATCCCCACTTCTAGATTTCAAAAAAGCTTTCATGTCATTCTGTATGGTTAGCGGTAATATTTTAGTGAAAAACTAAGTATGATAGAAACACCTTTTCATTCTTAAATTGCTTTTAGTTTTATTCTAAGGGATCCATCTTACAAATGTTAAAATGGTTTACAAATTAATACAGATTTTCTTTTTGACAGAAAATACACAAAACTTTAAAAAAATTGGCAAGAAATTGTTTTTCAGGATATATAAAAATGGAAACGTGAGAAAACAGTATAATAAGATCATGAATTGGAAAAAAAATTTATATGGTGAAAAGAAAAACATGGGAATAAAAAAGAAAAGATTTACTCAAGAAAGGCCTACAAGAAAAGAAGAACCTATGCAAGTATGATATTTTTTATGTACAAACACGTCAAGAATTCATTGAACTTATAATTATGAGTACCAGGAAAAGGAAATGTAAAAAAAGAAAAAAACTAGATTTACTTAAAACAAGAGAAATACAATGTGGCAAACTCACCAGAAAGAGGAGTGGATGAATATGAAGTAATAAAAGAAAATATTTAAGAAAACTTTAAAAATCTCAAAAAGGGGGATGTTGTGGACTAAACCAGACACACACAGTAACACAAACTAGGTAAGATGAGAGTTCTGATGGAGTGTTTGTTAGAGTGCCATTTGAGTCATTCAAGACATATTACAACCATTAGTAACAAGTTATAACAATAATTAATGCAACATAAATTATTTTTAATTGATTCTTCCACAACATGAGCTGAAGTTGATCAAGATCAGTATTAGTATATTCTTCAATACTTTGTAATGTCTTTTATTAAATAAATGTTCGCTTTTGGCAGATTTTGAGATTGAGATTAATATCACTCAACACCTTTGTCTGTTTATCAAGTGTTGATTACTTGTTAGGATATTATTGAGATTTAATTTCATCTGAAGAGAAATTCAAAGATATGTGTATATGTAACTTGATCATTAACTTGTGTTAAGTTTACAAAAGATAAATTTACTTATGATAATGTACATTAAGCAAGCTGTTTTGTGGCATTTTACCAATATAATGAAAATTAACTAAAATGGCAAATAAAAAAAACAATTTTGAGGTTGACAAATTTTCAAGTTCACCAATCTACAGTAAAAATAATGTGGATATTTATAAAATTAAAATAAGACAGTTTTTTATGCAAAGCAGTTTGATGTGCTTTTATTATATTCAATGGAGACTAAAAAATTTTGAATATGATTTTTAGCTTGAAAATTTAAAAATATTGATCCAGAGATTAGAGTCTTAAAATTAATGCTAGATTATATAAAAATATAAATCTTTTTTTTTAGTACTGCCAAAAATAGAACAAGTCTTCTTTATCAAATTAGTCAAAATCAAATAAAGAAAACTAATTCTTTTACCATTTTGTCATTTTCACGCAAAAAATTTTTAATACCTGCATCTTTTTTCTTCTTTCCCTTAACCCAGAGAGAAAATCAATTTTTCTGGGAAGGTGCATTACTTGTATTTTCAGCAGGCCACATGGCTTTCTTAGAAAGTAATCATTATTGACATAGTGTGAATCTTTGCAATTATGCAATAACATTATCAAATGATTTAGATACTAATGCTTGCCAGAAAATCATAACATACAGGGTGCAATGAATAAATTTTCATTTAAATCACACATAAATGAAAATAATACTGACATATCATTTTAATGGATATATTTACCAAAATTATACAAAAATATGTTGAAATACTAAAGAATCAATTTATTCACAGATTTGTGCTAATATTAATACTGAACTTTGTAGAATTATAAAACTAGTCCATTTTCCTTTCAAATAACTATGTAGAAAATTCATTGAATTAAAATAGTTATATTCATTCTGAATTAGCTAACCAAATAGTAACCATACCAACTATATTTGTTTAGTTTCATACGGACACAAATTCATTTCTTTTTGCTTTGATGATAAAATGAGCAATTGGTTAATTGTTGATAAATACAATTGTCATATGGATACAAATACACACAGAGAATAATTCATAGAATTATGAAAAAAATTTAATAAAATAAAGTGACACAGAATATTTATCTTTTTACTTCTCTCAAATCCTGGTTCAGCATTAATTACATGAATCATAAACATATCTGTAGTCATACTTTGTTTACAATGAACTCATAAAATTATTTTCATCTTTGTTGTTGTTGAAAATAGAACATATCAAATATTGGGAAATAAACAATAGAAAAGATGACAGATATTGAATATTTTCAAACTAACACCATCTTCATTTTTAGCAAAAAATTTCAAATGAAATTGACTATAAATGGTCTTGTACCAGATTGCTTAATCTAAGTAAAATAAAAATATAGATTCTTTAAGATGTTTTAAATAGAGGATAAAATAATTATAATCCAGAGCAAAGTAAATTATTTTCTTGATCCTCTTTTTGCTTTCATTTCCTCTGTTTCTCTGTTTTCTCATTTCAGAGTTCTAATATTAGTTGTGCCAATGAAAGTCTTATTTGTTGAATATCCTCAGTTATTCAATGAAATAAACTGAAGATTATTGCTTCCCTGTTAACAATTAAAAGTGTACTGAATAATTTCAAAATGATTCCTTTCTGATCAAGATCAGATCAACTTGAGTGAATTCAGAAACTCAAGCATCAAATAGAGACTTCAAAGAACCAAATACCGAAGCCAAGCTCAAATAGTGTGAATAATTAAACTGTGCTTTGGTTCAGGAAGCAACCACTTTTCAATGTTTGTCAATTAGGTCATAAATAATGAATGACTGATGAGTGAGTGAGTGAGTGCTGAAAGAGTGAAGGAAACAAAGAAAGAATAAGAATAAAAGCAGAGAAGAAAGTGAAATTAGATTAAATATAAGAAGAAACAGAGGAGAAAAGAGAAAAACTAAGCAACACTCCAAAGTAAGCAATGATGAGAGGGAAAGTGAAAGAAGAATGATTACAAGACAAAATAAGTAAATCATAGAAAAGAAAGAATAAGATCAAATAAGAAAAGGAAGAATGTGAGTAAAAGAGATGAATAGATGAAGGGAGGGCAAAAGAGAAAATGTCAGTTGAAAAATTACAAAATGAGCTATGGTTGCAAGGAGAAAGCAAAAGATAGAGAGAAATAGCAGAGAGTGACAAATTTGTTTATCTGCTGTTACAGTCACTACTGCCATTATTAATTTCCAGGCAGTTGATGTCTTCTATTAAGTTTATTCTGGGGTTTGCTTCTAAAGATGCAGGTGAATGATTTTTCTGTTCAGGCAAACAACCACTATCTTTGTGAATAATGCAGCATGCCTACAGTGAAACACTGGCCTTAAACTAGATTTGAATTCTGATTTCTGACAAAGCAAAATTACTGTCAAAATTTTAAAACATAAAATTACAAGAAGCTAAAAAAAACAAAATTGAATGATGAAAAAAGAGACATGAAAGAAAATGTCAGGTTAAATTTTATAAAAATATCACCAAGGTATAGTGAACAGTTATTAGAGAGAAAAAACATTAAATAATTAAGAATAATAAGCTCTCTTCTAATAAAACGAAGTCTTTATGAGCAAAGGCTCAACTGGTCCATCATTAGACTATATTCTATAGTGCTGTATAAAGAAAATTAAACTAAGAAAAAGGAAAGCAGTAGAGAAAGAATTCAAAAGTTGTAAATGAGAAATAAATGTAACAGAAAAATAAAAAAGAGAAGGAATGAAAGGAAAATAAGAAAAGAGAAAAAAAAGTACAAGAAGAAAGAAGCCAAATTAAAACAAGAGAAAAATAGTAGAATTCAAATGAAAGATGGTAAAACAATAAAAGATATTTTTTTCTTTTATAAACAATGGAATTGACCAACTTGATGCAGAGAAGCTGCAAAGTTTTATCAATGAAACTAATTTCTATAAAGCTAATTTACTAACAGAAAATCAAATTTAATATTACATCATGGAAAATGCAACTATCTTTCCATGTGTTTAATATACGTTCAGTCAGTTAAGTTTTTTCAATGTAGACAATTTAATAAATTTTTCCATGAGGACAGTTACACTAAACCATCATAACTGAAGTATACATAAGAGTTTTAAAATAAATCAGTTCAAAGAATATTTTGACTTTATATCAAGAACAATTCTTGAAATGAAGTTGATATTGATTATGTTGAACATAAGGTTGGACAGTGTGTGAACAATTATTAAGAAGGTAAAATTATCCAAAGTGAAAAATAACTTTAAATTATTACATCTGAGTATACAACAAAACACTGCTGCAAGATTACGTTATAAGAATTACAAAGTAAATTGAAAATCTTAATTTCTAAATTGTATGCATGATAAAGTATATTTAAATCAAATAATATCACAACAAAAATAATTAAGGCTGTTTAAAAACAACATTGTAAAAATTTGTTTATATTGATAACTGATAAGATATGTTTTACTTATAACTTTGTCTTTAGTGTAGCTACCAATATTAATTTCAATATATTGAATATCCAATTAAAAAAAGAACCAATTAATAAAATGGTGTTTATATAATAAATATATTGTTGCTTTCCATAGATATGGTCTTAAGATTGTTCAAGTTAAATCTTAGACTCTAGAACATCTTTACAGAGCACTGACCTAAAATTTAATCATCATCAAATCAAATAAAAGTAACTTTTAGTTTTTTTGTTTAGTCATTGACCATTTTGTTTAAGCTTTATTCAAACCATCAGGGAAATGACAAAACAATTGACAAGAAAAAAATTAAAAAAAGGAAAAAACACTAATTGAATTGGTAATTGCTGTTGAAGTTCATTTAATTTACCTGAGGGTAAATAAATGATACATCTATGCAAAAGAAAACAAACCAGATACTTAAGAGATTACATCAGAGAACAGTAGTTTATATTTGAGGTAAAATAGAAAATAAACAAAACAATAATTATTTTAAGATTTTTTTTATTTTAATCATTTTCTTTATTAGATAAATTAAAACAATGTTATTTAATCAGTTTCTTTATTAAGTTCAAAAAGCAACCACTTCCATTAGAAAAAATTAACACTAATTTAAAAAAAACTATATATTGGGATGTCACACAAGAATGTAAAAGCTCATTTAAAGTTACTGTCTTAATGTCCTACCAACCATACAGTGTAAAGAAAGAGATTTTCTGATACCTACAACAACATAAAAAAAACATGTGACAACCCAGGGACATACCAACAGATAATCAGAATCAAAATAACAACTATATTGCAAATATAACATCAGCTTCTGTAGACAGAAACAGAAATGTTGAAGAGGTGGATCAGAATACTGCCATACAGTCTCCCTTACATCAAAGGGCTGTTGGAAAGGATTAAGATCTGTTTTTTTTTATTTTTTTTAATCATATCACCCCCAAGCAAGGCTGTAATGCCACTGATGTGCAGGGGGCTACGTAAAAGTGAAAAGATTGGAAAAGAGAAAGCCAGAAACCACATCCTAAACAAGGAAACAAGGGATGAGCCTCTTCACCTGTTCAATAGATGTGGGTGGAGTGTGAACCGGGTTTTTTAGGCCAAAAGTATGTTTTTTAAAAAGAAATATTCTTGACAAAAGCAAAATTCAGTAAAGGAGAAACTGAAAGGATTTCAGAATGCAGAGAAAACTATGTCACAATGAAAACATCATTAGAAAAGAATTCATGAAATTCCTAATATGTTAACTAATAAGCAGAACAAAAAAAAACACCTGACATTTCAAACCCCCACTAACCCACAAAAATGAGGACTATTAACATAAGAATTTAGCTAAAATAAAAATAAAAAAAAGTAATAAAATGGTTAGAAAACAAACTGAATTACTGTGAAAGGCAAGTAAATATATGCTTTTACATGGTGCTGATTTGTCATTCTTACAAAGTAGTTTTTATGCTGCTATGAAAATTTATATCTACAAAATGTTCCACCCACAACTTAAACATGTAGGGAAAAAGTATCAAGCTTCTATCTGCAACAGAAATAAAATTTCTTCCTTGCTTTGAAACCAAATTTGTACAAGATTATTTTATTCAGTTTATAATAATTCAGTTTCTTTAAATTTCTTTAATGTATGCATTCGCATAGAAACACAAATGTTTGACCAAACATTACATTTTGTGCTTTCTTTTTAAAGTCAAATTTTGAAGTATGCTTAGTTTACTTTTTGTTATTAAGTTAATTATATTTGTTTGATTTTGGAATGTTACTTTTGTGCTCAAATTCTTTGCCATGGTTTCCTCAAATGAGTGGTTAATGTTTTCTGTTCTAAATAAGATTGTAAAAAAACATTTTCATAGGTTGCTACATGAGATAAGTGATTGTTCTTAAGATCTTCTGATTAATGTTTTATAATCTCCATAATAGATTTATTTGCAAAGCACAAACATAAATACTGAAACTAACAACATTTAACTTAAACAATCAAAATAAAGTTGAAAAGATCTAAATGTAATAAAATATATGAATGGAAAACAAGGGAAAACAAAAAAGAAGAGGAATTTGAACAGAGTAAATGAATAAAGGTAAAATCAGAAGTAGATGGAAACAGAAGGATAGAAGGAAAGAGGAAGAAGTTACAAAAAGAAAACTGAAAAAGAGATAAAATAAAGAGTAGAGAAAAAGAAAAGTAAGGAAGAAAGAGTTAAAAGCTGTATTACTGACAAGAAGAAAGTAGCAAAGAAAAAACTTAAAAACAGTAAAATGTTTAAAGAGGAAATGATATTGAAAATGTAAAGAAAAATGAGAAAAATATACAAATGAAGGAGTGAGGAAGATTAAAAAGTGAAAATGTAGAAGTAAATGACCTTGATGATGTTGAACTAAAAGATGAAAGAATACAAGTGAAAAAAAGAAAAGGAACAAGAGAGATTAGATGAAAGATGAATAAGAATAAAATACAATCCCATTTGGTTCAGTTCAATAATTGTCTGAAATGATTTGACTAATTGATTTCCATTAGTCATACTGTTTTTATGATATTCACCTTTCTTTTTTAACTTTAGAAAGAGAATACAAAGTCTTTAACAAAGACAATAGATATTTGTTATGGCAAACTTTCGTCACCAAGTTGTTGCGGCCTGTTAGGGCCTGGAAATAAGACACGGAAACAAGAAGGTAGGTTCAAACAGTATATTAGAATAACAGAACATATATACAAAGTAGAGTGTTAGTAATCAATAAAATAGAAGTGTAAATCCAAACAGTATAGTTACACTGCATCTCGACTGCCTTACGACTGTATCACAGCTGCCCCCCAGAAATCACACAGGTTAGTATTAATTGACGAATCTTCTTTATAAAAATATTTTGATGAGACTATAAAGATTTAACAGGTGAGATGGATAATTGGGGTTAGTAGAAAAGTAGCATAGAAATCCAAATTTTCAAACACAGTAAGAAAATATGCATGAAAGAAAAAATTCAGAAAATGGAATCAGTAAATAGTTACAATTATAAGATAATTGTTGCTAATTTGTTTTATTGTGGGAGAGACACATGATCTCAAACATCCCTAAATCTTGTTTATACACGTCATAAAAAGTATCATGAGAAAATAGAGTTCAAACTATACTATGAAAAACTCCTGTTGTGTGTACAAATGTGAAGAGAAAATAAGTAATGCTTATCCTTGATTTTTTAAAGCTTAAATGGTCAAATGGTCTTACTGTTCTTATTTTGGTTACATCTTTATATACTGACAATGGAACAAAATGCTGGAAAGTTTCTTTAGATCAATGAAGCTAATTTAAATATTTTAAAATATTTGACAAACATTTATAGATAAAAAGTCTTATCTTTTGTTCATTAGTTCTTAATCTACCTCATCTCAGAAATATAGACAAATTGTTAATTTACATAATTAACAATTTGTCTATATTTCTGAGATGAGGTAGTATTTACATTATTTGTACTATTGTCTTCATCTTTGTTGCCATTTGTATGATGTTTTGGCCGTTGTATGCTCTGGCCTTCTTCAGGTACTCGGAATTTTGAACCAAACCCTTTATTACAATCACTGGGGTATCTGATCTTCATTCCTTGCGTAGTAGTGCCTCTTTTGGTATTCATGAGTTATCTCCCTCTAACCCTGTAAGTTACTTGTTCACCACTGCTTTAGCCTAGTATTAAACTCACAACTTTTGGGGTCAAGTCATAGGAACTAACCAATGTCTATATCCAGCACATATGCTAGGCTTCACAAATCTCCTAAGCCGACCAAGCATAGAGATGAACACAATATGGGAACCAGTAATACAGAGTGCCAGAGAAAATCATTAGTGTCAAAAATTGCAATATGAGCTAGAGAAAACCATTAACATCAAAAAATTGCAATACGAACTCTGGTAAAAAAGGGTTACTGAACATCAGGTTTATAAGACCCAAAAATTCAGTTGTTCTTGTCCTTAAGGATACATGGTCCAGTGGATATAGACATTGGTTAGTTCCTATTATGTGATGTGATTGAAGACTTAAAATCTTGGGTGATAACTCTAGCTTCTTTTATCAGAAATGTAAATTAACATTCCCAAAACTACTTTGGGATTCTTCCATTAATGGATGTGATTGAAGATAAAAAGAAAATATGGCTATATTCTTTAAAAGAAAGGAAATACAATTAAAATGAAAAAAAATACAAACATGACTGACACAGTTGTGTTTTAACTACCATATGAAGTTGTAGAAAAATGCACAGCAACCAAAAAAATAAAACCATCTAAGCTGCTATTTTTCAAAAGTATGAAGTGAACAGAAAATATATTTAAAAGCCAAAATTATAAGTCTCTATAAAAACAAATGAAATGAATAATCACAGATTTCATATGTAGGTCAAATCCTCTGAGAAGATTTGCAATAAATATATTTCAGACAATAATCTTAGCTTAGATTTTTATTTTTTTTATTCTAATTCTTATTGTTACTACTAGTTTTTTTATGTCTCTACAAGAAACATCTACGGCAATGTGTGAGCAATAGTAAATTATCTAAAAACAGCAGCACTTTTGTCAATTGTTGCCATCCTTTACAATACTGTTAACGTGAGCACCAAATTTTTTGTCAGTACTGATAGAAATCCAATTATTATTTTTATAATAATAGGCAAAAGTTATCTGAAAACAATATATCTGAAAATCAAGTGATAGCAAGTCACTACATAGCTTTTGAAGTAATCTTGCTATTTTGTAAAGTCATTTGTAGAATATCAGATTAGATATATTTTAGATATCTATTTATTCGTGCTCCTTTAGATCAGGTTTCTTTATAGAAAAGAGGTAGAGGGAGTAATGATTACTGCTGCTTTTATTCCTGATAAAAGTATTTCCAGTCATATTTTTGCCAAATCAAGTTACAACATACTGCAATAATTACTGATTAAATAACAGAATTTTCCATTTTTCTATATAGTTTTATATAGTTTTCATCTCGTCATTAGTTTGTTTATATATTGATATTTTTATAAAGTCAATGATTTCTTTCAATTTGCCTACTTCCCATCATTGTTTCATACCCATTATTGATATCTTTTCTTTCTATATGCTCTTCTTAGACTGTAAAAACAAGATGAAACAAATAAATCAGGCTTAGCAGGCTTACTACAACTTACATCCCTGAAGATCTCAGACGGAGATTGAAAGTACTTGGGAACATTGAAAAATAGAAAATAAAATCAACTGTAAAAATTACAGTACATTCTTACATCTTTCAATTATCATACATTAAGTATGAACAGATTTTATTAAAAATAAGCAGACATAATGTTTGCAATTTATTTAATCTGACATTCCTAAAAGAGAAGTTGCTGCCTAAATACACAAATTTGTGTAAAAAAAACTTCCCAATTCTACATTAGTTGTATAGTTATTTCAGTGAGAAAAATCTTGCTTCTTCAGAAATTAAAAAAACAAAAACTTTTTATTTGAAATATGGTAACAAAATTTACATACCGGAAGGAGCCCAAAAACATAACCATAAACAGGAAGTTTTTTAAAAAATGCAGGGGATTAAGAAAGAAAAAGAAAATTTTTAATTTGTCTAAACTATTGCTCAGAAAAAACTAATTTTAGTAGCTAATGCATTCTATCAACAGCCAATAAAAGTTTATTATCATTATCATGTAATACTTTAAATTCATGGCACTGTATCCCTACAACAGAGATCAACCAAAGAAGAGATACCAGTATTACCTGGTTTCACATTGATACTAACACAAGATATTAACACTCAGTTCAGAGCTTCTGTCAGAATGATATGTAAATAGCTGAAAAGGAAGAAACTAAAAAATATTACTTGAATTCTACAGAAATGATGAATTTACTAATTCCTTTACTTGAAACAACAATATGGTAATTAATTTTCACAAATAAATTTCAAAAAGATAGCTTTGCAGAATAATCTTTGGCATTTGATACTCATGAATGAGTCCTTTAAAAATTATATAACAGTTTAAAGATTATTTTTTTACTAAGTTAATCTCTTTCTACATTTCTATCAAGATAATCTGTTGAAAATTTTTATATCAATTTTGTGATAACTCAATGACCTATGTTAAATTCTAATAAATAAATTATCTCATAGACTGTGCTGTAAGGATGAATTATCAGTTAAACTCTGATGTGTTGTAAAAAATATGAGCTAAGAAGTTTCATCATTATGAAATATCTTGCAACTGTCCAAATCTGCTATCAAATAAAATTTGAATCAACTGAATTTATTTGCCTTAAACTACCATTTTTGGTTTCCCAAGAATCTTACTAATTATTTTTATTTCTCTTTACAAGTTCCCTCTTATAAAAGAGCAGCTTTATTATTATTTTATTAATTAACACAATCATGGTGTTAGCTTCTAATCCTATATTTTATGCCTCTTTGACCAATTTTTGATAGGAATAAAATAAATAGCTATTTCTGAACCACAAACTTTAAAACATCTTATCAACAACTGTATTAGTCAAAGTAAGCAGCACTAGAAAGTGACACAATGCTACCAAAGATCATATAGTAAATACATTCCATTAAAATAACAAGTAATCTTAAAATAGTCAAACTGTTAGAAAACATTTTCAACAAAGTCTGCATTGGTATACATTTGCCAGTATTTATATGCAACTAATAGCCAAAAGAACTGTTAATCATTACAGAACATGTTTCAGGACCAAACTGCATCAATTTTTGTTTGGTGGTTTGTGAAGCATGAGCTTTTGCATCCTGAATCAAGATGGGCTCCTTTCTCTTTGCCACTGCTGGTTCAAACTGTAACAAGAAGACCCTACCATGATGGTCTCAGCAGGTAATAAAAGGCTAAAATGATCAGGAGGATCTTTTTGATTTGAGATTTGGGGACATTGAATGAGAATCAAGCCACATTTCCTTAATAGAAAAAACATCAATTCTATCAACAGTAAGCACACAACTGAAAAAGGGTAGTTTTTAAAAAGGAACAAGCAAATTTCAGCAAGTGTCAAAATCATGCATGCTGTTGAGCATCAGAAAAAATTAGGCAAGGTTACCTATTTATGCATTTCTTTCATGAAAACACTGGGCCAATAAATACAACCAAGATACATGCAATAAAATTTACATATATATAATCTACATATAATTTGCAATGTAACAAAAATGGCTTTGTTTTTTAGTATTTCAAATTTTTTTTTTTTAAATATTTTTCAACTTTTCATTTTTTTTATAATTGTTTCACCCCAAGCAAAGCAGTACTGCCACTGGTGAACAGGGGATTATATGAGAGGAAAGTGAAAAAAAGAACAACAAGGTACAGGGGTTGTTGAAGAAAGGATAAGAGAAAGATGGGAGTGAAGGAGATAAAAGATGACAGTTGATGTTGCACTTAAATTCTTGTAGATTATAGCTATCAGGGAAGAACGTATATAAAAGGGAGTTCCACAAGCAGGAAGTGTAATAAAAGAAACTGATTTTGACAGTAAAAGAGTGAGATCTAGTTGCTAATCTAGTAGCTTGAGTAAATTTGTGTAGATGGGGCCCCAGGGAAATAAGCTTGTCAGAACAGAAGCCATGAAAATATTTGTAGAAAGAACAGAAAGAAGCCACATCCTGTTGGTGAAAAAGTGACTGAAATTGAGCTGCCAAACAGATCAACTACATTGCATATCCTCCTTTGAATTTTGTCAAGAACCCTGAAGTAATGGTAGCTTTATGAATGTGCAAGACGTATTCTGATGAGAAAAACTTCCTGGCTCACACAGTGACCCAACTTTCTTAGCAGTAGATGTAGCTATTAATTTGATGTAGTCGTTCAACTTGAGGTTGGCTAAGAGAGTGAGGCCAAGAAGGTACTGTGTATTGCTTTCTGGGAGACTAGTGTGAGCCATACTGATGGAAGATAGAAAAGTTTGTCTATGGTGGTTAAAGTTTTGTTTTGGAAGCATTAAAATTTACAAGTCATTTCTTACCACAGTCTACCACAGATTCAAGAGCAGCAGTGGAGTTTACTTTTATCAGCTCTGGAAGATTTCTTATTGAGATGGGAATAAATGGTGGTGTCATCTGCATAGATGACTACTTGGAAACTGATTACATCAAGAAAATCATTGATGAAGATCAAGAAAAGTGTAGGACCTAAGATAGAGCCTTGAGGGACACCTGTGTTCATATGATAGGATCTGGAAACATTCCTGTTTGATATGATCTTCATTGCGCAATCTGATAGGAACGATTAGATTAAATCAAACAAACATCCTGTTTAACCATAGCCCTGTAACATACACAGAAGGCCAGCATATCAAACACTTCGAGATATCCAGAGTATGTATTCAGTAATGGTTGTTAGCATATCAGCGGTAGACCTGGTGAAGAGTAAGCCATACTGTTTGTCAGAGAATAAGTTGTGAGATGTGAGATGATGAACCACTTCAGCATTGATAATAGTTTTGAACACTTTGCCAAAGATTAGTAAGAGGCTGATAGGGTAATGATTAGAGGGGTCAGAGAGCTTGCCAGAGTTTTTAAAGAAAGGAACTGCAGAGGGCGGGGTCTTCCAACAAAAAGCAAGAAGCAGTGAGGCAATAATTGTAGAGTTCGGAGAGGACAGGAGAAAGTTCAGTGGCACATTTCTTTTTTAGGACAATGACTGGAATTCCATCATTTCTGCCTACCTTATGGGAGATGAGCTTAAAAATATGTTAAAGACCAGAGAGGGGGTTATGTATATGTCACTCATTATAGACAAATACTGAAGATAACTTAACATTACAGAAAAGACAAGACCTAAGATCAACACTTAAAACTATTAAATATAACTCTTCATAATTGAAAACTTATGTCCTAATGTGAATAAGTACAACTAAAAGATTAAATATTTAAAAGAAACAATATGAGAAAATGTTTATTTCAATAAATATATTTCAATATATTTAAATTTAATGCATGTAAACAAGCAATCTCTTAAGTAGAAAAGCATACAAAAAATAAAAATACAATTAGGTATAAAACATTATTTCTTTTTACACTAATGCAGATTATTAAAAAAATGCAAATACTGAAATAAAATAGTGAAGACATTTGAACAAAGTTCTTTTGTTGAAAGAATAAAAATGTTTACTTATAACACACTAAAATATATGAAGCATAATTCTGTTAATGCATATGATTAATATTTTGTGTAATGTTCTTTTTAATACAAAGTGTTTGTGTGAGGGAGAGAGAAGTGAATCTAAAAATAGGTTACAAGGAATTCAACATGGATGACTACATAGCAAACCTCTCTGCTAGGTCACTGAGAATTTACTTACTGCATAACAAAGAGAAATTTAGCACTTTATAATTTGAATAATAGCTAATGGCATCATGGTTTCCAGTAGTAATGCTGGTTGTAAAATAAAGGCGTTAATTTCTGTAATTTTTTTTTTTTTGCGTTTTAACTATACTGATGTTTCATTGTGTAGGTTTCTGATATCAGGTAAGATTCACTAATGTAGAGCAATGTACAGTAACTCAACATGGCATGTGTTTTACAAGTGGTCAGAAGATATCTGGAGAGATGTTGAGTGATACAATTTCAATAGCTATCCAAATCTATAATATTTCTAGGTGTAGGCTCTTGTATGCTAATAGACCTCACCACCATGCTCAGGCAGGCTCAAATTGAACAATCATGATGGTCACACCATTTGTTGGAATTCTCAAAAGATCTTAAATTAAGCAGTTTGAACCTGATGACATTTTTTTGTTATAATAGCTCATCATTGTTGGCCTGCATGAAGCCCATGAATGAAAATACTTACAATGCAGTCACTGGTGAACTTGTTTAGGGAAACCAGAAAACCCAACTCATGCTACATGAACACATCACGCACAATAACATAACCACCACCAGCCTGCACAGCACCTAGTTGAGAACTGAGGTTGATGGCCTCATGAGGTCTGTGACACAATTCATTGAATCTCATCACACATTGCCAGTCTTCTAGAATCCAATCAGCAACATCATAAGACCAGGTAAGGTGCTATAATTTTAATAAAGACATACTGGGAGATTATCTGCTTCCATATCCCATAAAAGCTAAAGAAACCTGCTGGATATGGATCTTGAACCTTTTGCAATGATTGCAGATGTGATTTGAACCAGTAATATACATTATATTTTAATACAAAATATACTAATTTAACTGCTTGCTTAGTTTATAACACAAATACTAAGAATAAACATTTCATGTATATATAAGTCAACATCAAGCAATGGTGCAAAAATGTATTAGTACATCCATGCCAGTAAGTGTTAATCATAAAGAAGACATTCACTTAGTCACTAAACATCAATCAGCAAATTTCATCTTATTTCCAAGATTTCAAACAATTGCAATATAAATCATGACTTGTCTTTGAGATATAACTTTTATAAATCTTTAACTTGTCTTTGAGATATAGTCAGTCAGTTAAGTGCCATACGTGATACACGCTTGGGCGATCATGTCTCTTTCGAGACATGACTGACTGGGCAGAAGATTATCCCGCAGTAAGTTGCCATTGCTTTCTGCGGTAGACTGGTTGCCAACCAAGGCTATAGAACCCAATCTATCCTGCTATTTAACCCATAACTGGAGGGAAGAGACGGATTAATACCTTTCCCAAGGGTATTTGCACATAAGTGAATACAATGGATTCAACTGGAATTCGAACTCGGCTCCCTGATTTCTTGTTCCGAGCCGATATCCACTGTACCACAACAATAATCTTAGCATTATGAAGCAGTTTCCCATAATATATTTCTACAGAATACAACAAGAAGGAACCAGCACATATCTTGGTGTTTGGCATAACTTTTTCTGTTGGACTCAGTATTTTTATATTCTGTTAATCATTAGAATCTTGTGCCAGACAAAATTAAACTTGGTAAAAGAAGAAACTTAATGACAGATATTCTTTAAAATAGTTTTATAAAAAAATATAAACACGTCTGTAGGTGTTTTTATTTTGCATAAAACTATGAAAAGAAAGTAAAACTAAGTAAAAGACAAACCTTAATAGAGCCATTGATAGTACAAAAATGTTGCTAAATTATATTAGTCAAGAAACCTTTAAGCATCAACAGATGACAGTATAAGAATAAAATCAAACACAAATAAGTTGAAATGGTGATAATAATAGAAGACATCAAATCATTTTAGTGTAAGATATTTTATTTCTTGGTAGAAAGAAAAGGTATATTTCAGTACCATTTTTGACAAATAGTCCTGTTCAAATTTGCAATCTTTATGAGGGTATCTAAATAAACATATGTATACATATCTGTATATGTACATGAGTGCAAATATAATTTATTATATGTCTCCTGTATGTATATTCATAGACATGTACTTATAATAATTATGGTAAAGTAATTATTATCATGCCTCCTGTAAACTCCAATTTTTGACAGTTATAGAATAACAAATTGGAGGAACAAAAATAACATGGTATTTAAAACATTTTAGGAAACTCCCTACAGAGAAAGCAACAAATGTTGTATATTTTTTATTTTTTACTCTACTTTATGTCTAAATATGGTGACTGAGAGTAAAAATATTATTAAAATACAAAACATTAAGCAACAGTTTACATTAAAAAACATTTTTAAAAGGTGGGGATAATGATATCTTGAACAACATAGGACATAATTACTTTTGGCTTCAATTCCACTTATTTTCTTTATTTTAGCAAAAGTATTGCATTTCTATAAACTTAAGTAGAGCATGAGTCACTGAACTATAACAATTTCATAATCAAAAACTATTACAAAAATGAATAAGATTTCTTGAAAGTGTTTTCCCAAATATTCTGTGTTGAAATACTTTTGGTTTCAGCAAACTACTATTCATTAGAGAATATATTGATCTCAGCAAAGTTAAGGTAAAATGTCATTGCAACATAAGAGATTTTTTTTTAAGTGGAAATGATTTGAAAGACATCCATTAAATCAGATTAGATGATATCCCAGGTGAAACCTTTTGAATCCAATGGAGTTACTTCTTCACCAAATGTCATTTCTGTATTGAAACCTAAAAATGTATTAGATTTGATCCAAGATAAGATTTTTCAATTGCCTATGACGTTTCATTTTGACATTGTTTACATATGTGTTTATCAATCATATACTTATAACATTATCTTTTAAATTATCATATTTTTCTTCACAGGCAAAAATACCTCAACATAAATAGATAATATATTTTTCTTCAAATGGAAAGTGTACCTGAAAAAGAATCAGAATAATTTTATTGCTTTTATTGCTTCTATTGTTGGTGGTGAAAGTTGATCTGATAAAACAACTTAAATAACTTAAAATTTTTCTCATAAATTTTTGACAGACATCTGATAAAGGCAGGAAGATAGAGATAAAAACAACATTGCCTCAATGAATTCAAGTATAACAGATATAACTAACAGAATACAAAAATGATATTTGACCAAGTTAATACTAAGTAAACTTCCATTTATATATCTCAATCATAAATATTTTGCTAGGAATGTCTTTGAAATGCCATCTATAATCTTCTTGCTCTTCAACAATGTAAGACACTTTATATAAAGGCCAAGAGCCAGTTAATATTACTTGACTTCCAGATGGTGACTTTGGATATTCTGCTAAAAAAAATTAATCTTCAGGCAAGATTTTTACTGTTAAGATGTTTACTGTTATTTTGTTTTACTTTTCTGTTAAGATGTTTACTGTTATTTTGTTTTACTTTTCTTGAATATCAACCAAAGTGACAAATTTGTCATAAGTGGGAATTACAATATTGCTTATAAATTAATAGATTCTTGCTATATCTTTTATTTTTTTATTTTTTTGTGGAAGAATAATTTTCTTTTAAACAGCATTTCATTATTGAATATTAAACAATCAAAACAGCTTATAATTATATATTATTTATGAGCAAGCTCCATAACATTGAAACACTTGTCAAAAATATGCATGTTACCATCTAAAAATGAGCATATTTCTACAAAAAGAGTTTACTTAAAATCTATATTCGGTGTAACTACCTTTATTATTACTGTTTGTAGTCTTGATATCGTTGAATTTATAAAACCTGCATAAACAGTCATATTTTTGGTTGCAGTGCTTTGACATTGTTATATTTAGTGATAAATAATGCTTAATTGCACCAATTTTTATTGTATAAATGAAGAAAGAGAGCTTGGAAAATTTGATACTCACAAGACAGAGAAAAACAATGTATAAGCTACCTAGTGATTTTAAGTAAATTGATGGCAGAGCAAGTTTTAGGAGAGATTATAAAAAGAAAAAAATATTAAGAGCAACAAAGGACAGGAAATTGGGAAGAGACATGATCACTAACTGTCTGAATGTATGCAGAACATAGAAGAATGTTATACTGCTCTGAGTTAGAAAAAAAATCAATTTTCTATTAAATAGATGTTAAGTGTATTCATTTATAGGCAACAGCGGGTTGTATGCTTTTATAGGTGACAACTGGATTCACTCATATATAGGTAACAATTTCTTATTTATACTTTGCTTTTATTTATTCTTTTCTGTGCTGAGCCATTTACATTCATGGCTGTTAAATGATCAGAACATAAATCAGGTTTATTACCTAATTGCTGTCAATATTCAGAGGCTTAAGAATAAAAAGATTATGTTCTTTTGCAAATATATTCCCCATTAAAGGTTATATGTTAATTTAATTCCCAGAATAACAGCAATGTATTACTAGGATAATGAATTAAGTAAATATTTATACTAAAGTACATCTATACATGTTCCAACTTCTGCTTTCTTGAGATGCAGACATTCACTGGTGAGCAGTAGAGGTTGTACATTGTTGTGCTATAGTGTTGGTTGAAAATGAGCACAAGAAATCTAGAGCAGCATAATAACATCAAGTTTTGTAAGAAAATTATTAACAGTTCTTCTGTTACCAGTATTAACAAATGGATTATGGTAAACATGCTATAAAGAAATCATGTATTTTTGAGTGGAACAAGTAGTGTTTCAAAAAATGGTGAGAATATGTACATAATGATGCAAGAAATGGAGAATCCAGAACAGATGCAAATTTGGACAGAATGTGGAATTTGGTATGCTCAGATAGCAGTACAAGTGAATATGAAAAGGGAAACAGTGTGGCAAATTTTAACAGGGATTCAAGAATGAGAAAAACCTTTTTCAAAGACAGTGACTCAAATCTTGACTGATGAGCAGAAACATGTCAACTTCATTCACTACTTCTTCTCTCAGTAGATGACTGCTTAGCCATAAATCTTTTGTTATAATAGTTCATATTGGACACACTCAAAATGTTCTGCAAATGAGCCCTTTGTAAAAATCAAAATCATACTTTCATGGAATCATTGTAAATGTAGCAAAGATATGAAGGGTAAGGAAACATTCAAATATAATCTCTTTCTCCTTCTACCATTTTGGCTTACAAAAAAATTTCACAGGAACACTACTCTCAGATAGTAGTGGAAAAAATTATACGAGAAAATTAAGAGCTATCAGTATTTTCCTGTAAATCTATTTGTTCTCTAACCATTTCAAGAAAAATTTTAATTTTCACCATCTACTTCATCTCTTCATGTTTTACAATGAAGGAATAAAATCGAAATTTGGATAAATAAATAAGACTTTTTACAAGCTTTGTTCTATCAATGGAGGAAGTCACTCACAGAATTAGAATATTACAGATATTATGTACACATTTTAAGCATAAATATATAATATCAATGTATACTTCTGTGTATATATATATATATATATAAATATGCATGAAAGTTAAAATGCACATATGCAAAAGACCACAGATAGATAGATAGATAGATAGATAGATAGATAGATAGATAGATAGAGTCCACACACACATATTTATATTGTGCATGTGTGTGTGTGTGTGTGGGCAGCTACTTACAAAGATTGACATGGCAAAATAATATGACACCAAATGTAGACAACTGAACTCACTACACTAGCAATGATCTGCAATACCATCTTTCTATTCTATTAGTATACAGCAGACATTTGGTCCCGTATACATGTGATGAGTATACTGTAATCAGAATAAAAAACTCTAAATGAATTGTAAGATAATTCTACACAAATTTAGTTCAAAGAAAACTGGTAAACTGTAAGAAAGAAAATTTGTTACTTTCAACAGCTTTTTTTATATTGTTTGCTGGAAAAAATACATTTAAAAATGAAAATAATTTTCTGTTTTTCTTTTTTTCTTAAAATTAAATTTTGAAACAAGATACTGAAAACTGAATATTGGAAATTAAAGAAAAATAAATTTTTGAAGGAATGAATATCAGACGTAATCATAATTTGCTTGTTCATTTAATACAAAAAGTTTGAAATGACTTGTTCCATTTGTGATTAAAGTGGTGGAAAATAGGTCAAGAAAAAGACTGGAAGATGAGTAGCAGAAAATATAGATTAAATTTGAAGTAAAAAATAGAGTTTATAAAGAATAAAAAAGGAAAAATAGAAAGAAGGAAAACAGTTGAATATATAAAGGAAAAAAAATGAGATAAACCAAAAAGAAAGCAAGTAAGGAAGAATAAAAAAAAGAAAAATATAAAATAACTTTGATGGAAAAAGAAATAGTATAAAAGAAATGACAATGAAAAATAAAAAAGTGGGCAATAATAAAGTAGTCACAAAAAGGAAGAAAGAAAGGAAAACATGAGAAAAAATAAAATAAATGAAAAATAGTAAAAGTAATAGTCAGACAAGAGTAAATCAGCACCATATTGGTTTATTTACCAAATCTCATATCAAGTGTAAATAAAAGAGGTAGGGATCTCTTCATGAAAGATGCAGGTGTTTAGAAATCTGTGACAGAGCAACAACAAAGGAAGGTGCAAAAAGTTGTTTATGAGAATTGGTTGTTGAGCAAAAGCAACATATTAACATCTGCAAATATGCAGCAGAAATGAAATCAAAGAATGACAAAATAGCCAAAGAACTAGACAGAGCCAAGCAGAGTGAGATATATAGATTGTAGTGAGATAGAAAACCAGAAATATGTTGATAGAATACAGTCCAAAGTCTTTAACCTCCTTATTAGATATATTTATGGCAAGTTATGCACACATCTGAACTATTCAACTTAAGAAGATATTTGCCCTCTGAGACTATAAAGCTTAAGCTTATATACTTACATGATTTTCTTCTGGAGTCAACCATCATGTTTTGTATATTGCAATGAGCTGAATTATTATAGAAACTGTGATAAATAACTTTCCAAAAATGAAAATGAAAATGTAAAAGTTAATTTTTAGCAGTTTCCTTAAGCTAAATAATGGTGATGTTTATCACAAGATATTACTCTAAAAGAAATTACTTATTATAAGTAATGGTTATATATCATCAGAGGAGTTGACACCTTGTAGAAAACATGAAATTGTAATGGCATATATTAAGGTAGAAGTTACAAAAAAGTCCCAATTTTTGTTGGCATACAACTAAGCATTTTGGAGAAATAAACAATTGCAAAAGGCAAAATTTTCTAATAATTTTTGCTGTACCCTGTGTGTCAATTGAAATTTTTGTTCGCATATCGAGTCATCAGACCTTGATCTACCAGTGACTTGATTTTGGTTGAGTTTGAGTGAAGCGTCTGGGAGAAATACATAAAAGTACACAAAACGTCTGAAATTATATTTGTCATTGATTTTTGATGAACCCTGTACCTTTTGTGTACATCAAAGGTTTGGACCTTAATCTACAAGATTTTGGTTGAATTCACATAAGGCAACTCGGAGAAGAAGAGTTTGTAAATTCTAAGCGTTTTGATGATTTCTGCCATACCCTGTAAATCAATTCAAAATTTTTTTGTCTACGTCAAGGGTTCATGTCATGATTGACAAGTGACCCAATTTTGATTGAAATCAGACCAAGGATTTCAG